>OY726521.1:63008487-64208487 GCA_963383655.1 Bathymodiolus septemdierum
AAAGTAAGAATGTTAAAATAGTAGATAGAACTAGATGTCTAATACTAGTGTGATCAAGAGAAATGGCCCTTATTATAGTAAAGTAAGAATGTTAAATTAGTAGATAGAACTAGATGTCTAATACTAGTGTGATCAAGAGAATGGCCCTTATTATAGTAAAGTAAGAATGTTAAATTAGTAGATAGAACTAGATGTCTAATACTAGTGTGATCAAGAGAATGGCCCTTATTATAGTAAAGTAAGAATGTTAAATTAGTAGATAGAACTAGATGTCTAATACTAGTGTGATCAAGAGAATGGCCCTTATTATAGTAAAGTAAGAATGTTAAATTAGTAGATAGAACTAGATGTCTAATACTAGTGTGATCAAGAGAATGGCCCTTATTATAGTAAAGTAAGAATGTTAAATTAGTAGATAGAACTAGATGTCTAATACTAGTGTGATCAAGAGAATGGCCCTTATTATAGTAAAGTAAGAATGTTAAATTAGTAGATAGAACTAGATGTCTAATACTAGTGTGATCAAGAGAATGGCCCTTATTATAGTAAAGTAAGAATGTTAAATTAGTAGATAGAACTAGATGTCTAATACTAGTGTGATCAAGAGAATGGCCCTTATTATAGTAAAGTAAGAATGTTAAATTAGTAGATAGAACTAGATGTCTAATACTAGTGTGATCAAGAGAATGGCCCTTATTATAGTAAAGTAAGAATGTTAAATTAGTAGATAGAACTAGATGTCTAATACTAGTGTGATCAAGAGAATGGCCCTTATTATAGTAAAGTAAGAATGTTAAATTAGTAGATAGAACTAGATGTCTAATACTAGTGTGATCAAGAGAATGGCCCTTATTATAGTAAAGTAAGAATGTTAAATTAGTAGATAGAACTAGATGTCTAATACTAGTGTGATCAAGAGAATGGCCCTTATTATAGTAAAGTAAGAATGTTAAATTAGTAGATAGAACTAGATGTCTAATACTAGTGTGATCAAGAGAATGGCCCTTATTATAGTAAAGTAAGAATGTTAAATTAGTAGATAGAACTAGATGTCTAATACTAGTGTGATCAAGAGAATGGCCCTTATTATAGTAAAGTAAGAATGTTAAATTAGTAGATAGAACTAGATGTCTAATACTAGTGTGATCAAGAGAATGGCCCTTATTATAGTAAAGTAAGAATGTTAAATTAGTAGATAGAACTAGATGTCTAATACTAGTGTGATCAAGAGAATGGCCCTTATTATAGTAAAGTAAGAATGTTAAATTAGTAGATAGAACTAGATGTCTAATACTAGTGTGATCAAGAGAATGGCCCTTATTATAGTAAAGTAAGAATGTTAAATTAGTAGATAGAACTAGATGTCTAATACTAGTGTGATCAAGAGAATGGCCCTTATTATAGTAAAGTAAGAATGTTAAATTAGTAGATAGAACTAGATGTCTAATACTAGTGTGATCAAGAGAATGGCCCTTATTATAGTAAAGTAAGAATGTTAAATTAGTAGATAGAACTAGATGTCTAATACTAGTGTGATCAAGAGAATGGCCCTTATTATAGTAAAGTAAGAATGTTAAATTAGTAGATAGAACTAGATGTCTAATACTAGTGTGATCAAGAGAATGGCCCTTATTATAGTAAAGTAAGAATGTTAAATTAGTAGATAGAACTAGATGTCTAATACTAGTGTGATCAAGAGAATGGCCCTTATTATAGTAAAGTAAGAATGTTAAATTAGTAGATAGAACTAGATGTCTAATACTAGTGTGATCAAGAGAATGGCCCTTATTATAGTAAAGTAAGAATGTTAAATTAGTAGATAGAACTAGATGTCTAATACTAGTGTGATCAAGAGAATGGCCCTTATTATAGTAAAGTAAGAATGTTAAATTAGTAGATAGAACTAGATGTCTAATACTAGTGTGATCAAGAGAATGGCCCTTATTATAGTAAAGTAAGAATGTTAAATTAGTAGATAGAACTAGATGTCTAATACTAGTGTGATCAAGAGAATGGCCCTTATTATAGTAAAGTAAGAATGTTAAATTAGTAGATAGAACTAGATGTCTAATACTAGTGTGATCAAGAGAATGGCCCTTATTATAGTAAAGTAAGAATGTTAAATTAGTAGATAGAACTAGATGTCTAATACTAGTGTGATCAAGAGAATGGCCCTTATTATAGTAAAGTAAGAATGTTAAATTAGTAGATAGAACTAGATGTCTAATACTAGTGTGATCAAGAGAATGGCCCTTATTATAGTAAAGTAAGAATGTTAAATTAGTAGATAGAACTAGATGTCTAATACTAGTGTGATCAAGAGAATGGCCCTTATTATAGTAAAGTAAGAATGTTAAATTAGTAGATAGAACTAGATGTCTAATACTAGTGTGATCAAGAGAATGGCCCTTATTATAGTAAAGTAAGAATGTTAAATTAGTAGATAGAACTAGATGTCTAATACTAGTGTGATCAAGAGAATGGCCCTTATTATAGTAAAGTAAGAATGTTAAATTAGTAGATAGAACTAGATGTCTAATACTAGTGTGATCAAGAGAATGGCCCTTATTATAGTAAAGTAAGAATGTTAAATTAGTAGATAGAACTAGATGTCTAATACTAGTGTGATCAAGAGAATGGCCCTTATTATAGTAAAGTAAGAATGTTAAATTAGTAGATAGAACTAGATGTCTAATACTAGTGTGATCAAGAGAATGGCCCTTATTATAGTAAAGTAAGAATGTTAAATTAGTAGATAGAACTAGATGTCTAATACTAGTGTGATCAAGAGAATGGCCCTTATTATAGTAAAGTAAGAATGTTAAATTAGTAGATAGAACTAGATGTCTAATACTAGTGTGATCAAGAGAATGGCCCTTATTATAGTAAAGTAAGAATGTTAAATTAGTAGATAGAACTAGATGTCTAATACTAGTGTGATCAAGAGAATGGCCCTTATTATAGTAAAGTAAGAATGTTAAATTAGTAGATAGAACTAGATGTCTAATACTAGTGTGATCAAGAGAATGGCCCTTATTATAGTAAAGTAAGAATGTTAAATTAGTAGATAGAACTAGATGTCTAATACTAGTGTGATCAAGAGAATGGCCCTTATTATAGTAAAGTAAGAATGTTAAATTAGTAGATAGAACTAGATGTCTAATACTAGTGTGATCAAGAGAATGGCCCTTATTATAGTAAAGTAAGAATGTTAAATTAGTAGATAGAACTAGATGTCTAATACTAGTGTGATCAAGAGAATGGCCCTTATTATAGTAAAGTAAGAATGTTAAATTAGTAGATAGAACTAGATGTCTAATACTAGTGTGATCAAGAGAATGGCCCTTTATTATAGTAAAGTAAGAATGTTAAATTAGTAGATAGAACTAGATGTCTAATACTAGTGTGATCAAGAGAATGGCCCTTATTATAGTAAAGTAAGAATGTTAAATTAGTAGATAGAACTAGATGTCTAATACTAGTGTGATCAAGAGAATGGCCCTTATTATAGTAAAGTAAGAATGTTAAATTAGTAGATAGAACTAGATGTCTAATACTAGTGTGATCAAGAGAATGGCCCTTATTATAGTAAAGTAAGAATGTTAAATTAGTAGATAGAACTAGATGTCTAATACTAGTGTGATCAAGAGAATGGCCTTATTATAGTAAAGTAAGAATGTTAAATTAGTAGATAGAACTAGATGTCTAATACTAGTGTGATCAAGAGAATGGCCCTTATTATAGTAAAGTAAGAATGTTAAATTAGTAGATAGAACTAGATGTCTAATACTAGTGTGATCAAGAGAATGGCCCTTATTATAGTAAAGTAAGAATGTTAAATTAGTAGATACAGAAAAACTAGATGTCTAATACTAGTGTGATCAAGAGAATGGCCCTTATTATAGTAAAGTAAGAATGTTAAATTAGTAGATAGAACTAGATGTCTAATACTAGTGTGATCAAGAGAATGGCCCTTATTATAGTAAAGTAAGAATGTTAAATTAGTAGATAGAACTAGATGTCTAATACTAGTGTGATCAAGAGAATGGCCCTTATTATAGTAAAGTAAGAATGTTAAATTAGTAGATAGAACTAGATGTCTAATACTAGTGTGATCAAGAGAATGGCCCTTATTATAGTAAAGTAAGAATGTTAAATTAGTAGATAGAACTAGATGTCTAATACTAGTGTGATCAAGAGAATGGCCCTTATTATAGTAAAGTAAGAATGTTAAATTAGTAGATAGAACTAGATGTCTAATACTAGTGTGATCAAGAGAATGGCCCTTATTATAGTAAAGTAAGAATGTTAAATTAGTAGATAGAACTAGATGTCTAATACTAGTGTGATCAAGAGAATGGCCCTTATTATAGTAAAGTAAGAATGTTAAATTAGTAGATAGAACTAGATGTCTAATACTAGTGTGATCAAGAGAATGGCCCTTATTATAGTAAAGTAAGAATGTTAAATTAGTAGATAGAACTAGATGTCTAATACTAGTGTGATCAAGAGAATGGCCCTTATTATAGTAAAGTAAGAATGTTAAATTAGTAGATAGAACTAGATGTCTAATACTAGTGTGATCAAGAGAATGGCCCTTATTATAGTAAAGTAAGAATGTTAAATTAGTAGATAGAACTAGATGTCTAATACTAGTGTGATCAAGAGAATGGCCCTTATTATAGTAAAGTAAGAATGTTAAATTAGTAGATAGAACTAGATGTCTAATACTAGTGTGATCAAGAGAATGGCCCTTATTATAGTAAAGTAAGAATGTTAAATTAGTAGATAGAACTAGATGTCTAATACTAGTGTGATCAAGAGAATGGCCCTTATTATAGTAAAGTAAGAATGTTAAATTAGTAGATAGAACTAGATGTCTAATACTAGTGTGATCAAGAGAATGGCCCTTATTATAGTAAAGTAAGAATGTTAAATTAGTAGATAGAACTAGATGTCTAATACTAGTGTGATCAAGAGAATGGCCCTTATTATAGTAAAGTAAGAATGTTAAATTAGTAGATAGAACTAGATGTCTAATACTAGTGTGATCAAGAGAATGGCCCTTATTATAGTAAAGTAAGAATGTTAAATTAGTAGATAGAACTAGATGTCTAATACTAGTGTGATCAAGAGAATGGCCTTATTATAGTAAAGTAAGAATGTTAAATTAGTAGATAGAACTAGATGTCTAATACTAGTGTGATCAAGAGAATGGCCCTTATTATAGTAAAGTAAGAATGTTAAATTAGTAGATAGAACTAGATGTCTAATACTAGTGTGATCAAGAGAATGGCCCTTATTATAGTAAAGTAAGAATGTTAAATTAGTAGATAGAACTAGATGTCTAATACTAGTGTGATCAAGAGAATGGCCCTTATTATAGTAAAGTAAGAATGTTAAATTAGTAGATAGAAACTAGATGTCTAATACTAGTGTGATCAAGAGAATGGCCCTTATTATAGTAAAGTAAGAATGTTAAATTAGTAGATAGAACTAGATGTCTAATACTAGTGTGATCAAGAGAATGGCCCTTTATTATAGTAAAGTAAGAATGTTAAATTAGTAGATAGAACTAGATGTCTAATACTAGTGTGATCAAGAGAATGGCCCTTATTATAGTAAAGTAAGAATGTTAAATTAGTAGATAGAACTAGATGTCTAATACTAGTGTGATCAAGAGAATGGCCCTTATTATAGTAAAGTAAGAATGTTAAATTAGTAGATAGAACTAGATGTCTAATACTAGTGTGATCAAGAGAATGGCCCTTATTATAGTAAAGTAAGAATGTTAAAATTTAATAGATAAACAACATAGAACTAGATGTCTAATACTAGTGTGATCAAGAGAATGGCCCTTATTATAGTAAAGTAAGAATGTTAAATTAGTAGATAGAACTAGATGTCTAATACTAGTGTGATCAAGAGAATGGCCCTTATTATAGTAAAGTAAGAATGTTAAATTAGTAGATAGAACTAGATGTCTAATACTAGTGTGATCAAGAGAATGGCCCTTATTATAGTAAAGTAAGAATGTTAAATTAGTAGATAGAACTAGATGTCTAATACTAGTGTGATCAAGAGAATGGCCCTTATTATAGTAAAGTAAGAATGTTAAATTAGTAGATAGAACTAGATGTCTAATACTAGTGTGATCAAGAGAATGGCCCTTATTATAGTAAAGTAAGAATGTTAAATTAGTAGATAGAACTAGATGTCTAATACTAGTGTGATCAAGAGAATGGCCCTTATTATAGTAAAGTAAGAATGTTAAATAGTAGATAGAACTAGATGTCTAATACTAGTGTGATCAAGAGAATGGCCCTTATTATAGTAAAGTAAGAATGTTAAATTAGTAGACAGAACTAGATGTCTAATACTAGTGTGATCAAGAGAATGGCCCTTATTATAGTAAAGTAAGAATGTTAAATTAGTAGATAGAACTAGATGTCTAATACTAGTGTGATCAAGAGAATGGCCCTTATTATAGTAAAGTAAGAATGTTAAATTAGTAGATAGAACTAGATGTCTAACACTAGTGTGATCAAGAGAATGGCCCTTATTATAGTAAAGTAAGAATGTTAAATTAGTAGATAGAACTAGATGTCTAATACTAGTGTGATCAAGAGAATGGCCCTTATTATAGTAAAGTAAGAATGTTAAATTAGTAGATAGAACTAGATGTCTAATACTAGTGTGATCAAGAGAATGGCCCTTATTATAGTAAAGTAAGAATGTTAAATTAGTAGACAGAACTAGATGTCTAATACTAGTGTGATCAAGAGAATGGCCCTTATTATAGTAAAGTAAGAATGTTAAATTAGTAGATAGAACTAGATGTCTAATACTAGTGTGATCAAGAGAATGGCCCTTATTATAGTAAAGTAAGAATGTTAAATTAGTAGATAGAACTAGATGTCTAATACTAGTGTGATCAAGAGAATGGCCCTTATTATAGGAAAGTAAGAATGTTAAATTAGTAGATAGAACTAGATGTCTAATACTAGTGTGATCAAGAGAATGGCCCTTATTATAGTAAAGTAAGAATGTTAAATTAGTAGATAGAACTAGATGTCTAATACTAGTGTGATCAAGAGAATGACCCTTATTATAGTCAAGTAAGAATGTTAAATTAGTAGATAGAACTAGATGTTACTAGTGTGATCAAGAGAATGGCACCTTATTATAGTAAAGTAAGAAAGTTTAAATTAGTAGATAGGAAATAGATGTCTAATACTAGTGTGATCAAGAAAATGGCCCTTATTATAGTAAAGTAAGAATGTTAAATTAGTAGATAGAACTAGATGTCTAATACTAGTGTGATCAAGAGAATGGCCCTTATTATAGTAAAGTAAGAATGTTAAATTAGTAGATAGAACTAGATGTCTCATCTTAGTGTGATCAAGAGAATGGCCCTTATTATAGTAAAGTTAGAATGTTAAATTAGTAGATAGAACTAGATGTCCTAATACTAGTGTGATCAAGAGAATGGTCCTTATTATAGTAAAGTAAGAATGTTAAATTAGTAGATAGAACTAGATGTCTAATACTAGTGTGATCAAGAGAATGGCCCTTATTATAGTAAAGTAAGAATGTTAAATTAGTAGATAGAACTAGATGTCTAATACTAGTGTGATCAAGAGAATGGCCCTTATTATAGTAAAGTAAGAATGTTAAATTAGTAGATAGAACTAGATGTCTAATACTAGTGTGATCAAGAGAATGGCCCTTATTATAGTAAAGTAAGAATGTTAAATTAGTAGATAGAACTAGATGTCTAATACTAGTGTGATCAAGAGAATGGCCCTTATTATAGTAAAGTAAGAATGTTAAATTAGTAGATAGAACTAGATGTCTAATACTAGTGTGATCAAGAGAATGGCCCTTATTATAGTAAAGTAAGAATGTTAAATTAGTAGATAAAACTAGATGTCTAATACTAGTGTGATCAAGAGAATGGCCCTTATTATAGTAAAGTAAGAATGTTAAATTAGTAGATAGAACTAGATGTCTAATACTAGTGTGATCAAGAGAATGGCCTTTATTATAGTAAAGTAAGAATGTTAAATTAGTAGATAGAACTAGGTGTCTAATACTAGTGTGATCAAGAGAATGGCCTTTATTATAGTAAAGTAAGAATGTTAAATTAGTAGATAGAACTAGATGTCTAATACTAGTGTGATCAAGAGAATGGCCCTTATTATAGTAAAGTAAGAATGTTAAATTAGTAGATAGAACTAGATGTCTAATACTAGTGTGATCAAGAGAATGGCCCTTATTATAGTAAAGTAAGAATGTTAAATTAGTACATATAACTAGATGTCTAATACTAGTGTGATCAAGAGAATGGCCCTTATTATAGTAAAGTAAGAATGTTAAAATAGTAGATAGAACTAGATGTCTAATACTAGTGTGATCAAGAAAATGGCCCTTATTATAGTAAAGTAAGAATGTTAAATTAGTAGATAGAACTAGATGTCTAATACTAGTGTGATCAAGAGAATGGCCCTTATTATAGTAAAGTAAGAATGTTAAATAAGTAGATAGAACTAGATGTCTAATACTAGTGTGATCAAGAGAATGGCCCTTATTATAGTAAAGTAAGAATGTTAAATTAGTAGATAGAACTAGATGTCTAACACTAGTGTGATCAAGAGAATGGCCCTTATTATAGTAAAGTAAGAATGTTAAATTAGTAGATAGAACTAGATGTCTAATACTAGTGTGATCAAGAGAATGGCCCTTATTATAGTAAAGTAAGAATGTTAAATTAGTAGATAGAACTAGATGTCTAATACTAGTGTGATCAAGAGAATGGCCCTTATTATAGTAAAGTAAGAATGTTAAATTAGTAGACAGAACTAGATGTCTAATACTAGTGTGATCAAGAGAATGGCCCTTATTATAGTAAAGTAAGAATGTTAAATTAGTAGATAGAACTAGATGTCTAATACTAGTGTGATCAAGAGAATGGCCCTTATTATAGTAAAGTAAGAATGTTAAATTAGTAGATAGAACTAGATGTCTAATACTAGTGTGATCAAGAGAATGGCCCTTATTATAGTAAAGTAAGAATGTTAAATTAGTAGATAGAACTAGATGTCTAATACTAGTGTGATCAAGAGAATGGCCCCTTATTATAGTAAAGTAAGAATGTTAAATTAGTAGATAGAACTAGATGTCTAATACTAGTGTGATCAAGAGAATGACCCTTATTATAGTAAAGTAAGAATGTTAAATTAGTAGATAGAACTAGATGTCTAATACTAGTGTGATCAAGAGAATGGCCCTTATTATAGTAAAGTAAGAATGTTAAATTAGTAGATAGAAATAGATGTCTAATACTAGTGTGATCAAGAAAATGGCCCTTATTATAGTAAAGTAAGAATGTTAAATTAGTAGATAGAACTAGATGTCTAATACTAGTGTGATCAAGAGAATGGCCCTTATTATAGTAAAGTAAGAATGTTAAATTAGTAGATAGAACTAGATGTCTCATCTTAGTGTGATCAAGAGAATGGCCCTTATTATAGTAAAGTTAGAATGTTAAATTAGTAGATAGAACTAGATGTCTAATACTAGTGTGATCAAGAAAATGGTCCTTATTATAGTAAAGTAAGAATGTTAAATTAGTAGATAGAACTAGATGTCTAATACTAGTGTGATCAAGAGAATGGCCCTTATTATAGTAAAGTAAGAATGTTTAAATTAGTAGATAGAACTAGATGTCTAATACTAGTGTGATCAAGAGAATGGCCCTTATTATAGTAAAGTAAGAATGTTAAATTAGTAGATAGAACTAGATGTCTAATATTAGTGTGATCAAGAGAATGGCCCTTATTATAGTAAAGTAAGAATGTTAAATTAGTAGATAGAACTAGATGTCTAATACTAGTGTGATCAAGAGAATGGCCCTTATTATAGTAAAGTAAGAATGTTAAATTAGTAGATAGAACTAGATGTCTAATACTAGTGTGATCAAGAGAATGGCCCTTATTATAGTAAAGTAAGAATGTTAAATTAGTAGATAAAACTAGATGTCTAATACTAGTGTGATCAAGAGAATGGCCCTTATTATAGTAAAGTAAGAATGTTAAATTAGTAGATAGAACTAGATGTCTAATACTAGTGTGATCAAGAGAATGGCCTTTATTATAGTAAAGTAAGAATGTTAAATTAGTAGATAGAACTAGGTGTCTAATACTAGTGTGATCAAGAGAATGGCCTTTATTATAGTAAAGTAAGAATGTTAAATTAGTAGATAGAACTAGGTTTTTAATACTAGTGTGATCAAGAGAATGGCCCTTATTATAGTAAAGTAAGAATGTTAAATTAGTAGATAGAACTAGATGTATAATACTAGTGTGATCAAGAGAATGACCCTTATTATAGTAAAGTAAGAATGTTAAATTAGTAGATAGAACTAGATGTATAATACTAGTGTGATCAAGAGAATGACCCTTATTATAGTAAAGTAAGAATGTTAAAATAGTAGATAGAACTAGATGTCTAATACTAGTGTGATCAAGAGAATGGCCTGTATTATAGTAAAGTAAGAATGTTAAATTAGTAGATAGAAACTAGATGTCTAATACTAGTGTGATCAAGAGAATGGCCTGTATTATAGTAAAGTAAGAATGTTAAATTAGTAGATAGAACTAGATGTCTAATACTAGTGTGATCAAGAGAATGGCCCTTATTATAGTAAAGTAAGAATGTTAAATTAGTAGATAGAACTAGATGTCTAATACTAGTGTGATCAAGAGAATGGCCCTTATTATAGTAAAGTAAGAATGTTAAATTAGTACATATAACTAGATGTCTAATACTAGTGTGATCAAGAGAATGGCCCTTATTATAGTAAAGTAAGAATGTTAAATTAGTAGATAGAACTAGATGTCTAATACTAGTGTGATCAAGAGAATGGCCCTTATTATAGTAAAGTAAGAATGTTAAATTAGTAGATAGAACTAGATGTCTAATACTAGTGTGATCAAGAGAATGGCCCTTATTATAGTAAAGTAAGAATGTTAAATTAGTAGATAGAACTAGATGTCTAATACTAGTGTGATCAAGAGAATGACCCTTATTATAGTAAAGTAAGAATGTTAAATTAGTAGATAGAACTAGGTTTCTAATACTAGTGTGATCAAGAGAATGGCCTTTATTATAGTAAAGTAAGAATGTTAAATTAGTAGATAGAACTAGGTGTCTAATACTAGTGTGATCAAGAGAAAGGCCCTTATTATAGTAAAGTAAGAATGTTAAATTAGTAGATAGAACTAGATGTCTAATACTAGTGTGATCAAGAGAATGGTCCTTATTATAGTAAAGTAAGAATGTTAAATTAGTAGATAGAACTAGATGTCTAATACTAGTGTGATCAAGAGAATGGCCCTTATTATAGTAAAGTAAGAATGTTAAATTAGTAGATAGAACTAGATGTCCAATACTAGTGTGATCAAGAGAATGGTCCTTATTATAGTAAAGTAAGAATGTTAAATTAGTAGATAGAACTAGATGTGTAATACTAGTGTGATCAAGAGAATGGCCCTTATTATAGTAAAGTAAGAATGTTAAATTAGTAGATAGAAATAGATGTCTAATACTAGTGTGATCAAGAGAATGGCCATTATTATAGTAAAGTAAGAATGTTAAATTAGTAGATAGAACTAGATGTCTAATACTAGTGTGATCAAGAGAATGGCCCTTATTATAGTAAAGTAAGAATGTTAAATTAGTAGATAGAACTAGATGTCTAATCTTAGTGTGATCAAGAGAATGGCCCTTATTATAGTAAAGTAAGAATGTTAAATTAGTAGATAGAACTAGATGTCTAATACTAGTGTGATCAAGAGAATGGCCCTTATTATAGTAAAATAAGAATGTTAAATTAGTAGATAGAACTAGATGTCAAATACTAGTGTGATCAAGAGAATGGCCCTTATTATAGTAAAGTAAGAATGTTAAATTAGTAGATAGAACTAGATGTCAAATACTAGTGTGATCAAGAGAATGGCCCTTATTATAGTAAAGTAAGAATGTTAAATTAGTAGATAGAATTAGATGTCTAATACTAGTGTGATCAAGAGAATGGCCCTTATTATAGTAAAGTAAGAATGTTAAATTAGTAGATAGAACTAGATGTCTAATACTAGTGTGATCAAGAGAATGGCCCTTATTATAGTAAAGTAAGAATGTTAAATTAGTAGATAGAACTAGATGTCTAATACTAGTGTGATCAAGAGAATGGCCCTTATTATAGGAAAGTAAGAATGTTAAATTAGTAGATAGAACTAGATGTCTAATACTAGTGTGATCAAGATAATGGCCCTTATTATAGTAAAGTAAGAATGTTAAATTAGTAGATAGAACTAGATGTCTAATACTAGTGTGATCAAGAGAATGGCCCTTATTATAGTAAAGTAAGAATGTTAAATTAGTAGATAGAACTAGATGTCTAATACTAGTGTGATCAAGAGAATGGCCCTTATTATAGTAAAGTAAGAATGTTAAATTAGTAGATAGAACTAGATGGCTAATACTAGTGTGATCAAGAGAATGACCCTTATTATAGTAAAGTAAGAATGTTAAATTAGTAAATAGAACTAGATGTCTAATACTAGTGTGATCAAGAGAATGGCCCTTATTATAGTAAAGTAAGAATGTTAAATTAGTAGATAGAACTAGATGTCTAATACTAGTGTGATCCAGAGAATGGCCTTATGATAGTAAAGTAAGAATGTTAAATTAGTAGATAGAACTAGATGTCTAATACTAGTGTGATCAAGAGAATGGCCTTTATTATAGTAAAGTAAGAATGTTAAATTAGTAGATAGAACTAGGTGTATAATACTAGTGTGATCAAGAGAATGGCCTTTATTATAGTAAAGTAAGAATGTTAAATTAGTAGATAGAACTAGGTTTCTAATACTAGTGTGATCAAGAGAATGGCCCTTATTATAGTAAAGTAAGAATGTTAAATTAGTAGATAGAAATAGATGTCTAATACTAGTGTGATCAAGAGAATGGCCATTATTATAGTAAAGTAAGAATGTTAAATTAGTAGATAGAACTAGATGTCTAATACTAGTGTGATCAAGAGAATGGCCCTTATTATAGTAAAGTAAGAATGTTAAATTAGTAGATAGAACTAGATGTCTAATCTTAGTGTGATCAAGAGAATGGCCCTTATTATAGTAAAGTAAGAATGTTAAATTAGTAGATAGAACTAGATGTCTAACACTAGTGTGATCAAGAGAATGGCCCTTATTATAGTAAAGTAAGAATGTTAAATTAGTAGATAGAACTAGATGTCTAATACTAGTGTGATCAAGAGAATGGCCCTTATTATAGTAAAGTAAGAATGTTAAATTAGTAGATAGAACTAGATGTCTAATACTAGTGTGATCAAGAGAATGGCCCTTATTATAGTAAAGTAAGAATGTTAAATTAGTAGACAGAACTAGATGTCTAATACTAGTGTGATCAAGAGAATGGCCCTTATTATAGTAAAGTAAGAATGTTAAATTAGTAGATAGAACTAGATGTCTAATACTAGTGTGATCAAGAGAATGGCCCTTATTATAGGAAAGTAAGAATGTTAAATTAGTAGATAGAACTAGATGTCTAATACTAGTGTGATCAAGAGAATGGCCCTTATTATAGTAAAGTAAGAATGTTAAATTAGTAGATAGAACTAGATGTCTAATACTAGTGTGATCAAGAGAATGACCCTTATTATAGTAAAGTAAGAATGTTAAATTAGTAGATAGAACTAGATGTCTAATACTAGTGTGATCAAGAAATGGCCCTTATTATAGTAAAGTAAGAAAGTTAAATTAGTAGATAGAAATAGATGTCTAATACTAGTGTGATCAAGAAAATGGCCCTTATTATAGTAAAGTAAGAATGTTAAATTAGTAGATAGAACTAGATGTCTAATACTAGTGTGATCAAGAGAATGGCCCTTATTATAGTAAAGTAAGAATGTTAAATTAGTAGATAGAACTAGATGTCTCATCTTAGTGTGATCAAGAGAATGGCCCTTATTATAGTAAAGTGAGAATGTTAAATTAGTAGATAGAACTAGATGTCTAATACTAGTGTGATCAAGAGAATGGTCCTTATTATAGTAAAGTAAGAATGTTAAATTAGTAGATAGAACTAGATGTCTAATACTAGTGTGATCAAGAGAATGGCCCTTATTATAGTAAAGTAAGAATGTTAAATTAGTAGATAGAACTAGATGTCTAATACTAGTGTGATCAAGAGAATGGCCCTTATTATAGTAAAGTAAGAA
Organism: Bathymodiolus septemdierum; assembly: GCA_963383655.1. Taxonomy (NCBI): domain Eukaryota; kingdom Metazoa; phylum Mollusca; class Bivalvia; order Mytilida; family Modiolidae; genus Bathymodiolus; species Bathymodiolus septemdierum. Next base: position 63,022,790 of record OY726521.1, read on the forward strand.
TGTTAAATTAGTAGATAGAACTAGATGTCTAATACTAGTGTGATCAAGAGAATGGCCCTTATTATAGTAAAGTAAGAATGTTAAATTAGTAGATAGAACTAGATGTCTAATACTAGTGTGATCAAGAGAATGGCCCTTATTATAGTAAAGTAAGAATGTTAAATTAGTAGACAGAACTAGATGTCTAATACTAGTGTGATCAAGAGAATGGCCCTTATTATAGTAAAGTAAGAATGTTAAATTAGTAGATAGAACTAGATGTCTAATACTAGTGTGATCAAGAGAATGGCCCTTATTATAGTAAAGTAAGAATGTTAAATTAGTAGATAGAACTAGATGTCTAATACTAGTGTGATCAAGAGAATGGCCCTTATTATAGGAAAGTAAGAATGTTAAATTAGTAGATAGAACTAGATGTCTAATACTAGTGTGATCAAGATAATGGCCCTTATTATAGTAAAGTAAGAATGTTAAATTAGTAGATAGAACTAGATGTCTAATACTAGTGTGATCAAGAGAATGGCCCTTATTATAGTAAAGTAAGAATGTTAAATTAGTAGATAGAACTAGATGTCTAATACTAGTGTGATCAAGAGAATGGCCCTTATTATAGTAAAGTAAGAATGTTAAATTAGTAGATAGAACTAGATGGCTAATACTAGTGTGATCAAGAGAATGACCCTTATTATAGTAAAGTAAGAATGTTAAATTAGTAAATAGAACTAGATGTCTAATACTAGTGTGATCAAGAGAATGGCCCTTATTATAGTAAAGTAAGAATGTTAAATTAGTAGATAGAACTAGATGTCTAATACTAGTGTGATCCAGAGAATGGCCTTATGATAGTAAAGTAAGAATGTTAAATTAGTAGATAGAACTAGATGTCTAATACTAGTGTGATCAAGAGAATGGCCTTTATTATAGTAAAGTAAGAATGTTAAATTAGTAGATAGAACTAGGTGTATAATACTAGTGTGATCAAGAGAATGGCCTTTATTATAGTAAAGTAAGAATGTTAAATTAGTAGAATAGAACTAGGTTTCTAATACTAGTGTGATCAAGAGAATGGCCCTTATTATAGTAAAGTAAGAATGTTAAATTAGTAGATAGAAATAGATGTCTAATACTAGTGTGATCAAGAGAATGGCCATTATTATAGTAAAGTAAGAATGTTAAATTAGTAGATAGAACTAGATGTCTAATACTAGTGTGATCAAGAGAATGGCCCTTATTATAGTAAAGTAAGAATGTTAAATTAGTAGATAGAACTAGATGTCTAATCTTAGTGTGATCAAGAGAATGGCCCTTATTATAGTAAAGTAAGAATGTTAAATTAGTAGATAGAACTAGATGTCTAACACTAGTGTGATCAAGAGAATGGCCCTTATTATAGTAAAGTAAGAATGTTAAATTAGTAGATAGAACTAGATGTCTAATACTAGTGTGATCAAGAGAATGGCCCTTATTATAGTAAAGTAAGAATGTTAAATTAGTAGATAGAACTAGATGTCTAATACTAGTGTGATCAAGAGAATGGCCCTTATTATAGTAAAGTAAGAATGTTAAATTAGTAGACAGAACTAGATGTCTAATACTAGTGTGATCAAGAGAATGGCCCTTATTATAGTAAAGTAAGAATGTTAAATTAGTAGATAGAACTAGATGTCTAATACTAGTGTGATCAAGAGAATGGCCCTTATTATAGGAAAGTAAGAATGTTAAATTAGTAGATAGAACTAGATGTCTAATACTAGTGTGATCAAGAGAATGGCCCTTATTATAGTAAAGTAAGAATGTTAAATTAGTAGATAGAACTAGATGTCTAATACTAGTGTGATCAAGAGAATGACCCTTATTATAGTAAAGTAAGAATGTTAAATTAGTAGATAGAACTAGATGTCTAATACTAGTGTGATCAAGAAAATGGCCCTTATTATAGTAAAGTAAGAAAGTTAAATTAGTAGATAGAAATAGATGTCTAATACTAGTGTGATCAAGACAATGGCCCTTATTATAGTAAAGTAAGAATGTTAAATTAGTAGATAGAACTAGATGTCTAATACTAGTGTGATCAAGAGAATGGCCCTTATTATAGTAAAGTAAGAATGTTAAATTAGTAGATAGAACTAGATGTCTCATCTTAGTGTGATCAAGAGAATGGCCCTTATTATAGTAAAGTTAGAATGTTAAATTAGTAGATAGAACTAGATGTCTAATACTAGTGTGATCAAGAGAATGGTCCTTATTATAGTAAAGTAAGAATGTTAAATTAGTAGATAGAACTAGATGTCTAATACTAGTGTGATCAAGAGAATGGCCCTTATTATAGTAAAGTAAGAATGTTAAATTAGTAGATAGAACTAGATGTCTAATACTAGTGTGATCAAGAGAATGGCCCTTATTATAGTAAAGTAAGAATGTTAAATTAGTAGATAGAACTAGATGTCTAATACTAGTGTGATCAAGAGAATGGCCCTTATTATAGTAAAGTAAGAATGTTAAATTAGTAGATAGAACTAGATGTCTAATACTAGTGTGATCAAGAGAATGGCCCTTATTATAGTAAAGTAAGAATGTTAAATTAGTAGATAGAACTAGATGTCTAATACTAGTGTGATCAAGAGAATGGCCCTTATTATAGTAAAGTAAGAATGTTAAATTAGTAGATAAAACTAGATGTCTAATACTAGTGTGATCAAGAGAATGGCCCTTATTATAGTAAAGTAAGAATGTTAAATTAGTAGATAGAACTAGATGTCTAATACTAGTGTGATCAAGAGAATGGCCTTTATTATAGTAAAGTAAGAATGTTAAATTAGTAGATAGAACTAGGTGTCTAATACTAGTGTGATCAAGAGAATGGCCTTTATTATAGTAAAGTAAGAATGTTAAATTAGTAGATAGAACTAGATGTCTAATACTAGTGTGATCAAGAGAATGGCCCTTATTATAGTAAAGTAAGAATGTTAAATTAGTAGATAGAACTAGATGTCTAATACTAGTGTGATCAAGAGAATGGCCCTTATTATAGTAAAGTAAGAATGTTAAATTAGTACATATAACTAGATGTCTAATACTAGTGTGATCAAGAGAATGGCCCTTATTATAGTAAAGTAAGAATGTTAAAATAGTAGATAGAACTAGATGTCTAATACTAGTGTGATCAAGAAAATGGCCCTTATTATAGTAAAGTAAGAATGTTAAATTAGTAGATAGAACTAGATGTCTAATACTAGTGTGATCAAGAGAATGGCCCTTATTATAGTAAAGTAAGAATGTTAAATTAGTAGATAGAACTAGATGTCTAATACTAGTGTGATCAAGAGAATGGCCCTTATTATAGTAAAGTAAGAATGTTAAATTAGTAGATAGAACTAGATGTCTAACACTAGTGTGATCAAGAGAATGGCCCTTATTATAGTAAAGTAAGAATGTTAAATTAGTAGATAGAACTAGATGTCTAATACTAGTGTGATCAAGAGAATGGCCCTTATTATAGTAAAGTAAGAATGTTAAATTAGTAGATAGAACTAGATGTCTAATACTAGTGTGATCAAGAGAATGGCCCTTATTATAGTAAAGTAAGAATGTTAAATTAGTAGACAGAACTAGATGTCTAATACTAGTGTGATCAAGAGAATGGCCCTTATTATAGTAAAGTAAGAATGTTAAATTAGTAGATAGAACTAGATGTCTAATACTAGTGTGATCAAGAGAATGGCCCTTATTATAGTAAAGTAAGAATGTTAAATTAGTAGATAGAACTAGATGTCTAATACTAGTGTGATCAAGAGAATGGCCCTTATTATAGGAAAGTAAGAATGTTAAATTAGTAGATAGAACTAGATGTCTAATACTAGTGTGATCAAGAGAATGGCCCTTATTATAGTAAAGTAAGAATGTTAAATTAGTAGATAGAACTAGATGTCTAATACTAGTGTGATCAAGAGAATGACCCTTATTATAGTAAAGTAAGAATGTTAAATTAGTAGATAGAACTAGATGTCTAATACTAGTGTGATCAAGAGAATGGCCCTTATTATAGTAAAGTTAGAATGTTAAATTAGTAGATAGAAATAGATGTCTAATACTAGTGTGATCAAGAAAATGGCCCTTATTATAGTAAAGTAAGAATGTTAAATTAGTAGATAGAACTAGATGTCTAATACTAGTGTGATCAAGAGAATGGCCCTTATTATAGTAAAGTAAGAATGTTAAATTAGTAGATAGAACTAGATGTCTCATCTTAGTGTGATCAAGAGAATGGCCCTTATTATAGTAAAGTTAGAATGTTAAATTAGTAGATAGAACTAGATGTCTAATACTAGTGTGATCAAGAAAATGGTCCTTATTATAGTAAAGTAAGAATGTTAAATTAGTAGATAGAACTAGACGTCTAATACTAGTGTGATCAAGAGAATGGCCCTTATTATAGTAAAGTAAGAATGTTAAATTAGTAGATAGAACTAGATGTCTAATACTAGTGTGATCAAGAGAATGGCCCTTATTATAGTAAAGTAAGAATGTTAAATTAGTAGATAGAACTAGATGTCTAATACTAGTGTGATCAAGAGAATGACCCTTATTATAGTAAAGTAAGAATGTTAAATTAGTAGATAGAACTAGATGTCTAATACTAGTGTGATCAAGAGAATGGCCCTTATTATAGTAAAGTAAGAATGTTAAATTAGTAGATAGAACTAGATGTCTAATACTAGTGTGATCAAGAGAATGGCCCTTATTATAGTAAAGTAAGAATGTTAAATTAGTAGATAAAACTAGATGTCTAATACTAGTGTGATCAAGAGAATGGCCCTTATTATAGTAAAGTAAGAATGTTAAATTAGTAGATAGAACTAGATGTCTAATACTAGTGTGATCAAGAGAATGGCCTTTATTATAGTAAAGTAAGAATGTTAAATTAGTAGATAGAACTAGGTGTCTAATACTAGTGTGATCAAGAGAATGGCCTTTATTATAGTAAAGTAAGAATGTTAAATTAGTAGATAGAACTAGGTTTTTAATACTAGTGTGATCAAGAGAATGGCCCTTATTATAGTAAAGTAAGAATGTTAAATTAGTAGATAGAACTAGATGTATAATACTAGTGTGATCAAGAGAATGACCCTTATTATAGTAAAGTAAGAATGTTAAAATAGTAGATAGAACTAGATGTCTAATACTAGTGTGATCAAGAGAATGGCCTGTATTATAGTAAAGTAAGAATGTTAAATTAGTAGATAGAACTAGATGTCTAATACTAGTGTGATCAAGAGAATGGCCTGTATTATAGTAAAGTAAGAATGTTAAATTAGTAGATAGAACTAGATGTCTAATACTAGTGTGATCAAGAGAATGGCCCTTATTATAGTAAAGTAAGAATGTTAAATTAGTAGATAGAACTAGATGTCTAATACTAATGTGATCAAGAGAATGGCCCTTATTATAGTAAAGTAAGAATGTTAAATTAGTACATATAACTAGATGTCTAATACTAGTGTGATCAAGAGAATGGCCCTTATTATAGTAAAGTAAGAATGTTAAATTAGTAGATAGAACTAGATGTCTAATACTAGTGTGATCAAGAGAATGGCCCTTATTATAGTAAAGTAAGAATGTTAAATTAGTAGATAGAACTAGATGTCTAATACTAGTGTGATCAAGAGAATGACCCTTATTATAGTAAAGTAAGAATGTTAAATTAGTAGATAGAACTAGGTTTCTAATACTAGTGTGATCAAGAGAATGGCCTTTATTATAATAAAGTAAGAATGTTAAATTAGTAGATAGAACTAGGTGTCTAATACTAGTGTGATCAAGAGAAAGGCCCTTATTATAGTAAAGTAAGAATGTTAAATTAGTAGATAGAACTAGATGTCTAATACTAGTGTGATCAAGAGAATGGTCCTTATTATAGTAAAGTAAGAATGTTAAATTAGTAGATAGAACTAGATGTCTAATACTAGTGTGATCAAGAGAATGGCCCTTATTATAGTAAAGTAAGAATGTTAAATTAGTAGATAGAACTAGATGTCCAATACTAGTGTGATCAAGAGAATGGTCCTTATTATAGTAAAGTAAGAATGTTAAATTAGTAGATAGAACTAGATGTGTAATACTAGTGTGATCAAGAGAATGGCCCTTATTATAGTAAAGTAAGAATGTTAAATTAGTAGATAGAAATAGATGTCTAATACTAGTGTGATCAAGAGAATGGCCCTTATTATAGTAAAGTAAGAATGTTAAATTAGTAGATAGAACTAGATGTCTAATCTTAGTGTGATCAAGAGAATGGCCCTTATTATAGTAAAGTAAGAATGTTAAATTAGTAGATAGAACTAGATGTCTAATACTAGTGTGATCAAGAGAATGGCCCTTATTATAGTAAAATAAGAATGTTAAATTAGTAGATAGAACTAGATGTCAAATACTAGTGTGATCAAGAGAATGGGCCTTATTATAGTAAAGTAAGAATGTTAAATTAGTAGATAGAACTAGATGTCAAATACTAGTGTGATCAAGAGAATGGCCCTTATTATAGTAAAGTAAGAATGTTAAATTAGTAGATAGAATTAGATGTCTAATACTAGTGTGATCAAGAGAATGGCCCTTATTATAGTAAAGTAAGAATGTTAAATTAGTAGATAGAACTAGATGTCTAATACTAGTGTGATCAAGAGAATGGCCCTTATTATAGTAAAGTAAGAATGTTAAATTAGTAGATAGAACTAGATGTCTAATACTAGTGTGATCAAGAGAATGGCCCTTATTATAGTAAAGTAAGAATGTTAAATTAGTAGATAGAACTAGATGTCTAATACTAGTGTGATCAAGAGAATGGCACTTATTATAGTAAAGTAAGAATGTTAAATTAGTAGATAGAACTAGATGTCTAATACTAGTGTGATCAAGAGAATGGCCCTTATTATAGTAAAGTAATAATGTTAAATTAGTAGATAGAACTAGATGTCTAATACTAGTGTGATCAAGAGAATGGCCCTTATTATAGTAAAGTAAGAATGTTAAATTAGTAGATAGAACTAGATGTCTAATACTAGTGTGATCAAGAGAATGGCCCTTATTATAGTAAAGTAAGAATGTTAAATTAGTAGATAGAACTAGATGGCTAATACTAGTGTGATCAAGAGAATGGCCTTATGATAGTAAAGTAAGAATGTTAAATTAGTAGATAGAACTAGATGTCTAATACTAGTGTGATCAAGAGAATGGCCCTTATTATAGTAAAGTACGAATGTTAAATTAGTAGATAGAACTAGATGTATAATACTAGTGTGATCAAGAGAATGACCCTTATTATAGTAAAGTAAGAATGTTAAATTAGTAGATAGAACTAGATGTCTAATACTAGTGTGATCAAGAGAATGGCCCTTATTATAGTAAAGTAAGAATGTTAAATTAGTAGATAGAACTAGATGTCTAATACTAGTGTGATCAAGAGAATGGCCCTTATTATAGTAAAGTAAGAATGTTAAATTAGTAGATAGAACTAGATGTCTAATACTAGTGTGATCAAGAGAATGGCCCTTATTATAGTATAGTAAGAATGTTAAAATAGTACATATAACTAGATGTCTAATACTAGTGTGATCAAGAAAATGGCCCTTATTATAGTAAAGTAAGAATGTTAAATTAGTAGATAGAACTAGATGTCTAATACTAGTGTGATCAAGAGAATGGCCCTTATTATAGTAAAGTAAGAATGTTAAATTAGTAGATAGAACTAGATGTCTAATACTAGTGTGATCAAGAGAATGGCCCTTATTATAGTAAAGTAAGAATGTTAAATTAGTAGATAGAACTAGATGTCTAATACTAGTGTGATCAAGAGAATGGCCCTTATTATAGTAAAGTAAGAATGTTAAATTAGTAGATAGAACTAGATGTCTAATACTAGTGTGATCAAGAGAATGGCCCTTATTATAGTAAAGTAAGAATGTTAAATTAGTAGATAGAATTAGATGTCTAATACTAGTGTGATCAAGAGAATGGCCCTTATTATAGTAAAGTAAGAATGTTAAATTAGTAGATAGAACTAGATGTCTAATACTAGTGTGATCAAGAGAATGGCCCTTATTATAGTAAAGTAAGAATGTTAAATTAGTAGATAGAACTAGATGTCTAATACTAGTGTGATCAAGAGAATGGCACTTATTATAGTAAAGTAAGAATGTTAAATTAGTAGATAGAACTAGATGTCTAATACTAGTGTGATCAAGAGAATGGCCCTTATTATAGTAAAGTAAGAATGTTAAATTAGTAGATAGAACTAGATGTCTAATACTAGTGTGATCAAGAGAATGGCCCTTATTATAGTAAAGTAAGAATGTTAAATTAGTAGATAGAACTAGATGTCTAATACTAGTGTGATCAAGAGAATGGCACTTATTATAGTAAAGTAAGAATGTTAAATTAGTAGATAGAACTAGATGTCTAATACTAGTGTGATCAAGAGAATGGCCCTTATTATAGTAAAGTAATAATGTTAAATTAGTAGATAGAACTAGATGTCTAATACTAGTGTGATCAAGAGAATGGCCCTTATTATAGTAAAGTAAGAATGTTAAATTAGTAGATAGAACTAGATGTCTAATACTAGTGTGATCAAGAGAATGGCCCTTATTATAGTAAAGTAAGAATGTTAAATTAGTAGATAGAACTAGATGTCTAATACTAGTGTGATCAAGAGAATGGCCCTTATTATAGTAAAGTAAGAATGTTAAATTAGTAGATAGAACTAGATGTCTAATACTAGTGTGATCAAGAGAATGGCCCTTATTATAGTAAAGTAAGAATGTTAAATTAGTAGATAGAACTAGATGGCTAATACTAGTGTGATCAAGAGAATGACCCTTATTATAGTAAAGTAAGAATGTTAAATTAGTAAATAGAACTAGGTGTCTAATACTAGTGTGATCAAGAGAATGGCCCTTATTATAGTAAAGTAAGAATGTTAAATTAGTAGATAGAACTAGATGTCTAATACTAGTGTGATCCAGAGAATGGCCCTTATTATAGTAAAGTAAGAATGTTAAATTAGTAGATAGAACTAGATGTCTAATACTAGTGTGATCAAGAGAATGGCCTTTATTATAGTAAAGTAAGAATGTTAAATTAGTAGATATAACTAGGTGTATAATACTAGTGTGATCAAGAGAATGGCCTTTATTATAGTAAAGTAAGAATGTTAAATTAGTAGATAGAACTAGGTTTCTAATACTAGTGTGATCAAGAGAATGGCCCTTATTATAGTAAAGTACGAATGTTAAATTAGTAGATAGAACTAGATGTATAATACTAGTGTGATCAAGAGAATGACCCTTATTATAGTAAAGTAAGAATGTTAAATTAGTAGATAGAACTAGATGTCTAATACTAGTGTGATCATGAGAATGGCCCTTATTATAGTAAAGTAAGAATGTTAAATTAGTAGATAGAACTAGATGTCTAATACTAGTGTGATCAAGAGAATGGCCTTTATTATAGTAAAGTAAGAATGTTAAATTAGTAGATAGAACTAGATGTCTAATACTAGTGTGATGAAGAGAATGGCCTGTATTATAGTAAAGTAAGAATGTTAAATTAGTAGATAGAACTAGATGTCTAATACTAGTGTGATCAAGAGAATGGCCCTTATTATAGTAAAGTAAGAATGTTAAATTAGTAGATAGAACTAGATGTCTAATACTAGTGTGATCAAGAGAATGGCCCTTATTATAGTAAAGTAAGAATGTTAAATTAGTAGATAGAACTAGATGGCTAATACTAGTGTGATCAAGAGAATGACCCTTATTATAGTAAAGTAAGAATGTTAAATTAGTAAATAGAACTAGGTGTCTAATACTAGTGTGATCAAGAGAATGGCCCTTATTATAGTAAAGTAAGAATGTTAAATTAGTAGATAGAACTAGATGTCTAATACTAGTGTGATCCAGAGAATGGCCCTTATTATAGTAAAGTAAGAATGTTAAATTAGTAGATAGAACTAGATGTCTAATACTAGTGTGATCAAGAGAATGGCCTTTATTATAGTAAAGTAAGAATGTTAAATTAGTAGATATAACTAGGTGTATAATACTAGTGTGATCAAGAGAATGGCCTTTATTATAGTAAAGTAAGAATGTTAAATTAGTAGATAGAACTAGGTTTCTAATACTAGTGTGATCAAGAGAATGGCCCTTATTATAGTAAAGTACGAATGTTAAATTAGTAGATAGAACTAGATGTATAATACTAGTGTGATCAAGAGAATGACCCTTATTATAGTAAAGTAAGAATGTTAAATTAGTAGATAGAACTAGATGTCTAATACTAGTGTGATCATGAGAATGGCCCTTATTATAGTAAAGTAAGAATGTTAAATTAGTAGATAGAACTAGATGTCTAATACTAGTGTGATCAAGAGAATGGCCTTTATTATAGTAAAGTAAGAATGTTAAATTAGTAGATAGAACTAGATGTCTAATACTAGTGTGATCAAGAGAATGGCCGTTATTATAGTAAAGTAAGAATGTTAAATTAGTAGATAGAACTAGATGTCTAATACTAGTGTGATCAAGAGAATGACCCTTATTATAGTAAAGTAAGAATGTTAAAATAGTAGATAGAACTAGATGTCTAATACTAGTGTGATCAAGAGAATGGCCCTTATTATAGTAAAGTAAGAATGTTAAATTAGTACATATAACTAGATGTCTAATACTAGTGTGATCAAGAAAATGGCCCTTATTATAGTAAAGTAAGAATGTTAAATTAGTAGATAGAACTAGATGTCTAATACTAGTGTGATCAAGAGAATGGCCCTTATTATAGTAAAGTAAGAATGTTAAATTAGTAGATAGAACTAGGTTTCTAATACTAGTGTGATCAAGAGAATGACCCTTATTATAGTAAAGTAAGAATGTTAAATTAGTAGATAGAACTAGGTTTCTAATACTAGTGTGATCAAGAGAAAGTCCTTTATTATAGTAAAGTAAGAATGTTAAATTAGTAGATAGAACTAGGTGTCTAATACTAGTGTGATCAAGAGAATGGCCCTTATTATAGTAAAGTAAGAATGTTAAATTAGTAGATAGAACTAGATGTCTAATACTAGTGTGATCAAGAGAATGGCCCTTATTATAGTAAAGTAAGAATGTTAAATTAGTAGATAGAACTAGATGTCTAATACTAGTGTGATCAAGAGAATGGTCCTTATTATAGTAAAGTAAGAATGTTAAATTGGTAGATAGAACTAGATGTCTAATACTAGTGTGATCAAGAGAATGGCCCTTATTATAGTAAAGTAAGAATGTTAAATTAGTAGATAGAACTAGAGGTCTAATACTAGTGTGATCAAGAGAATGGCCATTATTATAGTAAAGTAAGAATGTTAAATTAGTAGATAGAACTAGATGTCTAATCTTAGTGTGATCAAGAGAATGGCCCTTATTATAGTAAAGTAAGAATGTTAAATTAGTAGATAGAACTAGATGTCTAATACTAGTGTGATCAAGAGAATGGCCCTTATTATAGTAAAGTAAGAATGTTAAATTAGTAGATAGAACTAGATGTCTAATACTAGTGTGATCAAGAGAATGGCCCTTATTATAGTAAAGTAAGAATGTTAAATTAGTAGATAGAACTAGATGTCTAATACTAGTGTGATCAAGAGAATGGCCCTTATTATAGTAAAGTAAGAATGTTAAATTAGTAGATAGAACTAGATGTCTAATACTAGTGTGATCAAGAGAATGGCCCTTATTATAGTAAAGTAAGAATGTTAAATTAGTAGATAGAACTAGATGTCTAATACTAGTGTGATCAAGAGAATGGCCCTTATTATAGTAAAGTAAGAATGTTAAATTAGTAGATAGAACTAGATGTCTAATACTAGTGTGATCAAGAGAATGGCCCTTAATATAGTAAAGTAAGAATGTTAAATTAGTAGATCGAACTAGATGTCAAATACCAGTGTGATCAAGAGAATGGCCCTTATTATAGTAAAGTAAGAATGTTAAATTAGTAGATAGAACTCGATGTCTAATACTAGTGTGATCAAGAGAATGGCCCTTATTATAGTAAAGTAAGAATGTTAAATTAGTAGATAGAACTAGATGTCTAATACTAGTGTGATCAAGAGAATGGCCTTTATTATAGTAAAGTAAGAATGTTAAATTAGTAGATAGAACTAGGTGTCTAATACTAGTGTGATCAAGAGAATGGCCCTTATTATAGTAAAGTAAGAATGTTAAATTAGTAGATAGAACTAGATGTCTAATACTAGTGTGATCAAGAGAATGGCCCTTATTATAGTAAAGTAAGAATGTTAAATTAGTAGATAGAACTAGATGTCTAATACTAGTGTGATCAAGAGAATGGCCCTTATTATAGTAAAGTAAGAATGTTAAATTAGTAGATAGAACTAGATGTCTAATACTAGTGTGATCAAGAGAATGGCCCTTATTATAGTAAAGTAAGAATGTTAAATTAGTAGATAGAACTAGATGTCTAATACTAGTGTGATCAAGAGAATGGCCCTTAATATAGTAAAGTAAGAATGTTAAATTAGTAGATCGAACTAGATGTCTAATACTAGTGTGATCAAGAGAATGGCCCTTATTATAGTAAAGTAAGAATGTTAAATTAGTAGATAGAACTCGATGTCTAATACTAGTGTGATCAAGAGAATGGCCCTTATTATAGTAAAGTAAGAATGTTAAATTAGTAGATAGAACTAGATGTCTAATACTAGTGTGATCAAGAGAATGGCCTTTATTATAGTAAAGTAAGAATGTTAAATTAGTAGATAGAACTAGGTGTCTAATACTAGTGTGATCAAGAGAATGGCCTTTATTATAGTAAAGTAAGAATGTTAAATTAGTAGATAGAACTAGGTTTCTAATACTAGTGTGATCAAGAGAATGGCCCTTATTATAGTAAAGTAAGAATGTTAAATTAGTAGATAGAACTAGATGTCTAATACTAGTGTGATCAAGAGAATGACCCTTATTATAGTAAAGTAAGAATGTTAAATTAGTAGATAGAACTAGATGTCTAATACTAGTGTGATCAAGAGAATGGCCTTTATTATAGTAAAGTAAGAATGTTAAATTAGTAGATAGAACTAGATGTCTAATACTAGTGTGATGAAGAGAATGGCCTGTATTATAGTAAAGTAAGAATGTTAAATTAGTAGATAGAACTAGATGTCTAATACTAGTGTGATCAAGAGAATGGCCCTTATTATAGTAAAGTAAGAATGTTAAATTAGTACATATAACTAGATGTCTAATACTAGTGTGATCAAGAGAATGGCCCTTATTATAGTAAAGTAAGAATGTTAAATTAGTAGATAGAACTAGATGTCTAATACTAGTGTGATCAAGAGAATGGCCGTTATTATAGTAAAGTAAGAATGTTAAATTAGTAGATAGAACTAGATGTCTAATACTAGTGTGATCAAGAGAATGGCCCTTATTATAGTAAAGTAAGAATGTTAAATTAGTAGATAGAACTAGGTTTCTAATACTAGTGTGATCAAGAGAATGACCCTTATTATAGTAAAGTAAGAATGTTAAATTAGTAGATAGAACTAGGTTTCTAATACTAGTGTGATCAAGAGAAAGGCCTTTATTATAGTAAAGTAAGAATGTTAAATTAGTAGATAGAACTAGGTGTCTAATACTAGTGTGATCAAGAGAATGGCCCTTATTATAGTAAAGTAAGAATGTTAAATTAGTAGATAGAACTAGATGTCTAATACTAGTGTGATCAAGAGAATGGCCCTTATTATAGTAAAGTAAGAATGTTAAATTAGTAGATAGAACTAGATGTCTAATACTAGTGTGATTAAGAGAATGGCCCTTATTATAGTAAAGTAAGAATTTTAAATTAGTAGATAGAACTAGATGTCTAATACTAGTGTGATCAAGAGAATGGCCCTTATTATAGTAAAGTAAGAATGTTAAATTAGTAGATAGAACTAGATGTCTAATACTAGTGTGATCAAGAGAATGGCCCTTATTATAGTAAAGTAAGAATGTTAAATTAGTAGATAGAACTAGATGTCTAATACTAGTGTGATCCAACAGAATGTCAGTAGTAATAGATACCCATTTCTATTACATAAAGATACATTTTTGTGTATCTTTCACAACTAGACAATAATTTGTACTGTACTTTATTAGAGTATATTTCAAATTATATGAGCAATCATCTCATTATTGACTGTAATGTTTGTTTATTTCTGCTGTTATAGGGTAAAATTATATTAAATTTATATTAAATGTATTTATTTGTAGGAAGGTCCTATGGCACACTCAGGAGGTATTATTGCAGCTGGTTTAGGAAAAGGGAGAATTAACTTTTGTAAAGGAAAAGTTATATCTGTTAGTACATTTGTATTATATTATATATAGTAAACTTTATACATTGTATAAAGGTCCAGGGGCTGTTGTGGTCGTGATCATATTGTAGTTTGATTTACAACTACCTGTGCAATCAGTGCCTATTACCACTCAAGTTGTGAGTTCAAATCCTGCTCGTGGTGAGGCGTACTTGATACAACATTATGTGATAAAGTTTGTCAGTAAATTGTGCAGGTCAGTGGTTTTCTCCGGGTTCTCGGGTTTCCTCTACCAATAAAACTTACCACCACGATATAGCTGAAATATAGTTTAAAGTGGCGTTAAGCACCATAACCCTAATCCCATCAAGTTTGAAAACATTCTGATATCAATGCAATATGTCTACATTTGGTTTGGAACTGCATCTGCTTTGCAATTGCCAGCATGCAAACCTCATGTTTGATAAATCGTGGGTTAAAGCCCTGATTGGGTCAAATGAAGACTATGAAATTAATATGTGCTACAACTATGCTTAGCATGTAGCATTAAGGAGTTAGAGCAAATACTAGTTGGCTTGGAATAAGGATAATGTGTCGAATTGGAGCAAAATGTCTAACTGAACTGTTTCAATGAAGTATCATCGTCTCATTGAAATGTAGAGGTACAGCGGAAACATTGCCCATTTGGTATTCAAATACTCGCTCACTGAAAGATCCGCCAAGTTTGAAAATATTGTGACAGTATAGTGATATGTCTACTACACTCGTCTTGGGAAGCTATAGATCAGAAATTTGGCTCTGTTGACTTGAAACAATTATGAGCAAAATAATGTAACAAAATAATATTTTACTGTTGATATTTTCAGAATAGTCAATACATGTCAGCATGACATGATGATTTGGCTAATATTTTGAGGAATCTTGACTGTTTTTGAATGAACCTCCAAAATATGCCAAAATATATTTGCAATCAGAAAAGAACCCACTACATGCACATATATATTGAAAAAACATTCACCCAGCAATTGTTTTACTAATAATCTCAAGTGATGATGTATTAATGTTATAACTGTCTACTTCAGCTCTATGATGGCTTTAGGAATGACCATGAGATCAGAGATTTTGTTGCTGGAGGGTCAGCTGCAGGGGTGTCTGCTGCCTTTGGGGCTCCAGTGGGAGGAACTTTATTTAGTTTAGAGGAGGCTGCTAGCTTTTGGAATCAAGATTTAACCTGGAGAGTGGTTAGTATAAAAATAACTTCAAGTCTCGATACTTTAGTTATAACATTTTATAAAGCTATCTCTAAAGCATGGCTTTTGACATAGTAACTACACGGTTTAGGATCAAATCAATATCTTTCGATAAATATCGACGTTATTCGATTACTTTCGGTTATTACAGCGAGTCCTTTTGGAAATTATGGCACATCTGAAACGATGTTCAACCAAAAAAGATGGAAAAAGACCAAGAACATAGGTAAAATCCTCTCAATACTATCTTTCACGGAACAGTAGAATACTTAATTGAATCAACTTTGTCACTGAATTCTATAGTAATCCTACAGTTTTCTTTAAAATCATGAACAATTTGAAGAGTGCCTTTGTTGTTGGAGCAAATATGTGAAAAAATAAGCCAAATGTAACTGATTGGGTTACGTAAGTTTGTTATTCTTTCAATACAATGCATGTTTCATCTACGATATGTGTATTTTCAATGTTTTATAGGTAAAATAGGCCTTAAAATCACTTTTTAAAGAAAAAATTGTCAATGCCTCATTTTGGCTCATTGAAAATATTGGCACCGATTCTTTTCAAACCAAAGAACTTGTACTAAATATTCAATAAAATGTTCTTTTTCTTGCAGAAAGACCAATAAAAAACGAAAAAGATTTATTCTTTTTGTAGCTGGTCAAATTGCGTGTGATTTCTCACTTTATTGAATGCAAATTCACCAACTCCGATTTATACATGTATTACTGTATTTGTCACGAAAGAAAGGAATACGTGCCATTCACTTGAAGGAAGCGTTATTCAATATTGCAACTAAAACTACGATTTTTGTTGAAAAAAATGTGATTACATGTAATATCGCAGTTACAAAGTATCAATAATGACCAGACATTTTGAACGGAAAAGTGTCTTCAGTAAAGGAATTCTCTTTCTACTTCAAATTCGTGTATTTCTATCGCCGGTTGGCCTGTTTCACACGATCTTGTCACTGTTTCGTTTAATGCTGCATTACACTTTCATTAGAGTGCGTAAAACTGATTTTCCGAAATAAAAACATTATTAAAGAGTTCCGTGATCTATCAATTGAGTGATAAATACTTACATTTCAGTGGTTAATGATGAAAAGAAGGTCCAGTGTTAATCAAACTTACATTGTTTTTACTGGAAGGAGTCGTTGTAATAACCGAAAGTAATCGAATAACGCCAATATTTACCGAAAGGAATTGATTTGATCCTACACCGTGAACTAACATTTTAACTATCTAGACTGGATCAATTCAAGAATATTCTGGCAACAATGTAAGAATCTCTATGTTTAGTACAAGAGTAAAGAAATGTATAATTTGTACAAAAAAAGTGCTAAATATTGTAAGGAATATAATGGATAATCACAGACAGCCCTTCGAGTTATATTTATAATTAAACAAAGATTGTATGAACATGGTCAATAATTAATGTTTTGATTTGATTGGACATTCATTTTAACATTGAATTTATATGAATTTTTGTACATTTTGTATTAATAATGATTGATTATTTAGACATATTTATTTATTTTCAGTTTTTTGGTGCTATGATATCTACTTTTGGAACTAATTTTTTATTGGGAGCATTTCATGGTCATCCTACAAAGCTATCAGCTCCTGGATTAGTTAGATTTAATGTTTTCAAAGAGGTAAATACAAAGATATGTTTTTTTTCCTGACCTTAAAATGGAAATAATTTAATTATGAAATACAATGGGCACTAATCTGTTTGAATTATTAATCAAAACTATTAATACAAATCTGTATTAGTGAGAAAGGATATAGATATGTAAATGATCATAAGAGACGTCCAACATTACACTTAGACACAAACATAAGTAAAGGAACAGCACTTGTATTGCTGTTCTACATATCACAGTAGACGAGCATAACCAATACTCTAAAATGAGTGTGTTATTGTTCTAATTTAATACTGAAAATAATATTTAAAATAGGCCATGAATATTCTCCCCTTATACATGTTTATGTTTTTATCCTGCAATGACAGCATTTACCGACCAATATAGGCTGCCCAATATTTTTTTTGATATTGGTCAGTTATAAATAGAACATACAAATGTAAAACAGGGCACATCAGGGGATATTGTTTTCAAATACATACACACAATTATTTCAAATACTTTTATCATCGTCCAGTAAACGTTTATTTACAATTTAAAATTGCAGGATAAATACAATACATGTGCACTGTCGAAGCATATAGGTAAATATGTGTATTCGGTGCGAAATGCGGGAAAAGGCTCGGCAAAGCCTTGCCTTTTCCCCCATTTCTAAGCCTCATACACATATTACCTATATGCTTCGACAGTGCACAAGTATTGTATATATATGTGGCACCATTTCTGCAGTGTAGATCTACGGATTGTACTGACACAATAAAAGAAAAATGATGTATGAAAAGCTATGAATTAATATTTAACTAGTTTCTGATTTTGATTATGATCTTGAGCTGAGTATATTTTGATTTATATGTCTTTTTTTTTTTCAGGACCTAGAGTTTGATTTGATAGAAATTCCAGTGTTTATTATCATGGCAGTGATAGGTAATATAATAAATATGGTCTGGTGATAAAATTTAAAACTGGCAGGTTATGGTATATTGAAACAAGAAACACATATATACTTATCATACAAAATATCTTGATGACAAAGCTAGGGTTATGAGTAATGAGTGTTTATAGCCACATTAAGCAGTATATCAATTATATCGTGGTGGTTAATTAGTTCACCTGGACCAAAGGTCCAGGGTGAACTATTGCCTTCACTTGGCGTCCGTCGTTTGTCGTCTGTTGTCTGTCGTCTGTAAACTTTTCACATTTCAAGCTTCTTCTCCGAAACCACTTGGCCGATTGGAACCGAACTTAGCAGGAATGTTTTTCGTTCCAGTCGGATATTCAATATGGCTTCCAGGGCCAATAATATGCTCTGATTGGCTGAAATTTCAAAGATCTTCTTCTCTGAAACTAATGAACTGACTGAACCCAAACTGTAAATGAATGATCATTGGAATGTCCTTTACCAAGTTGCTGTTTTTTATGCCGATCGGAAATCCAAGATGGCCGCCATCGCAGGACATAGATTAACATTGGACCCTATGGGAAAATGTTCAAATGCCATTTTCTCAGAAACTACAAATATGATTAAAGCCAAACTGTACATGAATGTTCATTGGATGGTCCTCTACAATCTTAAGGTTTTTTTGTTCCGATATGAAATTCAAAATGGCGGCTACGGCAGGACTTAGTTTAACATTGGACCCTATGGTAAAAATGTTTCAAAATGCTTCTTCTCTGAAACCACTTGGACAGTTGAAACCAAACTGCCCAGGAATGATCATTGGAAGGTCCTCTACAAAGTTTCTGTTTTTTATGCCTATCGGAAATCCAAGATGGCCACCACCGCAATACATAGATTAACATTGGACCTTATGGGAAAATATTCAAATGCCTTCTTCTCAGAAACTACAAATATGATTAAAGCCAAACTGTACATGAATGTTCATTGGATGGTCCTCTACAAACTTTACGTTTTTTGTTCTGGTATGAAATTCAAAATGGCGGCTACGGCAGGACTTAGTTTAACATTGAACCCTATGGGAAAAATGTTTCAAAACGCTTCTTCTCTGAAACCACTTGGATAATTGAAACCAAACTGCCCAGGAATGATCATTGGAAGGTCCTCTACAAGGTGTGTGTTTTTTATGCCGATCGGAAATCCAAGATGGCCACCAACGCAGGACATAGATTAACAATGGACCCTATGGGAAAATGTTCAAATGCCTTCTTCTCAGAAACTACAAATATGATTAAAGCCAAACTGTACATGAATGTTCATTGGATGGTCCTCTACAAACTGTAGGTTTTTTGTTCTGATATGAAATTCAAAATGGCGGCTACGGCAGGACTTAGTTTAACATTGGACCCTATGGGGGAAATGTTTCAAAACGCTTCTTCTCTGAAACCACTAGGACAGTTGAAACCAAACTGCCCAGGAATGATCATTGGAAGGTCCTCTACAAATTTCTTGTTTTTGATGCCGATCGGAAATCCAAGATGGCCGCCACCGCAATACATAGATTAACATTGGACCCTATGGGAAAATGTTCAAATGCCTTCTTCTCAGAAACTACAAATATTATTAAAGCCAAACTGTACATGAATGTTCATTGGATGGTCCTCTACAAACTGTACGTTTTTTGTTCCGATAAAAAATTCAAAATGGCGGCTACGGCAGGACTTAGTTTAACATTGGACCCTATGGGAAAAATGTTTCAAAATGCTTCTTCTCTGAAACCACATGGACAGTTGAAACCAAACTGCCCAGGAATGATCATTGGAAGGTCCTCTACAAAGTTTCTGCTTTTTTATGCCGATCGAAAATTCAAGATGGCCGCCACCGCAGGACATAGATTAACATTGGACCCTATGGGAAAATGTTCAAATGCCTTCTTCTCAGAAACTACAAATATGATTAAAGCCAAACTGTACATGAATGTTCATTGGATGGTCCTCTACAATCTTAAGGTTTTTTGTTCCGATATGAAATTCAAAATGGTGGCTACGGCAGGACTTAGTTTAACATTGGACCCTATGGGAAAAATGTTTCAAAATGCTTCTTCTCTGAAACCACATGGACAGTTGAAACCAAACTGCCCAGGAATGATCATTGGAGGTCCTCTACAAAGTTTCTGTTTTTTATGCCGATCGGAAATCCAAGATGGCCACCACCGCAATACATAGATTAACATTGGACCTTATGGGAAAATATTCAAATGCCTTCTTCTCAGAAACTACAAATATGATTAAAGCCAAACTGTACAAGAATGTTCATTAGATGGTCCTCTACAAACTGTACGTTTTTTGTTCCGGTATGAAATTTAAAATGGCGGCTACGGCAGGACTTAGTTTAACATTGGACCCTATGAGAATTTTTTTTCAAAACGCTTCTTCTCTGAAACCACTTGGATAATTGAAACCAAACTGCCCAGGAATGATCATTGGAAGGTCCTCTACAAGGTTTGTGTTTTTGATGCCGATCGGAAATCCAAGATGGCCGCCACCGCAATACATAGATTAACATTGGACCTTATGGGAAAATGTTCAAATGCCTTCTTCTCAGAAACTACAAATATTATTAAAGCCAAACTGTACATGAATGTTCATTGGATGGTCCTCTACAAACTTTACGTTTTTTGTTTCGATATGAAATTCAAAATGGCGGCTACGGCAGGACTTAGTTTAACATTGGACCCTATGGGAAAAATGTTTCAAAACGCTTCTTCTCTGAAACCACTTGGACAATTGAATCCAATCTGCCCAGGAATGATCATTGGAAGGTCCTCTACAAAGTTTCTGTTTTTTTATGCCGATCGAAAATTCAAGATGGCCACCACCGCAGGACATAGATTAACATTGGACCCTATGGGAAAATGTTCAAATGTCTTCTTCTCAGAAACTACAAATATGATTAAAGCCAAACTGTACATGAATGTTCATTGGATGGTCCTCTACAAACTTTACGTTTTTTGTTCCGATATGAAATTCAAAATGGCGGCTACGGCAGGACTTAGTTTAACATTGAACCCTATGGGAAAAATGTTTCAGAACGCTTCTTCTCTGAAACCACTTGGATAATTGAAACCAAACTGCCCAGGAATGATCATTGGAAGGTCCTCTACAAGGTGTGTGTTTTTTATGCCGATCGGAAATCCAAGGTGGCCTCCACCGCAGTACATAGATTAACATTAGACCCTATGGGAAAATGTTCAAATGCCTTCTTCTCAGAAACTACAAATATGATTAAAGCCAAACTGTACATGAATGTTCATTGGATGGTCCTCTACAAACTGTAGGTTTTTTGTTCCGATATGAAATTCAAAATGGCGGCTACGGCAGGACTTAGTTTAACATTGGACCCTATGGGAAAAATGTTTCAAAATGCTTCTTCTCTGAAACCACTTGGACAGTTGAAACCAAACTGCCCAGGAATGATCATTGGAAGGTCCTCTGTTTTTTATGCCGATCGGAAATCCAAGATGGCTGCCACCACAGGTCATAGTATTAACACAGAACGATATGGGAAAAATACAGAAATATATTCTTCTCTGAAGCTATTGCACTGATTGAACCTAAACTGTGCATCAATCATTGGAAGGTCCTTTACAAACTTTGTGTTTTTTATGTTGATCGTAATTCCAAGATGACTACCACTGCAGGACATAGTTTTTACATAGGACCAATTGTTTTTTTTTATTACCAGGTGAACGATACAGGCTCTTGAGAGCCTCTGGTTTTATTGGTGAAGGAAACAGGAGTACAATGAGAAAACCACAAATCTGCTCCAAGTCACTGACAAATTTGATCACGTTAGGTTGTATCAAGTAAATCTCGCCATGGACGGGAAACAAACTTGCATGTTATGCTGAAGATTTGCACTTATTGCATAAATCCAATTAAAATGTAAATTAAATACCATACTATTGATATATAAAATTTTTATTTTTCATCCAATTTCTTGCATTTTTGTTTCTTTTAATGACTTTTGTGAAGTGCTTCCAGTGGTATGTTGACTGAAATCCTTTTAATGACTTTTGTGAAGAGCTTCCAGTGGTATGTTGACTGAAATCCTTTTAATGACTTTTGTGAAGAGCTTCCAGTGGTATGTTGACTGAAATCCTTTTAATGACTTTTGTGAAGAGCTTCCAGTGGTATGTTGACTGAAATCCTTTTAATGACTTTTGTGGAGAGCTTCCAGTGGTATGTTGACTGAAATCCTTTTAATGACTTTTGTGAAGAGCATCCAGTGGTATGTTGACTGAAATCCTTTTAATGACTTTTGTGAAGAGCTTCCAGTGGTATGTTGACTGAAATCCTTTTAATGACTTTTGTGAAGAGCTTCCAGTGGTATGTTGACTGAAATCCTTTTAATGACTTTTGTGAAGAGCTTCCAGTAGGAATGTTGACTGAAATCCTTTTAATGACTTTTGTGAAGAGCTTCCAGTGGTATGTTGACTGAAATGTTTTTAATGACTTTTGTGAAGAGCTTCCAGTGGGTATGTTGACTGAAATCCTTTTAATGACTTTTGTGAAGAGCTTCCAGTGGTATGCTGACTGAAATCCTTTTAATGACCTTTGTGAAGAGCTTCCAGTGGTATGTTGACTGAAATCCTTTTAATGACCTTTGTGAAGAGCTTCCAGTGGTATGTTGACTGAAATCCTTTTAATGACTTTTGTGAAGAGCTTCCAGTGGTATGTTGACTGAAATCCTTTTAATGTCTTTTGTGAAGAGCTTCCAGTGGTATGTTGACTGAAATCCTTTTAATGATTTTTGTGAAGAGCTTCCAGTGGTATGTTGACTGAAATCCTTTTAATGACTTTTGTGAAGAGCTTCCAGTGGTATGTTGACTGAAATCCTTTTAATGACTTTTGTGAAGAGCTTTCGGTGGTATGTTGACTGAAATCCTTTTAATGACTTTTGTGAAGAGCTTCCAGTGGTATGTTGACTGAAATCCTTTTAATGACTTTTGTGAAGAGCTTCCAGTGGTATGTTGACTGAAATCCTTTTAATGATTTTTGTGAAGAGCTTCCAGTGGTATGTTGATTGAAATCCTTTTAATGACTTTTGTGAAGAGCTTCCAGTGGTATGTTGACTGAAATCCTTTTAATGACTTGTGTGAAGAGCTTCCAGTGAGTGGTATGTTGACTGAAATCCTTTTAATGAATTTTGTGAAGAGCTTCCAGTGGTATGTTGACTGAAATCCTTTTAATGACTTTTGTGAAGAGCTTCCAGTGGTATGTTGACTGAAATCCTTTTAATGACCTTTGTGAAGAGCTTCCAGTGGTATGTTGACTGAAATCCTTTTAATGACTTTTGTGAAGAGCTTCCAGTGGTATGTTGACTGAAATCCTTTTAATGACTTTTGTGAAGAGCTTCCAGTGGTATGTTGACTGAAATCCTTTTAATGACTTTTGTGAAGAGCTTCCAGTGGTATGTTGACTGAAATCCTTTTAATGACTTTTGTGAAGAGCTTCCAGTAGGAATGTTGACTGAAATCCTTTTAATGACTTTTGTGAAGAGCTTTCAGTGGTATGTTGACTGAAATCCTTTTAATGACTTTTGTGAAGAGCTTCCAGTGGTATGTTGACTGAAATCCTTTTAATGACTTTTGTGAAGAGCTTCCAGTGGTATGTTGACTGAAATCCTTTTAATGACTTTTGTGAAAAGCTTCCAGTGGTATGTTGACTGAAATCCTTTTAATGACTTTTGTGAAGAGCTTCCAGTGAGTGGTATGTTGACTGAAATCCTTTTAATGACTTTTGTGAAGAGCTTCCAGTGGTATGTTGACTGAAATCCTTTTAATGACTTTTGTGAAGAGCTTCCAGTGGTATGTTGACTGAAATCCTTTTAATGACCTTTGTGAAGAGCTTCCAGTGGTATGTTGACTGAAATCCTTTTAATGACTTTTGTGAAGAGCTTCCAGTGGTATGTTGACTGAAATCCTTTTAATGACTTTTGTGAAGAGCTTCCAGTGGTATGTTGACTGAAATCCTTTTAATGACTTTTGTGAAGAGCTTCCAGTGGTATGTTGACTGAAATCCTTTTAATGACTTTTGTGAAGAGCTTCCAGTAGGAATGTTGACTGAAATCCTTTTAATGACTTTTGTGAAGAGCTTTCAGTGGTATGTTGACTGAAATCCTTTTAATGACTTTTGTGAAGAGCTTCCAGTGGTATGTTGACTGAAATCCTTTTAATGACTTTTGTGAAGAGCTTCCAGTGGTATGTTGACTGAAATCCTTTTAATGACTTTTGTGAAAAGCTTCCAGTGGTATGTTGACTGAAATCCTTTTAATGACTTTTGTGAAGAGCTTCCAGTGGTATGTTGACTGAAATCCTTTTAATGACTTTTGTGAAGAGCTTCCAGTGGTATGTTGACTGAAATCCTTTTAATGACCTTTGTGAAGAGCTTCCAGTGGTATGTTGACTGAAATCCTTTTAATGACTTTTGTGAAGAACTTCCAGTGGTATGTTGACTGAAATCCTTTTAATGACTTTTGTGAAGAGCTTCCAGTGGTATGTTGACTGAAATCCTTTTAATGACTTTTGTGAAGAGCTTCCAGTGGTATGTTGACTGAAATCCTTTTAATGACTTTTGTGAAGAGCTTCCAGTAGGAATGTTGACTGAAATCCTTTTAATGACTTATGAAGAGCTTCCAGTGGTATGTTGACTGAAATCCTTTTAATGACCTTTGTGAAGAGCTTCCAGTGGTATGTTGACTGAAATCCTTTTAATGACTTTTGTGAAGAGCTTCCAGTGGTATGTTGACTGAAATCCTTTTAATGACTTTTGTGAAGAGCTTCCAGTGGTATGTTGACTGAAATCCTTTTAATGACTTTTGTGAAGAGCTTCCAGTGGTATGTTGACTGAAATCCTTTTAATGACTTTTGTGAAGAGCTTCCAGTAGGAATGTTGACTGAAATCCTTTTAATGACTTTTGTGAAGAGCTTCCAGTGGTATGTTGACTGAAATCCTTTTAATGACTTTTGTGAAGAGCTTCCAGTGGTATGTTGACTGAAATCCTTTTAATGACTTTTGTGAAGAGCTTCCAGTGGTATGTTGACTGAAATCCTTTTAATGACTTTTGTGAAGAGCTTCCAGTGGTATGTTGACTGAAATCCTTTTAATGACTTTTGTGAAGAGCTTCCAGTGGTATGTTGACTGAAATCCTTTTAATGACTTTTGTGAAGAGCTTCCAGTGTATGTTGACTGAAATCCTTTTAATGACTTTTGTGAAGAGCTTCCAGTGGTATGTTGACTGAAATCCTTTTAATGACCTTTGTGAAAAGCTTCCAGTGGTATGTTGACTGAAATCCTTTTAATGACTTTTGTGAAAAGCTTCCAGTGGTATGTTGACTGAAATCCTTTTAATGACTTTTGTGAAGAGCTTCCAGTGGTATGTTGACTGAAATCCTTTTAATGACTTTTGTGAAGAGCTTCCAGTGGTATGTTGACTGAAATCCTTTTAATGACCTTTGTGAAGAGCTTCCAGTGGTATGTTGACTGAAATCCTTTTAATGACTTTTGTGAAGAGCTTCCAGTGGTATGTTGACTGAAATCCTTTTAATGACTTTTGTGAAGAGCTTCCAGTAGGAATGTTGACTGAAATCCTTTTAATGACTTTTGTGAAGAGCTTCCAGTGGTATGTTGACTGAAATCCTTTTAATGACTTTTGTGAAGAGCTTCCAGTGGTATGTTGACTGAAATCCTTTTAATGACTTTTGTGAAGAGCTTCCAGTGGTATGTTGACTGAAATCCTTTTAATGACTTTTGTGAAGAGCTTCCAGTGGTATGTTGACTGAAATCCTTTTAATGACTTTTGTGAAGAGCTTCCAGTGTATGTTGACTGAAATCCTTTTAATGACCTTTGGGAAGAGCTTCCAGTGGTATGTTGACTGCAATCCTTTTAATGACCTTTGGGAAGAGCTTCCAGTGGTATGTTGACTGAAATCCTTTTAATGACTTTTGTGAAGAGCTTCCAGTGGTATGTTGACTGAAATCCTTTTAATGACTTTTGTGAAGAGCTTCCAGTGTATGTTGATTGCAATCCTTTTAATGACTTTTGTGAAGAGCTTCCAGTGGTATGTTGACTGAAATCTTTTAATGACTTATGAAGAGCTTCCAGTGGTATGTTGACTGAAATCCTTTTAATGACCTTTGTGAAGAGCTTCCAGTGGTATGTTGACTGAAATCCTTTTAATGACTTGTGAAGAGCTTCCAGTGGTATGTTGACTGAAATCCTTTTAATGACCTTTGTGAAGAGCTTCCAGTGGTATGTTGACTGAAATCCTTTTAATGACTTTTGTGAAAAGCTTCCAGTGATATGTTGACTGAAATCCTTTTAATGACTTTTGTGAAGAGCTTCCAGTGGTATGTTGACTGAAATCCTTTTAATGACTTTTGTGAAGAGCTTCCAGTGTATGTTGACTGAAATCCTTTTAATGACTTTTGTGAAGCGCTTCCAGTGGTATGTTGACTGAAATCCTTTTAATGATTTTTGTGAAGAGCTTCCAGTGGTATGTTGACTGAAATCCTTTTAATGACTTTTGTGAAGAGCTTCCAGTGGTATGTTGACTGAAATCCTTTTAATGACTTTTGTGAAGAGCTTCCAGTTGTTGACTGAAATCCTTAGGAAGAGTGAAAGAGTGATTGTTGTTTAATGCCAATTCAGCAATTTTTCAGCTATATCAAGGGTAGAACAAGATGATGACGTGGTTCACTTTGTTCTAGACCAACACGCTGAGTTGGATTTTTATGGTGTTAGCTCACTGAAAGAACAGTCCGCGAGTAGACATGTCGCCCTATTCGGACACATTATATTGATTCCGAGCCAACCAGTCTTTGTTCTTTCTCCTTAATGCTGTGTGCTTAGTGGAGAAGCAACAAATTCCAATTTTATAGTCTTTAGTTTGACCCGACCGGGGCTCAAACCCACGATCTACCGCACTCGAGCCGAACACGCTAACCATTATGCCACTGATGCAGTATTTCTTAGGAAGATATTATTTGTTGATGCAAATGATTGAAAAAAAAATAATGCAATGTAAAAAAAAATGAATGATAATACAGGTGATAAATGAGATATTTGTTTAAAGTAACTGTATCTTTGTTTTACAGGTGGTTTACTTGGTGCCTCATTTGTTGTGTTGAATTATAAGCTAACTATATTCAGACAAAGGTAAGACATATTAATGTATCAAAACTAAGTAGAGCTTTCTCAATGACACTGTCAAACATACAATAAAACCTGGTTTCCTTACAGTGAGTGTGGAAGATATCTTGGATATTGTTAAACTTGTCTGGCTGTTCTACAGTTCAACTGACAATAAAATCAAGCTTATCTATGAAATATATACATGTATGTAATAAGACTAAATCACATCTTAGATAGTTAAATTTGCACAGGTACTTTTTTGTCCAATGGAGAAATAAAACTAAGTTTATTTACTATTAGAGAAAGTAAAAAGTATCTTAAATATAGTCAAGCTTGTCTCACTACCTCTCAGTCTGAACCAATCTATTGGATTCAAGTGCTGGGGGGAAAAGAATTAACATAAGCTATGATGGACAATACAATCCAAATGTAACATAAACTACAAAATAAGGCAACGTTTAAAAGCGAACTTTTCCTGGGAATGTTTATTATACCCCCGCTCCCCGAAGGGAGAGGGTGTATACTGTTTTACCTCTGTCCTTCCGTCCGTCCAAGATATTTTTCTCAGTAACTGTTGATGGCAGAAATCTGATATTTGGTCACAAGCATCATATAGGTATACCATATTGTGGGTAGCGTTTTTGGACCCGTCAGTTTTCTACTTCCTGTTTGCCGACTTAGTTGATCTTTATACACATTGAACATGTATGCACATTTTTCGTCACATTTTTCTCAGCAACTATTGATGACAGAGATCTGATATTTGGTCACAAGCGTCATATAGGTATCCCATATCGTGGAAAGCGATTTTGAACCCATCGGATTCCTACTTCCTGTTTGCCGACTTTGTTGATTTTTATACACATTGAACATATATGCTCATTTTTCGTCGCATTTTTCTCAGCAACTATTGATGGCAGAAATCTGATATTTGGTCACAGTCTTCATATAGGTACCCCATATCGTGGGAAGCGTTTTTGGACCCATCAGATTCCTACTTCCTGTTTGCCGATTTTGTTGATTTTTATACACATTTAACATACATTTGTATATGCACATTTTTCGTCGAATTTTTCTCAGCTACTATTGATGACAGGAATCTAATATTTGGTCACAAGCTTCATATAGGTATGCCATATTATGGGAAGCGTTTTTGGACCCGTCAGATTCCTACTTCCTGTTTGCTGACTTAGTTGTTTTCTATACACATTGAACATATATGCACATTTTTCGTCGCATTTTTCTCAGCAACTATTGATGACAGGAATCTGATATTTGGTCACAAGCTTCATATAGGTATGCCATATTGTGGGAAGCGTTTTTGGACCCGTCAGATTCCTACTTCCTGTTTGCTGATTTAGTTGGTTTCTATACACATTGAACATATATGCACATTTTTCGTCACATTTTTCTCAGCAACTATTGATGGCAGAGATCTGATATTTGGTCACAAGCTTCATATAGGTAGCCCATATCGTGGGAAGCGTTTTTTGACCTGTCAGATTCCTACTTCCTGTTTGCCAAAGAGCGGGGGTATCATAGGTGAGCATTAGCTCACAGTTCATCTTGTTTTTTCTGCAAAAATCCAGAATTTCGCGAATTGGATTTATACTTGAATGAATCATTAGAGATACTAAAAAAGATACCTGGTTGGTTCCCTTTATTACATTTTAGTTGAAAAAAAATCCAGAAGTTTTAGAAATTGCATATATGTCACTTTCTTTCATATGCAATGCTTCACTTGAAAATAAAGTGCATGTGTATACAGTGGAACTTGTGCAATCCGACACATGAGTTTTTCGACATTCTGTGACATCCAAACAAAACTGTATGGTCCTAAAGTATTTCTGTTAAACTAAAATAAAACCTGAGTATGCCGACATCCTGTATAATCCGACACATTTTCCAGGCCCCCGTTTCACAAAAGGTCGTAAATCGTAGACTTGGTCGTACGACTGTCTTTGCGATTTACGACCGCTTCACAAAACTTATCGACTTCCGATATACGACATTTTTTGGTTGCAAATACCGACTGGGTAGGAGCAGTCGTAAATCGTAAAAACAAACGTTGAATGTACATCATTACAATGAGGAATCATGCTATTCTACCACTTCTGCAGGTTGACAACTTGTAAATATCATACCCAAAATAAAATTTTATCTCCCTAATATGGTGTGTATAATTTTCAAATCGATTAATGTATTGCAATTTCCGCCCATAAGTCATATTTACAAAAGGGATATTTCTTTTGTGTTTATTGGTTATAAGAATCTTTTTAAATAAACAACAAAATTTTACTTAAAAAATCTGCCTCTTTTTTTTTTCTTTATTGCAAGAAAATCTATTCAGATAAAAAAAAAAAAACGGAACCACCACGATATAACTGAAATATTGCTGAAACGGGCATTTTAAACACCATCAAACAAACCAGCAAACAAGCATAAAAACAGCGGAAATGTGCGCTTCATAAAACGTAATTATGAAATATTATACAAGGAAAAATCTCAGTGACATGATACTTTTTGGCATGCATGTAGATTTCGACTGACCAAGAAAAAAAAACCACACTGAATTCGTGCTACAATATTCAGTTTTCAATTTCTTGACAGTATTTGACATCAAAATGACAAAAAGTCCAAGAATTCCAAATTTAAAGCAGAAAGTCGATATATCATCAAATTTTAATGGGCTGTTCCATTAGTTTATGTTGGAACTATTTATAGACGTTATATTCAGGGAAAATACTGAGATGTGAAATAAATGTCCACGAGAAAACGATCTACTGAAATGTATCATGGTTACTCACGGGTGTACGGGACAGACGAGTATTTTGAAAGTGGGGGGAGGGGGCACAACATATATTTTACCTCCAAATATAGAGAACAACAATGTATTTTTTCCATTGTTATTGCTGCATTATAGGAATAGTACCCGTCAAGTATATTCGTCTCAACTAGAAGTAGCTATAGCTATTTTGTCCAAGTCAATGCTTTGTCATATATTAAAAACCTGTAATCAATTTTATTCAGAGTCATGTAAATCAACTCGTGCTAAATACATGCATCTGTAGAAATGTACATGTATACTTAAACATTTGAAAAGTTTCATTTGAATCCGCTATAAAATGTCTTTCTTAGATAAACTATAACTAAATCTGACCTAAGTTATGATATTATAAGGTTAAATATATGATGCCTGATGTTGGGCAAAAGGCTCCCAAAAAAAAGTGGGCGGACTAGAATTTTGCAAAAATCACCAATGACAGTCATTGGGAAATATTTGTATCATTGCTGGTGAGGTATGGAGTGAACTTTCTCTTTATCATTGTTGACTTTTCTCTCATCAGCCTTATCAAAGTGGATATTTTCTCCTTATTCCACCATGGAGCTTTCCCTGAGAAAGCAGTCTCCACTTTGAAACTGTTGTCTTCAACTTTCTTAGGGTGTCGCGTGATTTGTATCTACAAAGACCAATAAAATAACTATATTTAATATTTTTATCTATATAGACCAGTAAAATAACTATATTTAATATTTTGTTTGAACGAATATATGAATTTATCTGATAGGTGTGCGGCCTGGTGTCATATGGTATTTTGAACCCCATGGTAAATTGAACCCGGGGTCGATTTACCTATGATATTTTTACCCCGGGTTCAATTTTGCATATGGTATTTTGACCCCGGAGTCTATTTTTTGTCATTGTATTGGTAAATTGAACCCCCCCCTCATTTCTACCAAAAGAGAGGAGTTCATAATACCATAAGAGAGGGTTTGATATACCATAGGTAGGGGGGTCGATATTCCATGGGCAGGGGGGTCAAAATACCATGGGTTGGGGGGTCGATATACCATGGGTAGGGGGGTCAATATGCCATGGGTAGGGGGGTCGATATACCATGGGTAGGGGGGTCGATATACCATGGTTAAGGGGGGGGTCGATATACCATGGGTAGGGAGTCGATATACCATGGGTAGGGGGGTCGATATACCATGGGTAGGGGGGTCAAAATACCATGGGTAGGGAG
This sequence comes from Bathymodiolus septemdierum, assembly GCA_963383655.1. NCBI lineage: Eukaryota > Metazoa > Mollusca > Bivalvia > Mytilida > Modiolidae > Bathymodiolus > Bathymodiolus septemdierum. Next base: position 63,054,147 of record OY726521.1, read on the forward strand.
GGGGTTCAATATATATTAATAATTATGGGTAGGGGGTAATAAAATTTCCAAAAAATCTAAATTTTCAAAAAAGTTCAAAATTTCAAAAATTTTATAAAATTTCAAATAAATATATAAATTAAAATAAAAATTGAAATTTTTTTCAAATAAATTTCAAAAAAATTACAAAATTTTCATTAAATTTCAAAACTAACATATTTCATAAGATTAAAAAAAATACCAATGGTAGGCAGTTTGATATACCATGGACAAAAAATACAGACCAAATCCTGATCAATTGATTTCAATGCCCATGGAATATTGAACTCCTTACCCATGGTATATCGACCGCCATACCCTATACAATTATTGACTTTTAATGCGGTCTACTCATGACTATACGGACCAGGTCCGCATAGTCATGAGTAGACTGAAATTAAGTCAATAACTGCTTATTAAATAATAAGGAATTTTTCAAACTTTTCAACAGTATATTCAACAAAATAGGCTACAATTGATTTATCATTTTTCAAGATTATTTAAATATTAAAATTTGGAAATATGATGAAAATTTTGAAATCTTATGAAATTTTTGAGTTTTGAAATTTTGTATATTTTTTTTAATTTTCAAAATTTGAAATTTGTTGACTTTTGAACTTTAATTTTTTATTTTTTTGGAAAATTTTGACCCCCTACCAATAGTATATTGACCCCCCTACCCATGGTATTTCGACCCCCCTACCCATGGTATATTGAACCCCTTACCCATGGTACCGTTTATATCGACCCCCCTATCCATGGTATTTTGATCCCCCTTACACATGATATTTTGACCTCCCTGCATATCTTTTGATTAGAAATGGGGGGGGGGGTTCAAAATACCATGGGGGTTCAATTTACCATACAGGGGGGATTCAGTTTTCAATAAGGGGGTTCAATATACCATGGATGTAAATTGACCCCGGGTTCAATTTACCATGGGGTTCAAAATACCATATGACACCGGGTAAATTGATCGATTTTCGTACCTCCACACAAAGAAGAAGTCATAACCACAAGTCGTAAATCGGAAATCGTAAAAACATTCCAACAAGTTTTGTGAAACGGTCACAAACTTAGTCGGTAAGTGGTCGTAGGATAGGTCGGAAATCGTACGATTTACGTCCTTTTGTGAAATGGGGCCTTGGGTGTGTCGGATTAGACAGGTTCCACTGTATTGTATTTAAGATACTCAACATTACTGATTTTGCATTCATGTAGGAGTCATTCCACTGCCAATTTTATTCATATTGACCAATATTACATGTTGGTGGAGTTGTCCCCCCATGAGTATCTGCTCATATTTTACTAGTTTTATATTAATATCTTTTAATATTTGGCCATTTTTCAGGTTTATTAGAAAAAAATGGTTGAAAGTAATGGAAGCAGGTTTTGTAGCCGTAATAACAGCTTTGATGGCATTTATATTAATGATTGGCATTGATGATTGTACCTCAACAAAGCCTTTTGGTAACCATACAATAACTTCAAAGGTGTGTTTTAGTTTATATCAACTCGTTAGATAATAAAACAGTTCACCCTTGTTATACTACAGGCTTCCGGACCATACTATAATTTGGTGATAATAGATGGAGAAATTTACATATAAACTTCATGAATTTTGGAAATTTGGACTGAAATTTAATGATGATAAGTGAGGAGGGTGTATTAAAGAGAGGCAGTATAAAGAGGAAATACAGAAACATAGAAAAATATTTTGTTTCAGTCAATAGTTTCTTTACATCACCAGTCATATTTTTGTGTGTGTTGCAACCCTTTTTCAGTTGTCAATTTAAGGTATAGGAACTTTTGAATTGCAACTCTTTCCACTGTTAAATTGATTACTTTCTATATGCCATGTTAGATTGTCATTTTGTGGATGTATCTGTATAGTACATTTATCAAAATGATTTACTAATAATTTTTAGCTGACCTACTCCAAAGGGTCATGTGAGCTATTGCCACCACTTGGTGTAAGTCATCGTCATCATCGGTGGTGGCGTGTTTAATGGATGGTCATGTACAAAATTTAAGTCAATCCAGTGTTAACTGTTTTAATAATCTTTTCCTTTGAAACAACTTGACCAATTTCAACTACAATTGGGCAGCATCATCCTTAGAGTGTCTGCTTTCAAAATTATATCTGATGATCCTGTTAATCATCCAACATGGTTGTTGTTACTATAAATAGGTCATTGTGGTAAAGCACACATACATAGCTGATTAATGCACAATTTTCCACCAAATGACATGAAAATTGAAAATTAAGTCAATAGAAATATATAGCCTACAGTTAAAAAATGAAAGTATCTATACTATTGTTAAAGACTGAGAGATATTTTAATAACAATTAGGGCTCACCAAACCAGGTGAAGTGGATGACTTATTCTACTTGATTTCAATGAAATCACCCTATTCCCCCCATAAAGCGAAGTTTTAATCACCCTGTCAGTCTTTGGAAGTCACCAATAATCATACTTTTTCTTCAATATTCACGTAGAAGTAGCTCCCATGTTCCTGCAGTTTAACCTATACAAGGTTTGATAGTCGGTTCAATATTCACGTAGAAGTAGCTCCCATGTTCCTGCAGTTTAACCTATACAAGGTTTGATAGTCAGTTCAATATTCACGTAGAAGTAGCTCCCATGTTCCTGCAGTTTAACCTATACAAGGTTTGATAGTCAGTTCAATATTCACGTAGAAGTAGCTCCCATGTTCCTGCAGTTTAACCTATACAAGGTTTGATAGTCAGTTCAATATTCACGTAGAAGTAGCTCCCATGTTCCTGCAGTTTAACCTATACAAGGTTTGATAGTCAGTATTTGATTCCAATCTGGTTCATTACATCATTTTTAAGATCGTTGTGCAGTATGTTTGTTTTGTTAAAGGTAGGGGACATGTGATAGTGGGGAAAGAAATGTTTAAAATACATGCAAGCTTTTCAGAAGTCTCTAGAATTTTCCTCACTTTGCCCTTATGTCAATTTGGTGAGAAGTCATGTCACCCTTGGTGAGGCCTGAACAATACCACAGAAGCAAGTATGAATAAACTAAATTGATCTTATAATAATTTTGGTGGCCAAGGCCATGTGTTAAGAATATAGATTGATTGATTGGTGTTTAATGCCAACTTTAGCTATATTTCAGCTATATCGTGGAGTAAGAATATAAAAAGTAGATGTTCTACAGAATCATTTAAATTCCAACATTATTCAGTTCTTAATTAGAAGTTTGTATCAGTTAACTGATTTTTCTTGTAATTTATTTGTTTGTAGTTGTACTGTAAAGACGGCCAGCATCATGGATTATCTAACTTGTTCCTCAGCACTCCAGAGGGCTGTCTTAGATCACTTCTTCATGATCCTTACGGTAAGCTTATCATTCCCATCAACAGTAGTATCTTGGTTTATAGAAATAGAATGCAGCTTTAACACTTTATATAATTTGTCCTTTGGACAGGATATAAATAGGGTTTTCATATTTGGAGAATTTTAATCCTTGCAGATAGAAAAACCTCTAATGAGTAACTGCTTGTTATCCCCTCGCCAACGAAGTTGTGAAGGAATATAGTAACGCTACCGTCCGTCCGTCCGTCCTTCCTTGTGAACACTCTAGAATCAACATCCTTCAATGGATTTTGACCAAGCTTGGTACATACTTAGTCCTTAAGAGAAACTAGAACCCTATTGATTTTCAAGGTCAAAGGTCAAGGTCACAGGGTCTAATTTTTACCATGTAACATCCTTGTGAACACTAGAATCAACATCTTTCCATGGATTTTCGCCAAACTTGGTACATACTTAGTCCTTAAGAGAATCTAGAACTCTATTGATTTTCAAGGTCAAAGGTCAAGGTCACCGGGTCAAATTTTTTACTGCACAACATCCTTGTGAACACTAGAATCAACATCCTTCAATGGATTTTGACCAAGCTTGGTACATACTTAGTTCTTAAGAAAATTTGGAACCCTATTGATTTTCAAGGTCATAGGTCAAAGGTCAAGGTCACCGGGTCAAATTTTTAGGTGAGGGGATATGCCACGCTTTGTGTTGCCCTTGTTGAAATGGTAATAGTCCAAAAATTAAAATTAAAAGTACCAAACTGTCGGAACAGTTCCAAAATACACTCGAAATAATTGTAGAAAGAGGCAAAATTTATACCTCTAACACATATACATGACCGCTCACTTTCCTGGCTTGGTACAGCACTTCAATAAGCCAAAACCTGTCCCTTAGTGAAATGATGCAGTGACCTGTTGCAAGACAAATTTTCTGAACATACTCAATTATCTGCCCTTAAATTTTATTTTTGATAGAAATAAATTAAACAGGAATTGAAGAATTGAAGTGTAACTAACCACAAAAATCTGAACCATTTCTCTGTCAAAAGATACTCCAAATCATTTAGCACAATCCAATAGAATTCTAGGTGCTGGCTTTAGATAAATACAATAATGTGGTAATAAGGCTAATCTAATGGAGAAATGTCAATATATTCAACATAAACACGTTTGATATTGATATGATTTTTATTCCCCGCTCCCCGAAGGAGGAGGGGGGTATACTGTTTTACCTCTGTGAGTCTGTCCGTCCTTCCGTCCAAGATATTTTTCGGCGCATTTTTCTCAGTAACTGTTGATGGCAGAAATCTGATATTTGGTCACAAGCATCATATACCGTATTTTACGGACGATAGGTCGATATTTTTTTTTCTCAACACGCTGGCTTCGACCTATCGTCCACATCGACCTATACAAGGATGAAGTTAAAAAATTCTGGAATCCCTAAAAAAAAAATTCGATAAAAATGACGATTTTGTTTACAGTATACCTTGAATTTGCTGTAGGTTTTTTTTCTGAATAAGAAGACTGAAATCATCGATGTTCTTGGGGAATAAAAGTATACTAACAAGGGGTGCAATTCCGGGGAAAAAATGTTCAACATCCGAAAAAAATCAATAATATTCAATGATTGAAGTGTTAGCGAAAATCAGTTCAATATTGAATTGTATAATAAAATATATACTATAGAAATGTATGTTGTTGAAAAAAAATCACAGGGTGGATCGTTTTACAATATAAAATTTATTGTCACGAAATATCTAAATATAGCTATATAGCTTTTCCATCTAACACGAGCATGCGCATGGGGTTGTAGTAAAAATGGCGGTTGCATTACATCTCACAATAATTTGAATAAACGTGGAGTACAAGCTTTTTATACTAAATATACTGGAAAATAATTATCGATTTCGTTAAACTAGAATGTTCTACACTTGAATTGGTCAATTAGGAACAAATAAAATAATCACCATGAGATAATCAACACAGGTGAACATCAGTCGGCACTTAATTATCCTGATCAGCTGATTGAAAATTTACTGGACCGAGACGATCACATAATTTGTGTACTACTAATTAAACACAGTTTAAAGGTATGTCAATAAAACTGCACAAGGTGATACATTGTTTTGACAGCTTGATTATTTTATTGTATGAACACCGTTTACCATCTATTGTGACACCCACAGATGGCCTGATTTGAATGTCATCGATGTCTGGCTTTACAAACCAGACACCTCATAAAAAACAAGTTTAAAAACAAAATTTTATTTAATTTAATTTTCATAATTATTTCGTTTATGACACATAAGAATAGTATTCTTGAGTTAATACTTACATATACTTACCGAAGAACATCGTTATAGGACAAATGTTTACCGATGTAAAAAAAAAAGCAAAAAAAAAGTTTGATGTGACGATACTTACCCAAGTTGTCATCGGCATCCTCGACCTATGGAATGCTTCGACCTATCTTAGTATTTCCCAAAAAATTTAGCCGAAAAGCAGCAATTTGACCTATCGTCCCCATCGACCTATAGTCCGTAAAATACGGTAGGTATACCATATTGTGGGTAGCGTTTTTGGACCCGTCAGATTCCTACTTCCTGTTTGCCGACTTAGTTGGTTTCTATGCACATTGAACATATATGCACATTTTTCGTCACATTTTTCTCAGCAACTATTGATGGCAGAGATCTGATATTTGGTCACAAGCTTCATATAGGTACCCCATATCGTGGGAAGCGTTTTTTGATCCGTCAGATTCCTACTTCCTGTTTGCCGAAGAGCGGGCGTATCATAGGTGAGCATTAGCTCACAGTTCATCTTGTTCAATATATTATTATTATACCCTCGCTCCCCGAAGGGGGAGTGGGTTATACTGTTTTACCTCTGTCCATCTGTCCGTCCAAGATATGTTTCGTCGAATTTTTCTCAGTAACTGTTGATGGCAGAAATCTGATATTTGGTCACAAGCTTCATATAGGTAGCCCATATCGTGGGAGGCGTTTTTGGACCCATCAGATTCCTACTTCCTGTTTGCCGATTTTGTTGATTTTATACACATTTAACATACATTTGTATATGCACATTTTTCGTCGCATGTTTCTAAGCAACTATTGATGACAGGAATCTGATATTTGGTCACAAGCTTCATATAGGTATGCCATATTGTGGGAAGCGTTTTTGGACCCGTCAGACTCCTACTTCCTGTTTGCAGACTTAGTTGGTTTTTATACACATTGAACATATATGCACATTTTTCGTCACATTTTTCTCAGCAACTATTGATGGCAGAGATCTGATATTTTGTCACAAGCTTCATATAGGTACCCCATACCGTGGGAAGCCTTTTTGAACCCATTAGATTCCTACTTCCTGTTTGGCGACTTTGTTGATTTTTATACACATTGAACATACATTTTGTATATGCCCATTTTTCTCAGCAACTATTGATGGTAGAAATCTGATATTTGGTCACAAGCTTCATAAAGGTAGCCCATATCGTGGGAAGCGTTTTTTGACCCGTCAGATTCCTACTTCCTGTTTGCAGAAGAGCGGGGGTATCATAGGTGAGCATTAGCTCACAGTTCATCTTGTTTAACTTGTTGTGGTCCTGAATTTATCTACAGTACTGCTCGCTGGAAATTAAGCAATAATCAATCAATCAATCTAGATGTAAACATATTAACATTTTCTCATTTGAAAATTTTGTAAATTTATTTTTAGATTCTCATAGTGCTGTTAGCTTGGTAGTATTTACTGTAGTAATATTTTTCCTAAGTGTGTGGACCTATGGATTAAGTGTATCCAGTGGTGTCTTTATTCCATCATTAGCTACTGGTGCAGCATGGGGGAGGCTAGTAGGAATGGGTGTGGTCGACATGCTACCAGGATTTTCTCATTTGGTAAGAATTAGATATGAGAAATAGACATGTTTTTTTATCTCAGATTTAAAATACTGGTTCTGGTCGTTAATTTGATTTTATGTCAGTATTTTTTCTCTCAAATAGTTCTTAAATGATGCTATATCCCATTGCCCCAGGATAATAGAAGTAATCTTATAATAGTGGAGAAAAGTGTTATGTAGCCATTTTCTTTTTCAGATATTGTTGATTTATTGTTCAGTAGGTTAGAGGAACCAGTCAGGGAGTCAGTTTGTTCAGACTGGTTCTAATTATTCAACATTTGTTACTTAAGAGTTTTGTAATCTGCCATTAATCTAATGGTTAGCTGCATATTTTTTTTTTAAACAAGTATTTTTTCCATTAATATTAATGTTGTTTTGCTTTGTATATAATAGATTTATTATAGTGATATAGTGATATTAATTAACATCTACAATAAAAACCAATTAAAAATTCAGGTTTGAATTTAGGAGGGAACATTGTGAAAATTCACTTTTGATTTAGAAAAAGGTCCTCCTTTTATATAAAGGAAGGGCATATTGAGTACATAAAATTCTCCTTTTATGTAACTTTTTTTGTACATTTGTCCCTGCTTTTATTACAAAGAGGGCAATTGGCCCCTTCTTTGCAAAATCGTAGATACAACCGTCTTATAAGTTTTTGTGAATAAGGATAGAGTTATGGGTATTTGGCATTAGTTTCAATAATATATTGGTTTCATCATGGTGGTCAGTTTTATTGTTGAGGGAAACCGTAGTACCCGGTGGACAACAACAGCCCTGCTAATATCACCAAAAAACTTTTATGACATATATTGGTTTTGAGTACACCTCATCACAGACATAAATCAAACATGGTACTTTAGTGGTGATAGATTATGATTGCATAGAAAGATCTAAATTTAATTACCATACGATTCCGGCAAAACGGTTATTACTAAACGTAGATGTCTAGATTAGTAGATTTCTGGAATAACCTTTGTACCGCTCAGTCAAAAGATTGGAAAGCCAGATAGTTTGAACATTTCTGAGGGAAAGTAAATCAAAGGTCCCAAATAGGATAGCCAAAATCCTGAGGGAGATTGACAAATTTTATAAATTACATTTTTTTATGTTAATGATGTTAGAATCTTACATTTAATGAAGAGTTAAATAATATATTCTATAATTTTTGGGTAAATCATGTCAAGCTAAAGGTTAATTTATGTAATTCTGATTAAGTGGCTGTTTTTTTCATACTCTACCTATTTAAATTATTTGGTATTTATTGTTGTTTATTACTTGTTACATACATTACATTGATGTTGGAAAAGGTGTTTTCTAAAAGACAGGTGTTTAAAATAACCCTTCATCAAAAATAATTTAATATTCAATCAGGATAATAGTTTTCTTAAAACAAAACTATTCCAAACATAAAAACAGGCAATCAATGTGTTCTGATAAAGTCACATTCAACCCCATTATATTTTCTATATTTTATTGTGAAATGAAGATCTTTAAAATCAAGAAAATCAAAGATACAAAAACATTGCTCAGTATCATCATTTTTATTGCTATCATTGACAGATAAATATTTCTGTGAACGATATTCCTGAGACACAGGTGACGTTTTTATGTCGATTGTGGTCTGATATTTAATTTGTGTTGTTGATATCTGTTGTGTGACAACTGTTTTTGTTTTACAAGCTCTCTAATGGCTCTAAGGTAAGAATTGTGGATCACATGTATAGACTAATTTGTTTTTATTTGTAATGACAGGTTTTTATGTTGTTTTCACTGCAACTAGGCTCTGATTTCTTGGAAAAGAATATAAAGGCTTGAAGCTAAAATAATAACTTGGACTCCATAAAAAGATATTTTTGAGAATATCAGGATTAAGTTGGTTTTTTTTAAAACTGAGGATTCTATGTACCTGTAAAATTAGAAAGAAAAAAAAACTGGAAATAAATCCTTACTTGTAAATTATGACCTTTTTTTCACAGGCGCATGGGGCATGGATTTCGTTTCCTCCTCCCCCTTTTCTCTACTACCCCCCTTTTTTTTAAATTATCATATAAATCATTCCTTTTTCAAAATTTTCATAATCATTCGTTTTTTCTTCATTTGACAATATCAGTAGACGTCATACATCATGAATAATACGTGTATTCTGTGTCCACAGTTTTTCGACTGATACAGTATAAGAGAGAAGGTAAGCAACTCCATTTTCATATTTCGTGCTCACCTCGGTTGGGAAAACCCCGGTGTTTTTTACACTTTTTGCCTTGTCTACATATGACACTGTCGTATCAAGCTGTTTCTAAGACACTTACCTAATTGCTCATGTTCGAATTTCAGTCGGTACGTCGATCTTTTCCAAGAAATCTCGCCGAGAATAGCGAAGCAGCTTTGTTTCTAGGTCAAACTACATCATATTAGATGGAAGTGCAAGAACGGGAACCCTGGTTTTTTTACGAATGGATTACCTGCAATGAAAAACCCAGATGCGCTCCGAATATTTTTCCCGGAATGTTTTGGCGGGAAATGTAAACCGCTGAAAAAACATAACAGCAGACGGATTATTTCGTAAAAATGGCACAACGACCATCTGAATATGGAAACATTGAAATAATTTGATGGTAAATAACTGTTCAAAAAGAAATTCAAACTGAGAAATAGATATGATTGAATGGTTAGAACTGAAGTCAAAATTCCAATGAAAAAGAAATATTCAGCTTGCTTCTACTTCAAATTATTAAAATCATACCCAAACAAATACATATACAATTAAAAAAAAAAAAAAATAAAAAAATAAAAAAAAACAAAGGAAGACGACGCTGAGAACAGCTATTGAAAGGGACTATGGCATTTTATCCCCTTCCTCGATAAAAGGGCTCCCAACTGATAAAAATGTGTAAGGGAGCCGGAGGGACCATTTAACTAAGGGGGCTTTCATTTCATGTCACTGATTTTATAAAACAATAATCTGTCTTACAGGAGTAAAAAATAAATAACTTGTGTAACTCCACTTTTCAGCAGTGACAGAAATCAGTGTTGAAATCCAGAATAAAAATTCCTATTTTACCGTATAAGTGGTTATTTTGGTGGGTATTTAACAAGTTATTTATTTTTTACCCCTGAAAAAGAAATTGCCCCCTTAGTTAAATGGCTCCCTTACACATTTTTAGTTCACCTGGACCAAAAGTCCAGGTGAACTATTGCCATCACTTGGCGTCCGTCGTCTGTTGTCTGTAAACTTTTCACATTTCAAGCTTCTTCTCCGAAACCACTTGGCCGATTGGAACCGAACTTAGCAGGAATGTTCCTTGGATGGTTCTCTACAAAGTTACTGTTTTTCGTTCCAGTCGGATATTCAATATGGCTGCCAAGGCCAATAATATGCTCTGATTGGCTGAAATTTCAAAGATCTTCTTCTCTGAAACTAATGAACTGACTGAACCCAAACTGTAAATGAATGATCATTGGAATGTCCTTTACCAAGTTACTGTTTTTTATGCCGATCGGAAATCCAAGATGGCCGCCATCGCAGGACATAGATTAACATTGGACCCTATGGGAAAATGTTCAAATGCCTTCTTCTCAGAAACTACAAATATGATTAAAGCCAAACTGTACATGAATGTTCATTGGATGGTCCTCTACAATCTTAAGGTTTTTTGTTCCGAAATGAAATTCAAAATGGCGGCTACGGCAGGACTTAATTTAACATTGGACCCTATGGGAAAAATGTTTCAAAATGCTTCTTCTCTGAAACCACTTAGACAGTTGAAACCAAACTGCCCAGGAATGATCATTGGAAGGTCCTCTACAAAGTTTCTAATTTTTATGCCGATCAGAAATCCAAGATGGCCGCCACCGCAGGACATAGATTAACATTGGACCCTATGGGAAAATATTCAAATGCCTTCTTCTCAGAAACTACAAATATTATTAAAGCCAAACTGTACATGAATGTTCATTGGATGGTCCTCTACAAACTTTACGTTTTTTGTTCCGGTATGAAATTCAAAATGGCGGCTATGGCAGGACTTAGTTTAACATTGGACCCTATGGGAAAAATGTTTCAAAACGCTTCTTCTCTGAAACCACTTGGATAATTGAAACCAAACTGCCCGGGAATGATCATTGGAAGGTCCTCTACAAGGTGTTTGTTTTTTATGCCGATTGGAAATCCAAGTTGACCACCACTGCAGGACATAGATTAACATTGGACCCTATGGGAAAATGTTCAAATGCCTTCTTCTCAGAAACTACAAATATTATTAAAACCAAACTGTACATGAATGTTCATTGGATGGTCCTCTACAAACTGTACGTTTTTTGTTCCGATAAGAAATTCAAAATGGCGGCTACGGCAGGACTTAGTTTAACATTGGACCCTATGGGGGAAATGTTTCAAAACGCTTCTTCTCTGAAACCACTTGGACAATTGAAACCAAACTGCCCAGGAATGATCATTGGAAGGTCCTCTACAAAGTTTCTGTTTTTTTATGCCGATCGAAAATTCAAGATGGCCACCACCGCAGGACATAGATTAGCATTGGACCCTATGGGAAAATGTTCAAATGCCTTCTTCTCAGAAACTACAAATATGATTAAAGCCAAACTGTACATGAATGTTCATTGGATGGTCCTCTACAAACTGTACGTTTTTTGTTCCGGTATGAAATTCAAAATGGCGGCTACGGCAGGACTTAGTTTAACATTGGACCCTATGGGGAAAATGTTTCAAAACGCTTCTTCTCTGAAACCACTAGGACAGTTGAAACCAAACTGCCCAGGAATGATCATTGGAAGGTCCTCTACAAATATATGTTTTTTATGCCGATCGGAAATCCAAGATGGCCACCACCGCAATACATAGATTAACATTGGACCCTATGGGAAAATGTTCAAATGCCTTCTTCTCAGAAACTACAAATATTATTAAAACCAAACTGTACATGAATGTTCATTGGATGGTCCTCTACAAACTGTAGGTTTTTTGTTCCGATATAAAATTCAAAATGGCGGCTACGGCAGGACTTAGTTTAACATTGGACCCTATGGGGGAAATGTTTCAAAATGCTTCTTCTCTGAAACCACTAGGACAGTTGAAACCAAACTGCCCAGGAATGATCATTGGAAGGTCCTGTACAAATTTTATGTTTTTTATGCCGATCGGAAATCCAAGATGGCCGCCACCACAATACATAGATTAACATTGGACCCTATGGGAAAATGTTCAAATGCCTTTTTCTCAGAAACTACAAATATTATTAAAGCCAAACTGTACATGAATGTTCATTGGATGGTCCTCTACAAAATTTACGTTTTTTGTTCCGATATGAAATTCAAACTGGCGGCTACGACAGGACTTAGTTTAACATTGGACCCTATGGGAAAAATGTTTCAAAACGCTTCTTCTCTGAAACCACTTGGACAATTGAATCCAAACTGCCCAGGAATGATCATTGGAAGGTCCTCTACAAAGTTTCTGTTTTTTATGCCGATCGGAAATCCAAGATGGCCACCACCGCAGGACATAGATTAACATTGGACCCTATGGGAAAATGTTCAAATGACTTCTTCTCAGAAACTACAAATATGATTAAAGCCAAACTGTACATGAATGTTCATTGGATGGTCCTCTACAAACTGTACGTTTTTTGTTCTGATATGAAATTCAAAATGGCGGCTACGGCAGGACTTAGTTTAACATTGGACCCTATGGGAAAAATGTTTCAAAATGCTTCTTCTCTGAAACCACTAGGACAGTTGAAACCAAACTGCCCAGGAATGATCATTGGAAGGTCCTCTGTTTTTTATGCCGATCGGAAATCCAAGATGGCTGCCACCAAAGGTCATAGTATTAACACAGGACCATATGGGGAAAATACAGAAATATATTCTTCTCTGAAGCTATTGCACTGATTGAACCTAAACTGTGCATCTATCATTGGAAGGTCCTTTACAAACTTTGTGGTTTTTATGTTGATCATAATTCCAAGATGACTACCACTGCAGGATATAGTTTTTACATAGGACCAATTGTTTTTTTTTTATTACCAGGTGAACGATACAGGCTCTTGAGAGCCTCTGGTTATCAGTTGTGAGCCCTTTTATTGAGGAAGGAGGTACAATGCCATAGTCCCATTCAATAGCTGTTCTCAGCTTCTTCTTCCTTTGTTTTTTTTTATTTTTTTTATTTTTTTTAAGTTGTATATATATTTGTTTGGGTATGATTTTAATAATTTGAAGTAGAGGCAAGCTGAATATTTCTTTTTCGTTGAAATTTTGACTTCAGTTCTAACCATTCAATCATATCTATTTCTCAGTTTGAATTTCTTTTTGAACAGTTATTTACCATCAAATTATTTCAATGTTTCCATATTCAGATGGTCGTTGTGCCATTTTTACGAAATAATCCGTCTGCTGTTATGTTTTTTCAGCGGTTTATATTTCCCGCTAAAACATTCCGGGAAAAATATTCGGAGCGCATCTGGGTTTTTCATTGCAGGTAATCCATTCGTAAAAAACCCAGGGTTCCCGTTCTTGCACTTCCGTCTAATATGATGTAGTTTGACCTAGAAACAAAGCTGCTTCGCTATTCTCGGCGAGATTTCTTGGAAAAGATCGACGTACCGACTGAAATTCGAACATGGGCAATTAGGTAAGTGTCTTAGAAACAGTTTGATACGACAGTGTCATATGTAGACAAGGTAAAAAGGGTAAAAAACACGGGGGTTTCCCAACCGAGGTGAGCGATATGGCGTGAAATATGAAAATGGAGTTGCTTACCTTCTCTCGTATACTATATCAGTCGAAAAACTGTGGACACAGAATACACATATTATTCATGATGTATGACGTCTACTGATATTGTCAAATGAAGAAAAAACGAATGATTATGAAAATTTTGAAAAAGGAATGATTTATATGAACATTTTGAAAAAAGAGGGGTAGTAGAGAAAAGGGGGGAGGTGGAAACGAAATCCATGCCCCATGCGCCTGTGCTTTTTTTAAATATTTTTTTTTTTGCAAATGAGTCATCTGTCTAAATATAATGCTAATAATATGGAATTGAAAAATTTATTAACAGTAAATATTATAATATAGGGTTATTGCATCAATATTGGTGAATATTGTCCCTCCCAATATATCATATTGCATGAGCAAGCGAGTGCAATATAATATATTGCAAGGGACAATATTCATGCAATAACCCTTTTATTATATAGTAATAAATATTTTATACCTAAAGCATTTTTTATATAAATATTGTGTATTTTATTATATCTAAGTGGATTTTTGAACTACTTCAAATATTCATATTGGAACTAGTGCAATATGACGATACTTAACGTGCAAATACAAGGACGATTGCACGATTATTTTCCATTGAAATTAATAGGAAAATATTTATTACTATATAATAATTTGATATATCATAATAAAGCAAATCTATATCTTATATATATATAAAAGACAGAGTTAAGGATATTATACAATTATAGTCTTTTGTTGAGATCAATACAAGTTTTTATGAACCTTAAAAACGATATTCACCGAAGCCTTTAGGCTGAGGTGAATATTGATTTATATTTCTTAGGTCCATAAAAACTCGTATTGACCGATACAAAAGACTAATTGTTTTATTACATTAAAATGAAAATTGAAAGTGAAACCAAGTCTCCGAGATTTCTACAAATCTCCGTTTGACTTCTGCAAGCCCATCGCCTGCGTCGGACATGATGATTACTTGTTCATTCTAAAGTAACGCTAATACGACGATTCTGATTGGATGAAATTTCACATTACCTTTATGTCCATTGGTCGAATAGAAATAGAATTCACATGATTTTTTTTATATATTTCGTTAGAAAACGAAAGTGAAACCAAGTTAATGCAAGTTTTAATCAAACAATATCAAATTTTACGGAATGCCAGCATGATAGCCAATACAATTGTTTAAATAAAATCATTATGTAATAAAAAAACATTTATTCCATTTAAGGATGTGAATATAAATATACAATGGTAAATAACTATGGAATATTGTAGAAAAATATGTAATGAATCCAACGATTTCAATTTACATAATCAACGAACTCGGCAAATGAGTGAATGGTCCAACCTCAAGTGGAGTCTGGAATTCAACAATTTTGCACAGGGTTGAATTTATAGCTTTACTGTTAAACAAAAAAACGCTAAGAGTTACAGTTCTGCAGCTAAGACAAACAGTAGATCATTCTTTCATAAATTATTTCGTTTTCACATATATACTCTATGATAAAAACTTATGATGATGCCAAAAAACTAATAGGGCATCACATTGATATTTCTTAATGTTTTACACTTTTTTATTTTCACAATAAAAGCTTCCTATCCCAGGTGAATATCTACTCTACCTGTATATATTTTGTTGTAACAGTTTTATTTTATTTGTATTAATATTTATGTTAAACCTTCCTAAAAAAAAAGAAAAAAGTTTTCATTAAAAATAATGTAAAACAAGGGCAATGCAAAGCGTGGTGTATCCCCTCGCCTAAAAATTAGACCCTGTGACCTTTACCTTTGACCTTGAAAATCAATAGGGTTCCAGATTCTCTTAAGGTCTAAGTATGTATCAAGTTTGGTCAAAATCCATTGAAAGATGTTGATTCTAGAGTGTTCAGTAAAAATTTGACCTTTGACCTATGACCTTGAAAATCAATAGGGTTCCAGACTCCTAAGGACTAAGTATGTACCAAGTTTGGTCAAAATCCATTGAAGGATCTTGATTCTAGAGTGTTCACAAGGATGTTATGTGGTAAAAATTTGACCCCTTGACCTTTGACCTTGAAAATCAATAGGGTTCCAGACTCATAAGGACTATGTATGTACCAAGTTTGATCAGAATCCATTGAAGGATGTTGATTCTAGAGTGTTCTCAAGGATGTTACACGGTAAAAATTTGACCTGGTGACATTGACCTTTGACCTATGACCTTGAAAATCAATAGGGTTCCAGACACATAAGGACTATGTATGTACTAAGTTTGGTCAAAATCCATTGAAGGATGTTGATTCTAGAGTGTTCACAAGGATGTTACACGGTAAACAATTTACCCAGTGACCTTGACCTTTGACCTATGACCTTGAAAATAAATAGGGTTCCAGACTCTCCTAAGGACTAAGTATGTACCAAGTTTAGTCAAAATCCAATGAAGGATGTTGATTCTAGAGTGTTCACAAGGATGTTATGCAGTAAAAATTTGATCTGGTGACCTTGACCTTTGACCTATGACCTTGAAAATCAATAGGGTTCCAGATTCTCTTAAGGACTAAATATGTACCAAGCTTGGTCAAAATCCATTGAAGGATGTTGATCCTAGAGTGTTCACAAGGATGTGACGGAAGGAAGGACGGACGGTAACGTTACTATATCCCTTCGCAACTTTATTGTCGAGGGGATAATAAATTTGTTTAACTATTTTTCCATTTTCCAATTAAGGAAGGGGTGGTGGTAGCTACAGACATCATATAAAATAGTAATTTTATAATTTAATGAGCATGAAAAGATAATCGTTTCATTAGATAGTATATCGTATAACTGAAATATTGTTGAAAGTAGCATTAAACGCCTTACTGGAGATAATATGTGTGTTAATTATATTAAGCTTTTTTTCTTCTTTTTTTTTTGCAGAAAATTCTATATGTTAAAATTTTAAGTCAAGAATACCAGTTAAAATTTGATAATTGATATTCTGTATCAATGTAAGTCATAATTGTATTTGTTGATATTTTAGGATTCCTTACTAATTTTCTTATCTGACTGTTTGTTTGTCAGAGCTTTAAATCATAGGATTCTTTTATCAAGAAATCTAGAGTTTTTATTCAACACTGATTTTCTTTTAATTTTTTTAGAAAATAGAACATATTGTAAGTTTGTAAAGTGCATCATGACTTTATTTTTAGTTTTTTTATAAAAATGCATTATATTAAGTTCACAGTAAAATTAATGGTCTACATTTCCATATTTTCAGGACTAAAATTTAAATTAGATTTTCCACCCATCATAAATCAGTGTGTAAAATTTGCCAATTAGAACTATATTTATAGTCCAGAAAGTATGGTATATCTAACATCTATGTGACAATTAAATGTAGTATGTATTTTGTTTTTTCTACCATAGTGAAAGGTAAAATAGAAACAATCATAATTTTTTTTTTAGATGTTCTAAAATTTGTAGTGTTTTTTTGCTGCATACATTATCATTTTATTAGCCGAGTTGCAACGAAGTTGCAGTCGGCTTATGTTTTGGCGAAAGGCGGGCGGGCGTATGTTAGCCTATCTTCGTTAACACGATAGCACTCTTAGTTTTTGGCCGATCAACATAATTTTTGGTAGGAAGCATTATTACACTATTATTTAGAGCTAGTTCGAAATTCAGATTAATCTATTGTTTTTTTCTTGTAAAATCATGTTTTTTTTATAGAAAAAGTACATATTTTGAGAATTATCTTCGTTAACGTGATAGCGTTCTTAGTTTTTGGCTGATCAACGTAATTTTTGGTAGGAAGCATTATTGCACTATTATTTAGAGCGAGTTCGAAATTCAGATTAATCTATTGTTTTTTTCTTGTAAAATCATGTTTTTTTATAGAAAAAGTACATATTTTGAGAATTATCTTCGTTAACGGGATAGCGCTCTTAGTTTTTGGCTGATCAACATAATTTTTGGTAGGAAGCATTATTACACTATTATTTAGAGCGAGTTCGAAATTCAGATTAATCTATTATTTTTTTCTTGTAAAATCATGGTTTTTTATAGAAAAAGTACATATTTTGAGAATTACACATTTCTCTGAAACTACAAAAGATAGAAGCTTAATATTTGGTATGGATGGAGATGCCAATGTGAAGTTGTGCATTCAACATTTTTATCCCCGGGGCTCAGCCCCACCCCACTGGGAAATCTGTTTTGAAAAATGTGACCGAGATCCCCACCCTAAACCATATATATTTATGATCAGGGTGACTAGGCAAATTAAATGCCTTATAGCTCAGGCCTCTGGGGGTCATACTCCACCCCTGCCTGAAGTGAACTTTTTAATGGTTGAGATCCCCACCCCTAAGCTATATATATTTATGATCAGGGTGACTAGGCAAATTAAATGCCTAATAGCTCAGGCCCCGGGGGGTCATACCCCACCCCCTACCTGAAGTGAACTTTTTAATGGTTGAGATCCCCACCCCTAAACCATGTATATTTATGATCAGGGTGAATAGGCAAATTAAATGCCTTATAGCTCAGGCCCCAAGGGTCATACCCCACCCCCTACCTGAAGTGAACTTTTTAATGGTTGAGATCCCCTCCCTTAAACCATATATTTATTCTTTATTTTCTTACTTATTTATAAAACAAGACCAAATGATTATGACTTGCAACTCGGCTGTTGCATCTCTGATGCTTTCTCGATTTTTATTCGTTTATTTATAATGAGAAGTCAAATGCAGAAAAAAATAAGAAAATTTTGTGATTGTAATTTTCGCAGGAAATTTACATGGTACTTTAATTAATTATATAGTAATAAATATTTTCCTATTAATTTCAATGGAAAATAATCGTGCCATATATCATTGTATTTGCACGCTAAGTATTGTCATTTTCGGAAAAGTACTGATGTGTTCCGAAATTGGTCTTAAATTTATTGCATCATTTGTCGTTTGGTAAAAAAAATGGCAGAAGATGATATCGCCAGGCTGCTGCAAAATGCAGAATTTGAGGAAATTCTACCGGAGAAATGCAATGCGGACGGTATTAATGTGGACAAACAACAAGCCAAGGACTTTATTGACCAATATTATTGATAAAATGTATATTGCACGAGTTCAAATATGAATATTTGAAGTAGTTCAATATTCCACTGATATATATAATAAAATACACAGTTTTTATATAAAAAATTCTTTAGGCATAAAATATTGATTACTATATAATAAAAGGGTTATTGCATGAATATTGGTGAATATTGTCCCTCGCAATAAATCATATTGCACTCACAAGCTCGAGCAATAAGATATACTGCTCTGGACAATATTTACCAATATTCATGCAATAACCCTATAATATTATAATAAATATGTACAGTCTATGTAATGAACTTGTCAACATTTAATTTGAGAGAGAGAGAAAGAGAGAGAGAGAGAGAGAGAGAGAGTATTTCTAGACTTGTAAAAACAAAATTTCATTCAATAAATTTTTGTGTATTTGGATATTTTATATGAGTGTGTTGAAGTTTATAAAACTTGCAGTTTATTTTGTAACAAGATATTTATTAATGCTTCATTTTGGCAGTAAAGCATGGACCTATGTGCTTTAAAACCTAGATTTATGTTCATTTTCTTATGCAAGACTTAGTTAGTAGTACCCTTCAAATTAACATGTAAATATTCTTTATATATAGAATTTGGAACAAATGAATACTACTCTGTGTATAATTTGAAGTGTTAGCCATAAATAATTATCAATGTGCAGAGCTAATGCTTTATTGGGGCAAAAAATTGAAAGAGAAATAATTTTACAGCCATGCAGTGTGGTGTAATGTACTTTGCATATACTACTTTATATTTGTATAAAATTATTTTGTAGGTGGCTGGTAATGCATGAAAATATTTTCAGAATCTAATCATATTTCTGGACTCGTTTGTTGATTGAGATAGGTGATCAGACAAAGAAAATATTTTTGCATACTACCTCATGGCATCAACATTATTATTATTATTAAGTTGAATCTCATTGGTTCTGTATAACAAGAACATCACAGATAAATGTCAAAAGTGTTAAGTAATATTACAGAGCTACCCAATAGGCCGTTTTGCATGTCGTTTTATAAAGAAGTCTTTAAAATATAATCAGTGCAAACATCACAACAAAAACTTATGTGTAAAGTATAATTATTCAGAATAAAATAAAATATTGACTTGATGTTACAGTGGTTGATCTGAACTGATCAAAGTCCATTCATACTCAGATTACTCAAATTCAATGTTATTTTTCTGTATTTATAACTGGTTGATATAAATATAAAATATAAAAAATAAGACATAAATATTTACCAATATATGTAAGGCGGGGAGGAAAGTGAACATCTATCTGGGTGAAATCTTAGAATTTATGAAATCTCATAAAATGAAATATTCTTGTGTCAAATGAATACATTTAAATGTTATTTGTTCTGTTGTTTAAACTTACATTCTTATACATTTCATTTCAGCAAAAAGATTTTGGGAAGTATGCCTTAATAGGAGCAGCTTGTCAGATTGGTGGGAATCTACGCACAACAATTAGTTTAACTGTGATAATAGTGGAATGTACAGGCGATATTTCATTTGGATTGCCTATTATGATTGTACTTATGATCTCTAAGTGGGTTGGAGATTTTATAACAACGGTGAGAACTTTTTAGCTAACCCAGTGTAACGTACGATACATGCGAGCTATTGGTATAACTTTGTGTCCATCATTGGGCATTCTCTGTCCTTTTGGTGGACATAATCCGAATTTGTGATTTTATTAGCAATCCAAAATTCAATATGGCTGCCAGATCCAATAATGCAATATGATTGGTTGAGTCTTAAATAAAATCTTTGATATTGTAAGTGCTGTAGCACATTCAGACAGGACAGTTGAGATTCATTGGATTTTTTCTTTGCCCCAGTTTTCAAGATTAAATAACATTTTCTTTTCTGAAATTTTCATTTTGGAGTTACCATGACCACAATAATATAGTAATTAAATTAGCATCTACTAAATGTCACAACTGACCACCATAATATAACTGAAATATTGATGAAAATGATGTTAGATTTCCATAACTTTGTCAGCCCCTCTTCAAAGGAAGGTAACCCTTGGCTAGCTAAGATGCCATAACCTAAACCTAAGCATAATTTTGTCAGCCCCTTTTCAAGGGAAGGTAACCCTTGGCTAGCTAACATGCCATAACCTAAACCTAAGCATAATTTTGTCAACCTCTCTTCAAGGGAAGGTAACCCTTGGCTAGCTAACATGCCATAACCTAAACCTAAGCATAATTTTGTCAGCCCCTCTTCAAGGGAAGGTAACCCTTGGCTAGCTATCATGCCATAACCTAAACCTAAACATAACTATGTCAACCACTTTTCAAGGGAAGGTAACCCTTGGCTGGCTAACATGCCATAACCTAAACCTAAGCATAATTTTGTCAACCCCTCTTCAAGGGAAGGTAACCCTTGGCTAGCTAACATGCCATAGCCTAAACCTAAGCATAATTTTGTCAACCCCTCTTCAAGGGAAGGTAACCCTTGGCTAGCTAACATGCCATAGCCCAAACCTAAGCATAATTTTGTCAACCCCTCTTCAAGGGAAGGTAACCCTTGGCTAGTTAAGATGCCATAACCTAAACCTAAACATCATTTTGTCAACATCTCTTCAAGGGAAGGTAACCCTTGGCTAGCTGACATGCCATAGCCTAAGCATAACTTTGTCAACCCCTCTTCAAGGGAAGGTAACCCTTGCCTGGGTAACATGCCATAACCTAAACCTAAGCATAACTTTGTTAACCCCACTTCAAGGGAAGGTAACCCATGACTAGCTAACATGCCACAACCTAAGCCTAAGCATAACTTTGTCAACTCCTCTTCAAGGGTAGGTAGCCCTTGGCTAGCTAACATGCCATAACTTGAACCTAAGCATAACTTTGTCAGCCCCTCTTCAAGGGAAGGTAACCCTTGGCTAGCTAACATGCCATAACCTAAACCTAAGCATAACTTTGTCAACCCCTCTCTCAAGAGAAGGTAACCCATGGTTAACTAACATGCCATAGCTTAAGCCTAAGCATAATTTTGTCAGCCCTTCTTCAAGGGAAGGTAACCCTTGGCTAGCTAAGATGCTATAACCTAAACCTAAGCATAACTTTTGTCAGCCCCTCTTCAAGGGAAGGTAACCCTTGACTAGCTAACATGCCATAACCTAAGCCTTGGCTAGCGAACATGCCATAGCCTAAACCTAAGCATAGCTTTGTCAGCCCCTCTTCAAGGGAAGATAACTCTTGGCTACCTAACATGCCATAACCTAAATCTAAGCATAACTTTGTCAGCCCCTCTTCAAGGGAAGGTAACCCTTGGCTAGCTAACATACCATAACCTAATCCTAAGCATAACTTTGTCAACCCCTCTTCAAGGGAAGGTAGCCCTTCGCTAGCTAACATGCCATAACCTAAACCTAAGCATAACTTTGTCAGACCCTCTTCAAGGGAAGGTAACCCTTGGCTAGCTGACATGCCATAGCCTAAGCCTAAACATAACTTTGTCAGCACTTCTTCAAGGGAAGGTAACCCTTGGCTAACTAACATGTCATAACCTAAATTTAAGCATAACTTTGTCAGCCTCTCTTCAAGGGAAGGTAACCCCTGGCTAGCTAACATCCCATAACCTAAACCTAAGCATAACTTTGTCAACCCCTCTTCAAGGGAAGGTAACCCTTGGCTAGCTAACATGCCATAACCTAAATTTAAGCATAACTTTGTCAGCCTCTCTTCAAGGGAAGGTAACCCCTGGCTAGCTAATATCCCATAACCTAAACCTAAGCATACCTTTGTCAGACCCTCTTCAAGGGAAGGTAACCCTTGGCTAGCTAACATGCCATAGCCTAAACCTAATCATAACTTTGTCAGACCCTCTTCAAGGGAAGGTAACCCTTGGCTAGCTGACATGCCATAATCTAAGCCTAAGCATAATTTTGTCAGCCCCTCTTCAAGGGAAGGTAACCCTTGGCTAGCTAACATGCCATAACCTAAACCTAAACATAATTTTGTCAGCCCCTCTTCAAGAGAAGGTAACCCTTGGCATGCTAACATGCCATAGCCTAAACCTAGCATAACTTTGTCAGCCCCTCTTCAAGGGAAGGTAACCCTTGGCTTGCTAACATGCCATAACCTAAACCTAAGCATAACTTTGTCAGCCCCTCTTCAAGGGAAGGTAACCCTTGGCTAGCTGACATGCCATAACCTAAACCTAGACATAATTTTGTCAGCCCCTCTTCAAGGGAAGGTAACCATTGGCTTGCTAACATGCCATAGCCTAAACTTAAGCATAACTTTGTCAGCCACTCTTCAAGGGAAGGTAACCCTTGCCTGGGTAACATGCCATAACCTAAACCTAAGCATAACTTTGTTAACCCCACTTCAAGGGAAGGTAACCCATGACTAGCTAACATGCCACAACCTAAGCCTAAGCATAACTTTGTCAACTCCTTTTCAAGGGTAGGTAGCCCTTGGCTAGCTAACATGCCATAACTTAAACCTAAGCAAAACTTTGTCAGCCCCTCTTCAAGGGAAGGTAACCCTTGGCTAGCTAACATGCCATAACCTAAACCTAAGCATAACTTTGTCAACCCCTCTCTCAAGAGAAGGTAACCCATGTTAACTAACATGCCATAGCCTAAGCCTAAGCATAATTTTGTCAGCCCCTCTTCAAGGGAAGGTAACCCTTGGCTAGCTAAGATGCTATAACCTAAACCTAAGCATAATTTTGTCAGCCCCTCTTCAAGGGAAGGTAACCCTTGACTAGCTAACATGCCATAACCTAAGCCTTGGCTAGCTAACATGCCATAGCCTAAACCTAAGCATACCTTTGTCAGCCCCTCTTCAAGGGAAGATAACTCTTGGCTAGCTAACATGCCATAACCTAAATCTAAGCATAACTTTGTCAGCCCCTCTTCAAGGGAAGGTAACCCTTGGCTAGCTAACATGCCATAACCTAAACCTAAGCATAACTTTGTCAGCCCCTCTTCAAGGGAAGGTAACCCTTGGCTAGCTAACATGCCATAACCTAATCCTAAGCATAACTTTGTCAACCCCTCTTCAAGGGAAGGTAGCCCTTCGCTAGCTAACATGCCATAACCTAAACCTAAGCATAACTTTGTCAGACCCTCTTCAAGGGAAGGTAACCCTTGGCTAGCTGACATGCCATAGCCTAAGCCTAAACATAACTTTGTCAGCCCTTCTTCAAGGGAAGGTAACCCTTGGCTAACTAACATGTCATAACCTAAATTTAAGCATAACTTTGTCAGCCTCTCTTCAAGGGAAGGTAACCCCTGGCTAGCTAACATCCCATAACCTAAACCTAAGCATAACTTTGTCAACCCCTCTTCAAGGGAAGGTAACCCTTGGCTAGCTAACATGCCATAACCTAAATTTAAGCATAACTTTGTCAGCCTCTCTTCAAGGGAAGGTAACCCCTGGCTAGCTAATATCCCATAACCTAAACCTAAGCATACCTTTGTCAGACCCTCTTCAAGGGAAGGTAACCCTTGGCTAGCTAACATGCCATAGCCTAAACCTAATCATAACTTTGTCAGACCCTCTTCAAGGGAAGGTAACCCTTGGCTAGCTAACATGCCATAACCTAAACCTAAACATAATTTTGTCAGCCCCTCTTCAAGAGAAGGTAACCCTTGGCATGCTAACATGCCATAGCCTAAACCTAACATAACTTTGTCAGCCCCTCTTCAAGGGAAGGTAATCCTTGGCTTGCTAACATGCCATAACCTAAACCTAAGCATAACTTTGTCAGCCCCTCTTCAAGGGAAGGTAACCCTTGGCTAGCTCACATGCCATAACCTAAACCTAGACATAATTTTGTCAGCCCCTCTTCAAGGGAAGGTAACCATTGGCTTGCTAACATGCCATAACCTAAACCTAAGCATAACTTTGTCAGCCACTCTTCAAGGGAAGGTAACCCTTGGCTTGCTAACATGCCATAACCTAAACCTAATCATAACTTTGTCAGCCCCTCTTCAAGGGAAGGCAACCCTTGGCTAGCTAACATGCCATAGCCTAAGCCTAAACATAACTTTGTCAGCCACTCTTCAAGGGAAGGTAACCCTTGGCTAGCTGACATGCCATAACCTAAGCCTAAACATAACTTTGTCAGCCCCTTTTCAAGGGAAGATAACCCTTGGCTAACTAACATGCCATAACCTAAATCTAAGCATAACTTTGTCAGCCGCTCTTCAAGGGAAGGTAACCCTTGGCTAGCTAACATGCCATAGCCTAAGCCTAAGCATAGCTTTGTCAGACCCTCTTCAAGGGAAGGTAACCCTTGGCTAGCTGACATGCCATAACCTAAACCTAAACAACTATGTCAGCCCCTCTTCAAGGGAAGGTAACCCTTGGCTAACTAACATGCCATAACCTAAATCTAAACATAACTTTTGTCAGCCCCTCTTCAAGGGAAGGTAACCCTTGGCTAGCTAACATGCCATAGCCTAAACCTAAACATAACTTTGTCAGACCCTCTTCAAGGGAAGGTAACCCTTGGCTAGCTGACATCCCATAACCTAAACCTAAGCAAAACTTTGTCAACCCCTCTTCAAGAGAAGGTAACCTTTGGCTAGCTAACATGCCATAACCTAAACCTAAGCATACCCTTGTCAGCCCATCTTCAAGGGAAGGTAACCCTTGGCTAGCTAACATCCCATAACCTAAACCTAAGCATAACTTTGTCAACCCCTCTTCAAGAGAAGGTAACCTTTGGCTAGCTAACATGCCATAACCTAAACCTAAGCATACCCTTGTCAGCCCATCTTCAAGGGAAGGTAACCCTTGGCTAGCTAACATGCCATAACCTAAACCTAAACATAATTTTGTCAGCCCCTCTTCAAGGGAAGGTAACCCTTTGCTTGCTAACATGCCATTACCTAAACCTAACATAACTTTGTCAGCCCCTCTTCAAGGGAAGGTAACCCTTGACTTGCTAACATGCCATAGCCTAAACCTAAACATAACTTTGTCAGCCCCTCTTCAAGGGAAGGTAACCCTTGGCTAGCTGACATGCCATAACCTAAACCTAGACATAATTTTGTCAGCCCCTCTTCAAGGGAAGGTAACCATTAGCTTGCTAACATGCCATAACCTAAACCTAAGCATAACTTTGTCAGCCACTCTTCAAGGGAAGGTAACCTTTGGCTAGCTAACATGCCATAACCTAAACCTAAGCATACCCTTGTCAGCCCATCTTCAAGGGAAGGTAACCCTTGGCTAGCTAACATGCCATAACCTAAACCTAAACATAATTTTGTCAGCCCCTCTTCAAGGGAAGGTAACCCTTTGCTTGCTAACATGCCATTACCTAAACCTAACATAACTTTGTCAGCCCCTCTTCAAGGGAAGGTAACCCTTGACTTGCTAACATGCCATAGCCTAAACCTAAACATAACTTTGTCAGCCCCTCTTCAAGGGAAGGTAACCCTTGGCTAGCTGACATGCCATAACCTAAACCTAAACATAATTTTGTCAGCCCCTCTTCAAGGGAAGGTAACCCTTGGCTAGCTAACATGCCATAACCTAAACCTAAGCATAACTTTGTCAGCCCCTCTTCAAGGGAAGGTAACCCTTGGCTAGCTGACATGCCATAACCTAAACCTAGACATAATTTTGTCAGCCCCTCTTCAAGGGAAGGTAACCATTGGCTTGCTAACATGCCATAACCTAAACCTAAGCATAACTTTGTCAGTCACTCTTCAAGGGAAGGTAACCCTTGGCTTGCTAACATGCCATAACCTAAACCTAATCATAACTTTGTCAGCCCCTCTTCAAGGGAAGGCAACCCTTGGCTAGCTAACATGCCATAGCCTAAGCCTAAACATAACTTTGTCAGCCACTCTTCAAGGGAAGGTAACCCTTGGCTAGCTGACATGCCATAACCTAAGCCTAAACATAACTTTGTCAGCCCCTTTTCAAGGGAAGATAACCCTTGGCTAACTAACATGCCATAACCTAAATCTAAGCATAACTTTGTCAGCCGCTCTTCAAGGGAAGGTAACCCTTGGCTAGCTAACATGCCATAGCCTAAGCCTAAGCATAGCTTTGTCAGACCCTCTTCAAGGGAAGGTAACCCTTGGCTAACTGACATGCCATAACCTAAACCTAAACAACTATGTCAGCCCCTCTTCAAGGGAAGGTAACCCTTGGCTAACTAACATGCCATAACCTAAATCTAAACATAACTTTTGTCAGCCCCTCTTCAAGGGAAGGTAACCCTTGGCTAGCTAACATGCCATAGCCTAAACCTAAACATAACTTTGTCAAACCCTCTTCAAGGGAAGGTAACCCTTGGCTAGCTGACATCCCATAACCTAAACCTAAGCATAACTTTGTCAACCCCTCTTCAAGAGAAGGTAACCTTTGGCTAGCTAACATGCCATAACCTAAACCTAAGCATACCCTTGTCAGCCCATCATCAAGGGAAGGTAACCCTTGGCTAGCTAACATCCCATAACCTAAACCTAAGCATAACTTTGTCAACCCCTCTTCAAGAGAAGGTAACCTTTGGCTAGCTAACATGCCATAACCTAAACCTAAGCATACCCTTGTCAGCCCATCTTCAAGGGAAGGTAACCCTTGGCTAGCTAACATGCCATAACCTAAACCTAAACATAATTTTGTCAGCCCCTCTTCAAGGGAAGGTAACCCTTTGCTTGCTAACATGCCATAACCTAAACCTAATCATAACTTTGTCAGCCCCTCTTCAAGGGAAGGTAACCCTTGGCTAACTAACATGCCATAACCTAAATCTAAGCATAACTTTGTCAGCTCCTCTTCAAGGGAAGGTAACCCTTGGCTCGCTGACATGCCATAACCTAAACCTAAACATAATTTTGTCAGCCCCTCTTCAAGAGAAGGTAACCATTGGCTTGCTAACATGCCATAACCTAAACCTAAGCATAACTTTGTCAGCCACTCTTCAAGGGAAGGTAACCCTTGGCTTGCTAACATGCCATAACCTAAATCTAAGCATAACTTTGTGATCCCCTCTTCAAGGGAAAGTAACCCTTGGCTAGCTAACATGCCATAGCCTAAGCCTAAGCAAAGCTTTGTCAGACCCTCTTCAAGGGAAGGTAACCCTTGGTTAGCTGACATGCCATAACCTAAACCTAAGCATAATTTTGTCAGCCCCTCTTCAAGGGAAGGTAACCCTTGGCTAGCTAACATGCCATAACCTAAACCTAAGCATAACTTTGTCAACCCCTCTCTCAAGAGAAGGTAACCCATGTTAACTAACATGCCATAGCCTAAGCCTAAGCATAATTTTGTCAGCCCCTCTTCAAGGGAAGGTAACCCTTGGCTAGCTAAGATGCTATAACCTAAACCTAAGCATAATTTTGTCAGCCCCTCTTCAAGGGAAGGTAACCCTTGACTAGCTAACATGCCATAACCTAAGCCTTGGCTAGCTAACATGCCATAGCCTAAACCTAAGCATACCTTTGTCGGCCCCTCTTCAAGGGAAGATAACTCTTGGCTAGCTAACATGCCATAACCTAAATCTAAGCATAACTTTGTCAGCCCCTCTTCAAGGGAAGGTAACCCTTGGCTAGCTAACATGCCATAACCTAAACCTAAGCATAACTTTGTCAGCCCCTCTTCAAGGGAAGGTAACCCTTGGCTAGCTAACATGCCATAACCTAATCCTAAGCATAACTTTGTCAACCCCTCTTCAAGGGAAGGTAGCCCTTCGCTAGCTAACATGCCATAACCTAAACCTAAGCATAACTTTGTCAGACCCTCTTCAAGGGAAGGTAACCCTTGGCTAGCTGACATGCCATAGCCTAAGCCTAAACATAACTTTGTCAGCCCTTCTTCAAGGGAAGGTAACCCTTGGCTAACTAACATGTCATAACCTAAATTTAAGCATAACTTTGTCAGCCTCTCTTCAAGGGAAGGTAACCCCTGGCTAGCTAACATCCCATAACCTAAACCTAAGCATAACTTTGTCAACCCCTCTTCAAGGGAAGGTAACCCTTGGCTAGCTAACATGCCATAACCTAAATTTAAGCATAACTTTGTCAGCCTCTCTTCAAGGGAAGGTAACCCCTGGCTAGCTAATATCCCATAACCTAAACCTAAGCATACCTTTGTCAGACCCTCTTCAAGGGAAGGTAACCCTTGGCTAGCTAACATGCCATAGCCTAAACCTAATCATAACTTTGTCAGACCCTCTTCAAGGGAAGGTAACCCTTGGCTAGCTGACATGCCATAATCTAAGCCTAAGCATTATTTTGTCAGCCCCTCTTCAAGGGAAGGTAACCCTTGGCTAGCTAACATGCCATAACCTAAACCTAAACATAATTTTGTCAGCCCCTCTTCAAGAGAAGGTAACCCTTGGCATGCTAACATGCCATAGCCTAAACCTAACATAACTTTGTCAGCCCCTCTTCAAGGGAAGGTAACCCTTGGCTTGCTAACATGCCATAACCTAAACCTAAGCATAACTTTGTCAGCCCCTCTTCAAGGGAAGGTAACCCTTGGCTAGCTCACATGCCATAACCTAAACCTAGACATAATTTTGTCAGCCCCTCTTCAAGGGAAGGTAACCATTGGCTTGCTAACATGCCATAACCTAAACCTAAGCATAACTTTGTCAGCCACTCTTCAAGGGAAGGTAACCCTTGGCTTGCTAACATGCCATAACCTAAACCTAATCATAACTTTGTCAGCCCCTCTTCAAGGGAAGGCAACCCTTGGCTAGCTAACATGCCATAGCCTAAGCCTAAACATAACTTTGTCAGCCACTCTTCAAGGGAAGGTAACCCTTGGCTAGCTGACATGCCATAACCTAAGCCTAAACATAACTTTGTCAGCCCCTTTTCAAGGGAAGATAACCCTTGGCTAACTAACATGCCATAACCTAAATCTAAGCATAACTTTGTCAGCCGCTCTTCAAGGGAAGGTAACCCTTGGCTAGCTAACATGCCATAGCCTAAGCCTAAGCATAGCTTTGTCAGACCCTCTTCAAGGGAAGGTAACCCTTGGCTAGCTGACATGCCATAACCTAAACCTAAACAACTATGTCAGCCCCTCTTCAAGGGAAGGTAACCCTTGGCTAGCTGACATCCCATAACCTAAACCTAAGCATAACTTTGTCAACCCCTCTTCAAGAGAAGGTAACCTTTGGCTAGCTAACATGCCATAACCTAAACCTAAGCATACCCTTGTCAGCCCATCTTCAAGGGAAGGTAACCCTTGGCTAGCTAACATCCCATAACCTAAACCTAAGCATAACTTTGTCAACCCCTCTTCAAGAGAAGGTAACCTTTGGCTAGCTAACATGCCATAACCTAAACCTAAGCATACCCTTGTCAGCCCATCTTCAAGGGAAGGTAACCCTTGGCTAGCTAACATGCCATAACCTAAACCTAAACATAATTTTGTCAGCCCCTCTTCAAGGGAAGGTAACCCTTTGCTTGCTAACATGCCATTACCTAAACCTAACATAACTTTGTCAGCCCCTCTTCAAGGGAAGGTAATCCTTGACTTGCTAACATGCCATAGCCTAAACCTAAACATAACTTTGTCAGCCCCTCTTCAAGGGAAGGTAACCCTTGGCTAGCTGACATGCCATAACCTAAACCTAGACATAATTTTGTCAGCCCCTCTTCAAGGGAAGGTAACCATTAGCTTGCTAACATGCCATAACCTAAACCTAAGCATAACTTTGTCAGCCACTCTTCAAGGGAAGGTAACCTTTGGCTAGCTAACATGCCATAACCTAAACCTAAGCATACCCTTGTCAGCCCATCTTCAAGGGAAGGTAACCCTTGGCTAGCTAACATGCCATAACCTAAACCTAAACATAATTTTGTCAGCCCCTCTTCAAGGGAAGGTAACCCTTTGCTTGCTAACATGCCATTACCTAAACCTAACATAACTTTGTCAGCCCCTCTTCAAGGGAAGGTAACCCTTGACTTGCTAACATGCCATAGCCTAAACCTAAACATAACTTTGTCAGCCCCTCTTCAAGGGAAGGTAACCCTTGGCTAGCTGACATGCCATAACCTAAACCTAAACATAATTTTGTCAGCCCCTCTTCAAGGGAAGGTAACCCTTGGCTAGCTAACATGCCATAACCTAAACCTAAGCATAACTTTGTCAGCCCCTCTTCAAGGGAAGGTAACCCTTGGCTAGCTGACATGCCATAACCTAAACCTAGACATAATTTTGTCAGCCCCTCTTCAAGGGAAGGTAACCATTGGCTTGCTAACATGCCATAACCTAAACCTAAGCATAACTTTGTCAGCCACTCTTCAAGGGAAGGTAACCCTTGGCTTGCTAACATGCCATAACCTAAACCTAATCATAACTTTGTCAGCCCCTCTTCAAGGGAAGGCAACCCTTGGCTAGCTAACATGCCATAGCCTAAGCCTAAACATAACTTTGTCAGCCACTCTTCAAGGGAAGGTAACCCTTGGCTAGCTGACATGCCATAACCTAAGCCTAAACATAACTTTGTCAGCCCCTTTTCAAGGGAAGATAACCCTTGGCTAACTAACATGCCATAACCTAAATCTAAGCATAACTTTGTCAGCCGCTCTTCAAGGGAAGGTAACCCTTGGCTAGCTAACATGCCATAGCCTAAGCCTAAGCATAGCTTTGTCAGACCCTCTTCAAGGGAAGGTAACCCTTGGCTAACTGACATGCCATAACCTAAACCTAAACAACTATGTCAGCCCCTCTTCAAGGGAAGGTAACCCTTGGCTAACTAACATGCCATAACCTAAATCTAAACATAACTTTTGTCAGCCCCTCTTCAAGGGAAGGTAACCCTTGGCTAGCTAACATGCCATAGCCTAAACCTAAGCATAACTTTGTCAACCCCTCTTCAAGAGAAGGTAACCTTTGGCTAACTAACATGCCATAACCTAAATCTAAGCATAACTTTGTCAGCTCCTCTTCAAGGGAAGGTAACCCTTGGCTCGCTGACATGCCATAACCTAAACCTAAACATAATTTTGTCAGCCCCTCTTCAAGAGAAGGTAACCATTGGCTTGCTAACATGCCATAACCTAAACCTAAGCATAACTTTGTCAGCCACTCTTCAAGGGAAGGTAACCCTTGGCTTGCTAACATGCCATAACCTAAATCTAAGCATAACTTTGTGATCCCCTCTTCAAGGGAAAGTAACCCTTGGCTAGCTAACATGCCATAGCCTAAGCCTAAGCAAAGCTTTGTCAGACCCTCTTCAAGGGAAGGTAACCCTTGGTTAGCTGACATGCCATAACCTAAACCTAAGCATAATTTTGTCAGCCCCTCTTCAAGGGAAGGTAACCCTTGGCTAGCTAACATGCCATAACCTAAACCTAAGCATAACTTTGTCAACCCCTCTCTCAAGAGAAGGTAACCCATGTTAACTAACATGCCATAGCCTAAGCCTAAGCATAATTTTGTCAGCCCCTCTTCAAGGGAAGGTAACCCTTGGCTAGCTAAGATGCTATAACCTAAACCTAAGCATAATTTTGTCAGCCCCTCTTCAAGGGAAGGTAACCCTTGACTAGCTAACATGCCATAACCTAAGCCTTGGCTAGCTAACATGCCATAGCCTAAACCTAAGCATACCTTTGTCGGCCCCTCTTCAAGGGAAGATAACTCTTGGCTAGCTAACATGCCATAACCTAAATCTAAGCATAACTTTGTCAGCCCCTCTTCAAGGGAAGGTAACCCTTGGCTAGCTAACATGCCATAACCTAAACCTAAGCATAACTTTGTCAGCCCCTCTTCAAGGGAAGGTAACCCTTGGCTAGCTAACATGCCATAACCTAATCCTAAGCATAACTTTGTCAACCCCTCTTCAAGGGAAGGTAGCCCTTCGCTAGCTAACATGCCATAACCTAAACCTAAGCATAACTTTGTCAGACCCTCTTCAAGGGAAGGTAACCCTTGGCTAGCTGACATGCCATAGCCTAAGCCTAAGCATAACTTTGTCAGCCCTTCTTCAAGGGAAGGTAACCCTTGGCTAACTAACATGTCATAACCTAAATTTAAGCATAACTTTGTCAGCCTCTCTTCAAGGGAAGGTAACCCCTGGCTAGCTAACATCCCATAACCTAAACCTAAGCATAACTTTGTCAACCCCTCTTCAAGGGAAGGTAACCCTTGGCTAGCTAACATGCCATAACCTAAATTTAAGCATAACTTTGTCAGCCTCTCTTCAAGGGAAGGTAACCCCTGGCTAGCTAATATCCCATAACCTAAACCTAAGCATACCTTTGTCAGACCCTCTTCAAGGGAAGGTAACCCTTGGCTAGCTAACATGCCATAGCCTAAACCTAATCATAACTTTGTCAGACCCTCTTCAAGGGAAGGTAACCCTTGGCTAGCTGACATGCCATAATCTAAGCCTAAGCATTATTTTGTCAGCCCCTCTTCAAGGGAAGGTAACCCTTGGCTAGCTAACATGCCATAACCTAAACCTAAACATAATTTTGTCAGCCCCTCTTCAAGAGAAGGTAACCCTTGGCATGCTAACATGCCATAGCCTAAACCTAACATAACTTTGTCAGCCCCTCTTCAAGGGAAGGTAACCCTTGGCTTGCTAACATGCCATAACCTAAACCTAAGCATAACTTTGTCAGCCCCTCTTCAAGGGAAGGTAACCCTTGGCTAGCTCACATGCCATAACCTAAACCTAGACATAATTTTGTCAGCCCCTCTTCAAGGGAAGGTAACCATTGGCTTGCTAACATGCCATAACCTAAACCTAAGCATAACTTTGTCAGCCACTCTTCAAGGGAAGGTAACCCTTGGCTTGCTAACATGCCATAACCTAAACCTAATCATAACTTTGTCAGCCCCTCTTCAAGGGAAGGCAACCCTTGGCTAGCTAACATGCCATAGCCTAAGCCTAAACATAACTTTGTCAGCCACTCTTCAAGGGAAGGTAACCCTTGGCTAGCTGACATGCCATAACCTAAGCCTAAACATAACTTTGTCAGCCCCTTTTCAAGGGAAGATAACCCTTGGCTAACTAACATGCCATAACCTAAATCTAAGCATAACTTTGTCAGCCGCTCTTCAAGGGAAGGTAACCCTTGGCTAGCTAACATGCCATAGCCTAAGCCTAAGCATAGCTTTGTCAGACCCTCTTCAAGGGAAGGTAACCCTTGGCTAGCTGACATGCCATAACCTAAACCTAAACAACTATGTCAGCCCCTCTTCAAGGGAAGGTAACCCTTGGCTAACTAACATGCCATAACCTAAATCTAAACATAACTTTTGTCAGCCCCTCTTCAAGGGAAGGTAACCCTTGGCTAGCTAACATGCCATAGCCTAAACCTAAACATAACTTTGTCAGACCCTCTTCAAGGGAAGGTAACCCTTGGCTAGCTGACATCCCATAACCTAAACCTAAGCATAACTTTGTCAACCCCTCTTCAAGAGAAGGTAACCTTTGGCTAGCTAACATGCCATAACCTAAACCTAAGCATACCCTTGTCAGCCCATCTTCAAGGGAAGGTAACCCTTGGCTAGCTAACATCCCATAACCTAAACCTAAGCATAACTTTGTCAACCCCTCTTCAAGAGAAGGTAACCTTTGGCTAGCTAACATGCCATAACCTAAACCTAAGCATACCCTTGTCAGCCCATCTTCAAGGGAAGGTAACCCTTGGCTAGCTAACATGCCATAACCTAAACCTAAACATAATTTTGTCAGCCCCTCTTCAAGGGAAGGTAACCCTTTGCTTGCTAACATGCCATTACCTAAACCTAACATAACTTTGTCAGCCCCTCTTCAAGGGAAGGTAACCCTTGACTTGCTAACATGCCATAGCCTAAACCTAAACATAACTTTGTCAGCCCCTCTTCAAGGGAAGGTAACCCTTGGCTAGCTGACATGCCATAACCTAAACCTAGACATAATTTTGTCAGCCCCTCTTCAAGGGAAGGTAACCATTAGCTTGCTAACATGCCATAACCTAAACCTAAGCATAACTTTGTCAGCCACTCTTCAAGGGAAGGTAACCTTTGGCTAGCTAACATGCCATAACCTAAACCTAAGCATACCCTTGTCAGCCCATCTTCAAGGGAAGGTAACCCTTGGCTAGCTAACATGCCATAACCTAAACCTAAACATAATTTTGTCAGCCCCTCTTCAAGGGAAGGTAACCCTTTGCTTGCTAACATGCCATTACCTAAACCTAACATAACTTTGTCAGCCCCTCTTCAAGGGAAGGTAACCCTTGACTTGCTAACATGCCATAGCCTAAACCTAATCATAACTTTGTCAGCCCCTCTTCAAGGGAAGGCAACCCTTGGCTAGCTAACATGCCATAGCCTAAGCCTAAACATAACTTTGTCAGCCACTCTTCAAGGGAAGGTAACCCTTGGCTAGCTGACATGCCATAACCTAAGCCTAAACATAACTTTGTCAGCCCCTTTTCAAGGGAAGATAACCCTTGGCTAACTAACATGCCATAACCTAAATCTAAGCATAACTTTGTCAGCCGCTCTTCAAGGGAAGGTAACCCTTGGCTAGCTAACATGCCATAGCCTAAGCCTAAGCATAGCTTTGTCAGACCCTCTTCAAGGGAAGGTAACCCTTGGCTAGCTGACATGCCATAACCTAAACCTAAACAACTATGTCAGCCCCTCTTCAAGGGAAGGTAACCCTTGGCTAACTAACATGCCATAACCTAAATCTAAACATAACTTTTGTCAGCCCCTCTTCAAGGGAAGGTAACCCTTGGCTAGCTAACATGCCATAGCCTAAACCTAAACATAACTTTGTCAGACCCTCTTCAAGGGAAGGTAACCCTTGGCTAGCTGACATCCCATAACCTAAACCTAAGCATAACTTTGTCAACCCCTCTTCAAGAGAAGGTAACCTTTGGCTAGCTAACATGCCATAACCTAAACCTAAGCATACCCTTGTCAGCCCATCTTCAAGGGAAGGTAACCCTTGGCTAGCTAACATCCCATAACCTAAACCTAAGCATAACTTTGTCAACCCCTCTTCAAGAGAAGGTAACCTTTGGCTAGCTAACATGCCATAACCTAAACCTAAGCATACCCTTGTCAGCCCATCTTCAAGGGAAGGTAACCCTTGGCTAGCTAACATGCCATAACCTAAACCTAAACATAATTTTGTCAGCCCCTCTTCAAGGGAAGGTAACCCTTTGCTTGCTAACATGCCATTACCTAAACCTAACATAACTTTGTCAGCCCCTCTTCAAGGGAAGGTAACCCTTGACTTGCTAACATGCCATAGCCTAAACCTAAACATAACTTTGTCAGCCCCTCTTCAAGGGAAGGTAACCCTTGGCTAGCTGACATGCCATAACCTAAACCTAGACATAATTTTGTCAGCCCCTCTTCAAGGGAAGGTAACCATTAGCTTGCTAACATGCCATAACCTAAACCTAAGCATAACTTTGTCAGCCACTCTTCAAGGGAAGGTAACCTTTGGCTAGCTAACATGCCATAACCTAAACCTAAGCATACCCTTGTCAGCCCATCTTCAAGGGAAGGTAACCCTTGGCTAGCTAACATGCCATAACCTAAACCTAAACATAATTTTGTCAGCCCCTCTTCAAGGGAAGGTAACCCTTTGCTTGCTAACATGCCATTACCTAAACCTAACATAACTTTGTCAGCCCCTCTTCAAGGGAAGGTAACCCTTGACTTGCTAACATGCCATAGCCTAAACCTAAACATAACTTTGTCAGCCCCTCTTCAAGGGAAGGTAACCCTTGGCTAGCTGACATGCCATAACCTAAACCTAAACATAATTTTGTCAGCCCCTCTTCAAGGGAAGGTAACCCTTGGCTAGCTAACATGCCATAACCTAAACCTAAGCATAACTTTGTCAGCCCCTCTTCAAGGGAAGGTAACCCTTGGCTAGCTGACATGCCATAACCTAAACCTAGACATAATTTTGTCAGCCCCTCTTCAAGGGAAGGTAACCATTGGCTTGCTAACATGCCATAACCTAAACCTAAGCATAACTTTGTCAGCCACTCTTCAAGGGAAGGTAACCCTTGGCTTGCTAACATGCCATAACCTAAACCTAATCGTAACTTTGTCAGCCCCTCTTCAAGGGAAGGCAACCCTTGGCTAGCTAACATGCCATAGCCTAAGCCTAAACATAACTTTGTCAGCCACTCTTCAAGGGAAGGTAACCCTTGGCTAGCTGACATGCCATAACCTAAGCCTAAACATAACTTTGTCAGCCCCTTTTCAAGGGAAGATAACCCTTGGCTAACTAACATGCCATAACCTAAATCTAAGCATAACTTTGTCAGCCGCTCTTCAAGGGAAGGTAACCCTTGGCTAGCTAACATGCCATAGCCTAAGCCTAAGCATAGCTTTGTCAGACCCTCTTCAAGGGAAGGTAACCCTTGGCTAACTGACATGCCATAACCTAAACCTAAACAACTATGTCAGCCCCTCTTCAAGGGAAGGTAACCCTTGGCTAACTAACATGCCATAACCTAAATCTAAACATAACTTTTGTCAGCCCCTCTTCAAGGGAAGGTAACCCTTGGCTAGCTAACATGCCATAGCCTAAACCTAAACATAACTTTGTCAAACCCTCTTCAAGGGAAGGTAACCCTTGGCTAGCTGACATCCCATAACCTAAACCTAAGCATAACTTTGTCAACCCCTCTTCAAGAGAAGGTAACCTTTGGCTAGCTAACATGCCATAACCTAAACCTAAGCATACCCTTGTCAGCCCATCATCAAGGGAAGGTAACCCTTGGCTAGCTAACATCCCATAACCTAAACCTAAGCATAACTTTGTCAACCCCTCTTCAAGAGAAGGTAACCTTTGGCTAGCTAACATGCCATAACCTAAACCTAAGCATACCCTTGTCAGCCCATCTTCAAGGGAAGGTAACCCTTGGCTAGCTAACATGCCATAACCTAAACCTAAACATAATTTTGTCAGCCCCTCTTCAAGGGAAGGTAACCCTTTGCTTGCTAACATGCCATAACCTAAACCTAATCATAACTTTGTCAGCCCCTCTTCAAGGGAAGGTAACCCTTGGCTAACTAACATGCCATAACCTAAATCTAAGCATAACTTTGTCAGCTCCTCTTCAAGGGAAGGTAACCCTTGGCTCGCTGACATGCCATAACCTAAACCTAAACATAATTTTGTCAGCCCCTCTTCAAGAGAAGGTAACCATTGGCTTGCTAACATGCCATAACCTAAACCTAAGCATAACTTTGTCAGCCACTCTTCAAGGGAAGGTAACCCTTGGCTTGCTAACATGCCATAACCTAAATCTAAGCATAACTTTGTGATCCCCTCTTCAAGGGAAAGTAACCCTTGGCTAGCTAACATGCCATAGCCTAAGCCTAAGCAAAGCTTTGTCAGACCCTCTTCAAGGGAAGGTAACCCTTGGTTAGCTGACATGCCATAACCTAAACCTAAGCATAATTTTGTCAGCCCCTCTTCAAGGGAAGGTAACCCTTGGCTAGCTAACATGCCATAACCTAAACCTAAGCATAACTTTGTCAACCCCTCTCTCAAGAGAAGGTAACCCATGTTAACTAACATGCCATAGCCTAAGCCTAAGCATAATTTTGTCAGCCCCTCTTCAAGGGAAGGTAACCCTTGGCTAGCTAAGATGCTATAACCTAAACCTAAGCATAATTTTGTCAGCCCCTCTTCAAGGGAAGGTAACCCTTGACTAGCTAACATGCCATAACCTAAGCCTTGGCTAGCTAACATGCCATAGCCTAAACCTAAGCATACCTTTGTCGGCCCCTCTTCAAGGGAAGATAACTCTTGGCTAGCTAACATGCCATAACCTAAATCTAAGCATAACTTTGTCAGCCCCTCTTCAAGGGAAGGTAACCCTTGGCTAGCTAACATGCCATAACCTAAACCTAAGCATAACTTTGTCAGCCCCTCTTCAAGGGAAGGTAACCCTTGGCTAGCTAACATGCCATAACCTAATCCTAAGCATAACTTTGTCAACCCCTCTTCAAGGGAAGGTAGCCCTTCGCTAGCTAACATGCCATAACCTAAACCTAAGCATAACTTTGTCAGACCCTCTTCAAGGGAAGGTAACCCTTGGCTAGCTGACATGCCATAGCCTAAGCCTAAGCATAACTTTGTCAGCCCTTCTTCAAGGGAAGGTAACCCTTGGCTAACTAACATGTCATAACCTAAATTTAAGCATAACTTTGTCAGCCTCTCTTCAAGGGAAGGTAACCCCTGGCTAGCTAACATCCCATAACCTAAACCTAAGCATAACTTTGTCAACCCCTCTTCAAGGGAAGGTAACCCTTGGCTAGCTAACATGCCATAACCTAAATTTAAGCATAACTTTGTCAGCCTCTCTTCAAGGGAAGGTAACCCCTGGCTAGCTAATATCCCATAACCTAAACCTAAGCATACCTTTGTCAGACCCTCTTCAAGGGAAGGTAACCCTTGGCTAGCTAACATGCCATAGCCTAAACCTAATCATAACTTTGTCAGACCCTCTTCAAGGGAAGGTAACCCTTGGCTAGCTGACATGCCATAATCTAAGCCTAAGCATTATTTTGTCAGCCCCTCTTCAAGGGAAGGTAACCCTTGGCTAGCTAACATGCCATAACCTAAACCTAAACATAATTTTGTCAGCCCCTCTTCAAGAGAAGGTAACCCTTGGCATGCTAACATGCCATAGCCTAAACCTAACATAACTTTGTCAGCCCCTCTTCAAGGGAAGGTAACCCTTGGCTTGCTAACATGCCATAACCTAAACCTAAGCATAACTTTGTCAGCCCCTCTTCAAGGGAAGGTAACCCTTGGCTAGCTCACATGCCATAACCTAAACCTAGACATAATTTTGTCAGCCCCTCTTCAAGGGAAGGTAACCATTGGCTTGCTAACATGCCATAACCTAAACCTAAGCATAACTTTGTCAGCCACTCTTCAAGGGAAGGTAACCCTTGGCTTGCTAACATGCCATAACCTAAACCTAATCATAACTTTGTCAGCCCCTCTTCAAGGGAAGGCAACCCTTGGCTAGCTAACATGCCATAGCCTAAGCCTAAACATAACTTTGTCAGCCACTCTTCAAGGGAAGGTAACCCTTGGCTAGCTGACATGCCATAACCTAAGCCTAAACATAACTTTGTCAGCCCCTTTTCAAGGGAAGATAACCCTTGGCTAACTAACATGCCATAACCTAAATCTAAGCATAACTTTGTCAGCCGCTCTTCAAGGGAAGGTAACCCTTGGCTAGCTAACATGCCATAGCCTAAGCCTAAGCATAGCTTTGTCAGACCCTCTTCAAGGGAAGGTAACCCTTGGCTAGCTGACATGCCATAACCTAAACCTAAACAACTATGTCAGCCCCTCTTCAAGGGAAGGTAACCCTTGGCTAACTAACATGCCATAACCTAAATCTAAACATAACTTTTGTCAGCCCCTCTTCAAGGGAAGGTAACCCTTGGCTAGCTAACATGCCATAGCCTAAACCTAAACATAACTTTGTCAGACCCTCTTCAAGGGAAGGTAACCCTTGGCTAGCTGACATCCCATAACCTAAACCTAAGCATAACTTTGTCAACCCCTCTTCAAGAGAAGGTAACCTTTGGCTAGCTAACATGCCATAACCTAAACCTAAGCATACCCTTGTCAGCCCATCTTCAAGGGAAGGTAACCCTTGGCTAGCTAACATCCCATAACCTAAACCTAAGCATAACTTTGTCAACCCCTCTTCAAGAGAAGGTAACCTTTGGCTAGCTAACATGCCATAACCTAAACCTAAGCATACCCTTGTCAGCCCATCTTCAAGGGAAGGTAACCCTTGGCTAGCTAACATGCCATAACCTAAACCTAAACATAATTTTGTCAGCCCCTCTTCAAGGGAAGGTAACCCTTTGCTTGCTAACATGCCATTACCTAAACCTAACATAACTTTGTCAGCCCCTCTTCAAGGGAAGGTAACCCTTGACTTGCTAACATGCCATAGCCTAAACCTAAACATAACTTTGTCAGCCCCTCTTCAAGGGAAGGTAACCCTTGGCTAGCTGACATGCCATAACCTAAACCTAGACATAATTTTGTCAGCCCCTCTTCAAGGGAAGGTAACCATTAGCTTGCTAACATGCCATAACCTAAACCTAAGCATAACTTTGTCAGCCACTCTTCAAGGGAAGGTAACCTTTGGCTAGCTAACATGCCATAACCTAAACCTAAGCATACCCTTGTCAGCCCATCTTCAAGGGAAGGTAACCCTTGGCTAGCTAACATGCCATAACCTAAACCTAAACATAATTTTGTCAGCCCCTCTTCAAGGGAAGGTAACCCTTTGCTTGCTAACATGCCATTACCTAAACCTAACATAACTTTGTCAGCCCCTCTTCAAGGGAAGGTAACCCTTGACTTGCTAACATGCCATAGCCTAAACCTAAACATAACTTTGTCAGCCCCTCTTCAAGGGAAGGTAACCCTTGGCTAGCTGACATGCCATAACCTAAACCTAAACATAATTTTGTCAGCCCCTCTTCAAGGGAAGGTAACCCTTGGCTAGCTAACATGCCATAACCTAAACCTAAGCATAACTTTGTCAGCCCCTCTTCAAGGGAAGGTAACCCTTGGCTAGCTGACATGCCATAACCTAAACCTAGACATAATTTTGTCAGCCCCTCTTCAAGGGAAGGTAACCATTGGCTTGCTAACATGCCATAACCTAAACCTAAGCATAACTTTGTCAGCCACTCTTCAAGGGAAGGTAACCCTTGGCTTGCTAACATGCCATAACCTAAACCTAATCATAACTTTGTCAGCCCCTCTTCAAGGGAAGGCAACCCTTGGCTAGCTAACATGCCATAGCCTAAGCCTAAACATAACTTTGTCAGCCACTCTTCAAGGGAAGGTAACCCTTGGCTAGCTGACATGCCATAACCTAAGCCTAAACATAACTTTGTCAGCCCCTTTTCAAGGGAAGATAACCCTTGGCTAACTAACATGCCATAACCTAAATCTAAGCATAACTTTGTCAGCCGCTCTTCAAGGGAAGGTAACCCTTGGCTAACTAACATGCCATAGCCTAAGCCTAAGCATAGCTTTGTCAGACCCTCTTCAAGGGAAGGTAACCCTTGGCTAACTGACATGCCATAACCTAAACCTAAACAACTATGTCAGCCCCTCTTCAAGGGAAGGTAACCCTTGGCTAACTAACATGCCATAACCTAAATCTAAACATAACTTTTGTCAGCCCCTCTTCAAGGGAAGGTAACCCTTGGCTAGCTAACATGCCATAGCCTAAACCTAAACATAACTTTGTCAAACCCTCTTCAAGGGAAGGTAACCCTTGGCTAGCTGACATCCCATAACCTAAACCTAAGCATAACTTTGTCAACCCCTCTTCAAGAGAAGGTAACCTTTGGCTAGCTAACATGCCATAACCTAAACCTAAGCATACCCTTGTCAGCCCATCATCAAGGGAAGGTAACCCTTGGCTAGCTAACATCCCATAACCTAAACCTAAGCATAACTTTGTCAACCCCTCTTCAAGAGAAGGTAACCTTTGGCTAGCTAACATGCCATAACCTAAACCTAAGCATACCCTTGTCAGCCCATCTTCAAGGGAAGGTAACCCTTGGCTAGCT
This sequence comes from Bathymodiolus septemdierum, assembly GCA_963383655.1. Classification (NCBI taxonomy): domain Eukaryota; kingdom Metazoa; phylum Mollusca; class Bivalvia; order Mytilida; family Modiolidae; genus Bathymodiolus; species Bathymodiolus septemdierum. Next base: position 63,096,800 of record OY726521.1, read on the forward strand.
AACATGCCATAACCTAAACCTAAACATAATTTTGTCAGCCCCTCTTCAAGGGAAGGTAACCCTTTGCTTGCTAACATGCCATAACCTAAACCTAATCATAACTTTGTCAGCCCCTCTTCAAGGGAAGGTAACCCTTGGCTAACTAACATGCCATAACCTAAATCTAAGCATAACTTTGTCAGCTCCTCTTCAAGGGAAGGTAACCCTTGGCTCGCTGACATGCCATAACCTAAACCTAAACATAATTTTGTCAGCCCCTCTTCAAGAGAAGGTAACCATTGGCTTGCTAACATGCCATAACCTAAACCTAAGCATAACTTTGTCAGCCACTCTTCAAGGGAAGGTAACCCTTGGCTTGCTAACATGCCATAACCTAAATCTAAGCATAACTTTGTGATCCCCTCTTCAAGGGAAAGTAACCCTTGGCTAGCTAACATGCCATAGCCTAAGCCTAAGCAAAGCTTTGTCAGACCCTCTTCAAGGGAAGGTAACCCTTGGTTAGCTGACATGCCATAACCTAAACCTAAGCATAATTTTGTCAGCCCCTCTTCAAGGGAAGGTAACCCTTGGGTTGCTAACATGCCATAACCTAAACCTAATCATAACTTTGTCAGCCCCTCTTCAAGGGAAGGTAACCCTTGGCTAACTAACATGCCATAACCTAAATCTAAGCATAACTTTGTCAGCCCCTCTTCAAGGGAAGGTAACCCTTGGCTAGCTGACATGCCATAGCCTAAACCTAAACATAACTTTGTCAGACCCTCTTCAAGGGAAGGTAACCCTTGGTTAGCTGACATGCCATAACCTAAGCCTAAGCATAATTTTGTCAGCCCCTCTTCAAGGGAAGGTAACCCTTGGCTTGCTAACATGCCATAGCCTAAACCTAAGCATAACTTTGTCAGCCCCTCTTCAAGGGAAGGTAACCCTTGGCTAGCTGACATGCCATAACCTAAACCTAAGCATAACTTTGTCAGCCACTCTTCAAGGGAAGGTAACCCTTGGCTTGCTAACATGCCATAACCTAAATCTAAGCATAACTTTGTCATCCCCTCTTCAAGGGAAAGTAACCCTTGGCTAGCTAACATGCCATAGCCTAAGCCTAAGCATAACTTTGTCAGACCCTCTTCAAGGGAAGGTAACCCTTGGTTAACTGACATGCCATAACCTAAACCTAAGCATAATTTTGTCAGCCCCTCTTCAAGGGAAGGTAACCCTTGGCTTGCTAACATGCCATAACCTAAACCTAATCATAACTTTGTCAGCCCCTCTTCAAGGGAAGGTAACCCTTGGCTAACTAACATGCCATAACCTAAATCTAAGCATAACTTTGTCAGCCCCTCTTCAAGGGAAGGTAACCCTTGGCTAGCTGACATGCCATAGCCTAAACCTAAACATAACTTTGTCAGACCCTCTTCAAGGGAAGGTAACCCTTGGTTAGCTGACATGCCATAACCTAAGCCTAAGCATAATTTTGTCAGCCCCTCTTCAAGGGAAGGTAACCCTTGGCTTGCTAACATGCCATAACCTAAACCTAACATAACTTTGTCAGCCCCTCTTCAAGGGAAGGTAACCCTTGGCTTGCTAACATGCCATAGCCTAAACCTAAACATAACTTTGTCAGCCCCTCTTCAAGGGAAGGTAACCCTTGGCTAGCTGACATACCATAACCTAAATCTAAACATAACTTTTGTCAGCCCCTCTTCAAGGGAAGGTAACCCTTGGCTAGCTAACATGCCATAGCCTAAACCTAAACATAACTTTGTCAGACCCTCTTCAAGGGAAGGTAACCCTTGGCTAGCTAACATCCCATAACGTAAACCTAAGCATAACTTTGTCAACCCCTCTTCAAGAGAAGGTAACCTTTGGCTAGCTAACATGCCATAACCTAAACCTAAGCATACCCTTGTCAGCCCATCTTCAAGGGAAGGTAACCCTTGGCTAGCTAACATCCCATAACCTAAACCTAAGCATAACTTTGTCAACCCCTCTTCAAGAGAAGGTAACCTTTGGCTAGCTAACATGCCATAACCTAAACCTAAGCATACCCTTGTCAGCCCATCTTCAAGGGAAGGTAACCCTTGGCTAGCTAACATGCCATAACCTAAACCTAAACATAATTTTGTCAGCCCCTCTTCAAGGGAAGGTAACCCTTTGCTTGCTAACATGCCATTACCTAAACCTAACATAACTTTGTCAGCCCCTCTTCAAGGGAAGGTAACCCTTGACTTGCTAACATGCCATAGCCTAAACCTAAACATAACTTTGTCAGCCCCTCTTCAAGGGAAGGTAACCCTTGGCTAGCTGACATGCCATAACCTAAACCTAAACATAATTTTGTCAGCCCCTCTTCAAGGGAAGGTAACCATTGGCTTGCTAACATGCCATAACCTAAACCTAAGCATAACTTTGTCAGCCACTCTTCAAGGGAAGGTAACCCTTGGCTTGCTAACATGCCATAACCTAAATCTAAGCATAACTTTGTCATCCCCTCTTCAAGGGAAAGTAACCCTTGGCTAGCTAACATGCCATAGCCTAAGCCTAAGCATAACTTTGTCAAACCCTCTTCAAGGGAAGGTAACCCTTGGTTAGCTGACATGCCATAACCTAAGCCTAAGCATAATTTTGTCAGCCCCTCTTCAAGGGAAGGTAACCCTTGGCTTGCTAACATGCCATAGCCTAAACCTAATCATAACTTTGTCAGCCCCTCTTCAAGGGAAGGTAACCCTTGGCTAACTAACATGCCATAACCTAAATCTAAGCATAACTTTGTCAGCCCCTCTTCAAGGGAAGGTAACCCTTGGCTAGCTGACATGCCATAGCCTAAACCTAAACATAACTTTGTCAGACCCTCTTCAAGGGAAGGTAACCCTTGGTTAGCTGACATGCCATAACCTAAGCCTAAGCATAATTTTGTCAGCCCTCTTCAAGGGAAGGTAACCCTTGGTTTGCTAACATGCCATAACCTAAACCTAAACATAATTTAATCAGCCCCTCTTCAAGGGAAGGTAACCATTGGCTTGCTAACATGCCATAACCTAAACCTAAGCATAACTTTGTCAGCCACTCTTCAAGGGAAGGTAACCCTTGGCTTGCTAACATGCCATAACCTAAATCTAAGCATAACTTTGTCATCCCCTCTTCAAGGGAAAGTAACCCTTGGCTAGCTAACATGCCATAGCCTAAGCCTAAGCATAACTTTGTCAGACCCTCTTCAAGGGAAGGTAACCCTTGGTTAGCTGACATGCCATAACCTAAACCTAAGCATAATTTTGTCAGCCCCTCTTCAAGGGAAGGTAACCCTTGGCTTGCTAACATGCCATAACCTAAATCTAAGCATAACTTTGTCAGCCCCTCTTCAAGGGAAGGTAACCCTTGGCTAGCTGACATGCCATAGCCTAAACCTAAACATAACTTTGTCAGACCCTCTTCAAGGGAAGGTAACCCTTGGTTAGCTGACATGCCATAACCTAAGCCTAAGCATAATTTTGTCAGCCCCTCTTCAAGGGAAGGTAACCCTTGGCTTGCTAACATGCCATAACCTAAACCTAAGATAACTTTGTCAGCCCCTCTTCAAGGGAAGGTAACCCTTGGCTTGCTAACATGCCATAGCCTAAACCTAAACATAACTTTGTCAGCCCCTCTTCAAGGGAAGGTAACCCTTGGCTAGCTGACATGCCATAACCTAAACCTAAACATAATTTTGTCAGCCCCTCTTCAAGGGAAGGTAACCATTGGCTTGCTAACATGCCATAACCTAAACCTAAGCATAACTTTGTCAGCCACTCTTCAAGGGAAGGTAACCCTTGGCTTGCTAACATGCCATAACCTAAATCTAAGCATAACTTTGTCATCCCCTCTTCAAGGGAAAGTAACCCTTGGCTAGCTAACATGCCATAGCCTAAGCCTAAGCATAACTTTGTCAGACCCTCTTCAAGGGAAGGTAACCCTTGGTTAGCTGACATGCCATAACCTAAACCTAAGCATAATTTTGTCAGCCCCTCTTCAAGGGAAGGTAACCCTTGGCTTGCTAACATGCCATAACCTAAACCTAATCATAACTTTGTCAGCCCCTCTTCAAGGGAAGGTAACCCTTGGCTAACTAACATGCCATAACCTAAATCTAAGCATAACTTTGTCAGCCCCTCTTCAAGGGAAGGTAACCCTTGGCTAGCTGACATGCCATAACCTAAACCTAAGCATAATTTTGTCAGCCCCTCTTCAAGGGAAGGTAACCATTGGCTTGCTAACATGCCATAACCTAAACCTAAGCATAACTTTGTCAGCCACTCTTCAAGGGAAGGTAACCCTTGGCTTGCTAACATGCCATAACCTAAATCTAAACATAACTTTGTGATCCCCTCTTCAAGGGAAAGTAACCCTTGGCTAGCTAACATGCCATAGCCTAAGCCTAAGCAAAACTTTGTCAGACCCTCTTCAAGGGAAGGTAACCCTTGGTTAGCTGACATGCCATAACCTAAACCTAAGCAAATTTTTGTCAGACCCTCTTCAAGGGAAGGTAACCCTTGGCTTGCTAACATGCCATAACCTAAATCTAAGCATAACTTTGTCATCCCCTCTTCAAGGGAAAGTAACCCTTGGCTAGCTAACATGCCATAGCCTAAGCCTAAGCATAACTTTGTCAGACCCTCTTCAAGGGAAGGTAACCCTTGGTTAGCTGACATGCCATAACCTAAACCTAAGCATAATTTTGTCAGCCCCTCTTCAAGGGAAGGTAACCCTTGGCTTGCTAACATGCCATAACCTAAACCTAATCATAACTTTGTCAGCCCCTCTTCAAGGGAAGGTAACCCTTGGCTAACTAACATGCCATAACCTAAATCTAAGCATAACTTTGTCAGCCCCTCTTCAAGGGAAGGTAACCCTTGGCTAGCTGACATGCCATAACCTAAACCTAAACATAATTTTGTCAGCCCCTCTTCAAGGGAAGGTAACCATTGGCTTGCTAACATGCCATAACCTAAACCTAAGCATAACTTTGTCAGCCACTCTTCAAGGGAAGGTAACCCTTGGCTTGCTAACATGCCATAACCTAAATCTAAGCATAACTTTGTGATCCCCTCTTCAAGGGAAAGTAACCCTTGGCTAGCTAACATGCCATAGCCTAAGCCTAAGCAAAACTTTGTCAGACCCTCTTCAAGGGAAGGTAACCCTTGGTTAGCTGACATGCCATAACCTAAACCTAAGCAAATTTTTGTCAGCCCCTCTTCAAGGGAAGGTAACCCTTGGCTTGCTAACATGCCATAACCTAAACCTAATCATAACTTTGTCAGCCCCTCTTCAAGGGAAGGTAACCCTTGGCTAACTAACATGCCATAACCTAAATCTAAGCATAACTTTGTCAGCTCCTCTTCAAGGGAAGGTAACCCTTGGCTCGCTGACATGCCATAACCTAAACCTAAACATAATTTTGTCAGCCCCTCTTCAAGGGAAGGTAACCATTGGCTTGCTAACATGCCATAACCTAAACCTAAGCATAACTTTGTCAGCCACTCTTCAAGGGAAGGTAACCCTTGGCTTGCTAACATGCCATAACCTAAATCTAAGCATAACTTTGTGATCCCCTCTTCAAGGGAAAGTAACCCTTGGCTAGCTAACATGCCATAACCTAAGCCTAAGCAAAACTTTGTCAGACCCTCTTCAAGGGAAGGTAACCCTTGGTTAGCTGACATGCCATAACCTAAACCTAAGCATAATTTTGTCAGCCCCTCTTCAAGGGAAGGTAACCCTTGGGTTGCTAACATGCCATAACCTAAACCTAATCATAACTTTGTCAGCCCCTCTTCAAGGGAAGGTAACCCTTGGCTAACTAACATGCCATAACCTAAATCTAAGCATAACTTTGTCAGACCCTCTTCAAGGGAAGGTAACCCTTGGTTAGCTGACATGCCATAACCTAAGCCTAAGCATAATTTTGTCAGCCCTCTTCAAGGGAAGGTAACCCTTGGCTTGCTAACATGCCATAACCTAAACCTAAACATAATTTTGTCAGCCCCTCTTCAAGGGAAGGTAACCATTGGCTTGCTAACATGCCATAACCTAAGCCTAAGCATAACTTTGTCAGCCACTCTTCAAGGGAAGGTAACCCTTGGCTTGCTAACATGCCATAACCTAAATCTAAGCATAACTTTGTCATCCCCTCTTCAAGGGAAAGTAACCCTTGGCTAGCTAACATGCCATAGCCTAAGCCTAAGCATAACTTTGTCAGACCCTCTTCAAGGGAAGGTAACCCTTGGTTAGCTGACATGCCATAACCTAAACCTAAGCATAATTTTGTCAGCCCCTCTTCAAGGGAAGGTAACCCTTGGCTTGCTAACATGCCATAACCTAAATCTAAGCATAACTTTGTCAGCCCCTCTTCAAGGGAAGGTAACCCTTGGCTAGCTGACATGCCATAGCCTAAACCTAAACATAACTTTGTCAGACCCTCTTCAAGGGAAGGTAACCCTTGGTTAGCTGACATGCCATAACCTAAGCCTAAGCATAATTTTGTCAGCCCCTCTTCAAGGGAAGGTAACCCTTGGCTTGCTAACATGCCATAACCTAAACCTAAGATAACTTTGTCAGCCCCTCTTCAAGGGAAGGTAACCCTTGGCTTGCTAACATGCCATAGCCTAAACCTAAACATAACTTTGTCAGCCCCTCTTCAAGGGAAGGTAACCCTTGGCTAGCTGACATGCCATAACCTAAACCTAAACATAATTTTGTCAGCCCCTCTTCAAGGGAAGGTAACCATTGGCTTGCTAACATGCCATAACCTAAACCTAAGCATAACTTTGTCAGCCACTCTTCAAGGGAAGGTAACCCTTGGCTTGCTAACATGCCATAACCTAAATCTAAGCATAACTTTGTCATCCCCTCTTCAAGGGAAAGTAACCCTTGGCTAGCTAACATGCCATAGCCTAAGCCTAAGCATAACTTTGTCAGACCCTCTTCAAGGGAAGGTAACCCTTGGTTAGATGACATGCCATAACCTAAACCTAAGCATAATTTTGTCAGCCCCTCTTCAAGGGAAGGTAACCCTTGGCTTGCTAACATGCCATAACCTAAACCTAATCATAACTTTGTCAGCCCCTCTTCAAGGGAAGGTAACCCTTGGCTAACTAACATGCCATAACCTAAATCTAAGCATAACTTTGTCAGCCCCTCTTCAAGGGAAGGTAACCCTTGGCTAGCTGACATGCCATAACCTAAACCTAAACATAATTTTGTCAGCCCCTCTTCAAGGGAAGGTAACCATTGGCTTGCTAACATGCCATAACCTAAACCTAAGCATAACTTTGTCAGCCACTCTTCAAGGGAAGGTAACCCTTGGCTTGCTAACATGCCATAACCTAAATCTAAGCATAACTTTGTGATCCCCTCTTCAAGGGAAAGTAACCCTTGGCTAGCTAACATGCCATAGCCTAAGCCTAAGCAAAACTTTGTCAGACCCTCTTCAAGGGAAGGTAACCCTTGGTTAGCTGACATGCCATAACCTAAACCTAAGCAAATTTTTGTCAGCCCCTCTTCAAGGGAAGGTAACCCTTGGCTTGCTAACATGCCATAACCTAAACCTAATCATAACTTTGTCAGCCCCTCTTCAAGGGAAGGTAACCCTTGGCTAACTAACATGCCATAACCTAAATCTAAGCATAACTTTGTCAGCCCCTCTTCAAGGGAAGGTAACCCTTGGCTAGCTGACATGCCATAGCCTAAACCTAAACATAACTTTGTCAGACCCTCTTCAAGGGAAGGTAACCCTTGGTTAGCTGACATGCCATAACCTAAGCCTAAGCATAATTTTGTCAGCCCCTCTTCAAGTGAAGGTAACCCTTGGCTTGCTAACATGCCATAACCTAAACCTAAACATAACTTTGTCAGCCCCTCTTCAAGGGAAGGTAACCCTTGGCTAACTAACATGCCATAACCTAAATCTAAGCATAACTTTGTCAGCCCCTCTTCAGTGGAAGGTAACCCTTGGCTAACTAACATGCCATAACCATAATCTAAGCATAAATTGAACAAGGAAAATAACTAAATAAAAGTGAAAATTATATATTTATCGTTTCTTTTGGTCTCGCCTATAAATTTAATATTCTTGTAATTAGTATATTTGCACATATACTCAATGTAGGTTAATTGATTGTGTAATATGTTTTACCTATTGATGCTAATTAACAAATGTCAAAGTGATGGAAAGCATGATACAAAAGCAAGAAAATATAACTGAGGACGTTTTTGTATGTGCTAACTATTGGTCCAAATTTCTCTATAAATACTTCTATACATTAACATACTGACGCCTTCAACAAGTTCTATACATTAACATACTGACACCTTCAACAAGTTCAAGATTATGGTTGGTTGGTTTATGGTGTTTATCGCCACTTACAAGAATATTTCAGTTATATCATGGCAGTCAGTTTTATTGGTGGAGGAAACCAGAGTACCCAGATAAAACCACCAACCTATCGCAAGTCACTGACAAACTTTATCGCATAATGTTGTATCGAGTACACTTGAGTAATAGGCACTGATTGCATAGGTTTCAAGATTATGTCATAGGATACACATGACAATTGAAAATGTCTAAATTGACTATTTACATGTTTTATTTGTTAGTATATAACAGAGGAGACAGCAGCCTTGAATGTTGTTTAAGAGTTCTTCTTTTCACAACATAAGATACAGTTTTTAGCAATTTTTTTTGTTGAGTTACCAGTATATATGTTGATTAGCTATGGGCAACCTTTGTTTAAACTGTTGATATGAGTTGAATTATTTAGAACTTTATTTTCAGGGATTATATGACATGAACATTGAAGTGATGGGTATACCAATGATACCAGATGAAGCTCCACCATTAGTGGATGATATCAGAGCAAGGTTAGGAAAATTGCAATGACTGGATAATTTAATTTTATATACGGTCATTGACCGATATAGTTTTTAGCTCACCTGGCCAAAGGCCACGTGAGCTTTTGCCATCACTTGGCGTCTGTCGTCTGTCTATCCCTCCGTCCGTTCGTCGTACGTCGTAAACTTTAACCTTCTCCTCAGAAACCACTGGGCCAATTGCAACCAAACTTTGGTGGAATGGTATTTGTATGGCCCTCTTCCAAAATTGTGTCCGTTGATCCCGACTTCCAACCAAGGTGGCCGCCAAGCTAAAAATAGAAAAAAGGGGGGATGAAATTTTAATTGTCCATTGCTGCTATAGTGTAAGTCAAAATGAGCTCAAATTTTAATTGCAGCTACATGGCAAGGAGTAGTTTAGCATATATTCCGGGTTTTTCTGTGAAATTTTTCGTTCAGCCGATTTATACCGATTATGCAAATTAGGCCTATTTTGATAAAAGATCACATTTAAATCTTCTTCTTTGAAACCACTGAACCAAATTACACCAAACCTGGCAGGGATGGTCCCTGGGTGGGTCCCTTTCAAAATTGTGTCCGACAGCCCTGCCCTCCATTCAAGATGGCTGCTGTTACTAAAAATAGAAATTTCTTCAATTGTCCATTGCTGCTTTAGTATAAACCAAAATGAGCTCAAATTTGAACTGCAGCTACATGGCAATGAGTAGTTTAACATATATTCCGAGTTTTTCCGTGAAATTTTACTTTCAGTCGATTTATACCGATTATGCAAATTAGGCATATTTTGATAAAAGATCACATTTAAATCTTCTCCTCTGAAACCGCTGAACCAAATCAAACCAAATTTGGCTGGGATAGTCCTAGGGTAGTCTCATTTCAAAATTGTGTCCGACAGCCCAGCCCTCCATTCAAGATGGCTGCTGTTACTAAAAATAGAAATTTCTTCAATTGTCCGTTGCTGCTTTAGTATAAGCTCAAATTTTAACTGTACTACATGGCAAGGAGTAGTTTAACATATACTCCGTTTTTTTCTGTGAAATTTTTCTTTCAGCCGATTTACAATGTATACCGATTATGCAAATTAGGCATATTTTGATAAAAGATCACATTTAAATCTTCTCCTCTGGAACCCCTGAACCAAATTAAACCAAACCTGGCATGGATGGTCTCTGGGTGGGTCCCTTTCAAAATTGTGACCGACAGCCCCGCCCTCTATTCAAGATGGCTGCTGTTACTAAAAATAGAAATTTCTTCAATTGTTCGTTGCTGCTTTAGTATAAGTCAAAATGAGCTCAAATTTTAACTGCAGCTACATGGCAATTTTTGTTTCAGCCGATTTATACCGATTATGCAAATTGGGCATATTTTGATAAAAAATAACATTTAAATCTTCTCCTCTGAAACCGCTGAGCCAAATTAAAGCAAATTTGGCTGGGATGGTCCTTGGGTGGTCCCCTTTCAATATTGTGTCCGACAGTCCCACCCTCCATTCAAAAATGGCTGCTGTTGCTAAAAATAGAAATTTCTTCAATTGTCCATTGCTGCTTTAGTATAAGTCAAAATGAGCTCAAATTTTAACTGTAGCTACATGGCAATGAGTAGTTTAACATATATTCTGGGTTTTTCTGTGAGATTTTTTCAGCCAGTTTATTCCGTTTAGGAATATTAAGAGATTAAAATCACATCTAAATCTTTTGCTGAGAAATTTAAGTTGAGATGATTTTTGGGTGGCCCGCTTTCAAAATTATGTGTAGCGCCCCCGTTTTCTATCAACTTTAGATATCTAATTGAAAACCAGGTGAGCGATTACAGGCTCCTGGGAGCCTCTAGTTCTGGTACCTGATTCATGTTGAGGGACAGTAAGAAACGGTAACAGTATAAGCACAGACGTAACAGAGAACACCATCAAAAAAATTAGAATGCTTGTTTCTGCTCTTTTCAGACAACTGTTCACTTGTTTTGGGCTTTTTGACATTGCAGGATAAACAATAGACATACATTGTTGGAAAGGCTCGCTTTTCTTCCTGTTTCTAAAGCTTGTACATATTAATTCTCTATTTTATGACAATGTATGTATATTGTCTATATATTTACCATGTTTAACTTGAATACTCTCTTAATTCTAATAAAAGTATTGGTTTAATCGAGTTTAACATAATGAGGTTCAACCGTAGTTGGAGTGATATAACAAAGTTTGACTATAGTTGGGGTGGCATCTACCTACATGTACAGATTTTTGGAGGAAAAAAAAATTCAATATGCAGGACATAGGTTCTGCACCCAATTATTTTCTGCAGGACCGGAATTTACAAAATTCTAAAATTTAAACGGAATCGGTGATGGGAACAATAAAAATCTGACCCGCCATGTTTTCAAATATAAACAAACGAAATGGTCGTGTTGATGCATCACAGCCAGTTTAAGCTATAAAAATACAATGATTAATAGAATTACCATGGAAACAGTTGCATGTTTAAGAAGTAAATGTCAATTTGAAATAAAATCTAATTCTGAGTTGACCGTAATCGTTCCGGCATACCAGTTGCATTTTCGATTTCCGGTGCAAAACAAAATACACAAACAACAAATTTTGTCGGACACCCGGACCGGCATACTTGGCAGTATTGCCGGTCTTTGTGATTTTCTGCCCGCTCGGTCCAACGGTCCCACGAATTTCAAAAAGTCTGCATGTATGTAAATAGTGCCAATTGCTAATAAAGTTCTGAGTGATTCCTGTGTCATGTAGCAGTGACTTGCAGCAGGTTGTTGGTTTTCTGTGGGTACTTCAGTTCATCAGCCAATATAAAAATCTTTATTTCTGATAAACCTTTGTAGTTACAATGGCATACAGACATGACAATACAAATTACAAAAAATTGTACAAAGCAATTTACAATACACAATAAACATATATAAATAAACAACAGGAGAAAAAAAGAAAGGATTTGTTTCAATTTTTATCTGCAAGAAATAGTTTCATTTATATGTCTTTCAAATGACAATTTTTTTTTTCAATTTTGATTTTGTTTTGATCATTAATTACAAAAACAATATAATATTTAAATTTATATAATATTTTCAATATATACATACTTTTTGAAGATCAGACATTACATTTTAATTACTAATGGAATTCATCTCCAAGATTATGTGAGTAGCATAAATTACAAATTTGCTCCAAGATTATGTGAGTAGCATAAATTACAAATTTGCTCCAAGATTATGTGAGTAGCATAAATTACAATTTGCTCTAAGATTATGTGAGTAGCATAAATTACAAATTTGCTCTAAGATTATGTGAGTAGCATAAATTACAAATTTGCTCTAAGATTATGTGAGTAGCATAAATTACAAATTTGCTCCAAGATTATATGAGTAGCATAAATTACAAATTTGCTCCAAGATTATGTGAGTAGCATAAATTACAAATCTGTTTACCTTTTTGTTACATCTCGCCTGAGTGGGATTCGAACTCACGTTAGTGGTGATAGGCACTGATTGCATAGGTACCGTACTATCACAACCATGACAGCTCCTAGGAGCAAAATGGAAATATGATTGAAATATAGTTAAACACCCATAGCGGTAACCCTAAACATTGATTGAGGTTTCAGTCATTATGTTTCTGTTTCAGTGAAGTGATGTCATCACCATTAATAGTGGTTAGACCAAAAGAAAAAGTAGGTCAAATAGTGGATTTGTTAAAGACGGAGTGTATGTGTGGTTTTCCTATAGTAGAAACACCAGAAGATGTAAGTAATTAGAAAGAGTCATGGGGGCGAAAGTTTATCAAATCAAACTTTAAATTAAATATTTAGAGAAAGAAAATTGTCAACAAATGTTGAAATTAAAGTTATAAGGAACACATTTAACATCTTTTTCTACAGTAAATAACATTATTGCAAAAATAATTTGAGAATGAATTTGAATTTAAATTTATTTTCTCCAAAATGATATTTTTACAGGAGCCTGGCAGAGTAAAATTAAAAGGCTTAATTCTACGTGAGCAGCTCATAGTGCTATTAAAGAAAAAAGTAAGTTTTTAGATGCTAAGGGTAAGTTTGTAAGGACTAGAGGTAAGATTAGGTAATAAATTCCATTCTTCACCCTCTCAGATACTACAAACTACAGTCAAACCTGTTGTAATGGTCACCTTTGTATAGTGGTCACCTGCTCATAACGGTCACTTTCGTGCTCTCTCGGTGCATTTTACTATATATATTTTAATTCGAAATAGCAGTCACCTGCTCAATGTGGTCAACGATCATCATTTATTGGTAATTTTCAGCCTAAAACCTTTGTATAATGGTAAATTTATTTTTTAAAATAAAACCGGAAGTGACTTCGGAAAATCAGTATTTTTCTCAAATGTACTACCAATTCCGAGGTGTTACAAGTGTTACAAAATATATTGATTAGTTTAATTAACTAAATAAACAAACCCTATACATTTTAATAGAAAATTTCTTAAAGGACAGTTTATATATACCTGGGGGTTATTTGAAATTTTTATTCATTACAATCAAATTAGAAATTAACTTGCCAAAAATTTGGAAAACATTGTATTCTGTATCTAGTGCATCATGTCAAAATCATCAACTTCCGTAACTATGAAAGCTATGAAATAAGACAAAAAGGAGAAAGCAATGAATCTGTGTGATGGTGGGAAAAGTTGCCGGGTTGTGGTCGAGGAGATGGGTGATGGCCGTACCTAGATAATGAACATTCTTAAATGAAAACGTGAGATTCTCGATGAATTTGAAAACAATGTTCCCAGTTTGAGAAAACGTCAACGTCATGTTACTGGAAATTAAAACATTAACAAATTATGCTGGGATTGGTTTCAGGATTTTGTTATCCCCTTGCCAACGAAGTTGCGAAGGGATATAGTAACACTACCATCCGTCCGTCCTTCCGTAACATCCTTGTGAACACTCTAGAATCAACATCCTTCAATGGATTTTGACCAATCTTGGTACATATTTAGTCCTAAAGAGAATCTGGAACCCTATTGATTTTCAAGGTCACCGGGTCAAATTTTTACCACATAACATCCTTGTGAACACTCTAGAATCAACATCCTTCAATGGATTTTGACCAAACTTGGTACAACTAAGTCTTTAAGAGAATCTGGAACCCTATTGATTTTCAAGGTCAAAGGTCAAGGTCACCGGGTCAAATTTTTAGGCGAGGGGATGTGCCACGCTTTGCGTTGCCCTTGTTAATTAAATATCTTTCTTTACTTATTTGTATGTTTTATTCAAATCATATCATATTGTGATAATTTCATCAACAATAAATGTAAACAAGAATAACTTTAGGACAGGAATAAAATAACATGTAATTAATTTTTTATTTGCAACTAATGTAGCATATTTCATCGAATAATCAAACCCCTTCATGTAAAGGTCACCTGTCTATAGTGATCATTTTGTCAATCTCCCCAAGGTGACCACTATAGACAGGTTTGACTGTAGATTGAGCCCATACTATATATTGGGTAATCATTTGATGGTCACTTACAAAGTATTTTATTTTTGTGTCAATTGAAAATATGCAATCTCTGGACAAGTTTAGCATAGGACCCTATGGGAACTATATTTAAGAATTATTCTTATTTGGGAACACTTAACCATTTGATAGCTAACTTGTCTGGAATGTTTCTTGGATATTAGTCTGCAATATGTCTGTGATGTTTCATATCATTCAGAAATCAAAGATGGCCACCACTGCAGGACAAAGTTTATGTATAGGATCCTGAATGTTCATTTTTAAAAGTTAACTTAAACCTCAATATGTGAAGAAGTATTTACAATTAAAAAATATCACATTAGCCTTTAAAACATGATTTTTATTTGTTGATTTAAGGTCTTTAGTCCAGTAGGTATTCCACAACCTAAAGGGATAACAATCACAGATTTCAGAAATTTTTATCCATTATATTTGAAGATTGAGGTAAGTATTGTAAACAAGCAATTTTAATTTCAATTAAAAGCCATGATTTTTCTACACATTTGTGTAAATTTATGAAAAGAAAGTTTAAGCAGGGATGGTCAACAATTCCACCTGTACATTAAAACGAGCTACTACTTCTCACTCCAAATCAGGAACACTAAGAAGACTGTGACATATGGCATTGGAAATCCAGGTCCTGGCTTGGGACAGGCAAGCAGGTTAATGGGATCCCTCCCCAAAAGTACATATAAACATAGTGTATACAGACATTATAATATGCTTCAGTAATGCTGTCTCGACAAAAGAAGACAATATGATTTTGATCCAAGTTTTATGTGAGTGGGTAAATGTTGCTGAAATCTTTTTCTGTATTTGTTTAATATTTTTTTTTTTACAAAGTGTTTTTGAGGAAGAAAAATGCTCGAAGATAATTCTGGCATGATTCACCTTTGTTGTGTGACTAGAATTGTATATTCAATCAGAGATAACTCACTTATATTATTATACAGCATGTCAAAATTAAATAAAGTGTGTGAAGCAAATAATAAAAGAAGCCATGGTGCTCATCACCAGTCACAGGGTCATCATCTGATACTTAAACAACCCCAGTGGTCATCATCTGATACTTAAACAGCCCCAGTGGTTCTTATCACCAGTCACAGGGTCATCATCTGATACTTAAACAGCCCCAGTGGTTCTCATCACCAGCCACAGGGTCATCATCTGATACTTAAACAGCCCCAGTGGTTCTTATTACCAGTCACAGGGTCATCATCTGATACTTAAACAGCCCCAGTGGTTATCACCAGTCACAGGGTCATCATCTGATACTTAAACAGCCCCAGTGGTTCTTATCACCAGTCACAGGTTCATCATCTAATACTTAAACAGCCCCAGTGGTTATCACCAGTCACAGGTTCATCATCTGATACTTAAAAGAGCCCCAGTGGTTCTTATAACCAGTCACAGGGTCATCATCTGATACTTAAACAGCCCCAGTGGTTCTTATCACCAGTCACAGGTTCATTATCTGATACTTAAACGGTGCCAGTGGTTATCACCAGTCACAGGGTCATCATCTGATACTTAAAAAGCCCCAGTGGTTATCACCAGTCACAGGATCATCATCTGATACTTATACAGCCCAGTGGTTATCACCAGTCACAGGTTCATCATCTGATACTTAAACAGCCCCAGTGGTTATCACCAGTCACAGGATCATCATCTGATACTTAAACAGCCCCAGTGGTTATCACCAGTCACAGGTTCATCATTTGATACTTAAACAGCCCCAGTGGTTCTTATCACTAGTCACAGGGTCATCATTTGATACTTAAACAGCCCCAGTGGTTATCACCAGTCACAGGGTCATCATCTGATACTTAAACAGCCCCAGTGGTTCTCATCACCAGTCACAGGGTCATCATTTGATACTTAAACAGCCCCAGTGGTTATCACTAGTCACAGGGTCATCATCTGATACTTAAACAGCCCCAGTGGTTATCACCAGTGACAGGGTCATCATCTGATACTTAAACAGCCCCAGTGATTCTTATCACCAGTCACAGGGTCATCATATGATACTTAAACAGCCCCAGTGGTTCTTATCACCAGTCACAGGTTCATCATCTGATACATAAACAGCCCCAGTGGTTATCACCAGTCACAGGGTCATCATCTGATGCTTAAACAGCCACAGTGATTCTTATCACCAGTCACATGGTCATCATCTGATACTTAAACAGCCCCAGTGGTTATCACCAGTCACAGGGTCATCATCTGATACTTAAACAGCCCCAGTGGTTCTTATCACCAGTCACAGGTTCATCATCTGATACTTAAACAGCCCCAGTGGTTATCACCAGTCACTGGGTCATCATCTGATACTTAAACAGCCCCAGTGGGTCTCATCACCAGTCACAGGGTCATCATCTGATACTTAAAA
Source organism: Bathymodiolus septemdierum (assembly GCA_963383655.1). Taxonomy (NCBI): domain Eukaryota; kingdom Metazoa; phylum Mollusca; class Bivalvia; order Mytilida; family Modiolidae; genus Bathymodiolus; species Bathymodiolus septemdierum. The sequence goes on from OY726521.1 coordinate 63,113,577, forward strand.
AGCCCCAGTGGTTATCACCAGTCACAGGGTCATCATTTGATACTTAAACAGCCCCAGTGGTTCTTATCACCAGTCACAGGGTCATCATTTGATACTTAAACAGCCCCAGTGGTTATCACCAGTCACAGGGTCATCATCTGATACTTAAACAGCCCCAGTGGTTCTCATCACCAGTCACAGGGTCATCATTTGTAACTTAAACAGCCCCAGTGGTTATCACCAGTCACAGGGTCATCATCTGATACTTAAACAGCCCCAGTGGTTATCACCAGTCACAGGGTCATCATCTGATACTTAAACAGCCCCAGTGGTTCTTATCACCAGTCACAGGGTCATCATATGATACTTAAACAGCCCCAGTGGTTCTTATCACCAGTCACAGGTTCATCATCTGATACATAAACAGCCCCAGTGGTTATCACCAGTCACAGGGTCATCATCTGATACTTAAACAGCCACAGTGATTCTTATCACCAGTCACAGGGTCATCATCTGATACTTAAACAGCCCCAGTGGTTATCACCAGTCACAGGGTCATCATCTGATACTTAAACAGCCCCAGTGGTTCTTATCACCAGTCACAGGTTCATCATCTGATACTTAAACAGCCCCAGTGGTTATCACCAGTCACTGGGTCATCATCTGATACTTAAAAGAGCCCCAGTGGTACTTATCACCAGTCACAGGGTCATCATCTGATACTTAAGAGCCCCAGTGGTTCTTATCACCAGTCACAGGGTCATCATCTGATACTTAAACAGCCCCAGTGGTTATCACCCGTCACAGGGTCATCATCTGATACTTAAACAGCCCCAGTGGTTATCACCAGTCACAGGGTCATCATCTGATACTTAAACAGCCCCAGTGGTTCTTATCACCAGTCACAGGTTCATCATCTGATACTTAAACAGCCCCAGTGGTTATCACCAGTCACAGGGTCATCATCTGGTACTTAAAAGAACCCCAGTGGTACTTATCACCAGTCACAGGGTCATCATCTGATACTTAAGAGCCCCAGTGGTTCTTATCACCAGTCACAGGGTCATCATCTGATACTTAAACAGCCCCAGTGGTTATCACCCGTCACAGGGTCATCATCTGATACTTAAACAGCCCCAGTGGTTATCACCAGTCACAGGTACATCATCTGATACTTAAACAGCCCCAGTGGTTCTCATCACCAGTCACAGGTTCATCATCTGATACTTAAACAGCCCCAGTGGTTCTCATCACCAGTCGCAGGGTCATCATCTGATACTTAAGCAGCCCCAGTGGTTATCACCAGTCACAGGGTCATCATCTGATACTTAATCAGCCCCAGTGGTTCTCATCACCAGTCACAGGTTCATCATCTGATACTTAAACAGCCCCAGTGGTTCTCATCACCAATAACAGGTTCATCATCTGATACTTAAACAGCCTCAGTGGTTATCACCAGTAACAAGGTCATCGTCAGATACTTAAAAAGCCCCAGTGGTTCTCATCACCAGTCACTGTCATCATCTGATACTTAAACAGCCGCAGTGGTTATCACCAGTCACAGGGTCATCATCTGATGCTTAAACAGCCCCAGTGGTTCTCATCACCAGTCACAGGTTCATCATCTGAAACAGCCCCAGTGGTTATCACCAGTCACAGGGTCATCATCTGATACTTAATCAGCCCCAGTGGTTCTCATCACCAGTCACAGGGTCATCATATGATACTTAAACAGCCCCAGTGGTTATCACCAGTCACAGGGTCATCATTTGATACATAAACAGCCCCAGTGGTTCTTATCACCAGTCATAGGGTCATCATCTGATACTTAAAAAGCCCCAGTGGCTATCACCAGTCACGGTCATCATTTGATACTTAAACAGCCCCAGTGGTTCTCATCACCAGCCACAGGGTCATCATCTGATACTTAAACAGCCCCAGTGGTTCTTATTACCAGTCACAGGGTCATCATCTGATACTTAAACAGCCCCAGTGGTTATCACCAGTCACAGGTTCATCATCTAATACTTAAACAGCCCCAATGGTTATCACCCGTCACAGGTTCATCATCTGATACTTAAAAGAGCCCCAGTGGTTCTTATAACCAGTCACAGGGTCATCATCTGATACTTAAACAGCCCCAGTGGTTCTTATCACCAGTCACAGGTTCATTATCTGATACTTAAACGGTGCCAGTGGTTATCACCAGTCACAGGGTCATCATCTAATACTTAAAAAGCCCCAGTGGTTATCACCAGTCACAGGATCATCATCTGATACTTATACAGCCCAGTGGTTATCACCAGTCACAGGATCATCATCTGATACTTATACAGCCCAGTGGTTATCACCAGTCACAGGATCATCATCTGATACTTATACAGCCCAGTGGTTATCACCAGTCACAGGATCATCATCTGATACTTAAACAGCCCCAGTGGTTATCACCAGTCACAGGTTCATCATTTGATACTTAAGCAGCCCTAGTGGTTCTTATCACTAGTCACAGGGTCATCATTTGATACTTAAACAGCCCCAGTGGTTATCACCAGTCACAGGGTCATCATCTGATACTTAAACAGCCCCAGTGGTTCTCATCACCAGTCACAGGGTCATCATTTGATACTTAAACAGCCCCAGTGGTTATCACCAGTCACAGGGTCATCATCTGATACTTAAACAGCCCCAGTGGTTATCACCAGTGACAGGGTCATCATCTGATACTTAAACAGCCCCAGTGATTCTTATCACCAGTCACAGGGTCATCATATGATACTTAAACAGCCCCAGTGGTTCTTATCACCAGTCACAGGTTCATCATCTGATACATAAACAGCCCCAGTGGTTATCACCAGTCACAGGGTCATCATCTGATGCTTAAACAGCCACAGTGATTCTTATCACCAGTCACATGGTCATCATCTGATACTTAAACAGCCCCAGTGGTTATCACCAGTCACAGGGTCATCATCTGATACTTAAACAGCCCCAGTGGTTCTTATCACCAGTCACAGGTTCATCATCTGATACTTAAACAGCCCCAGTGGTTATCACCAGTCACATGGTCATCATCTGATACTTAAACAGCCCCAGTGGTTATCACCAGTCACAGGGTCATCATTTGATACTTAAACAGCCCCAGTGGTTCTTATCACCAGTCACAGGGTCATCATTTGATACTTAAACAGCCCCAGTGGTTATCACCAGTCACAGGGTCATCATCTGATACTTAAACAGCCCCAGTGGGTCTCATCACCAGTCACAGGGTCATCATTTGTAACTTAAACAGCCCCAGTGGTTATCACCAGTCACGGGGTCATCATCTGATACTTAAACAGCCCCAGTGGTTATCACCAGTCACAGGGTCATCATCTGATACTTAAACAGCCCGAGTGGTTCTTATCACCAGTCACAGGGTCATCATATGATACTTAAACAGCCCCAGTGGTTCTTATCACCAGTCACAGGTTCATCATCTGATACATAAACAGCCCCAGTGGTTATCACCAGTCACAGGATCATCATCTGATACTTATACAGCCCAGTGGTTATCACCAGTCACAGGTTCATCATCTGATACTTAAACAGCCCCAGTGGTTATCACCAGTCACAGGATCATCATCTGATACTTAAACAGCCCCAGTGGTTATCACCAGTCACAGGTTCATCATTTGATACTTAAGCAGCCCCAGTGGTTCTTATCACTAGTCACAGGGTCATCATTTGATACTTAAACAGCCCCAGTGGTTATCACCAGTCACAGGGTCATCATCTGATACTTAAACAGCCCCAGTGGTTCTCATCACCAGTCACAGAGTCATCATTTGATACTTAAACAGCCCCAGTGGTTATCACCAGTCACAGGGTCATCATCTGATACTTAAACAGCCCCAGTGGTTATCACCAGTGACAGGGTCATCATCTGATACTTAAACAGCCCCAGTGATTCTTATCACCAGTCAAAGGGTCATCATATGATACTTAAACAGCCCCAGTGGTTCTTATCACCAGTCACAGGTTCATCATCTGATACATAAACAGCCCCAGTGGTTATCACCAGTCACAGGGTCATCATCTGATGCTTAAACAGCCACAGTGATTCTTATCACCAGTCACATGGTCATCATCTGATACTTAAACAGCCCCAGTGGTTATCACCAGTCACAGGGTCATCATCTGATACTTAAACAGCCCCAGTGGTTCTTATCACCAGTCACAGGTTCATCATCTGATACTTAAACAGCCCCAGTGGTTATCACCAGTCACTGGGTCATCATCTGATACTTAAACAGCCCCAGTGGGTCTCATCACCAGTCACAGGGTCATCATCTGATACTTAAAAAGCCCCAGTGGTTATCACCAGTCACAGGGTCATCATTTGATACTTAAACAGCCCCAGTGGTTCTTATCACCAGTCACAGGGTCATCATTTGATACTTAAACAGCCCCAGTGGTTATCACCAGTCACAGGGTCATCATCTGATACTTAAACAGCCCCAGTGGTTCTCATCACCAGTCACAGGGTCATCATTTGTAACTTAAACAGCCCCAGTGGTTATCACCAGTCACAGGGTCATCATCTGATACTTAAACAGCCCCAGTGGTTATCACCAGTCACAGGGTCATCATCTGATACTTAAACAGCCCGAGTGGTTCTTATCACCAGTCACAGGGTCATGATATGATACTTAAACAGCCCCAGTGGTTCTTATCACCAGTCACAGGTTCATCATCTGATACATAAACAGCCCCAGTGGTTATCACCAGTCACAGGGTCATCATCTGATACTTAAACAGCCACAGTGATTCTTATCACCAGTCACAGGGTCATCATCTGATACTTAAACAGCCCCAGTGGTTATCACCAGTCACAGGGTCATCATCTGATACTTAAACAGCCCCAGTGGTTCTTATCACCAGTCACAGGTTCATCATCTGATACTTAAACAGCCCTAGTGGTTATCACCAGTCACTGGGTCATCATCTGATACTTAAAAGAGCCCCAGTGGTACTTATCACCAGTCACAGGGTCATCATCTGATACTTAAGAGCCCCAGTGGTTCTTATCACCAGTCACAGGGTCATCATCTGATACTTAAACAGCCCCAGTGGTTATCACCCGTCACAGGGTCATCATCTGATACTTAAACAGCCCCAGTGGTTATCACCAGTCACAGGGTCATCATCTGATACTTAAACAGCCCCAGTGGTTCTTATCACCAGTCACAGGTTCATCATCTGATACTTAAACAGCCCCAGTGGTTATCACCAGTCACTGGGTCATCATCTGATACTTAAAAGAGCCCCAGTGGTACTTATCACCAGTCACAGGGTCATCATCTGATACTTAAGAGCCCCAGTGGTTCTTATCACCAGTCACAGGGTCATCATCTGATACTTAAACAGCCCCAGTGGTTATCACCCGTCACAGAGTCATCATCTGATACTTAAACAGCCCCAGTGGTTATCACCAGTCACAGGTTCATCATCTGATACTTAAACAGCCCCAGTGGTTCTCATCACCAGTCACAGGTTCATCATCTGATACTTAAACAGCCCCAGTGGTTCTCTTCACCAGTCGCAGGGTCATCATCTGATACTTAAGCAGCCCCAGTGGTTATCACCAGTCACAGGGTCATCATCTGATACTTAATCAGCCCCAGTGGTTCTCATCACCAGTCACAGGTTCATCATCTGATACTTAAACAGCCCAGTGGTTCTTATCACCAGTCACAGGGTCATCATCTGATACTTAAACAGCCCCAGTGGTTATCACCAGTCACAGGTTCATCATTTGATACTTAAACAGCCCCAGTGGTTCTTATCACTAGTCACAGGGTCATCATTTGATACTTAAACAGCCCCAGTGGTTATCACCAGTCACAGGGTCATCATTTGATACTTAAACAGCCCCAGTGGTTCTTATCACCAGTCACAGGGTCATCATTTGATACTTAAACAGCCCCAGTGGTTATCACCAGTCACAGGGTCATCATCTGATACTTAAACAGCCCCAGTGGGTCTCATCACCAGTCACAGGGTCATCATTTGTAACTTAAACAGCCCCAGTGGTTATCACCAGTCACGGGGTCATCATCTGATACTTAAACAGCCCCAGTGGTTATCACCAGTCACAGGGTCATCATCTGATACTTAAACAGCCCGAGTGGTTCTTATCACCAGTCACAGGGTCATCATATGATACTTAAACAGCCCCAGTGGTTCTTATCACCAGTCACAGGTTCATCATCTGATACATAAACAGCCCCAGTGGTTATCACCAGTCACAGGATCATCATCTGATACTTATACAGCCCAGTGGTTATCACCAGTCACAGGTTCATCATCTGATACTTAAACAGCCCCAGTGGTTATCACCAGTCACAGGATCATCATCTGATACTTAAACAGCCCCAGTGGTTATCACCAGTCACAGGTTCATCATTTGATACTTAAGCAGCCCCAGTGGTTCTTATCACTAGTCACAGGGTCATCATTTGATACTTAAACAGCCCCAGTGGTTATCACCAGTCACAGGGTCATCATCTGATACTTAAACAGCCCCAGTGGTTCTCATCACCAGTCACAGAGTCATCATTTGATACTTAAACAGCCCCAGTGGTTATCACCAGTCACAGGGTCATCATCTGATACTTAAACAGCCCCAGTGGTTATCACCAGTGACAGGGTCATCATCTGATACTTAAACAGCCCCAGTGATTCTTATCACCAGTCAAAGGGTCATCATATGATACTTAAACAGCCCCAGTGGTTCTTATCACCAGTCACAGGTTCATCATCTGATACATAAACAGCCCCAGTGGTTATCACCAGTCACAGGGTCATCATCTGATGCTTAAACAGCCACAGTGATTCTTATCACCAGTCACATGGTCATCATCTGATACTTAAACAGCCCCAGTGGTTATCACCAGTCACAGGGTCATCATCTGATACTTAAACAGCCCCAGTGGTTCTTATCACCAGTCACAGGTTCATCATCTGATACTTAAACAGCCCCAGTGGTTATCACCAGTCACTGGGTCATCATCTGATACTTAAACAGCCCCAGTGGGTCTCATCACCAGTCACAGGGTCATCATCTGATACTTAAAAAGCCCCAGTGGTTATCACCAGTCACAGGGTCATCATTTGATACTTAAACAGCCCCAGTGGTTCTTATCACCAGTCACAGGGTCATCATTTGATACTTAAACAGCCCCAGTGGTTATCACCAGTCACAGGGTCATCATCTGATACTTAAACAGCCCCAGTGGTTCTCATCACCAGTCACAGGGTCATCATTTGTAACTTAAACAGCCCCAGTGGTTATCACCAGTCACAGGGTCATCATCTGATACTTAAACAGCCCCAGTGGTTATCACCAGTCACAGGGTCATCATCTGATACTTAAACAGCCCGAGTGGTTCTTATCACCAGTCACAGGGTCATGATATGATACTTAAACAGCCCCAGTGGTTCTTATCACCAGTCACAGGTTCATCATCTGATACATAAACAGCCCCAGTGGTTATCACCAGTCACAGGGTCATCATCTGATACTTAAACAGCCACAGTGATTCTTATCACCAGTCACAGGGTCATCATCTGATACTTAAACAGCCCCAGTGGTTATCACCAGTCACAGGGTCATCATCTGATACTTAAACAGCCCCAGTGGTTCTTATCACCAGTCACAGGTTCATCATCTGATACTTAAACAGCCCTAGTGGTTATCACCAGTCACTGGGTCATCATCTGATACTTAAAAGAGCCCCAGTGGTACTTATCACCAGTCACAGGGTCATCATCTGATACTTAAGAGCCCCAGTGGTTCTTATCACCAGTCACAGGGTCATCATCTGATACTTAAACAGCCCCAGTGGTTATCACCCGTCACAGGGTCATCATCTGATACTTAAACAGCCCCAGTGGTTATCACCAGTCACAGGGTCATCATCTGATACTTAAACAGCCCCAGTGGTTCTTATCACCAGTCACAGGTTCATCATCTGATACTTAAACAGCCCCAGTGGTTATCACCAGTCACTGGGTCATCATCTGATACTTAAAAGAGCCCCAGTGGTACTTATCACCAGTCACAGGGTCATCATCTGATACTTAAGAGCCCCAGTGGTTCTTATCACCAGTCACAGGGTCATCATCTGATACTTAAACAGCCCCAGTGGTTATCACCCGTCACAGAGTCATCATCTGATACTTAAACAGCCCCAGTGGTTATCACCAGTCACAGGTTCATCATCTGATACTTAAACAGCCCCAGTGGTTCTCATCACCAGTCACAGGTTCATCATCTGATACTTAAACAGCCCCAGTGGTTCTCTTCACCAGTCGCAGGGTCATCATCTGATACTTAAGCAGCCCCAGTGGTTATCACCAGTCACAGGGTCATCATCTGATACTTAATCAGCCCCAGTGGTTCTCATCACCAGTCACAGGTTCATCATCTGATACTTAAACAGCCCAGTGGTTCTTATCACCAGTCACAGGGTCATCATCTGATACTTAAACAGCCCCAGTGGTTCTCATCACCAATCACAGGTTCATCATCTGATACTTAAACAGCCTCAGTGGTTATCACCAGTAACAGGGTCATCGTCAGATACTTAAACAGCCCCAGTGGTTCTCATCACCAGTCACTGTCATCATCTGATACTTAAACAGCCGCAGTGGTTATCACCAGTCACAGGGTCATCATCTGATGCTTAAACAGCCCCAGTGGTTCTCATCACCAGTCACAGGTTCATCATCTGAAACAGCCCCAGTGGTTATCACCAGTCACAGGGTCATCATCTGATACTTAATCAGCCCCAGTGGTTCTCATCACCAGTCACAGGGTCATCATATGATACTTAAACAGCCCCAATGGTTATCACCAGTCACAGGGTCATCATTTGATACATAAACAGCCCCAGTGGTTCTTATCACCAGTCATAGGGTCATCATCTGATACTTAAAAAGCCCCAGTGGCTATCACCAGTCACGGTCATCATTTGATACTTAAACAGCCCCAGTGGTTCTGATCACCAGTCACATGGTCATCATATGATACTTAAACAGCCCCAGTGGTTCTTATCACCAGCCACAGGGTCATCATCTGATACTTAAACAGCCCCAGTGGTTCTTATTACCAGTCACAGGGTCATCATCTGATACTTAAACAGCCCCAGTGGTTATCACCAGTCACAGGGTCATCATCTGATACTTAAACAGCCCCAGTGGTTCTTATCACCAGTCACAGGTTCATCATCTAATACTTAAACAGCCCCAATGGTTATCACCAGTCACAGGTTCATCATCTGATACTTAAAAGAGCCCCAGTGGTTCTTATAACCAGTCACTGGGTCATCATCTGATACTTAAACAGCCCCAGTGGTTCTTATCACCAGTCACAGGTTCATTATCTGATACTTAAACGGTGCCAGTGGTTATTACCAGTCACAGGGTCATCATCTGATACTTAAAAAGCCCCAGTGGTTATCACCAGTCACAGGATCATCATCTGATACTTATACAGCCCAGTGGTTATCACCAGTCACAGGTTCATCATCTGATACTTAAACAGCTCCAGTGGTTATCACCAGTCACAGGATCATCATCTGATACTTAAACAGCCCCAGTGGTTATCACCAGTCACAGGTTCATCATCTGATACTTAAACAGCCCCAGTGGTTATCACCAGTCACAGGATCATCATCTGATACTTAAACAGCCCCAGTGGTTATCACCAGTCACAGGGTCATCATTTGATACTTAAACAGCCCCAGTGGTTATCACCAGTCACAGGGTCATCATCTGATACTTAAACAGCCCCAGTGGTTCTCATCACCAGTCACAGGGTCATCATTTGATACTTAAACAGCCCCAGTGGTTATCACCAGTCACAGGGTCATCATCTGATACTTAAACAGCCCCAGTGGTTATCACCAGTGACAGGGTCATCATCTGATACTTAAGCAGCCCCAGTGATTCTTATCACCAGTCACAGGGTCATCATATGATACTTAAACAGCCCCAGTGGTTCTTATCACCAGTCACAGGTTCATCATCTGATACATAAACAGCCCCAGTGGTTATCACCAGTCACAGGGTCATCATCTGATGCTTAAACAGCCACAGTGATTCTTATCACCAGTCACATGGTCATCATCTGATACTTAAACAGCCCCAGTGGTTATCACCAGTCACAGGGTCATCATCTGATACTTAAACAGCCCCAGTGGTTCTTATCACCAGTCACAGGTTCATCATCTGATACTTAAACAGCCCCAGTGGTTATCACCAGTCACTGGGTCATCATCTGATACTTAAACAGCCCCAGTGGGTCTCATCACCAGTCACAGGGTCATCATCTGATACTTAAAAAGCCCCAGTGGTTATCACCAGTCACAGGGTCATCATTTGATACTTAAACAGCCCCAGTGGTTCTTATCACCAGTCACAGGGTCATCATTTGATACTTAAACAGCCCCAGTGGTTATCACCAGTCACAGGGTCATCATCTGATACTTAAACAGCCCCAGTGGTTCTCATCACCAGTCACAGGGTCATCATTTGTAACTTAAACAGCCCCAGTGGTTATCACCAGTCACAGGGTCATCATCTGATACTTAAACAGCCCCAGTGGTTATCACCAGTCACAGGGTCATCATCTGATACTTAAACAGCCCCAGTGGTTCTTATCACCAGTCACAGGGTCATCATATGATACTTAAACAGCCCCAGTGGTTCTTATCACCAGTCACAGGTTCATCATCTGATACATAAACAGCCCCAGTGGTTATCACCAGTCACAGGGTCATCATCTGATACTTAAACAGCCACAGTGATTCTTATCACCAGTCACAGGGTCATCATCTGATACTTAAACAGCCCCAGTGGTTATCACCAGTCACAGGGTCATCATCTGATACTTAAACAGCCCCAGTGGTTCTTATCACCAGTCACAGGTTCATCATCTGATACTTAAACAGCCCCAGTGGTTATCACCAGTCACTGGGTCATCATCTGATACTTAAAAGAGCCCCAGTGGTACTTATCACCAGTCACAGGGTCATCATCTGATACTTAAGAGCCCCAGTGGTTCTTATCACCAGTCACACGGTCATCATCTGATACTTAAACAGCCCCAATGGTTATCACCCGTCACAGGGTCATCATCTGATGCTTAAACAGCCCCAGTGGTTATCACCAGTCACAGGGTCATCATCTGATACTTAAACAGCCCCAGTGGTTCTTATCACCAGTCACAGGTTCATCATCTGATACTTAAACAGCCCCAGTGGTTATCACCAGTCACTGGGTCATCATCTGATACTTAAAAGAGCCCCAGTGGTACTTATCACCAGTCACAGGGTCATCATCTGATACTTAAGAGCCCCAGTGGTTCTTATCACCAGTCACAGGGTCATCATCTGATACTTAAACAGCCCCAGTGGTTATCACCCGTCACAGGGTCATCATCTGATACTTAAACAGCCCCAGTGGTTCTTATCACCAGTCACAGGGTCATCATCTGATACTTATAAGAGCCCCAGTGGTTCTCATCACCAGTCTCAGGTTCATCATCTGATACTTAAACAGCCCCAGTGGTTATCACCAGTCACAGGGTCATCATCTGATACTTAAACAGCCCCAGTGGTTATCACCAGTCACAGGTTCATCATCTGATACTTAAACAGCCCCAGTGGTTCTCATCACCAGTCACAGGTTCATCATCTGATACTTAAGCAGCCCCAGTGGTTATCACCAGTCACAGGGTCATCATCTGATACTTAATCAGCCCCAGTGGTTCTCATCACCAGTCACAGGTTCATCATCTGATACTTAAACAGCCCAGTGGTTCTTATCACCAGTCACAGGGTCATCATCTGATACTTAAACAGCCCCAGTGGTTCTCATCACCAATCACAGGTTCATCATCTGATACTTAAACAGCCTCAGTGGTTATCACCAGTAACAAGGTCATCGTCAGATACTTAAACAGCCCCAGTGGTTCTCATCACCAGTCACTGTCATCATCTGATACTTAAACAGCCGCAGTGGTTATCACCAGTCACAGGGTCATCATCTGATGCTTAAACAGCCCCAGTGGTTCTCATCACCAGTCACAGGTTCATCATCTGAAACAGCCCCAGTGGTTATCACCAGTCACAGGGTCATCATCTGATACTTAATCAGCCCCAGTGGTTCTCATCACCAGTCACAGGGTCATCATATGATACTTAAACAGCCCCAGTGGTTATCACCAGTCACAGGGTCATCATTTGATACATAAACAGCCCCAGTGGTTCTTATCACCAGTCATAGGGTCATCATCTGATACTTAAAAAGCCCCAGTGGCTATCACCAGTCACGGTCATCATTTGATACTTAAACAGCCCCAGTGGTTCTTATCACCAGTCACATGGTCATCATATGATACTTAAACAGCCCCAGTGGTTCTTATCACCAGTCACAGGTTCATCATCTGATACTTAAACAGCCCCAGTGCTTATCACCAGTCACAGGGTCATCATCTGATACTTAAACAACCCCAGTGGTTTTCACCAGTCACAGGGTCATCATCTGATACTTAAACAGCCACAGTGGTTCTTATCACCAGTCACAGTGTCATCATCTGATACTTAAACAGCCCCAGTGGTTCTTATCACCAGTCACAGGGTGATCATCTGATACTTAAATAACCCCAGTGGTTCTTATCACCAGTCACATGGTCATCATATGATACTTAAACAGCCCCAGTGGTTTTTATCACCAGTCACATGTTCATCATCTGATACTTAAACAGCCCCAGTGCTTATCACCAGTCACAGGGTCATCATCTGATACTTAAACAACCCCAGTGGTTATCACCAGTCACAGGGTCATCATCTGATACTTAAACAGCCACAGTGGTTCTTATCACCAGTCACAGTGTCATCATCTGATACTTAAACAGCCCCAGTGGTTCTTATCACCAGTCACAGGGTGATCATCTGATACTTAAACAACCCCAGTGGTTCTTATCACCAGTCACAGGTTCATCATCTGATACTTAAACAGCCCCAGTGGTTATCACCAGTCACAGGGTCATCATCTGATACTTAAACAGCCCCAGTGGTTCTTATCACCAGTCACGGTCATCATCTGATACTTAACCAGCCCCAGTGGTTCTTATCACCAGTCACAGGGTCATCATCTGATACCTAAACATTCCCAGTGGTTCTCATCACCAGTCACAGGGTCATCATCTGATACTTAAACAGCCCCAGTGGTTCTCATCACCAGTCACAGGTTCATCATCTGATACATAAACAGCCCCAGTGGTTATCACCAGTCACAGGGTCATCATCTGATACTTAAACAGCCCCAGTGGTTCTTATCACCAGTCACAGGGTCATCATCTGATACTTAAAAGAGCCCCAGTGGCTCTTATCACCAGTCACAGGGTCATCATCTGATACTTAAACAGCCCCAGTGGTTCTCATCACCAGTCACAGGTTCATCATATGATACTTAAACAACCCGAGTGGTTATCACCAGTCACAGGGTCATCATCTGATACTTAAACAGCCCCAGTGGTTATCACCAGTCACAGGGTCATCATCTGATACTTAAACAGCCCCAGTGGCTCTTATCACCAGTCACAGGGTCATCATCTGATACTCAGCCCCAGTGGTTCTTATCACCAGTCACAGGGTCATCATCTGATACTTAAACAGCCCCAGTGGTTCTTATCACCAGTCACAGGTTCATCATCTGATTCTTAAACAGCCCCAGTGGTTATCACCAGTCACAGGGTCATCATCTGATACTTAAACAGCCCCAGTGGTTCTTATCACCAGTCACATGGTCATCATATGATACTTAAACAGCCCCAGTGGTTCTTATCACCAGTCACAGGGTCATCATCTGATACTTAAACAGCCCCAGTGGTTCTCATCACCAGCCACAGGGTCATCATCTGATACTTAAACAGCCCCAGTGGTTCTTATTACCAGTCACAGGGTCATCATCTGATACTTAAACAGCCCCAGTGGTTATCACCAGTCACAGGGTCATCATCTGATACTTAAACAGCCCCAGTGGTTCTTATCACCAGTCACAGGTTCATCATCTAATACTTAAACAGCCCCAATGGTTATCACCAGTCACAGGTTCATCATCTGATACTTAAAAGAGCCCCAGTGGTTCTTATAACCAGTCACTGGGTCATCATCTGATACTTAAACAGCCCCAGTGGTTCTTATCACCAGTCACAGGTTCATTATCTGATACTTAAACGGTGCCAGTGGTTATCACCAGTCACAGGGTCATCATCTGATACTTAAAAAGCCCCAGTGGTTATCACCAGTCACAGGATCATCATCTGATACTTATACAGCCCAGTGGTTATCACCAGTCACAGGTTCATCATCTGATACTTAAACAGCCCCAGTGGTTATCACCAGTCACAGGATCATCATCTGATACTTAAACAGCCCCAGTGCTTATCACCAGTCACAGGTTCATCATTTGATACTTAAACAGCCCCAGTGGTTCTTATCACTAGTCACAGGGTCATCATTTGATACTTAAACAGCCCCAGTGGTTATCACCAGTCACAGGGTCATCATCTGATACTTAAACAGCCCCAGTGGTTCTCATCACCAGTCACAGGGTCATCATTTGATACTTAAACAGCCCCAGTGGTTATCACCAGTCACAGGGTCATCATCTGATACTTAAACAGCCCCAGTGGTTATCACCAGTGACAGGGTCATCATCTGATACTTAAACAGCCCCAGTGATTCTTATCACCAGTCACAGGGTCATCATATGATACTTAAACAGCCCCAGTGGTTCTTATCACCAGTCACAGGTTCATCATCTGATACATAAACAGCCCCAGTGGTTATCACCAGTCACAGGGTCATCATCTGATGCTTAAACAGCCACAGTGATTCTTATCACCAGTCACATGGTCATCATCTGATACTTAAACAGCCCCAGTGGTTATCACCAGTCACAGGGTCATCATCTGATACTTAAACAGCCCCAGTGGTTCTTATCACCAGTCACAGGTTCATCATCTGATACTTAAACAGCCCAGTGGTTCTTATCACCAGTCACAGGGTCATCATCTGATACTTAAACAGCCCCAGTGGTTCTCATCACCAATCACAGGTTCATCATCTGATACTTAAACAGCCTCAGTGGTTATCACCAGTAACAAGGTCATCGTCAGATACTTAAACAGCCCCAGTGGTTCTCATCACCAGTCACTGTCATCATCTGATACTTAAACAGCCGCAGTGGTTATCACCAGTCACAGGGTCATCATCTGATGCTTAAACAGCCCCAGTGGTTCTCATCACCAGTCACAGGTTCATCATCTGAAACAGCCCCAGTGGTTATCACCAGTCACAGGGTCATCATCTGATACTTAATCAGCCCCAGTGGTTCTCATCACCAGTCACAGGGTCATCATATGATACTTAAACAGCCCCAGTGGTTATCACCAGTCACAGGGTCATCATTTGATACATAAACAGCCCCAGTGGTTCTTATCACCAGTCATAGGGTCATCATCTGATACTTAAAAAGCCCCAGTGGCTATCACCAGTCACGGTCATCATTTGATACTTAAACAGCCCCAGTGGTTCTTATCACCAGTCACATGGTCATCATATGATACTTAAACAGCCCCAGTGGTTCTTATCACCAGTCACAGGTTCATCATCTGATACTTAAACAGCCCCAGTGCTTATCACCAGTCACAGGGTCGTCATCTGATACTTAAACAACCCCAGTGGTTATCACCAGTCACAGGGTCATCATCTGATACTTAAACAGCCACAGTGGTTCTTATCACCAGTCACAGTGTCATCATCTGATACTTAAACAGCCCCAGTGGTTCTTATCACCAGTCACAGGGTGATCATCTGATACTTAAATAACCCCAGTGGTTCTTATCACCAGTCACATGGTCATCATATGATACTTAAACAGCCCCAGTGGTTCTTATCACCAGTCACAGGTTCATCATCTGATACTTAAACAGCCCCAGTGCTTATCACCAGTCACAGGTTCATCATCTGATACTTAAGCAACCCCAGTGGTTATCACCAGTCACAGGGTCATCATCTGATACTTAAACAGCCACAGTGGTTCTTATCACCAGTCACAGTGTCATCATCTGATACTTAAACAGCCCCAGTGGTTCTTATCACCAGTCACAGGGTGATCATCTGATACTTAAACAACCCCAGTGGTTCTTATCATCAGTCACAGGTTCATCATCTGATACTTAAACAGCCCCAGTGGTTATCACCAGTCACAGGGTCATCATCTGATACTTAAACAGCCCCAGTGGTTATCACCCGTCACAGGGTCATCATCTGATACTTAAACAGCCCCAGTGGTTATCACCAGTCACAGGGTCATCATCTGATACTTAAACAGCCCCAGTGGTTCTTATCACCAGTCACAGGTTCATCATCTGATACTTAAACAGCCCCAGTGGTTATCACCAGTCACTGGGTCATCATCTGATACTTAAAAGAGCCCCAGTGGTACTTATCACCAGTCACAGGGTCATCATCTGATACTTAAGAGCCCCAGTGGTTCTTATCACCAGTCACAGGGTCATCATCTGATACTTAAACAGCCCCAGTGGTTCTCATCACCAGCCACAGGGTCATCATCTGATACTTAAACAGCCCCAGTGGTTCTTATTACCAGTCACAGGGTCATCATCTGATACTTAAACAGCCCCAGTGGTTATCACCAGTCACAGGGTCATCATCTGATACTTAAACAGCCCCAGTGGTTCTTATCACCAGTCACAGGTTCATCATCTAATACTTAAACAGCCCCAATGGTTATCACCAGTCACAGGTTCATCATCTGATACTTAAAAGAGCCCCAGTGGTTCTTATAACCAGTCACTGGGTCATCATCTGATACTTAAACAGCCCCAGTGGTTCTTATCACCAGTCACAGGTTCATTATCTGATACTTAAACGGTGCCAGTGGTTATTACCAGTCACAGGGTCATCATCTGATACTTAAAAAGCCCCAGTGGTTATCACCAGTCACAGGATCATCATCTGATACTTATACAGCCCAGTGGTTATCACCAGTCACAGGTTCATCATCTGATACTTAAACAGCTCCAGTGGTTATCACCAGTCACAGGATCATCATCTGATACTTAAACAGCCCCAGTGGTTATCACCAGTCACAGGTTCATCATCTGATACTTAAACAGCCCCAGTGGTTATCACCAGTCACAGGATCATCATCTGATACTTAAACAGCCCCAGTGGTTATCACCAGTCACAGGGTCATCATTTGATACTTAAACAGCCCCAGTGGTTATCACCAGTCACAGGGTCATCATCTGATACTTAAACAGCCCCAGTGGTTCTCATCACCAGTCACAGGGTCATCATTTGATACTTAAACAGCCCCAGTGGTTATCACCAGTCACAGGGTCATCATCTGATACTTAAACAGCCCCAGTGGTTATCACCAGTGACAGGGTCATCATCTGATACTTAAGCAGCCCCAGTGATTCTTATCACCAGTCACAGGGTCATCATATGATACTTAAACAGCCCCAGTGGTTCTTATCACCAGTCACAGGTTCATCATCTGATACATAAACAGCCCCAGTGGTTATCACCAGTCACAGGGTCATCATCTGATGCTTAAACAGCCACAGTGATTCTTATCACCAGTCACATGGTCATCATCTGATACTTAAACAGCCCCAGTGGTTATCACCAGTCACAGGGTCATCATCTGATACTTAAACAGCCCCAGTGGTTCTTATCACCAGTCACAGGTTCATCATCTGATACTTAAACAGCCCCAGTGGTTATCACCAGTCACTGGGTCATCATCTGATACTTAAACAGCCCCAGTGGGTCTCATCACCAGTCACAGGGTCATCATCTGATACTTAAAAAGCCCCAGTGGTTATCACCAGTCACAGGGTCATCATTTGATACTTAAACAGCCCCAGTGGTTCTTATCACCAGTCACAGGGTCATCATTTGATACTTAAACAGCCCCAGTGGTTATCACCAGTCACAGGGTCATCATCTGATACTTAAACAGCCCCAGTGGTTCTCATCACCAGTCACAGGGTCATCATTTGTAACTTAAACAGCCCCAGTGGTTATCACCAGTCACAGGGTCATCATCTGATACTTAAACAGCCCCAGTGGTTATCACCAGTCACAGGGTCATCATCTGATACTTAAACAGCCCCAGTGGTTCTTATCACCAGTCACAGGGTCATCATATGATACTTAAACAGCCCCAGTGGTTCTTATCACCAGTCACAGGTTCATCATCTGATACATAAACAGCCCCAGTGGTTATCACCAGTCACAGGGTCATCATCTGATACTTAAACAGCCACAGTGATTCTTATCACCAGTCACAGGGTCATCATCTGATACTTAAACAGCCCCAGTGGTTATCACCAGTCACAGGGTCATCATCTGATACTTAAACAGCCCCAGTGGTTCTTATCACCAGTCACAGGTTCATCATCTGATACTTAAACAGCCCCAGTGGTTATCACCAGTCACTGGGTCATCATCTGATACTTAAAAGAGCCCCAGTGGTACTTATCACCAGTCACAGGGTCATCATCTGATACTTAAGAGCCCCAGTGGTTCTTATCACCAGTCACACGGTCATCATCTGATACTTAAACAGCCCCAATGGTTATCACCCGTCACAGGGTCATCATCTGATGCTTAAACAGCCCCAGTGGTTATCACCAGTCACAGGGTCATCATCTGATACTTAAACAGCCCCAGTGGTTCTTATCACCAGTCACAGGTTCATCATCTGATACTTAAACAGCCCCAGTGGTTATCACCAGTCACTGGGTCATCATCTGATACTTAAAAGAGCCCCAGTGGTACTTATCACCAGTCACAGGGTCATCATCTGATACTTAAGAGCCCCAGTGGTTCTTATCACCAGTCACAGGGTCATCATCTGATACTTAAACAGCCCCAGTGGTTATCACCCGTCACAGGGTCATCATCTGATACTTATAAGAGCCCCAGTGGTTCTCATCACCAGTCTCAGGTTCATCATCTGATACTTAAACAGCCCCAGTGGTTATCACCAGTCACAGGGTCATCATCTGATACTTAAACAGCCCCAGTGGTTATCACCAGTCACAGGTTCATCATCTGATACTTAAACAGCCCCAGTGGTTCTCATCACCAGTCACAGGTTCATCATCTGATACTTAAGCAGCCCCAGTGGTTATCACCAGTCACAGGGTCATCATCTGATACTTAATCAGCCCCAGTGGTTCTCATCACCAGTCACAGGTTCATCATCTGATACTTAAACAGCCCAGTGGTTCTTATCACCAGTCACAGGGTCATCATCTGATACTTAAACAGCCCCAGTGGTTCTCATCACCAATCACAGGTTCATCATCTGATACTTAAACAGCCTCAGTGGTTATCACCAGTAACAAGGTCATCGTCAGATACTTAAACAGCCCCAGTGGTTCTCATCACCAGTCACTGTCATCATCTGATACTTAAACAGCCGCAGTGGTTATCACCAGTCACAGGGTCATCATCTGATGCTTAAACAGCCCCAGTGGTTCTCATCACCAGTCACAGGTTCATCATCTGAAACAGCCCCAGTGGTTATCACCAGTCACAGGGTCATCATCTGATACTTAATCAGCCCCAGTGGTTCTCATCACCAGTCACAGGGTCATCATATGATACTTAAACAGCCCCAGTGGTTATCACCAGTCACAGGGTCATCATTTGATACATAAACAGCCCCAGTGGTTCTTATCACCAGTCATAGGGTCATCATCTGATACTTAAAAAGCCCCAGTGGCTATCACCAGTCACGGTCATCATTTGATACTTAAACAGCCCCAGTGGTTCTTATCACCAGTCACATGGTCATCATATGATACTTAAACAGCCCCAGTGGTTCTTATCACCAGTCACAGGTTCATCATCTGATACTTAAACAGCCCCAGTGCTTATCACCAGTCACAGGGTCATCATCTGATACTTAAACAACCCCAGTGGTTTTCACCAGTCACAGGGTCATCATCTGATACTTAAACAGCCACAGTGGTTCTTATCACCAGTCACAGTGTCATCATCTGATACTTAAACAGCCCCAGTGGTTCTTATCACCAGTCACAGGGTGATCATCTGATACTTAAATAACCCCAGTGGTTCTTATCACCAGTCACATGGTCATCATATGATACTTAAACAGCCCCAGTGGTTTTTATCACCAGTCACATGTTCATCATCTGATACTTAAACAGCCCCAGTGCTTATCACCAGTCACAGGGTCATCATCTGATACTTAAACAACCCCAGTGGTTATCACCAGTCACAGGGTCATCATCTGATACTTAAACAGCCACAGTGGTTCTTATCACCAGTCACAGTGTCATCATCTGATACTTAAACAGCCCCAGTGGTTCTTATCACCAGTCACAGGGTGATCATCTGATACTTAAACAACCCCAGTGGTTCTTATCACCAGTCACAGGTTCATCATCTGATACTTAAACAGCCCCAGTGGTTATCACCAGTCACAGGGTCATCATCTGATACTTAAACAGCCCCAGTGGTTCTTATCACCAGTCACGGTCATCATCTGATACTTAACCAGCCCCAGTGGTTCTTATCACCAGTCACAGGGTCATCATCTGATACCTAAACATTCCCAGTGGTTCTCATCACCAGTCACAGGGTCATCATCTGATACTTAAACAGCCCCAGTGGTTCTCATCACCAGTCACAGGTTCATCATCTGATACATAAACAGCCCCAGTGGTTATCACCAGTCACAGGGTCATCATCTGATACTTAAACAGCCCCAGTGGTTCTTATCACCAGTCACAGGGTCATCATCTGATACTTAAAAGAGCCCCAGTGGCTCTTATCACCAGTCACAGGGTCATCATCTGATACTTAAACAGCCCCAGTGGTTCTCATCACCAGTCACAGGTTCATCATATGATACTTAAACAACCCGAGTGGTTATCACCAGTCACAGGGTCATCATCTGATACTTAAGCAGCCCCAGTGGTTATCACCAGTCACAGGGTCATCATCTGATACTTAAACAGCCCCAGTGGCTCTTATCACCAGTCACAGGGTCATCATCTGATACTCAGCCCCAGTGGTTCTTATCACCAGTCACAGGGTCATCATCTGATACTTAAACAGCCCCAGTGGTTCTTATCACCAGTCACAGGTTCATCATCTGATTCTTAAACAGCCCCAGTGGTTATCACCAGTCACAGGGTCATCATCTGATACTTAAACAGCCCCAGTGGTTCTTATCACCAGTCACATGGTCATCATATGATACTTAAACAGCCCCAGTGGTTCTTATCACCAGTCACAGGGTCATCATCTGATACTTAAACAGCCCCAGTGGTTCTCATCACCAGCCACAGGGTCATCATCTGATACTTAAACAGCCCCAGTGGTTCTTATTACCAGTCACAGGGTCATCATCTGATACTTAAACAGCCCCAGTGGTTATCACCAGTCACATGGTCATCATCTGATACTTAAACAGCCCCAGTGGTTCTTATCACCAGTCACAGGTTCATCATCTAATACTTAAACAGCCCCAATGGTTATCACCAGTCACAGGTTCATCATCTGATACTTAAAAGAGCCCCAGTGGTTCTTATAACCAGTCACTGGGTCATCATCTGATACTTAAACAGCCCCAGTGGTTCTTATCACCAGTCACAGGTTCATTATCTGATACTTAAACGGTGCCAGTGGTTATCACCAGTCACAGGGTCATCATCTGATACTTAAAAAGCCCCAGTGGTTATCACCAGTCACAGGATCATCATCTGATACTTATACAGCCCAGTGGTTATCACCAGTCACAGGTTCATCATCTGATACTTAAACAGCCCCAGTGGTTATCACCAGTCACAGGATCATCATCTGATACTTAAACAGCCCCAGTGCTTATCACCAGTCACAGGTTCATCATTTGATACTTAAACAGCCCCAGTGGTTCTTATCACTAGTCACAGGGTCATCATTTGATACTTAAACAGCCCCAGTGGTTATCACCAGTCACAGGGTCATCATCTGATACTTAAACAGCCCCAGTGGTTCTCATCACCAGTCACAGGGTCATCATTTGATACTTAAACAGCCCCAGTGGTTATCACCAGTCACAGGGTCATCATCTGATACTTAAACAGCCCCAGTGGTTATCACCAGTGACAGGGTCATCATCTGATACTTAAACAGCCCCAGTGATTCTTATCACCAGTCACAGGGTCATCATATGATACTTAAACAGCCCCAGTGGTTCTTTTCACCAGTCACAGGTTCATCATCTGATACATAAACAGCCCCAGTGGTTATCACCAGTCACAGGGTCATCATCTGATGCTTAAACAGCCACAGTGATTCTTATCACCAGTCACATGGTCATCATCTGATACTTAAACAGCCCCAGTGGTTATCACCAGTCACAGGGTCATCATCTGATACTTAAACAGCCCCAGTGGTTCTTATCACCAGTCACAGGTTCATCATCTGATACTTAAACAGCCCAGTGGTTCTTATCACCAGTCACAGGGTCATCATCTGATACTTAAACAGCCCCAGTGGTTCTCATCACCAATCACAGGTTCATCATCTGATACTTAAACAGCCTCAGTGGTTATCACCAGTAACAAGGTCATCGTCAGATACTTAAACAGCCCCAGTGGTTCTCATCACCAGTCACTGTCATCATCTGATACTTAAACAGCCGCAGTGGTTATCACCAGTCACAGGGTCATCATCTGATGCTTAAACAGCCCCAGTGGTTCTCATCACCAGTCACAGGTTCATCATCTGAAACAGCCCCAGTGGTTATCACCAGTCACAGGGTCATCATCTGATACTTAATCAGCCCCAGTGGTTCTCATCACCAGTCACAGGGTCATCATATGATACTTAAACAGCCCCAGTGGTTATCACCAGTCACAGGGTCATCATTTGATACATAAACAGCCCCAGTGGTTCTTATCACCAGTCATAGGGTCATCATCTGATACTTAAAAAGCCCCAGTGGCTATCACCAGTCACGGTCATCATTTGATACTTAAACAGCCCCAGTGGTTCTTATCACCAGTCACATGGTCATCATATGATACTTAAACAGCCCCAGTGGTTCTTATCACCAGTCACAGGTTCATCATCTGATACTTAAACAGCCCCAGTGCTTATCACCAGTCACAGGGTCGTCATCTGATACTTAAACAACCCCAGTGGTTATCACCAGTCACAGGGTCATCATCTGATACTTAAACAGCCACAGTGGTTCTTATCACCAGTCACAGTGTCATCATCTGATACTTAAACAGCCCCAGTGGTTCTTATCACCAGTCACAGGGTGATCATCTGATACTTAAATAACCCCAGTGGTTCTTATCACCAGTCACATGGTCATCATATGATACTTAAACAGCCCCAGTGGTTCTTATCACCAGTCACAGGTTCATCATCTGATACTTAAACAGCCCCAGTGCTTATCACCAGTCACAGGTTCATCATCTGATACTTAAGCAACCCCAGTGGTTATCACCAGTCACAGGGTCATCATCTGATACTTAAACAGCCACAGTGGTTCTTATCACCAGTCACAGTGTCATCATCTGATACTTAAACAGCCCCAGTGGTTCTTATCACCAGTCACAGGGTGATCATCTGATACTTAAACAACCCCAGTGGTTCTTATCATCAGTCACAGGTTCATCATCTGATACTTAAACAGCCCCAGTGGTTATCACCAGTCACAGGGTCATCATCTGATACTTAAACAGCCCCAGTGGTTATCACCCGTCACAGGGTCATCATCTGATACTTAAACAGCCCCAGTGGTTATCACCAGTCACAGGGTCATCATCTGATACTTAAACAGCCCCAGTGGTTCTTATCACCAGTCACAGGTTCATCATCTGATACTTAAACAGCCCCAGTGGTTATCACCAGTCACTGGGTCATCATCTGATACTTAAAAGAGCCCCAGTGGTACTTATCACCAGTCACAGGGTCATCATCTGATACTTAAGAGCCCCAGTGGTTCTTATCACCAGTCACAGGGTCATCATCTGATACTTAAACAGCCCCAGTGGTTATCACCCGTCACAGAGTCATCATCTGATACTTAAACAGCCCCAGTGGTTATCACCAGTCACAGGTTCATCATCTGATACTTAAACAGCCCCAGTGGTTCTCATCACCAGTCACAGGTTCATCATCTGATACTTAAACAGCCCCAGTGGTTCTCTTCACCAGTCGCAGGGTCATCATCTGATACTTAAGCAGCCCCAGTGGTTATCACCAGTCACAGGGTCATCATCTGATACTTAATCAGCCCCAGTGGTTCTCATCACCAGTCACAGGTTCATCATCTGATACTTAAACAGCCCAGTGGTTCTTATCACCAGTCACAGGGTCATCATCTGATACTTAAACAGCCCCAGTGGTTCTCATCACCAATCACAGGTTCATCATCTGATACTTAAACAGCCTCAGTGGTTATCACCAGTAACAGGGTCATCGTCAGATACTTAAACAGCCCCAGTGGTTCTCATCACCAGTCACTGTCATCATCTGATACTTAAACAGCCGCAGTGGTTATCACCAGTCACAGGGTCATCATCTGATGCT
Source organism: Bathymodiolus septemdierum (assembly GCA_963383655.1). Classification (NCBI taxonomy): domain Eukaryota; kingdom Metazoa; phylum Mollusca; class Bivalvia; order Mytilida; family Modiolidae; genus Bathymodiolus; species Bathymodiolus septemdierum. The sequence continues at coordinate 63,138,272 of OY726521.1, forward strand.
TAAACAGCCCCAGTGGTTCTCATCACCAGTCACAGGTTCATCATCTGAAACAGCCCCAGTGGTTATCACCAGTCACAGGGTCATCATCTGATACTTAATCAGCCCCAGTGGTTCTCATCACCAGTCACAGGGTCATCATCTGATACTTAAAAAGCCCCAGTGGCTATCACCAGTCACGGTCATCATTTGATACTTAAACAGCCCCAGTGGTTCTGATCACCAGTCACATGATCATCATATGATACTTAAACAGCCCCAGTGGTTCTTATCACCAGTCACAGGGTCATCATCTGATACTTAAACAGCCCCAGTGGTTCTCATCACCAGCCACAGGGTCATCATCTGATACTTAAACAGCCCCAGTGGTTCTTATTACCAGTCACAGGGTCATCATCTGAAGCTTAAACAGCCCCAGTGGTTATCACCAGTCACAGGGTCATCATCTGATACTTAAACAGCCCCAGTGGTTCTTATCACCAGTCACAGGTTCATCATCTAATACTTAAACAGCCCCAATGGTTATCACCAGTCACAGGTTCATCATCTGATACTTAAAAGAGCCCCAGTGGTTCTTATAACCAGTCACTGGGTCATCATCTGATACTTAAACAGCCCCAGTGGTTCTTATCACCAGTCACAGGTTCATTATCTGATACTTAAACGGTGCCAGTGGTTATCACCAGTCACAGGGTCATCATCTGATACTTAAAAAGCCCCAGTGGTTATCACCAGTCACAGGTTCATCATCTGATACTTAAACAGCCCCAGTGGTTATCACCAGTCACAGGATCATCATCTGATACTTAAACAGCCCCAGTGGTTATCACCAGTCACAGGTTCATCATCTGATACTTAAACAGCCCCAGTGGTTATCACCAGTCACAGGATGATCATCTGATACTTAAACAGCCCCAGTGGTTATCACCAGTCACAGGGTCATCATTTGATACTTAAACAGCCCCAGTGGTTATCACCAGTCACAGGGTCATCATCTGATACTTAAACAGCCCCAGTGGTTCTCATCACCAGTCACAGGGTCATCATTTGATACTTAAACAGCCCCAGTGGTTATCACCAGTCACAGGGTCATCATCTGATACTTAAACAGCCCCAGTGGTTATCACCAGTGACAGGGTCATCATCTGATACTTAAGCAGCCCCAGTGATTCTTATCACCAGTCACAGGGTCATCATATGATACTTAAACAGCCCCAGTGGTTCTTATCACCAGTCACAGGTTCATCATCTGATACATAAACAGCCCCAGTGGTTATCACCAGTCACAGGGTCATCATCTGATGCTTAAACAGCCACAGTGATTCTTATCACCAGTCACATGGTCATCATCTGATACTTAAACAGCCCCAGTGGTTATCACCAGTCACAGGGTCATCATCTGATACTTAAACAGCCCCAGTGGTTCTTATCACCAGTCACAGGTTCATCATCTGATACTTAAACAGCCCCAGTGGTTATCACCAGTCACTGAGTCATCATCTGATACTTAAACAGCCCCAGTGGGTCTCATCACCAGTCACAGGGTCATCATCTGATACTTAAAAAGCCCCAGTGGTTATCACCAGTCACAGGGTCATCATTTGATACTTAAACAGCCCCAGTGGTTCTTATCACCAGTCACAGGGTCATCATTTGATACTTAAACAGCCCCAGTGGTTATCACCAGTCACAGGGTCATCATCTGATACTTAAACAGCCCCAGTGGTTGTCATCACCAGTCACAGGGTCATCATTTGTAACTTAAACAGCCCCAGTGGTTATCACCAGTCACAGGGTCATCATCTGATACTTAAACAGCCCCAGTGGTTATCACCAGTCACAGGGTCATCATCTGATACTTAAACAGCCCCAGTGGTTCTTATCACCAGTCACAGGGTCATCATATGATACTTAAACAGCCCCAGTGGTTCTTATCACCAGTCACAGGTTCATCATCTGATACATAAACAGCCCCAGTGGTTATCACCAGTCACAGGGTCATCATCTGATACTTAAACAGCCACAGTGATTCTTATCACCAGTCACAGGGTCATCATCTGATACTTAAACAGCCCCAGTGGTTATCACCAGTCACAGGGTCATCATCTGATACTTAAACAGCCCCAGTGGTTCTTATCACCAGTCACAGGTTCATCATCTGATACTTAAACAGCCCCAGTGGTTATCACCAGTCACTGGGTCATCATCTGATACTTAAAAGAGCCCCAGTGGTACTTATCACCAGTCACAGGGTCATCATCTGATACTTAAGAGCCCCAGTGGTTCTTATCACCAGTCACACGGTCATCATCTGATACTTAAACAGCCCCAGTGGTTATCACCCGTCACAGGGTCATCATCTGATGCTTAAACAGCCCCAGTGGTTATCACCAGTCACAGGGTCATCATCTGATACTTAAACAGCCCCAGTGGTTCTTATCACCAGTCACAGGTTCATCATCTGATACTTAAACAGCCCCAGTGGTTATCACCAGTCACTGGGTCATCATCTGATACTTAAAAGAGCCCCAGTGGTACTTATCACCAGTCACAGGGTCATCATCTGATACTTAAGAGCCCCAGTGGTTCTTATCACCAGTCACAGGGTCATCATCTGATACTTAAACAGCCCCAGTGGTTATCACCCGTCACAGGGTCATCATCTGATACTTAAACAGCCCCAGTGGTTCTTATCACCAGTCACAGGGTCATCATCTGATACTTATAAGAGCCCCAGTGGTTCTCATCACCAGTCTCAGGTTCATCATCTGATACTTAAACAGCCCCAGTGGTTATCACCAGTCACAGGGTCATCATCTGATACTTAAACAGCCCCAGTGGTTATCACCAGTCACAGGTTCATCATCTGATACTTAAACAGCCCCAGTGGTTCTCATCACCAGTCACAGGTTCATCATCTGATACTGAAGCAGCCCCAGTGGTTATCACCAGTCACAGGGTCATCATCTGATACTTAATCAGCCCCAGTGGTTCTCATCACCAGTCACAGGTTCATCATCTGATACTTAAACAGCCCAGTGGTTCTTATCACCAGTCACAGGGTCATCATCTGATACTTAAACAGCCCCAGTGGTTCTCATCACCAATCACAGGTTCATCATCTGATACTTAAACAGCCTCAGTGGTTATCACCAGTAACAAGGTCATCGTCAGATACTTAAACAGCCCCAGTGGTTCTCATCACCAGTCACTGTCATCATCTGATACTTAAACAGCCGCAGTGGTTATCACCAGTCACAGGGTCATCATCTGATGCTTAAACAGCCCCAGTGGTTCTCATCACCAGTCACAGGTTCATCATCTGAAACAGCCCCAGTGGTTATCACCAGTCACAGGGTCATCATCTGATACTTAATCAGCCCCAGTGGTTCTCATCACCAGTCACAGGGTCATCATATGATACTTAAACAGCCCCAGTGGTTATCACCAGTCACAGGGTCATCATTTGATACATAAACAGCCCCAGTGGTTCTTATCACCAGTCATAGGGTCATCATCTGATACTTAAAAAGCCCCAGTGGCTATCACCAGTCACGGTCATCATTTGATACTTAAACAGCCCCAGTGGTTCTTATCACCAGTCACATGGTCATCATATGATACTTAAACAGCCCCAGTGGTTCTTATCACCAGTCACAGGTTCATCATCTGATACTTAAACAGCCCCAGTGCTTATCACCAGTCACAGGGTCATCATCTGATACTTAAACAACCCCAGTGGTTTTCACCAGTCACAGGGTCATCATCTGATACTTAAACAGCCACAGTGGTTCTTATCACCAGTCACAGTGTCATCATCTGATACTTAAACAGCCCCAGTGGTTCTTATCACCAGTCACAGGGTGATCATCTGATACTTAAATAACCCCAGTGGTTCTTATCACCAGTCACATGGTCATCATATGATACTTAAACAGCCCCAGTGGTTTTTATCACCAGTCACATGTTCATCATCTGATACTTAAACAGCCCCAGTGCTTATCACCAGTCACAGGGTCATCATCTGATACTTAAACAACCCCAGTGGTTATCACCAGTCACAGAGTCATCATCTGATACTTAAACAGCCACAGTGGTTCTTATCACCAGTCACAGTGTCATCATCTGATACTTAAACAGCCCCAGTGGTTCTTATCACCAGTCACAGGGTGATCATCTGATACTTAAACAACCCCAGTGGTTCTTATCACCAGTCACAGGTTCATCATCTGATACTTAAACAGCCCCAGTGGTTATCACCAGTCACAGGGTCATCATCTGATACTTAAACAGCCCCAGTGGTTCTTATCACCAGTCACGGTCATCATCTGATACTTAACCAGCCCCAGTGGTTCTTATCACCAGTCACAGGGTCATCATCTGATACCTAAACATCCCCAGTGGTTCTCATCACCAGTCACAGGGTCATCATCTGATACTTAAACAGCCCCAGTGGTTCTCATCAGCAGTCACAGGTTCATCATCTGATACATAAACAGCCCCAGTGGTTATCACCAGTCACAGGGTCATCATCTGATACTTAAACAGCCCCAGTGGTTCTTATCACCAGTCACAGGGTCATCATCTGATACTTAAAAGAGCCCCAGTGGCTCTTATCACCAGTCACAGGGTCATCATCTGATACTTAAACAGCCCCAGTGGTTCTCATCACCAGTCACAGGTTCATCATATGATACTTAAACAACCCCAGTGGTTATCACCAGTCACAGGGTCATCATCTGATACTTAAACAGCCCCAGTGGTTATCACCAGTCACAGGGTCATCATCTGATACTTAAACAGCCCCAGTGGCTCTTATCACCAGTCACAGGGTCATCATCTGATACTCAGCCCCAGTGGTTCTTATCACCAGTCACAGGGTCATCATCTGATACTTAAACAGCCCCAGTGGTTCTTATCACCAGTCACAGGTTCATCATCTGATTCTTAAACAGCCCCAGTGGTTATCACCAGTCACAGGGTCATCATCTGATACTTAAACAGCCCCAGTGGTTCTTATCACCAGTCACAGGGTCATCATATGATACTTAAACAGCCCCAGTGGTTCTTATCACCAGTCACAGGGTCATCATCTGATACTTAAACAGCCCCAGTGGTTCTCATCACCAGCCACAGGGTCATCATCTGATACTTAAACAGCCCCAGTGGTTCTTATTACCAGTCACAGGGTCATCATCTGATACTTAAACAGCCCCAGTGGTTATCACCAGTCACAGGGTCATCATCTGATACTTAAACAGCCCCAGTGGTTCTTATCACCAGTCACAGGTTCATCATCTAATACTTAAACAGCCCCAATGGTTATCACCAGTCACAGGTTCATCATCTGATACTTAAAAGAGCCCCAGTGGTTCTTATAACCAGTCACAGGGTCATCATCTGATACTTAAACAGCCCCAGTGGTTCTTATCACCAGTCACAGGTTCATTATCTGATACTTAAACGGTGCCAGTGGTTATCACCAGTCACAGGGTCATCATCTGATACTTAAAAAGCCCCAGTGGTTATCACCAGTCACAGGATCATCATCTGATACTTATACAGCCCAGTGGTTATCACCAGTCACAGGTTCATCATCTGATACTTAAACAGCCCCAGTGGTTATCACCAGTCACAGGATCATCATCTGATACTTAAACAGCCCCAGTGCTTATCACCAGTCACAGGTTCATCATTTGATACTTAAACAGCCCCAGTGGTTCTTATCACTAGTCACAGGGTCATCATTTGATACTTAAACAGCCCCAGTGGTTATCACCAGTCACAGGGTCATCATCTGATACTTAAACAGCCCCAGTGGTTCTCATCACCAGTCACAGGGTCATCATTTGATACTTAAACAGCCCCAGTGGTTATCACCAGTCACAGGGTCATCATCTGATACTTAAACAGCCCCAGTGGTTATCACCAGTGACAGGGTCATCATCTGATACTTAAACAGCCCCAGTGATTCTTATCACCAGTCACAGGGTCATCATATGATACTTAAACAGCCCCAGTGGTTCTTATCACCAGTCACAGGTTCATCATCTGATACATAAACAGCCCCAGTGGTTATCACCAGTCACAGGGTCATCATCTGATGCTTAAACAGCCACAGTGATTCTTATCACCAGTCACATGGTCATCATCTGATACTTAAACAGCCCCAGTGGTTATCACCAGTCACAGGGTCATCATCTGATACTTAAACAGCCCCAGTGGTTCTTATCACCAGTCACAGGTTCATCATCTGATACTTAAACAGCCCAGTGGTTCTTATCACCAGTCACAGGGTCATCATCTGATACTTAAACAGCCCCAGTGGTTCTCATCACCAATCACATGTTCATCATCTGATACTTAAACAGCCTCAGTGGTTATCACCAGTAACAAGGTCATCGTCAGATACTTAAACAGCCCCAGTGGTTCTCATCACCAGTCACTGTCATCATCTGATACTTAAACAGCCGCAGTGGTTATCACCAGTCACAGGGTCATCATCTGATGCTTAAACAGCCCCAGTGGTTCTCATCACCAGTCACAGGTTCATCATCTGAAACAGCCCCAGTGGTTATCACCAGTCACAGGGTCATCATCTGATACTTAATCAGCCCCAGTGGTTCTCATCACCAGTCACAGGGTCATCATATGATACTTAAACAGCCCCAGTGGTTATCACCAGTCACAGGGTCATCATTTGATACATAAACAGCCCCAGTGGTTCTTATCACCAGTCATAGGGTCATCATCTGATACTTAAAAAGCCCCAGTGGCTATCACCAGTCACGGTCATCATTTGATACTTAAACAGCCCCAGTGGTTCTTATCACCAGTCACATGGTCATCATATGATACTTAAACAGCCCCAGTGGTTCTTATCACCAGTCACAGGTTCATCATCTGATACTTAAACAGCCCCAGTGCTTATCACCAGTCACAGGGTCGTCATCTGATACTTAAACAACCCCAGTGGTTATCACCAGTCACAGGGTCATCATCTGATACTTAAACAGCCACAGTGGTTCTTATCACCAGTCACAGTGTCATCATCTGATACTTAAACAGCCCCAGTGGTTCTTATCACCAGTCACAGGGTGATCATCTGATACTTAAATAACCCCAGTGGTTCTTATCACCAGTCACATGGTCATCATATGATACTTAAACAGCCCCAGTGGTTCTTATCACCAGTCACAGGTTCATCATCTGATACTTAAACAGCCCCAGTGCTTATCACCAGTCACAGGTTCATCATCTGATACTTAAGCAACCCCAGTGGTTATCACCAGTCACAGGGTCATCATCTGATACTTAAACAGCCACAGTGGTTCTTATCACCAGTCACAGTGTCATCATCTGATACTTAAACAGCCCCAGTGGTTCTTATCACCAGTCACAGGGTGATCATCTGATACTTAAACAACCCCAGTGGTTCTTATCACCAGTCACAGGTTCATCATCTGATACTTAAACAGCCCCAGTGGTTATCACCAGTCACAGGGTCATCATCTGATACTTAAACAGCCCCAGTGGTTATCACCAGTCACAGGTTCATCATCTGATACTTAAACAGCCCCAGTGGTTATCACCAGTCACTGGGTCATCATCTGATACTTAAAAGAGCCCCAGTGGTACTTATCACCAGTCACAGGGTCATCATCTGATACTTAAGAGCCCCAGTGGTTCTTATCACCAGTCACAGGGTCATCATCTGATACTTAAACAGCCCCAGTGGTTATCACCCGTCACAGGGTCATCATCTGATACTTAAACAGCCCCAGTGGTTCTTATCACCAGTCACAGGGTCATCATCTGATACTTAAAAGAGCCCCAGTGGTTCTCATCACCAGTCTCAGGTTCATCATCTGATACTTAAACAGCCCCAGTGGTTATCACCAGTCACAGGGTCATCATCTGATACTTAAACAGCCCCAGTGGTTATCACCAGTCACAGGTTCATCATCTGATACTTAAACAGCCCCAGTGGTTCTCATCACCAGTCACAGGTTCATCATCTGATACTGAAGCAGCCCCAGTGGTTATCACCAGTCACAGGGTCATCATCTGATACTTAATCAGCCCCAGTGGTTCTCATCACCAGTCACAGGTTCATCATCTGATACTTAAACAGCCCAGTGGTTCTTATCACCAGTCACAGGGTCATCATCTGATACTTAAACAGCCCCAGTGGTTCTCATCACCAATCACAGGTTCATCATCTGATACTTAAACAGCCTCAGTGGTTATCACCAGTAACAAGGTCATCGTCAGATACTTAAACAGCCCCAGTGGTTCTCATCACCAGTCACTGTCATCATCTGATACTTAAACAGCCGCAGTGGTTATCACCAGTCACAGGGTCATCATCTGATGCTTAAACAGCCCCAGTGGTTCTCATCATCTGAAACAGCCCCAGTGGTTATCACCAGTCACAGGGTCATCATCTGATACTTAATCAGCCCCAGTGGTTCTCATCACCAGTCACAGGGTCATCATATGATACTTAAACAGCCCCAGTGGTTATCACCAGTCACAGGGTCATCATTTGATACATAAACAGCCCCAGTGGTTCTTATCACCAGTCATAGGGTCATCATCTGATACTTAAAAAGCCCCAGTGGCTATCACCAGTCACGGTCATCATTTGATACTTAAACAGCCCCAGTGGTTCTTATCACCAGTCACATGGTCATCATATGATACTTAAACAGCCCCAGTGGTTCTTATCACCAGTCACAGGTTCATCATCTGATACTTAAACAGCCCCAGTGCTTATCACCAGTCACAGGGTCATCATCTGATACTTAAACAACCCCAGTGGTTTTCACCAGTCACAGGGTCATCATCTGATACTTAAACAGCCACAGTGGTTCTTATCACCAGTCACAGTGTCATCATCTGATACTTAAACAGCCCCAGTGGTTCTTATCACCAGTCACAGGGTGATCATCTGATACTTAAATAACCCCAGTGGTTCTTATCACCAGTCACATGGTCATCATATGATACTTAAACAGCCCCAGTGGTTTTTATCACCAGTCACATGTTCATCATCTGATACTTAAACAGCCCCAGTGCTTATCACCAGTCACAGGGTCATCATCTGATACTTAAACAACCCCAGTGGTTATCACCAGTCACAGAGTCATCATCTGATACTTAAACAGCCACAGTGGTTCTTATCACCAGTCACAGTGTCATCATCTGATACTTAAACAGCCCCAGTGGTTCTTATCACCAGTCACAGGGTGATCATCTGATACTTAAACAACCCCAGTGGTTCTTATCACCAGTCACAGGTTCATCATCTGATACTTAAACAGCCCCAGTGGTTATCACCAGTCACAGGGTCATCATCTGATACTTAAACAGCCCCAGTGGTTCTTATCACCAGTCACGGTCATCATCTGATACTTAACCAGCCCCAGTGGTTCTTATCACCAGTCACAGGGTCATCATCTGATACCTAAACATCCCCAGTGGTTCTCATCACCAGTCACAGGGTCATCATCTGATACTTAAACAGCCCCAGTGGTTCTCATCAGCAGTCACAGGTTCATCATCTGATACATAAACAGCCCCAGTGGTTATCACCAGTCACAGGGTCATCATCTGATACTTAAACAGCCCCAGTGGTTCTTATCACCAGTCACAGGGTCATCATCTGATACTTAAAAGAGCCCCAGTGGCTCTTATCACCAGTCACAGGGTCATCATCTGATACTTAAACAGCCCCAGTGGTTCTCATCACCAGTCACAGGTTCATCATATGATACTTAAACAACCCCAGTGGTTATCACCAGTCACAGGGTCATCATCTGATACTTAAACAGCCCCAGTGGTTATCACCAGTCACAGGGTCATCATCTGATACTTAAACAGCCCCAGTGGCTCTTATCACCAGTCACAGGGTCATCATCTGATACTCAGCCCCAGTGGTTCTTATCACCAGTCACAGGGTCATCATCTGATACTTAAACAGCCCCAGTGGTTCTTATCACCAGTCACAGGTTCATCATCTGATTCTTAAACAGCCCCAGTGGTTATCACCAGTCACAGGGTCATCATCTGATACTTAAACAGCCCCAGTGGTTCTTATCACCAGTCACAGGGTCATCATATGATACTTAAACAGCCCCAGTGGTTCTTATCACCAGTCACAGGGTCATCATCTGATACTTAAACAGCCCCAGTGGTTCTCATCACCAGCCACAGGGTCATCATCTGATACTTAAACAGCCCCAGTGGTTCTTATTACCAGTCACAGGGTCATCATCTGATACTTAAACAGCCCCAGTGGTTATCACCAGTCACAGGGTCATCATCTGATACTTAAACAGCCCCAGTGGTTCTTATCACCAGTCACAGGTTCATCATCTAATACTTAAACAGCCCCAATGGTTATCACCAGTCACAGGTTCATCATCTGATACTTAAAAGAGCCCCAGTGGTTCTTATAACCAGTCACTGGGTCATCATCTGATACTTAAACAGCCCCAGTGGTTCTTATCACCAGTCACAGGTTCATTATCTGATACTTAAACGGTGCCAGTGGTTATCACCAGTCACAGGGTCATCATCTGATACTTAAAAAGCCCCAGTGGTTATCACCAGTCACAGGATCATCATCTGATACTTATACAGCCCAGTGGTTATCACCAGTCACAGGTTCATCATCTGATACTTAAACAGCCCCAGTGGTTATCACCAGTCACAGGATCATCATCTGATACTTAAACAGCCCCAGTGCTTATCACCAGTCACAGGTTCATCATTTGATACTTAAACAGCCCCAGTGGTTCTTATCACTAGTCACAGGGTCATCATTTGATACTTAAACAGCCCCAGTGGTTATCACCAGTCACAGGGTCATCATCTGATACTTAAACAGCCCCAGTGGTTCTCATCACCAGTCACAGGGTCATCATTTGATACTTAAACAGCCCCAGTGGTTATCACCAGTCACAGGGTCATCATCTGATACTTAAACAGCCCCAGTGGTTATCACCAGTGACAGGGTCATCATCTGATACTTAAACAGCCCCAGTGATTCTTATCACCAGTCACAGGGTCATCATATGATACTTAAACAGCCCCAGTGGTTCTTATCACCAGTCACAGGTTCATCATCTGATACATAAACAGCCCCAGTGGTTATCACCAGTCACAGGGTCATCATCTGATGCTTAAACAGCCACAGTGATTCTTATCACCAGTCACATGGTCATCATCTGATACTTAAACAGCCCCAGTGGTTATCACCAGTCACAGGGTCATCATCTGATACTTAAACAGCCCCAGTGGTTCTTATCACCAGTCACAGGTTCATCATCTGATACTTAAACAGCCCAGTGGTTCTTATCACCAGTCACAGGGTCATCATCTGATACTTAAACAGCCCCAGTGGTTCTCATCACCAATCACATGTTCATCATCTGATACTTAAACAGCCTCAGTGGTTATCACCAGTAACAAGGTCATCGTCAGATACTTAAACAGCCCCAGTGGTTCTCATCACCAGTCACTGTCATCATCTGATACTTAAACAGCCGCAGTGGTTATCACCAGTCACAGGGTCATCATCTGATGCTTAAACAGCCCCAGTGGTTCTCATCACCAGTCACAGGTTCATCATCTGAAACAGCCCCAGTGGTTATCACCAGTCACAGGGTCATCATCTGATACTTAATCAGCCCCAGTGGTTCTCATCACCAGTCACAGGGTCATCATATGATACTTAAACAGCCCCAGTGGTTATCACCAGTCACAGGGTCATCATTTGATACATAAACAGCCCCAGTGGTTCTTATCACCAGTCATAGGGTCATCATCTGATACTTAAAAAGCCCCAGTGGCTATCACCAGTCACGGTCATCATTTGATACTTAAACAGCCCCAGTGGTTCTTATCACCAGTCACATGGTCATCATATGATACTTAAACAGCCCCAGTGGTTCTTATCACCAGTCACAGGTTCATCATCTGATACTTAAACAGCCCCAGTGCTTATCACCAGTCACAGGGTCGTCATCTGATACTTAAACAACCCCAGTGGTTATCACCAGTCACAGGGTCATCATCTGATACTTAAACAGCCACAGTGGTTCTTATCACCAGTCACAGTGTCATCATCTGATACTTAAACAGCCCCAGTGGTTCTTATCACCAGTCACAGGGTGATCATCTGATACTTAAATAACCCCAGTGGTTCTTATCACCAGTCACATGGTCATCATATGATACTTAAACAGCCCCAGTGGTTCTTATCACCAGTCACAGGTTCATCATCTGATACTTAAACAGCCCCAGTGCTTATCACCAGTCACAGGTTCATCATCTGATACTTAAGCAACCCCAGTGGTTATCACCAGTCACAGGGTCATCATCTGATACTTAAACAGCCACAGTGGTTCTTATCACCAGTCACAGTGTCATCATCTGATACTTAAACAGCCCCAGTGGTTCTTATCACCAGTCACAGGGTGATCATCTGATACTTAAACAACCCCAGTGGTTCTTATCACCAGTCACAGGTTCATCATCTGATACTTAAACAGCCCCAGTGGTTATCACCAGTCACAGGGTCATCATCTGATACTTAAACAGCCCCAGTGGTTCTTTTCACCAGTCACGGTCATCATCTGATACTTAACCAGCCCCAGTGGTTCTTATCACCAGTCACAGGGTCATCATCTGATACCTAAACATCCCCAGTGGTTCTCATCACCAGTCACAGGGTCATCATCTGATACTTAAACAGCCCCAGTGGTTCTCATCACCAGTCACAGGTTCATCATCTGATACATAAACAGCCCCAGTGGTTATCACCAGTCACAGGGTCATCATCTGATACTTAAACAGCCCCAGTGGTTCTTATCACCAGTCACAGGGTCATCATCTGATACTTAAAAGAGCCCCAGTGGCTCTTATCACCAGTCACAGGGTCATCATCTGATACTTAAACAGCCCCAGTGGTTCTCATCACCAGTCACAGGTTCATCATATGATACTTAAACAACCCCAGTGGTTATCACCAGTCACAGGGTCATCATCTGATACTTAAACAGCCCCAGTGGTTATCACCAGTCACAGGGTCATCATCTGATACTTAAACAGCCCCAGTGGTTCTTATCACCAGTCACAGGGTCATCATCTGATACTCAGCCCCAGTGGTTCTTATCACCAGTCACAGGGTCATCATCTGATACTTAAACAGCCCCAGTGGTTCTTATCACCAGTCACAGGTTCATCATCTGATTCTTAAACAGCCCCAGTGGTTATCACCAGTCACAGGGTCATCATCTGATACTTAAACAGCCCCAGTGGTTCTTATCACCAGTCACATGGTCATCATATGATACTTAAACAGCCCCAGTGGTTCTTATCACCAGTCACAGGGTCATCATCTGATACTTAAACAGCCCCAGTGGTTCTCATCACCAGCCACAGGGTCATCATCTGATACTTAAACAGCCCCAGTGGTTCTTATTACCAGTCACAGGGTCATCATCTGATACTTAAACAGCCCCAGTGGTTATCACCAGTCACAGGGTCATCATCTGATACTTAAACAGCCCCAGTGGTTCTTATCACCAGTCACAGGTTCATCATCTAATACTTAAACAGCCCCAATGGTTATCACCAGTCACAGGTTCATCATCTGATACTTAAAAGAGCCCCAGTGGTTCTTATAACCAGTCACTGGGTCATCATCTGATACTTAAACAGCCCCAGTGGTTCTTATCACCAGTCACAGGTTCATTATCTGATACTTAAACGGTGCCAGTGGTTATCACCAGTCACAGGGTCATCATCTGATACTTAAAAAGCCCCAGTGGTTATCACCAGTCACAGGATCATCATCTGATACTTATACAGCCCAGTGGTTATCACCAGTCACAGGTTCATCATCTGATACTTAAACAGCCCCAGTGGTTATCACCAGTCACAGGATCATCATCTGATACTTAAACAGCCCCAGTGGTTATCACCAGTCACAGGTTCATCATTTGATACTTAAACAGCCCCAGTGGTTCTTATCACTAGTCACAGGGTCATCATTTGATACTTAAACAGCCCCAGTGGTTATCACCAGTCACAGGGTCATCATCTGATACTTAAACAGCCCCAGTGGTTCTCATCACCAGTCACAGGGTCATCATTTGATACTTAAACAGCCCCAGTGGTTATCACCAGTCACAGGGTCATCATCTGATACTTAAACAGCCCCAGTGGTTATCACCAGTGACAGGGTCATCATCTGATACTTAAACAGCCCCAGTGATTCTTATCACCAGTCACAGGGTCATCATATGATACTTAAACAGCCCCAGTGGTTCTTATCACCAGTCACAGGTTCATCATCTGATACATAAACAGCCCCAGTGGTTATCACCAGTCACAGGGTCATCATTTGATACTTAAACAGCCCCAGTGGTTCTTATCACCAGTCACAGGGTCATCATTTGATACTTAAACAGCCCCAGTGGTTATCACCAATCACAGGGTCATCATCTGATACTTAAACAGCCCCAGTGGTTCTCATCACCAGTCACAGGGTCATCATTTGTAACTTAAACAGCCCCAGTGGTTATCACCAGTCACGGTCATCATCTGATGCTTAAACAGCCCCAGTGGTTCTCATCACCAGTCACAGGTTCATCATCTGAAACAGCCCCAGTGGTTATCACCAGTCACAGGGTCATCATCTGATACTTAATCAGCCCCAGTGGTTCTCATCACCAGTCACAGGGTCATCATATGATACTTAAACAGCCCCAGTGGTTATCACCAGTCACAGGGTCATCATTTGATACATAAACAGCCCCAGTGGTTCTTATCACCAGTCATAGGGTCATCATCTGATACTTAAAAAGCCCCAGTGGCTATCACCAGTCACGGTCATCATTTGATACTTAAACAGCCCCAGTGGTTCTTATCACCAGTCACATGGTCATCATATGATACTTAAACAGCCCCAGTGGTTCTTATCACCAGTCACAGGTTCATCATCTGATACTTAAACAGCCCCAGTGCTTATCACCAGTCACAGGGTCATCATCTGATACTTAAACAACCCCAGTGGTTATCACCAGTCACAGGGTCATCATCTGATACTTAAACAGCCACAGTGGTTCTTATCACCAGTCACAGTGTCATCATCTGATACTTAAACAGCCCCAGTGGTTCTTATCACCAGTCACAGGGTGATCATCTGATACTTAAATAACCCCAGTGGTTCTTATCACCAGTCACATGGTCATCATATGATACTTAAACAGCCCCAGTGGTTCTTATCACCAGTCACAGGTTCATCATCTGATACTTAAACAGCCCCAGTGCTTATCACCAGTCACAGGGTCATCATCTGATACTTAAACAACCCCAGTGGTTATCACCAGTCACAGGGTCATCATCTGATACTTAAACAGCCACAGTGGTTCTTATCACCAGTCACAGTGTCATCATCTGATACTTAAACAGCCCCAGTGGTTCTTATCACCAGTCACAGGGTGATCATCTGATACTTAAACAACCCCAGTGGTTCTTATCACCAGTCACAGGTTCATCATCTGATACTTAAACAGCCCCAGTGGTTATCACCAGTCACAGGGTCATCATCTGATACTTAAACAGCCCCAGTGGTTCTTATCACCAGTCACGGTCATCATCTGATACTTAACCAGCCCCAGTGGTTCTTATCACCAGTCACAGGGTCATCATCTGATACCTAAACATCCCCAGTGGTTCTCATCACCAGTCACAGGGTCATCATCTGATACTTAAACAGCCCCAGTGGTTCTCATCACCAGTCACAGGTTCATCATCTGATACATAAACAGCCCCAGTGGTTATCACCAGTCACAGGGTCATCATCTGATACTTAAACAGCCCCAGTGGTTCTTATCACCAGTCACAGGGTCATCATCTGATACTTAAAAGAGCCCCAGTGGCTCTTATCACCAGTCACAGGGTCATCATCTGATACTTAAACAGCCCCAGTGGTTCTCATCACCAGTCACAGGTTCATCATATGATACTTAAACAACCCCAGTGGTTATCACCAGTCACAGGGTCATCATCTGATACTTAAACAGCCCCAGTGGTTATCACCAGTCACAGGGTCATCATCTGATACTTAAACAGCCCCAGTGGTTCTTATCACCAGTCACAGGGTCATCATCTGATACTCAGCCCCAGTGGTTCTTATCACCAGTCACAGGGTCATCATCTGATACTTAAACAGCCCCAGTGGTTCTTATCACCAGTCACAGGTTCATCATCTGATTCTTAAACAGCCCCAGTGGTTATCACCAGTCACAGGGTCATCATCTGATACTTAAACAGCCCCAGTGGTTCTTATCACCAGTCACATGGTCATCATATGATACTTAAACAGCCCCAGTGGTTCTTATCACCAGTCACAGGGTCATCATCTGATACTTAAACAGCCCCAGTGGTTCTCATCACCAGCCACAGGGTCATCATCTGATACTTAAACAGCCCCAGTGGTTCTTATTACCAGTCACAGGGTCATCATCTGATACTTAAACAGCCCCAGTGGTTATCACCAGTCACAGGGTCATCATCTGATACTTAAACAGCCCCAGTGGTTCTTATCACCAGTCACAGGTTCATCATCTAATACTTAAACAGCCCCAATGGTTATCACCAGTCACAGGTTCATCATCTGATACTTAAAAGAGCCCCAGTGGTTCTTATAACCAGTCACTGGGTCATCATCTGATACTTAAACAGCCCCAGTGGTTCTTATCACCAGTCACAGGTTCATTATCTGATACTTAAACGGTGCCAGTGGTTATCACCAGTCACAGGGTCATCATCTGATACTTAAAAAGCCCCAGTGGTTATCACCAGTCACAGGATCATCATCTGATACTTATACAGCCCAGTGGTTATCACCAGTCACAGGTTCATCATCTGATACTTAAACAGCCCCAGTGGTTATCACCCGTCACAGGGTCATCATCTGATACTTAATCAGCCCCAGTGGTTCTCATCACCAGTCACAGGGTCATCATATGATACTTAAACAGCCCCAGTGGTTATCACCAGTCACAGGGTCATCATTTGATACATAAACAGCCCCAGTGGTTCTTATCACCAGTCATAGGGTCATCATCTGATACTTAAAAAGCCCCAGTGGCTATCACCAGTCACGGTCATCATTTGATACTTAAACAGCCCCAGTAGTTCTTATCACCAGTCACATGGTCATCATATGATACTTAAACAGCCCCAGTGGTTTTTATCACCAGTCACATGTTCATCATCTGATACTTAAACAGCCCCAGTGCTTATCACCAGTCACAGGGTCATCATCTGATACTTAAACAACCCCAGTGGTTATCACCAGTCACAGAGTCATCATCTGATACTTAAACAGCCACAGTGGTTCTTATCACCAGTCACAGTGTCATCATCTGATACTTAAACAGCCCCAGTGGTTCTTATCACCAGTCACAGGGTGATCATCTGATACTTAAACAACCCCAGTGGTTCTTATCACCAGTCACAGGTTCATCATCTGATACTTAAACAGCCCCAGTGGTTATCACCAGTCACAGGGTCATCATCTGATACTTAAACAGCCCCAGTGGTTCTTATCACCAGTCACGGTCATCATCTGATACTTAACCAGCCCCAGTGGTTCTTATCACCAGTCACAGGGTCATCATCTGATACCTAAACATCCCCAGTGGTTCTCATCACCAGTCACAGGGTCATCATCTGATACTTAAACAGCCCCAGTGGTTCTCATCAGCAGTCACAGGTTCATCATCTGATACATAAACAGCCCCAGTGGTTATCACCAGTCACAGGGTCATCATCTGATACTTAAACAGCCCCAGTGGTTCTTATCACCAGTCACAGGGTCATCATCTGATACTTAAAAGAGCCCCAGTGGCTCTTATCACCAGTCACAGGGTCATCATCTGATACTTAAACAGCCCCAGTGGTTCTCATCACCAGTCACAGGTTCATCATATGATACTTAAACAACCCCAGTGGTTATCACCAGTCACAGGGTCATCATCTGATACTTAAACAGCCCCAGTGGTTATCACCAGTCACAGGGTCATCATCTGATACTTAAACAGCCCCAGTGGCTCTTATCACCAGTCACAGGGTCATCATCTGATACTCAGCCCCAGTGGTTCTTATCACCAGTCACAGGGTCATCATCTGATACTTAAACAGCCCCAGTGGTTCTTATCACCAGTCACAGGTTCATCATCTGATTCTTAAACAGCCCCAGTGGTTATCACCAGTCACAGGGTCATCATCTGATACTTAAACAGCCCCAGTGGTTCTTATCACCAGTCACAGGGTCATCATATGATACTTAAACAGCCCCAGTGGTTCTTATCACCAGTCACAGGGTCATCATCTGATACTTAAACAGCCCCAGTGGTTCTCATCACCAGCCACAGGGTCATCATCTGATACTTAAACAGCCCCAGTGGTTCTTATTACCAGTCACAGGGTCATCATCTGATACTTAAACAGCCCCAGTGGTTATCACCAGTCACAGGGTCATCATCTGATACTTAAACAGCCCCAGTGGTTCTTATCACCAGTCACAGGTTCATCATCTAATACTTAAACAGCCCCAATGGTTATCACCAGTCACAGGTTCATCATCTGATACTTAAAAGAGCCCCAGTGGTTCTTATAACCAGTCACTGGGTCATCATCTGATACTTAAACAGCCCCAGTGGTTCTTATCACCAGTCACAGGTTCATTATCTGATACTTAAACGGTGCCAGTGGTTATCACCAGTCACAGGGTCATCATCTGATACTTAAAAAGCCCCAGTGGTTATCACCAGTCACAGGATCATCATCTGATACTTATACAGCCCAGTGGTTATCACCAGTCACAGGTTCATCATCTGATACTTAAACAGCCCCAGTGGTTATCACCAGTCACAGGATCATCATCTGATACTTAAACAGCCCCAGTGCTTATCACCAGTCACAGGTTCATCATTTGATACTTAAACAGCCCCAGTGGTTCTTATCACTAGTCACAGGGTCATCATTTGATACTTAAACAGCCCCAGTGGTTATCACCAGTCACAGGGTCATCATCTGATACTTAAACAGCCCCAGTGGTTCTCATCACCAGTCACAGGGTCATCATTTGATACTTAAACAGCCCCAGTGGTTATCACCAGTCACAGGGTCATCATCTGATACTTAAACAGCCCCAGTGGTTATCACCAGTGACAGGGTCATCATCTGATACTTAAACAGCCCCAGTGATTCTTATCACCAGTCACAGGGTCATCATATGATACTTAAACAGCCCCAGTGGTTCTTATCACCAGTCACAGGTTCATCATCTGATACATAAACAGCCCCAGTGGTTATCACCAGTCACAGGGTCATCATCTGATGCTTAAACAGCCACAGTGATTCTTATCACCAGTCACATGGTCATCATCTGATACTTAAACAGCCCCAGTGGTTATCACCAGTCACAGGGTCATCATCTGATACTTAAACAGCCCCAGTGGTTCTTATCACCAGTCACAGGTTCATCATCTGATACTTAAACAGCCCAGTGGTTCTTATCACCAGTCACAGGGTCATCATCTGATACTTAAACAGCCCCAGTGGTTCTCATCACCAATCACATGTTCATCATCTGATACTTAAACAGCCTCAGTGGTTATCACCAGTAACAAGGTCATCGTCAGATACTTAAACAGCCCCAGTGGTTCTCATCACCAGTCACTGTCATCATCTGATACTTAAACAGCCGCAGTGGTTATCACCAGTCACAGGGTCATCATCTGATGCTTAAACAGCCCCAGTGGTTCTCATCACCAGTCACAGGTTCATCATCTGAAACAGCCCCAGTGGTTATCACCAGTCACAGGGTCATCATCTGATACTTAATCAGCCCCAGTGGTTCTCATCACCAGTCACAGGGTCATCATATGATACTTAAACAGCCCCAGTGGTTATCACCAGTCACAGGGTCATCATTTGATACATAAACAGCCCCAGTGGTTCTTATCACCAGTCATAGGGTCATCATCTGATACTTAAAAAGCCCCAGTGGCTATCACCAGTCACGGTCATCATTTGATACTTAAACAGCCCCAGTGGTTCTTATCACCAGTCACATGGTCATCATATGATACTTAAACAGCCCCAGTGGTTCTTATCACCAGTCACAGGTTCATCATCTGATACTTAAACAGCCCCAGTGCTTATCACCAGTCACAGGGTCGTCATCTGATACTTAAACAACCCCAGTGGTTATCACCAGTCACAGGGTCATCATCTGATACTTAAACAGCCACAGTGGTTCTTATCACCAGTCACAGTGTCATCATCTGATACTTAAACAGCCCCAGTGGTTCTTATCACCAGTCACAGGGTGATCATCTGATACTTAAATAACCCCAGTGGTTCTTATCACCAGTCACATGGTCATCATATGATACTTAAACAGCCCCAGTGGTTCTTATCACCAGTCACAGGTTCATCATCTGATACTTAAACAGCCCCAGTGCTTATCACCAGTCACAGGTTCATCATCTGATACTTAAGCAACCCCAGTGGTTATCACCAGTCACAGGGTCATCATCTGATACTTAAACAGCCACAGTGGTTCTTATCACCAGTCACAGTGTCATCATCTGATACTTAAACAGCCCCAGTGGTTCTTATCACCAGTCACAGGGTGATCATCTGATACTTAAACAACCCCAGTGGTTCTTATCACCAGTCACAGGTTCATCATCTGATACTTAAACAGCCCCAGTGGTTATCACCAGTCACAGGGTCATCATCTGATACTTAAACAGCCCCAGTGGTTATCACCAGTCACAGGTTCATCATCTGATACTTAAACAGCCCCAGTGGTTATCACCAGTCACTGGGTCATCATCTGATACTTAAAAGAGCCCCAGTGGTACTTATCACCAGTCACAGGGTCATCATCTGATACTTAAGAGCCCCAGTGGTTCTTATCACCAGTCACAGGGTCATCATCTGATACTTAAACAGCCCCAGTGGTTATCACCCGTCACAGGGTCATCATCTGATACTTAAACAGCCCCAGTGGTTCTTATCACCAGTCACAGGGTCATCATCTGATACTTATAAGAGCCCCAGTGGTTCTCATCACCAGTCTCAGGTTCATCATCTGATACTTAAACAGCCCCAGTGGTTATCACCAGTCACAGGGTCATCATCTGATACTTAAACAGCCCCAGTGGTTATCACCAGTCACAGGTTCATCATCTGATACTTAAACAGCCCCAGTGGTTCTCATCACCAGTCACAGGTTCATCATCTGATACTGAAGCAGCCCCAGTGGTTATCACCAGTCACAGGGTCATCATCTGATACTTAATCAGCCCCAGTGGTTCTCATCACCAGTCACAGGTTCATCATCTGATACTTAAACAGCCCAGTGGTTCTTATCACCAGTCACAGGGTCATCATCTGATACTTAAACAGCCCCAGTGGTTCTCATCACCAATCACAGGTTCATCATCTGATACTTAAACAGCCTCAGTGGTTATCACCAGTAACAAGGTCATCGTCAGATACTTAAACAGCCCCAGTGGTTCTCATCACCAGTCACTGTCATCATCTGATACTTAAACAGCCGCAGTGGTTATCACCAGTCACAGGGTCATCATCTGATGCTTAAACAGCCCCAGTGGTTCTCATCATCTGAAACAGCCCCAGTGGTTATCACCAGTCACAGGGTCATCATCTGATACTTAATCAGCCCCAGTGGTTCTCATCACCAGTCACAGGGTCATCATATGATACTTAAACAGCCCCAGTGGTTATCACCAGTCACAGGGTCATCATTTGATACATAAACAGCCCCAGTGGTTCTTATCACCAGTCATAGGGTCATCATCTGATACTTAAAAAGCCCCAGTGGCTATCACCAGTCACGGTCATCATTTGATACTTAAACAGCCCCAGTGGTTCTTATCACCAGTCACATGGTCATCATATGATACTTAAACAGCCCCAGTGGTTCTTATCACCAGTCACAGGTTCATCATCTGATACTTAAACAGCCCCAGTGCTTATCACCAGTCACAGGGTCATCATCTGATACTTAAACAACCCCAGTGGTTTTCACCAGTCACAGGGTCATCATCTGATACTTAAACAGCCACAGTGGTTCTTATCACCAGTCACAGTGTCATCATCTGATACTTAAACAGCCCCAGTGGTTCTTATCACCAGTCACAGGGTGATCATCTGATACTTAAATAACCCCAGTGGTTCTTATCACCAGTCACATGGTCATCATATGATACTTAAACAGCCCCAGTGGTTTTTATCACCAGTCACATGTTCATCATCTGATACTTAAACAGCCCCAGTGCTTATCACCAGTCACAGGGTCATCATCTGATACTTAAACAACCCCAGTGGTTATCACCAGTCACAGAGTCATCATCTGATACTTAAACAGCCACAGTGGTTCTTATCACCAGTCACAGTGTCATCATCTGATACTTAAACAGCCCCAGTGGTTCTTATCACCAGTCACAGGGTGATCATCTGATACTTAAACAACCCCAGTGGTTCTTATCACCAGTCACAGGTTCATCATCTGATACTTAAACAGCCCCAGTGGTTATCACCAGTCACAGGGTCATCATCTGATACTTAAACAGCCCCAGTGGTTCTTATCACCAGTCACGGTCATCATCTGATACTTAACCAGCCCCAGTGGTTCTTATCACCAGTCACAGGGTCATCATCTGATACCTAAACATCCCCAGTGGTTCTCATCACCAGTCACAGGGTCATCATCTGATACTTAAACAGCCCCAGTGGTTCTCATCAGCAGTCACAGGTTCATCATCTGATACATAAACAGCCCCAGTGGTTATCACCAGTCACAGGGTCATCATCTGATACTTAAACAGCCCCAGTGGTTCTTATCACCAGTCACAGGGTCATCATCTGATACTTAAAAGAGCCCCAGTGGCTCTTATCACCAGTCACAGGGTCATCATCTGATACTTAAACAGCCCCAGTGGTTCTCATCACCAGTCACAGGTTCATCATATGATACTTAAACAACCCCAGTGGTTATCACCAGTCACAGGGTCATCATCTGATACTTAAACAGCCCCAGTGGTTATCACCAGTCACAGGGTCATCATCTGATACTTAAACAGCCCCAGTGGCTCTTATCACCAGTCACAGGGTCATCATCTGATACTCAGCCCCAGTGGTTCTTATCACCAGTCACAGGGTCATCATCTGATACTTAAACAGCCCCAGTGGTTCTTATCACCAGTCACAGGTTCATCATCTGATTCTTAAACAGCCCCATTGGTTATCACCAGTCACAGGGTCATCATCTGATACTTAAACAGCCCCAGTGGTTCTTATCACCAGTCACAGGGTCATCATATGATACTTAAACAGCCCCAGTGGTTCTTATCACCAGTCACAGGGTCATCATCTGATACTTAAACAGCCCCAGTGGTTCTCATCACCAGCCACAGGGTCATCATCTGATACTTAAACAGCCCCAGTGGTTCTTATTACCAGTCACAGGGTCATCATCTGATACTTAAACAGCCCCAGTGGTTATCACCAGTCACAGGGTCATCATCTGATACTTAAACAGCCCCAGTGGTTCTTATCACCAGTCACAGGTTCATCATCTAATACTTAAACAGCCCCAATGGTTATCACCAGTCACAGGTTCATCATCTGATACTTAAAAGAGCCCCAGTGGTTCTTATAACCAGTCACTGGGTCATCATCTGATACTTAAACAGCCCCAGTGGTTCTTATCACCAGTCACAGGTTCATTATCTGATACTTAAACGGTGCCAGTGGTTATCACCAGTCACAGGGTCATCATCTGATACTTAAAAAGCCCCAGTGGTTATCACCAGTCACAGGATCATCATCTGATACTTATACAGCCCAGTGGTTATCACCAGTCACAGGTTCATCATCTGATACTTAAACAGCCCCAGTGGTTATCACCAGTCACAGGATCATCATCTGATACTTAAACAGCCCCAGTGCTTATCACCAGTCACAGGTTCATCATTTGATACTTAAACAGCCCCAGTGGTTCTTATCACTAGTCACAGGGTCATCATTTGATACTTAAACAGCCCCAGTGGTTATCACCAGTCACAGGGTCATCATCTGATACTTAAACAGCCCCAGTGGTTCTCATCACCAGTCACAGGGTCATCATTTGATACTTAAACAGCCCCAGTGGTTATCACCAGTCACAGGGTCATCATCTGATACTTAAACAGCCCCAGTGGTTATCACCAGTGACAGGGTCATCATCTGATACTTAAACAGCCCCAGTGATTCTTATCACCAGTCACAGGGTCATCATATGATACTTAAACAGCCCCAGTGGTTCTTATCACCAGTCACAGGTTCATCATCTGATACATAAACAGCCCCAGTGGTTATCACCAGTCACAGGGTCATCATCTGATGCTTAAACAGCCACAGTGATTCTTATCACCAGTCACATGGTCATCATCTGATACTTAAACAGCCCCAGTGGTTATCACCAGTCACAGGGTCATCATCTGATACTTAAACAGCCCCAGTGGTTCTTATCACCAGTCACAGGTTCATCATCTGATACTTAAACAGCCCAGTGGTTCTTATCACCAGTCACAGGGTCATCATCTGATACTTAAACAGCCCCAGTGGTTCTCATCACCAATCACATGTTCATCATCTGATACTTAAACAGCCTCAGTGGTTATCACCAGTAACAAGGTCATCGTCAGATACTTAAACAGCCCCAGTGGTTCTCATCACCAGTCACTGTCATCATCTGATACTTAAACAGCCGCAGTGGTTATCACCAGTCACAGGGTCATCATCTGATGCTTAAACAGCCCCAGTGGTTCTCATCACCAGTCACAGGTTCATCATCTGAAACAGCCCCAGTGGTTATCACCAGTCACAGGGTCATCATCTGATACTTAATCAGCCCCAGTGGTTCTCATCACCAGTCACAGGGTCATCATATGATACTTAAACAGCCCCAGTGGTTATCACCAGTCACAGGGTCATCATTTGATACATAAACAGCCCCAGTGGTTCTTATCACCAGTCATAGGGTCATCATCTGATACTTAAAAAGCCCCAGTGGCTATCACCAGTCACGGTCATCATTTGATACTTAAACAGCCCCAGTGGTTCTTATCACCAGTCACATGGTCATCATATGATACTTAAACAGCCCCAGTGGTTCTTATCACCAGTCACAGGTTCATCATCTGATACTTAAACAGCCCCAGTGCTTATCACCAGTCACAGGGTCGTCATCTGATACTTAAACAACCCCAGTGGTTATCACCAGTCACAGGGTCATCATCTGATACTTAAACAGCCACAGTGGTTCTTATCACCAGTCACAGTGTCATCATCTGATACTTAAACAGCCCCAGTGGTTCTTATCACCAGTCACAGGGTGATCATCTGATACTTAAATAACCCCAGTGGTTCTTATCACCAGTCACATGGTCATCATATGATACTTAAACAGCCCCAGTGGTTCTTATCACCAGTCACAGGTTCATCATCTGATACTTAAACAGCCCCAGTGCTTATCACCAGTCACAGGTTCATCATCTGATACTTAAGCAACCCCAGTGGTTATCACCAGTCACAGGGTCATCATCTGATACTTAAACAGCCACAGTGGTTCTTATCACCAGTCACAGTGTCATCATCTGATACTTAAACAGCCCCAGTGGTTCTTATCACCAGTCACAGGGTGATCATCTGATACTTAAACAACCCCAGTGGTTCTTATCACCAGTCACAGGTTCATCATCTGATACTTAAACAGCCCCAGTGGTTATCACCAGTCACAGGGTCATCATCTGATACTTAAACAGCCCCAGTGGTTCTTTTCACCAGTCACGGTCATCATCTGATACTTAACCAGCCCCAGTGGTTCTTATCACCAGTCACAGGGTCATCATCTGATACCTAAACATCCCCAGTGGTTCTCATCACCAGTCACAGGGTCATCATCTGATACTTAAACAGCCCCAGTGGTTCTCATCACCAGTCACAGGTTCATCATCTGATACATAAACAGCCCCAGTGGTTATCACCAGTCACAGGGTCATCATCTGATACTTAAACAGCCCCAGTGGTTCTTATCACCAGTCACAGGGTCATCATCTGATACTTAAAAGAGCCCCAGTGGCTCTTATCACCAGTCACAGGGTCATCATCTGATACTTAAACAGCCCCAGTGGTTCTCATCACCAGTCACAGGTTCATCATATGATACTTAAACAACCCCAGTGGTTATCACCAGTCACAGGGTCATCATCTGATACTTAAACAGCCCCAGTGGTTATCACCAGTCACAGGGTCATCATCTGATACTTAAACAGCCCCAGTGGTTCTTATCACCAGTCACAGGGTCATCATCTGATACTCAGCCCCAGTGGTTCTTATCACCAGTCACAGGGTCATCATCTGATACTTAAACAGCCCCAGTGGTTCTTATCACCAGTCACAGGTTCATCATCTGATTCTTAAACAGCCCCAGTGGTTATCACCAGTCACAGGGTCATCATCTGATACTTAAACAGCCCCAGTGGTTCTTATCACCAGTCACATGGTCATCATATGATACTTAAACAGCCCCAGTGGTTCTTATCACCAGTCACAGGGTCATCATCTGATACTTAAACAGCCCCAGTGGTTCTCATCACCAGCCACAGGGTCATCATCTGATACTTAAACAGCCCCAGTGGTTCTTATTACCAGTCACAGGGTCATCATCTGATACTTAAACAGCCCCAGTGGTTATCACCAGTCACAGGGTCATCATCTGATACTTAAACAGCCCCAGTGGTTCTTATCACCAGTCACAGGTTCATCATCTAATACTTAAACAGCCCCAATGGTTATCACCAGTCACAGGTTCATCATCTGATACTTAAAAGAGCCCCAGTGGTTCTTATAACCAGTCACTGGGTCATCATCTGATACTTAAACAGCCCCAGTGGTTCTTATCACCAGTCACAGGTTCATTATCTGATACTTAAACGGTGCCAGTGGTTATCACCAGTCACAGGGTCATCATCTGATACTTAAAAAGCCCCAGTGGTTATCACCAGTCACAGGATCATCATCTGATACTTATACAGCCCAGTGGTTATCACCAGTCACAGGTTCATCATCTGATACTTAAACAGCCCCAGTGGTTATCACCAGTCACAGGATCATCATCTGATACTTAAACAGCCCCAGTGGTTATCACCAGTCACAGGTTCATCATTTGATACTTAAACAGCCCCAGTGGTTCTTATCACTAGTCACAGGGTCATCATTTGATACTTAAACAGCCCCAGTGGTTATCACCAGTCACAGGGTCATCATCTGATACTTAAACAGCCCCAGTGGTTCTCATCACCAGTCACAGGGTCATCATTTGATACTTAAACAGCCCCAGTGGTTATCACCAGTCACAGGGTCATCATCTGATACTTAAACAGCCCCAGTGGTTATCACCAGTGACAGGGTCATCATCTGATACTTAAACAGCCCCAGTGATTCTTATCACCAGTCACAGGGTCATCATATGATACTTAAACAGCCCCAGTGGTTCTTATCACCAGTCACAGGTTCATCATCTGATACATAAACAGCCCCAGTGGTTATCACCAGTCACAGGGTCATCATTTGATACTTAAACAGCCCCAGTGGTTCTTATCACCAGTCACAGGGTCATCATTTGATACTTAAACAGCCCCAGTGGTTATCACCAATCACAGGGTCATCATCTGATACTTAAACAGCCCCAGTGGTTCTCATCACCAGTCACAGGGTCATCATTTGTAACTTAAACAGCCCCAGTGGTTATCACCAGTCACGGTCATCATCTGATGCTTAAACAGCCCCAGTGGTTCTCATCACCAGTCACAGGTTCATCATCTGAAACAGCCCCAGTGGTTATCACCAGTCACAGGGTCATCATCTGATACTTAATCAGCCCCAGTGGTTCTCATCACCAGTCACAGGGTCATCATATGATACTTAAACAGCCCCAGTGGTTATCACCAGTCACAGGGTCATCATTTGATACATAAACAGCCCCAGTGGTTCTTATCACCAGTCATAGGGTCATCATCTGATACTTAAAAAGCCCCAGTGGCTATCACCAGTCACGGTCATCATTTGATACTTAAACAGCCCCAGTGGTTCTTATCACCAGTCACATGGTCATCATATGATACTTAAACAGCCCCAGTGGTTCTTATCACCAGTCACAGGTTCATCATCTGATACTTAAACAGCCCCAGTGCTTATCACCAGTCACAGGGTCATCATCTGATACTTAAACAACCCCAGTGGTTATCACCAGTCACAGGGTCATCATCTGATACTTAAACAGCCACAGTGGTTCTTATCACCAGTCACAGTGTCATCATCTGATACTTAAACAGCCCCAGTGGTTCTTATCACCAGTCACAGGGTGATCATCTGATACTTAAATAACCCCAGTGGTTCTTATCACCAGTCACATGGTCATCATATGATACTTAAACAGCCCCAGTGGTTCTTATCACCAGTCACAGGTTCATCATCTGATACTTAAACAGCCCCAGTGCTTATCACCAGTCACAGGGTCATCATCTGATACTTAAACAACCCCAGTGGTTATCACCAGTCACAGGGTCATCATCTGATACTTAAACAGCCACAGTGGTTCTTATCACCAGTCACAGTGTCATCATCTGATACTTAAACAACCCCAGTGGTTCTTATCACCAGTCACAGGTTCATCATCTGATACTTAAACAGCCCCAGTGGTTATCACCAGTCACAGGGTCATCATCTGATACTTAAACAGCCCCAGTGGTTCTTATCACCAGTCACGGTCATCATCTGATACTTAACCAGCCCCAGTGGTTCTTATCACCAGTCACAGGGTCATCATCTGATACCTAAACATCCCCAGTGGTTCTCATCACCAGTCACAGGGTCATCATCTGATACTTAAACAGCCCCAGTGGTTCTCATCACCAGTCACAGGTTCATCATCTGATACATAAACAGCCCCAGTGGTTATCACCAGTCACAGGGTCATCATCTGATACTTAAACAGCCCCAGTGGTTCTTATCACCAGTCACAGGGTCATCATCTGATACTTAAAAGAGCCCCAGTGGCTCTTATCACCAGTCACAGGGTCATCATCTGATACTTAAACAGCCCCAGTGGTTCTCATCACCAGTCACAGGTTCATCATATGATACTTAAACAACCCCAGTGGTTATCACCAGTCACAGGGTCATCATCTGATACTTAAACAGCCCCAGTGGTTATCACCAGTCACAGGGTCATCATCTGATACTTAAACAGCCCCAGTGGTTCTTATCACCAGTCACAGGGTCATCATCTGATACTCAGCCCCAGTGGTTCTTATCACCAGTCACAGGGTCATCATCTGATACTTAAACAGCCCCAGTGGTTCTTATCACCAGTCACAGGTTCATCATCTGATTCTTAAACAGCCCCAGTGGTTATCACCAGTCACAGGGTCATCATCTGATACTTAAACAGCCCCAGTGGTTCTTATCACCAGTCACATGGTCATCATATGATACTTAAACAGCCCCAGTGGTTCTTATCACCAGTCACAGGGTCATCATCTGATACTTAAACAGCCCCAGTGGTTCTCATCACCAGCCACAGGGTCATCATCTGATACTTAAACAGCCCCAGTGGTTCTTATTACCAGTCACAGGGTCATCATCTGATACTTAAACAGCCCCAGTGGTTATCACCAGTCACAGGGTCATCATCTGATACTTAAACAGCCCCAGTGGTTCTTATCACCAGTCACAGGTTCATCATCTAATACTTAAACAGCCCCAATGGTTATCACCAGTCACAGGTTCATCATCTGATACTTAAAAGAGCCCCAGTGGTTCTTATAACCAGTCACTGGGTCATCATCTGATACTTAAACAGCCCCAGTGGTTCTTATCACCAGTCACAGGTTCATTATCTGATACTTAAACGGTGCCAGTGGTTATCACCAGTCACAGGGTCATCATCTGATACTTAAAAAGCCCCAGTGGTTATCACCAGTCACAGGATCATCATCTGATACTTATACAGCCCAGTGGTTATCACCAGTCACAGGTTCATCATCTGATACTTAAACAGCCCCAGTGGTTATCACCCGTCACAGGGTCATCATCTGATACTTAATCAGCCCCAGTGGTTCTCATCACCAGTCACAGGGTCATCATATGATACTTAAACAGCCCCAGTGGTTATCACCAGTCACAGGGTCATCATTTGATACATAAACAGCCCCAGTGGTTCTTATCACCAGTCATAGGGTCATCATCTGATACTTAAAAAGCCCCAGTGGCTATCACCAGTCACGGTCATCATTTGATACTTAAACAGCCCCAGTAGTTCTTATCACCAGTCACATGGTCATCATATGATACTTAAACAGCCCCAGTGGTTCTTATCACCAGTCACAGGTTCATCATCTGATACTTAAACAGCCCCAGTGCTTATCACCAGTCACAGGGTCATCATCTGATACTTAAACAACCCCAGTGGTTATCACCAGTCACAGGGTCATCATCTGATACTTAAACAGCCACAGTGGTTCTTCTCACCAGTCACAGTGTCATCATCTGATACTTAAACAGCCCCAGTGGTTCTTATCACCAGTCACAGGGTGATCATCTGATACTTAAATAACCCCAGTGGTTCTTATCACCAGTCACATGGTCATCATATGATACTTAAACAGCCCCAGTGGTTCTTATCACCAGTCACAGGTTCATCATCTGATACTTTAACAGCCCCAGTGCTTATCACCAGTCACAGGGTCATCATATGATACTTAAACAACCCCAGTGGTTATCACCAGTCACAGGGTCATCATCTGATACTTAAACAGCCACAGTGGTTCTTATCACCAGTCACAGTGTCATCATCTGATACTTAAACAGCCCCAGTGGTTCTTATCACCAGTCACAGGGTGATCATCTGATACTTAAACAACCCCAGTGGTTCTTATCACCAGTCACAGGTTCATCATCTGATACTTAAACAGCCCCAGTGGTTATCACCAGTCACAGGGTCATCATCTGATACTTAAACAGCCCCAGTGGTTCTTATCACCAGTCACGGACATCATCTGATACTTAACCAGCCCCAGTGGTTCTTATCACCAGTCACAGGGTCATCATCTGATACCTAAACATCCCCAGTGGTTCTCATCACCAGTCACAGGGTCATCATCTGATACTTAAACAGCCCCAGTGGTTCTCATCACCAGTCACAGGTTCATCATCTGATACATAAACAGCCCCAGTGGTTATCACCAGTCACAGGGTCATCATCTGATACTTAAACAGCCCCAGTGGTTCTTATCACCAGTCACAGGGTCATCATCTGATACTTAAAAGAGCCCCAGTGGCTCTTATCACCAGTCACAGGGTGATCATCTGATACTTAAACAGCCCCAGTGGTTCTCATCACCAGTCACAGGTTCATCATATGATACTTAAACAACCCCAGTGGTTATCACCAGTCACAGGGTCATCATCTGATACTTAAACAGCCCCAGTGGTTATCACCAGTCACAGGGTCATCATCTGATACTTAAACAGCCCCAGTGGTTCTTATCACCAGTCACAGGGTCATCATCTGATACTCAGCCCCAGTGGTTCTTATCACCAGTCACAGGGTCATCATTTGATACTTAAACAGCCCCAGTGGTTCTTATCACCAGTCACAGGTTCATCATCTGATTCTTAAACAGCCCCAGTGGTTATCACCAGTCACAGGGTCATCATCTGATACTTAATCAGCCCCAGTGGTTCTTATCACAGTCACAGGGTCAGCATCTGATACTTAAACAGCCACAGTGGTTCTTATCACCAGTCACAGGTTCATCATCTGATACTTAAAAAGCCCCAGTGGTTATCACCAGTCACTGGGTCATCATCTGATACTTAAAAGAGCCCCAGTGGTACTTATCACCAGTCACAGGGTCATCATCTGATACTTAAGAGCCCCAGTGGTTCTTATCACCAGTCACAGGGTCATCATCTGATACTTAAACAGCCCCAGTGGTTTTCACCCGTCACAGGGTCATCATCTGATACTTAAACAGCCCCAGTGGTTCTTATCACCAGTCACAGGGTCATCATCTGATACTTAAAAGAGCCCCAGTGGTTCTCATCACCAGTCTCAGGTTCATCATCTGATACTTAAACAGCCCCAGTGGTTATCACCAGTCACAGGGTCATCATCTGATACTTAAACAGCCCCAGTGGTTATCACCAGTCACAGGTTCATCATCTGATGCTTAAACAGCCCCAGTGGTTCTCATCACCAGTCACAGGTTCATCATCTGATACTTAATCAGCCCCAGTGGTTCTCATCACCAGTCGCAGGGTCATCATCTGATACTTAAGCAGCCCCAGTGGTTATCACCAGTCACAGGGTCATCATCTGATACTTAATCAGCCCCAGTGGTTCTCATCACCAGTCACAGGTTCATCATCTGATACTTAAACAGCCCAGTGGTTCTTATCACCAGTCACAGGGTCATCATCTGATACTTAAACAGCCCCAGTGGTTCTCATCACCAATCACAGGTTCATCATCTGATACTTAAACAGCCTCAGTGGTTATCACCAGTAACAAGGTCATCGTCAGATACTTAAACAGCCCCAGTGGTTCTCATCACCAGTCACTGCCATCATCTGATACTTAAACAGCCGCAGTGGTTATCACCAGTCACAGGGTCATCATCTGATGCTTAAACAGCCCCAGTGGTTCTCATCACCAGTCACAGGTTCATCATCTGAAATAGCCCCAGTGGTTATCACCAGTCACAGGGTCATCATCTGATACTTAATCAGCCCCAGTGGTTCTCATCACCAGTCATAGGGTCATCATCTGATACTTAAAAAGCCCCAGTGGCTATCACCAGTCACGGTCATCATTTGATACTTAAACAGCCCCAGTGGTTCTTATCACCAGTCACATGATCATCATATGATACTTAAACAGCCCCAGTGGTTCTTATCACCAGTCACAGGTTCATCATCTGATACTTAAACAGCCCCAGTGCTTATCACCAGTCACAGGGTCATCATCTGATACTTAAACAACCCCAGTGGTTATCACCAGTCACAGGGTCATCATCTGATACTTAAACAGCCACAGTGG
Organism: Bathymodiolus septemdierum; assembly: GCA_963383655.1. Taxonomy (NCBI): domain Eukaryota; kingdom Metazoa; phylum Mollusca; class Bivalvia; order Mytilida; family Modiolidae; genus Bathymodiolus; species Bathymodiolus septemdierum. Next base: position 63,171,540 of record OY726521.1, read on the forward strand.
TTCTTATCACCAGTCACAGTGTCATCATCTGATACTTAAACAGCCCCAGTGGTTCTTATCACCAGTCACAAGGTGATCATCTGATACTTAAATAACCCCAGTGGTTCTTATCACCAGTCACATGGTCATCATATGATACTTAAACACCCCCAGTGGTTCTTATCACCAGTCACAGGTTCATCATCTGATACTTAAACAGCCCCAGTGCTTATCACCAGTCACAGGGTCATCATCTGATACTTAAACAACCCCAGTGGTTATCACCAGTCACAGGGTCATCATCTGATACTTAAACAGCCACAGTGGTTCTGATCACCAGTCACAGTGTCATCATCTGATACTTAAACAGCCCCAGTGGTTCTTATCACCAGTCACAGGGTGATCATCTGATACTTAAACAACCCCAGTGGTTCTTATCACCAGTCACAGGTTCATCATCTGATACTTAAACAGCCCCAGTGGTTATCACCAGTCACAGGGTCATCATCTGATACTTAAACAGCCCCGGTGGTTCTTATCACCAGTCACGGTCATCATCTGATACTTAACCAGCCCCAGTGGTTCTTATCACCAGTCACAGGGTCATCATCTGATACCTAAACATCCCCAGTGGTTCTCATCACCAGTCACAGGGTCATCATCTGATACTTAAACAGCCCCAGTGGTTCTCATCACCAGTCACAGGTTCATCATCTGATACATAAACAGCCCCAGTGGTTATCACCAGTCACAGGGTCATCATCTGATACTTAAACAGCCCCAGTGGTTCTTATCACCAGTCACAGGGTCATCATCTGATACTTAAAAGAGCCCCAGTGGCTCTTATCACCAGTCACAGGGTCATCATCTGATACTTAAACAGCCCCAGTGGTTCTCATCACCAGTCACAGGTTCATCATATGATACTTAAACAACCCCAGTGGTTATCACCAGTCACAGGGTCATCATCTGATACTTAAACAGCCCCAGTGGTTATCACCAGTCACAGGGTCATCATCTGATACTTAAACAGCCCCAGTGGTTCTTATCACCAGTCACAGGGTCATCATCTGATACTCAGCCCCAGTGGTTCTTATCACCAGTCACAGGGTCATCATCTGATACTTAAACAGCCCCAGTGGTTCTTATCACCAGTCACAGGTTCATCATCTGATTCTTAAACAGCCCCAGTGGTTATCACCAGTCACAGGGTCATCATCTGATACTTAATCAGCCCCAGTGGTTCTTATCACAGTCACAGGGTCAGCATCTGATACTTAAACAGCCACAGTGGTTCTTATCACCAGTCACAGGTTCATCATATGATACTTAAAAAGCCCCAGTGGTTATCACCAGTCACTGGGTCATCATCTGATACTTAAAAGAGCCCCAGTGGTACTTATCACCAGTCACAGGGTCATCATCTGATACTTAAGAGCCCAAGTGGTTCTTATCACCAGTCACAGGGTCATCATCTGATACTTAAACAGCCCCAGTGGTTATCACCAGTCACAGGGTCATCATCTGATACTTAAACAGCCCCAGTGGTTCTTATCACCAGTCACATGGTCATCATCTGATACTTAAAAGAGCCCCAGTGGTTCTTATCACCAGTCACAGGGTCATCATCTGATACTTAAACAGCCCCAGTGGTTCTCATTACCAGTCACAGATTCATCATCTGATACTTAAACAGGCCCAGTGGTTATCACCAATCACAGGGTCATCATCTGATACTTAAACAGCCCCAGTTGTTATCACCAGTCACAGGGTCATCATCTGATTCTTAAACAGCACCAGTGGTTATCACCAGTCACAGGGTAATCATCTGATACTTAAACAGCCCCAATGGTTATCACCAGTCACAGGGTAATCATCTGATACTTAAACAGCCCCAGTGGTTATCACCAGTTACAGGGTCATCATCTGATACTTCAACAGTCCCAGTGGTTATCACCAGTCACAGGGTCATCATCTGATACTTAAACAGTCCCAGTGGTTCTCATCACCAGTCACAGGTTCATCATCTGATACTTAAACAGCCCCAGTGGTTATCACCAGTCACAGGTTCATCATCTGATACTTAAACAGCCCCAGTGGTTCTCATCACCAGTCACAGGTTCATCATCTGATGCTTAAACAGCCCCAGTGGTTCTCATCACCAGTCGCATGGTCATCATCTGATACTTAAGCAGCCCCAGTGGTTATCACCAGTCACAGGGTCATCATCTGATACTTAATCAGCCCCAGTGGTTCTCATCACCAGTCACAGGTTCATCATCTGATACTTAAACAGCCCCAGTGGTTCTTATCACCAGTCACAGGGTCATCATCTGATACTTAAACAGCCCTAGTGGTTCTTATCACCAGTCACAGGTTCATCATCTGATACTTAAACAGCCCCAGTGGTTCTTATCACCAGTCACAGGTTCATCATCTGATACTTAAACAGCCCCAGTGGTTATCACCAGTCACTGGGTCATCATCTGATACTTAAACAGCCCCAGTGGTTCTCATCACCAGTCACAGGTTCATCATCTGATACTTAAACAGCCTCAGTGGTTATCACCAGTAACAAGGTCATCGTCAGATACTTAAACAGCCCCAGTGGTTCTCATCACCAGTCACAGTGTCATCATCTGATACTTAAACAGCCACAGTGGTTATCACCAGTCACAGGGTCATCATCTGATGCTTAAACAGCCCCAGTGGTTCTCATCACCAGTCACAGGTTCATCATCTGAAACAGCCCCAGTGGTTATCACCAGTCACAGGGTCATCATCTGATACTTAATCAGCCCCAGTGGTTCTCATCACCAGTCACAGGGTCATCATATGATACGTAAACAGCCCCAGTGGTTATCACCAGTCACAGGGTCATCATTTGATACATAAACAGCCCCAGTGGTTCTTATCACCAGTCACAGGATCATCATCTGATACTTAAAAAGCCCCAGTGGTTATCACCAGTCACGGTCATCATTTGATACTTAAACAGCCCCAGTGGTTCTTATCACCAGTCACATGGTCATCATATGATACTTAAACAGCCCCAGTGGTTCTTATCACCAGTGACAGGTTCATCATATGATACTTAAACAGCCCCAGTGGTTATCACCAGTCACAGGGTCATCATTTGATACTTAAACAACCCCAGTGGTTATCACCAGTCACAGGGTCATCATCTGATACTTAAACAGCCACAGTGGTTCTTATCACCAGTCACAGGGTCATCATCTGATACTTAAACAGCCCCAGTGGTTCTTATCACCAGTCACAGGGTCATCATCTGATACTTAAACAACCCCAGTGGTTCTTATCACCAGTCACAGGTTCATCATCTGATACTTAAACAGCCCGAGTGGTTATCACCAGTCACACGGTCATCATCTGATACTTAAACAGCCCCAGTGGTTCTTATCACCAGTCACAGGGTCATCATCTGATACTTAACCAGCCCCAGTGGTTCTAATCACCAGTCACAGGGTCATCTGATACCTAAACAGCCCCAGTGGTTCTCATCACCAGTCACAGGGTCATCATATGATACTTAAACAGCCCCAGTGGTTATCACCAGTCACAGGGTCATCATCTGATACTTAACAGCCCCAGTGGTTCTCATCACCAGTCACAGGTTCATCATCTGATACATAAACAGCCCCAGTGGTTATCACCAGTCACAGGGTCATCATCTGATACTTAAGCAACCACAGTGATTCTTATCACCAGTCACAGGGTCATCATCTGATACTTAAACAGCCCAAGTGGTTATCACCAGTCACAGGGTCATCATCTGATACTTAAACAGCCTCAGTGGTTCTTATCACCAGTCACAGGTTCATTATCTGATGCTTAAACAGCCCCAGTGGTTATCACCAGTCACTGGGTCATCATCTGATACTTAAAAGAGCCCCAGTGGTTCTTATCACCAGTCTCAGGGTCATCATCTGATACTTAAAAGAGCCCAGTGGTTCTTATCACCAGTCACAGGGTCATCATCTGATACTTAAACAGCCCCAGTGGTTATCACCAGTCACAGGGTCATCATCTGATACTTAAACAGCCCCAGTGGTTCTTATCACCAATCACAGGGTCATCATCTGATACTTAAAAGAGCCCCAGTGGTTCTTATCACCAGTCACAGGGTCATCATCTGATACTTAAACAGCCCCAGTGGTTCTCATCACCAGTCACAGGTTCATCATATGATACTTAAACAGCCCCAGTGGTTATCACCAGTCACAGGGTCATCATGTGATACTTAAACAGCCCCAGTGGTTATCACCAGTCACATGGTCATCATCTGATACTTAAACAGCCCCAATGGTTCTTATCACCAGTCACAGGGTCATCATCTGATACTCAGATCCAGTGGTTCTTATCACCAGTCACAGGGTCATCATCTGATACTTAAACAGCCCCAGTGGTTCTTATCACCAATCACAGGTTCATCATCTGATTCTTAAACAGCCCCAGTGGTTATCACCAGTCACAGGGTCATCATCTGATACTTAAACAGCCCCAGTGGTTCTTATCACAGTCACATTGTCGGCATCTGATATTTAAACAGCCACAGTGGTTATCACCAGTCACAGGGTCATCATCTGATACTTAAACAGCCCCAGTGGGTCTCATCACCAGTCACAGTGTCATCATCTGATACTTAAAAAGCCCCAGTGGTTATCACCAGTCACAGGGTCATCATTTGATACTTAAACAGCCCCAGTGGTTCTTATCACTAGTCACAGGGTCATCATTTGATACTTAAACAGCCCCAGTGGTTATCACCATTCACAGGGTCATCATCTGATACTTAAACAGCCCCAGTGGTTCTCATCACCAGTCACAGGCTCATCATTTGATACTTAAACAGCCCCAGTGGTTATCACCAGTCACAGGGTCATCATCTGATACTTAAACAGCCCCAGTGGTTATCACCAGTGACAGGGTCATCATCTGATACTTAAACAGCCCCAGTGATTCTTATCACCAGTCACAGGGTCATCATATGATACTTAAACAGCCCCAGTGGTTCTTATCACCAGTCACAGGTTCATCATCTGATACATAAACAGCCCCAGTGGTTATCACCAGTCACAGGGTCATCATCTGATGCTTAAACAGCCACAGTGATTCTTATCACCAGTCACATGGTCATCATCTGATACTTAAACAGCCCCAGTGGTTATCACCAGTCACAGGGTCATCATCTGATACTTAAACAGCCCCAGTGGTTCTTATCACCAGTCACAGGTTCATCATCTGATACTTAAACAGCCCCAGTGGTTATCACCAGTCACTGGGTCATCATCTGATACTTAAACAGCCCCAGTGGTTATCACCAGTCACAGGGTCATCATCTGATACTTAAACAGCCCCAGTGGTTCTTATCACCAGTCACAGGGTCATCATATGATACTTAAACAGCCCCAGTGGTTCTTATCACCAGTCACAGGTTCATCATCTGATACATAAACAGCCCCAGTGGTTATCACCAGTCACAGGGTCATCATCTGATACTTAAACAGCCACAGTGATTCTTATCACCAGTCACAGGGTCATCATCTGATACTTAAACAGCCCCAGTGGTTATCACCAGTCACAGGGTCATCATCTGATACTTAAACAGCCCCAGTGGTTCTTATCACCAGTCACAGGTTCATCATCTGATACTTAAACAGCCCCAGTAGTTATCACCAGTCACTGGGTCATCATCTGATACTTAAAAGAGCCCCAGTGGTGCTTATCACCAGTCACAGGGTCATCATCTGATACTTAAGAGCCCCAGTGGTTCTTATCACCAGTCACAGGTTCATCATCTGATTCTTAAACAGCCCCAGTGGTTATCACCAGTCACAGGGTAATCATCTGATACTTAAACAGCCCCAGTGGTTCTCATTACCAGTCACAGGTTCATCATCTGATTCTTAAACAGCCCCAGTGGTTATCACCAGTCACAGGGTAATCATCTGATACTTAAACAGCCCCAGTGGTTATCACCAGTTACAGGGTCATCATCTGATACTTAAACAGCCCCAGTGGTTCTCATCACCAACACAGGGTCATCATCTGATACTTAAACAGCCCCAGTGGTTCTTATCACCAGTCACAGGGTCATCATCTGATACTTAAACAGCCCTAGTGGTTCTTATCACCAGTCACAGGGTCATCATATGATACTTAAACAGCCCCAGTGGTTCTTATCACCAGTCACAGGTTCATCATCTGATACTTAAACAACCCCAGTGGTTCTTATCACCAGTCACAGGTTCATCATCTGATACTTAAACAGCCCCAGTGGTTATCATCAGTCACAGGGTCATCATCTGATACTTAAACAGCCCCAGTGGTTCTTATCACCAGTCACAGGGCCATTATCTGATACTCAGCCCCAGTGGTTCTTATCACCAGTCACAGGGTCATCATCTGATACTTACACAGCCCCAGTGGTTATCACCAGTCACATGGTCATCATCTGATACTTAAACAGCCCCAGTGTTTATCACCAGTCACAGGGTCATCACCTGATACTTAAACAGCCCCAGTGGTTATCACCAGTCACAGGGTCATCATCTGATACTTAAACAACCCCAATGGTTCTTATCACCAGTCACAGGTTCATCATCTGATACTTAAACAGCCCCAGTGGTTCTTATAACCAGTCACAGGGCCATTATCTGATACTCAGCCCCAGTGGTTCTTATCACCAGTCACAGGGTCATCATCTGATACTTAAACAGCCCCAGTGGTTATCACCAGTCACAGGGTCATCATCTGATACTTAAGCAGCCCCAGTGGTTCTTATCACCAGTCACACGGTCATCATCTGATACTTAAACAGCCCCAGTGGTTATCACCAGTCACAGGGTCATCATCTGATACTTAAACAGCCCCAGTGGTTATCACCAGTCACAGGGTCATCATCTGATACTTAAACAGCCCCAGTGGTTCTTATCACCAGTCACAGGGTCATCATCTGATACTCAGCCCCAGTGGTTCTTATCACCAGTCACAGGGTCATCATCTGATACTTAAACAGCCCCAGTGGTTCTTATCACCAGTCACAGGTTCATCATCTGATTCTTAAACAGCCCCAGTGGTTATCACCAGTCACAGGGTCATCATCTGATACTTAAACAGCCCCAGTGGTTCTTATCACCAGTCACATGGTCATCATATGATACTTAAACAGCCCCAGTGGTTCTTATCACCAGTCACAGGGTCATCATCTGATACTTAAACAGCCCCAGTGGTTCTCATCACCAGCCACAGGGTCATCATCTGATACTTAAACAGCCCCAGTGGTTCTTATTACCAGTCACAGGGTCATCATCTGATACTTAAACAGCCCCAGTGGTTATCACCAGTCACAGGGTCATCATCTGATACTTAAACAGCCCCAGTGGTTCTTATCACCAGTCACAGGTTCATCATCTAATACTTAAACAGCCCCAATGGTTATCACCAGTCACAGGTTCATCATCTGATACTTAAAAGAGCCCCAGTGGTTCTTATAACCAGTCACTGGGTCATCATCTGATACTTAAACAGCCCCAGTGGTTCTTATCACCAGTCACAGGTTCATTATCTGATACTTAAACGGTGCCAGTGGTTATCACCAGTCACAGGGTCATCATCTGATACTTAAAAAGCCCCAGTGGTTATCACCAGTCACAGGATCATCATCTGATACTTATACAGCCCAGTGGTTATCACCAGTCACAGGTTCATCATCTGATACTTAAACAGCCCCAGTGGTTATCACCAGTCACAGGATCATCATCTGATACTTAAACAGCCCCAGTGGTTATCACCAGTCACAGGTTCATCATTTGATACTTAAACAGCCCCAGTGGTTCTTATCACTAGTCACAGGGTCATCATTTGATACTTAAACAGCCCCAGTGGTTATCACCAGTCACAGGGTCATCATCTGATACTTAAACAGCCCCAGTGGTTCTCATCACCAGTCACAGGGTCATCATTTGATACTTAAACAGCCCCAGTGGTTATCACCAGTCACAGGGTCATCATCTGATACTTAAACAGCCCCAGTGGTTATCACCAGTGACAGGGTCATCATCTGATACTTAAACAGCCCCAGTGATTCTTATCACCAGTCACAGGGTCATCATATGATACTTAAACAGCCCCAGTGGTTCTTATCACCAGTCACAGGTTCATCATCTGATACATAAACAGCCCCAGTGGTTATCACCAGTCACAGGGTCATCATTTGATACTTAAACAGCCCCAGTGGTTCTTATCACCAGTCACAGGGTCATCATTTGATACTTAAACAGCCCCAGTGGTTATCACCAATCACAGGGTCATCATCTGATACTTAAACAGCCCCAGTGGTTCTCATCACCAGTCACAGGGTCATCATTTGTAACTTAAACAGCCCCAGTGGTTATCACCAGTCACGGTCATCATCTGATGCTTAAACAGCCCCAGTGGTTCTCATCACCAGTCACAGGTTCATCATCTGAAACAGCCCCAGTGGTTATCACCAGTCACAGGGTCATCATCTGATACTTAATCAGCCCCAGTGGTTCTCATCACCAGTCACAGGGTCATCATATGATACTTAAACAGCCCCAGTGGTTATCACCAGTCACAGGGTCATCATTTGATACATAAACAGCCCCAGTGGTTCTTATCACCAGTCATAGGGTCATCATCTGATACTTAAAAAGCCCCAGTGGCTATCACCAGTCACGGTCATCATTTGATACTTAAACAGCCCCAGTGGTTCTCATCACCAGTCACAGGTTCATCATCTGAAACAGCCCCAGTGGTTATCACCAGTCACATGGTCATCATATGATACTTAAACAGCCCCAGTGGTTCTTATCACCAGTCACAGGTTCATCATCTGATACTTAAACAGCCCCAGTGCTTATCACCAGTCACAGGGTCATCATCTGATACTTAAACAACCCCAGTGGTTATCACCAGTCACAGGGTCATCATCTGATACTTAAACAGCCACAGTGGTTCTTATCACCAGTCACAGTGTCATCATCTGATACTTAAACAGCCCCAGTGGTTCTTATCACCAGTCACAGGGTGATCATCTGATACTTAAATAACCCCAGTGGTTCTTATCACCAGTCACATGGTCATCATATGATACTTAAACAGCCCCAGTGGTTCTTATCACCAGTCACAGGTTCATCATCTGATACTTAAACAGCCCCAGTGCTTATCACCAGTCACAGGGTCATCATCTGATACTTAAACAACCCCAGTGGTTATCACCAGTCACAGGGTCATCATCTGATACTTAAACAGCCACAGTGGTTCTTATCACCAGTCACAGTGTCATCATCTGATACTTAAACAGCCCCAGTGGTTCTTATCACCAGTCACAGGGTGATCATCTGATACTTAAACAACCCCAGTGGTTCTTATCACCAGTCACAGGTTCATCATCTGATACTTAAACAGCCCCAGTGGTTATCACCAGTCACAGGGTCATCATCTGATACTTAAACAGCCCCAGTGGTTCTTATCACCAGTCACGGTCATCATCTGATACTTAACCAGCCCCAGTGGTTCTTATCACCAGTCACAGGGTCATCATCTGATACCTAAACATCCCCAGTGGTTCTCATCACCAGTCACAGGGTCATCATCTGATACTTAAACAGCCCCAGTGGTTCTCATCACCAGTCACAGGTTCATCATCTGATACATAAACAGCCCCAGTGGTTATCACCAGTCACAGGGTCATCATCTGATACTTAAACAGCCCCAGTGGTTCTTATCACCAGTCACAGGGTCATCATCTGATACTTAAAAGAGCCCCAGTGGCTCTTATCACCAGTCACAGGGTCATCATCTGATACTTAAACAGCCCCAGTGGTTCTCATCACCAGTCACAGGTTCATCATATGATACTTAAACAACCCCAGTGGTTATCACCAGTCACAGGGTCATCATCTGATACTTAAACAGCCCCAGTGGTTATCACCAGTCACAGGGTCATCATCTGATACTTAAACAGCCCCAGTGGTTCTTATCACCAGTCACAGGGTCATCATCTGATACTCAGCCCCAGTGGTTCTTATCACCAGTCACAGGGTCATCATCTGATACTTAAACAGCCCCAGTGGTTCTTATCACCAGTCACAGGTTCATCATCTGATTCTTAAACAGCCCCAGTGGTTATCACCAGTCACAGGGTCATCATCTGATACTTAAACAGCCCCAGTGGTTCTTATCACCAGTCACATGGTCATCATATGATACTTAAACAGCCCCAGTGGTTCTTATCACCAGTCACAGGGTCATCATCTGATACTTAAACAGCCCCAGTGGTTCTCATCACCAGCCACAGGGTCATCATCTGATACTTAAACAGCCCCAGTGGTTCTTATTACCAGTCACAGGGTCATCATCTGATACTTAAACAGCCCCAGTGGTTATCACCAGTCACAGGGTCATCATCTGATACTTAAACAGCCCCAGTGGTTCTTATCACCAGTCACAGGTTCATCATCTAATACTTAAACAGCCCCAATGGTTATCACCAGTCACAGGTTCATCATCTGATACTTAAAAGAGCCCCAGTGGTTCTTATAACCAGTCACTGGGTCATCATCTGATACTTAAACAGCCCCAGTGGTTCTTATCACCAGTCACAGGTTCATTATCTGATACTTAAACGGTGCCAGTGGTTATCACCAGTCACAGGGTCATCATCTGATACTTAAAAAGCCCCAGTGGTTATCACCAGTCACAGGATCATCATCTGATACTTATACAGCCCAGTGGTTATCACCAGTCACAGGTTCATCATCTGATACTTAAACAGCCCCAGTGGTTATCACCCGTCACAGGGTCATCATCTGATACTTAATCAGCCCCAGTGGTTCTCATCACCAGTCACAGGGTCATCATATGATACTTAAACAGCCCCAGTGGTTATCACCAGTCACAGGGTCATCATTTGATACATAAACAGCCCCAGTGGTTCTTATCACCAGTCATAGGGTCATCATCTGATACTTAAAAAGCCCCAGTGGCTATCACCAGTCACGGTCATCATTTGATACTTAAACAGCCCCAGTAGTTCTTATCACCAGTCACATGGTCATCATATGATACTTAAACAGCCCCAGTGGTTCTTATCACCAGTCACAGGTTCATCATCTGATACTTAAACAGCCCCAGTGCTTATCACCAGTCACAGGGTCATCATCTGATACTTAAACAACCCCAGTGGTTATCACCAGTCACAGGGTCATCATCTGATACTTAAACAGCCACAGTGGTTCTTCTCACCAGTCACAGTGTCATCATCTGATACTTAAACAGCCCCAGTGGTTCTTATCACCAGTCACAGGGTGATCATCTGATACTTAAATAACCCCAGTGGTTCTTATCACCAGTCACATGGTCATCATATGATACTTAAACAGCCCCAGTGGTTCTTATCACCAGTCACAGGTTCATCATCTGATACTTTAACAGCCCCAGTGCTTATCACCAGTCACAGGGTCATCATATGATACTTAAACAACCCCAGTGGTTATCACCAGTCACAGGGTCATCATCTGATACTTAAACAGCCACAGTGGTTCTTATCACCAGTCACAGTGTCATCATCTGATACTTAAACAGCCCCAGTGGTTCTTATCACCAGTCACAGGGTGATCATCTGATACTTAAACAACCCCAGTGGTTCTTATCACCAGTCACAGGTTCATCATCTGATACTTAAACAGCCCCAGTGGTTATCACCAGTCACAGGGTCATCATCTGATACTTAAACAGCCCCAGTGGTTCTTATCACCAGTCACGGACATCATCTGATACTTAACCAGCCCCAGTGGTTCTTATCACCAGTCACAGGGTCATCATCTGATACCTAAACATCCCCAGTGGTTCTCATCACCAGTCACAGGGTCATCATCTGATACTTAAACAGCCCCAGTGGTTCTCATCACCAGTCACAGGTTCATCATCTGATACATAAACAGCCCCAGTGGTTATCACCAGTCACAGGGTCATCATCTGATACTTAAACAGCCCCAGTGGTTCTTATCACCAGTCACAGGGTCATCATCTGATACTTAAAAGAGCCCCAGTGGCTCTTATCACCAGTCACAGGGTGATCATCTGATACTTAAACAGCCCCAGTGGTTCTCATCACCAGTCACAGGTTCATCATATGATACTTAAACAACCCCAGTGGTTATCACCAGTCACAGGGTCATCATCTGATACTTAAACAGCCCCAGTGGTTATCACCAGTCACAGGGTCATCATCTGATACTTAAACAGCCCCAGTGGTTCTTATCACCAGTCACAGGGTCATCATCTGATACTCAGCCCCAGTGGTTCTTATCACCAGTCACAGGGTCATCATTTGATACTTAAACAGCCCCAGTGGTTCTTATCACCAGTCACAGGTTCATCATCTGATTCTTAAACAGCCCCAGTGGTTATCACCAGTCACAGGGTCATCATCTGATACTTAATCAGCCCCAGTGGTTCTTATCACAGTCACAGGGTCAGCATCTGATACTTAAACAGCCACAGTGGTTCTTATCACCAGTCACAGGTTCATCATCTGATACTTAAAAAGCCCCAGTGGTTATCACCAGTCACTGGGTCATCATCTGATACTTAAAAGAGCCCCAGTGGTACTTATCACCAGTCACAGGGTCATCATCTGATACTTAAGAGCCCCAGTGGTTCTTATCACCAGTCACAGGGTCATCATCTGATACTTAAACAGCCCCAGTGGTTTTCACCCGTCACAGGGTCATCATCTGATACTTAAACAGCCCCAGTGGTTCTTATCACCAGTCACAGGGTCATCATCTGATACTTAAAAGAGCCCCAGTGGTTCTCATCACCAGTCTCAGGTTCATCATCTGATACTTAAACAGCCCCAGTGGTTATCACCAGTCACAGGGTCATCATCTGATACTTAAACAGCCCCAGTGGTTATCACCAGTCACAGGTTCATCATCTGATGCTTAAACAGCCCCAGTGGTTCTCATCACCAGTCACAGGTTCATCATCTGATACTTAATCAGCCCCAGTGGTTCTCATCACCAGTCGCAGGGTCATCATCTGATACTTAAGCAGCCCCAGTGGTTATCACCAGTCACAGGGTCATCATCTGATACTTAATCAGCCCCAGTGGTTCTCATCACCAGTCACAGGTTCATCATCTGATACTTAAACAGCCCAGTGGTTCTTATCACCAGTCACAGGGTCATCATCTGATACTTAAACAGCCCCAGTGGTTCTCATCACCAATCACAGGTTCATCATCTGATACTTAAACAGCCTCAGTGGTTATCACCAGTAACAAGGTCATCGTCAGATACTTAAACAGCCCCAGTGGTTCTCATCACCAGTCACTGCCATCATCTGATACTTAAACAACCGCAGTGGTTATCACCAGTCACAGGGTCATCATCTGATGCTTAAACAGCCCCAGTGGTTCTCATCACCAGTCACAGGTTCATCATCTGAAATAGCCCCAGTGGTTATCACCAGTCACAGGGTCATCATCTGATACTTAATCAGCCCCAGTGGTTCTCATCACCAGTCATAGGGTCATCATCTGATACTTAAAAAGCCCCAGTGGCTATCACCAGTCACGGTCATCATTTGATACTTAAACAGCCCCAGTGGTTCTTATCACCAGTCACATGATCATCATATGATACTTAAACAGCCCCAGTGGTTCTTATCACCAGTCACAGGTTCATCATCTGATACTTAAACAGCCCCAGTGCTTATCACCAGTCACAGGGTCATCATCTGATACTTAAACAACCCCAGTGGTTATCACCAGTCACAGGGTCATCATCTGATACTTAAACAGCCACAGTGGTTCTTATCACCAGTCACAGTGTCATCATCTGATACTTAAACAGCCCCAGTGGTTCTTATCACCAGTCACAAGGTGATCATCTGATACTTAAATAACCCCAGTGGTTCTTATCACCAGTCACATGGTCATCATATGATACTTAAACACCCCCAGTGGTTCTTATCACCAGTCACAGGTTCATCATCTGATACTTAAACAGCCCCAGTGCTTATCACCAGTCACAGGGTCATCATCTGATACTTAAACAACCCCAGTGGTTATCACCAGTCACAGGGTCATCATCTGATACTTAAACAGCCACAGTGGTTCTGATCACCAGTCACAGTGTCATCATCTGATACTTAAACAGCCCCAGTGGTTCTTATCACCAGTCACAGGGTGATCATCTGATACTTAAACAACCCCAGTGGTTCTTATCACCAGTCACAGGTTCATCATCTGATACTTAAACAGCCCCAGTGGTTATCACCAGTCACAGGGTCATCATCTGATACTTAAACAGCCCCGGTGGTTCTTATCACCAGTCACGGTCATCATCTGATACTTAACCAGCCCCAGTGGTTCTTATCACCAGTCACAGGGTCATCATCTGATACCTAAACATCCCCAGTGGTTCTCATCACCAGTCACAGGGTCATCATCTGATACTTAAACAGCCCCAGTGGTTCTCATCACCAGTCACAGGTTCATCATCTGATACATAAACAGCCCCAGTGGTTATCACCAGTCACAGGGTCATCATCTGATACTTAAACAGCCCCAGTGGTTCTTATCACCAGTCACAGGGTCATCATCTGATACTTAAAAGAGCCCCAGTGGCTCTTATCACCAGTCACAGGGTCATCATCTGATACTTAAACAGCCCCAGTGGTTCTCATCACCAGTCACAGGTTCATCATATGATACTTAAACAACCCCAGTGGTTATCACCAGTCACAGGGTCATCATCTGATACTTAAACAGCCCCAGTGGTTATCACCAGTCACAGGGTCATCATCTGATACTTAAACAGCCCCAGTGGTTCTTATCACCAGTCACAGGGTCATCATCTGATACTCAGCCCCAGTGGTTCTTATCACCAGTCACAGGGTCATCATCTGATACTTAAACAGCCCCAGTGGTTCTTATCACCAGTCACAGGTTCATCATCTGATTCTTAAACAGCCCCAGTGGTTATCACCAGTCACAGGGTCATCATCTGATACTTAATCAGCCCCAGTGGTTCTTATCACAGTCACAGGGTCAGCATCTGATACTTAAACAGCCACAGTGGTTCTTATCACCAGTCACAGGTTCATCATATGATACTTAAAAAGCCCCAGTGGTTATCACCAGTCACTGGGTCATCATCTGATACTTAAAAGAGCCCCAGTGGTACTTATCACCAGTCACAGGGTCATCATCTGATACTTAAGAGCCCAAGTGGTTCTTATCACCAGTCACAGGGTCATCATCTGATACTTAAACAGCCCCAGTGGTTATCACCAGTCACAGGGTCATCATCTGATACTTAAACAGCCCCAGTGGTTCTTATCACCAGTCACATGGTCATCATCTGATACTTAAAAGAGCCCCAGTGGTTCTTATCACCAGTCACAGGGTCATCATCTGATACTTAAACAGCCCCAGTGGTTCTCATTACCAGTCACAGATTCATCATCTGATACTTAAACAGGCCCAGTGGTTATCACCAATCACAGGGTCATCATCTGATACTTAAACAGCCCCAGTTGTTATCACCAGTCACAGGGTCATCATCTGATTCTTAAACAGCACCAGTGGTTATCACCAGTCACAGGGTAATCATCTGATACTTAAACAGCCCCAATGGTTATCACCAGTCACAGGGTAATCATCTGATACTTAAACAGCCCCAGTGGTTATCACCAGTTACAGGGTCATCATCTGATACTTCAACAGTCCCAGTGGTTATCACCAGTCACAGGGTCATCATCTGATACTTAAACAGTCCCAGTGGTTCTCATCACCAGTCACAGGTTCATCATCTGATACTTAAACAGCCCCAGTGGTTATCACCAGTCACAGGTTCATCATCTGATACTTAAACAGCCCCAGTGGTTCTCATCACCAGTCACAGGTTCATCATCTGATGCTTAAACAGCCCCAGTGGTTCTCATCACCAGTCGCATGGTCATCATCTGATACTTAAGCAGCCCCAGTGGTTATCACCAGTCACAGGGTCATCATCTGATACTTAATCAGCCCCAGTGGTTCTCATCACCAGTCACAGGTTCATCATCTGATACTTAAACAGCCCCAGTGGTTCTTATCACCAGTCACAGGGTCATCATCTGATACTTAAACAGCCCTAGTGGTTCTTATCACCAGTCACAGGTTCATCATCTGATACTTAAACAGCCCCAGTGGTTCTTATCACCAGTCACAGGTTCATCATCTGATACTTAAACAGCCCCAGTGGTTATCACCAGTCACTGGGTCATCATCTGATACTTAAACAGCCCCAGTGGTTCTCATCACCAGTCACAGGTTCATCATCTGATACTTAAACAGCCTCAGTGGTTATCACCAGTAACAAGGTCATCGTCAGATACTTAAACAGCCCCAGTGGTTCTCATCACCAGTCACAGTGTCATCATCTGATACTTAAACAGCCACAGTGGTTATCACCAGTCACAGGGTCATCATCTGATGCTTAAACAGCCCCAGTGGTTCTCATCACCAGTCACAGGTTCATCATCTGAAACAGCCCCAGTGGTTATCACCAGTCACAGGGTCATCATCTGATACTTAATCAGCCCCAGTGGTTCTCATCACCAGTCACAGGGTCATCATATGATACGTAAACAGCCCCAGTGGTTATCACCAGTCACAGGGTCATCATTTGATACATAAACAGCCCCAGTGGTTCTTATCACCAGTCACAGGATCATCATCTGATACTTAAAAAGCCCCAGTGGTTATCACCAGTCACGGTCATCATTTGATACTTAAACAGCCCCAGTGGTTCTTATCACCAGTCACATGGTCATCATATGATACTTAAACAGCCCCAGTGGTTCTTATCACCAGTGACAGGTTCATCATATGATACTTAAACAGCCCCAGTGGTTATCACCAGTCACAGGGTCATCATTTGATACTTAAACAACCCCAGTGGTTATCACCAGTCACAGGGTCATCATCTGATACTTAAACAGCCACAGTGGTTCTTATCACCAGTCACAGGGTCATCATCTGATACTTAAACAGCCCCAGTGGTTCTTATCACCAGTCACAGGGTCATCATCTGATACTTAAACAACCCCAGTGGTTCTTATCACCAGTCACAGGTTCATCATCTGATACTTAAACAGCCCGAGTGGTTATCACCAGTCACACGGTCATCATCTGATACTTAAACAGCCCCAGTGGTTCTTATCACCAGTCACAGGGTCATCATCTGATACTTAACCAGCCCCAGTGGTTCTAATCACCAGTCACAGGGTCATCTGATACCTAAACAGCCCCAGTGGTTCTCATCACCAGTCACAGGGTCATCATATGATACTTAAACAGCCCCAGTGGTTATCACCAGTCACAGGGTCATCATCTGATACTTAACAGCCCCAGTGGTTCTCATCACCAGTCACAGGTTCATCATCTGATACATAAACAGCCCCAGTGGTTATCACCAGTCACAGGGTCATCATCTGATACTTAAGCAACCACAGTGATTCTTATCACCAGTCACAGGGTCATCATCTGATACTTAAACAGCCCAAGTGGTTATCACCAGTCACAGGGTCATCATCTGATACTTAAACAGCCTCAGTGGTTCTTATCACCAGTCACAGGTTCATTATCTGATGCTTAAACAGCCCCAGTGGTTATCACCAGTCACTGGGTCATCATCTGATACTTAAAAGAGCCCCAGTGGTTCTTATCACCAGTCTCAGGGTCATCATCTGATACTTAAAAGAGCCCAGTGGTTCTTATCACCAGTCACAGGGTCATCATCTGATACTTAAACAGCCCCAGTGGTTATCACCAGTCACAGGGTCATCATCTGATACTTAAACAGCCCCAGTGGTTCTTATCACCAATCACAGGGTCATCATCTGATACTTAAAAGAGCCCCAGTGGTTCTTATCACCAGTCACAGGGTCATCATCTGATACTTAAACAGCCCCAGTGGTTCTCATCACCAGTCACAGGTTCATCATATGATACTTAAACAGCCCCAGTGGTTATCACCAGTCACAGGGTCATCATGTGATACTTAAACAGCCCCAGTGGTTATCACCAGTCACATGGTCATCATCTGATACTTAAACAGCCCCAATGGTTCTTATCACCAGTCACAGGGTCATCATCTGATACTCAGATCCAGTGGTTCTTATCACCAGTCACAGGGTCATCATCTGATACTTAAACAGCCCCAGTGGTTCTTATCACCAATCACAGGTTCATCATCTGATTCTTAAACAGCCCCAGTGGTTATCACCAGTCACAGGGTCATCATCTGATACTTAAACAGCCCCAGTGGTTCTTATCACAGTCACATTGTCGGCATCTGATATTTAAACAGCCACAGTGGTTATCACCAGTCACAGGGTCATCATCTGATACTTAAACAGCCCCAGTGGGTCTCATCACCAGTCACAGTGTCATCATCTGATACTTAAAAAGCCCCAGTGGTTATCACCAGTCACAGGGTCATCATTTGATACTTAAACAGCCCCAGTGGTTCTTATCACTAGTCACAGGGTCATCATTTGATACTTAAACAGCCCCAGTGGTTATCACCAGTCACAGGGTCATCATCTGATACTTAAACAGCCCCAGTGGTTCTCATCACCAGTCACAGGCTCATCATTTGATACTTAAACAGCCCCAGTGGTTATCACCAGTCACAGGGTCATCATCTGATACTTAAACAGCCCCAGTGGTTATCACCAGTGACAGGGTCATCATCTGATACTTAAACAGCCCCAGTGATTCTTATCACCAGTCACAGGGTCATCATATGATACTTAAACAGCCCCAGTGGTTCTTATCACCAGTCACAGGTTCATCATCTGATACATAAACAGCCCCAGTGGTTATCACCAGTCACAGGGTCATCATCTGATGCTTAAACAGCCACAGTGATTCTTATCACCAGTCACATGGTCATCATCTGATACTTAAACAGCCCCAGTGGTTATCACCAGTCACAGGGTCATCATCTGATACTTAAACAGCCCCAGTGGTTCTTATCACCAGTCACAGGTTCATCATCTGATACTTAAACAGCCCCAGTGGTTATCACCAGTCACTGGGTCATCATCTGATACTTAAACAGCCCCAGTGGTTATCACCAGTCACAGGGTCATCATCTGATACTTAAACAGCCCCAGTGGTTCTTATCACCAGTCACAGGGTCATCATATGATACTTAAACAGCCCCAGTGGTTCTTATCACCAGTCACAGGTTCATCATCTGATACATAAACAGCCCCAGTGGTTATCACCAGTCACAGGGTCATCATCTGATACTTAAACAGCCACAGTGATTCTTATCACCAGTCACAGGGTCATCATCTGATACTTAAACAGCCCCAGTGGTTATCACCAGTCACAGGGTCATCATCTGATACTTAAACAGCCCCAGTGGTTCTTATCACCAGTCACAGGTTCATCATCTGATACTTAAACAGCCCCAGTAGTTATCACCAGTCACTGGGTCATCATCTGATACTTAAAAGAGCCCCAGTGGTGCTTATCACCAGTCACAGGGTCATCATCTGATACTTAAGAGCCCCAGTGGTTCTTATCACCAGTCACAGGTTCATCATCTGATTCTTAAACAGCCCCAGTGGTTATCACCAGTCACAGGGTAATCATCTGATACTTAAACAGCCCCAGTGGTTCTCATTACCAGTCACAGGTTCATCATCTGATTCTTAAACAGCCCCAGTGGTTATCACCAGTCACAGGGTAATCATCTGATACTTAAACAGCCCCAGTGGTTATCACCAGTTACAGGGTCATCATCTGATACTTAAACAGCCCCAGTGGTTCTCATCACCAACACAGGGTCATCATCTGATACTTAAACAGCCCCAGTGGTTCTTATCACCAGTCACAGGGTCATCATCTGATACTTAAACAGCCCTAGTGGTTCTTATCACCAGTCACAGGGTCATCATATGATACTTAAACAGCCCCAGTGGTTCTTATCACCAGTCACAGGTTCATCATCTGATACTTAAACAACCCCAGTGGTTCTTATCACCAGTCACAGGTTCATCATCTGATACTTAAACAGCCCCAGTGGTTATCATCAGTCACAGGGTCATCATCTGATACTTAAACAGCCCCAGTGGTTCTTATCACCAGTCACAGGGCCATTATCTGATACTCAGCCCCAGTGGTTCTTATCACCAGTCACAGGGTCATCATCTGATACTTACACAGCCCCAGTGGTTATCACCAGTCACATGGTCATCATCTGATACTTAAACAGCCCCAGTGTTTATCACCAGTCACAGGGTCATCACCTGATACTTAAACAGCCCCAGTGGTTATCACCAGTCACAGGGTCATCATCTGATACTTAAACAACCCCAATGGTTCTTATCACCAGTCACAGGTTCATCATCTGATACTTAAACAGCCCCAGTGGTTCTTATAACCAGTCACAGGGCCATTATCTGATACTCAGCCCCAGTGGTTCTTATCACCAGTCACAGGGTCATCATCTGATACTTAAACAGCCCCAGTGGTTATCACCAGTCACAGGGTCATCATCTGATACTTAAGCAGCCCCAGTGGTTCTTATCACCAGTCACACGGTCATCATCTGATACTTAAACAGCCCCAGTGTTTCTCATCACCAGTCACAGGGTCATCATCTGATACTTAAACAGCCCCAGTGGTTCTTATCACAGTCACAGGGTCAGCATCTGATACTTAAACAGCCCCAGTGGTTATCACCAGTCACATGGTCATCATCTGATACTTAAACAGCCCCAGTGTTTATCACCAGTCACAGGGTCATCACCTGATGCTTAAACAGCCCCAGTGGTTATCACCAGTCACGGGGTCATCATCTGATACTTAAACAGCCCCAATGGTTATCACCAGTCACAGGGTCATCATCTGATACTTAAACAGCCCTAGTGGTTCTTATCACCAGTCACAGGGTCATCACCTGATACTTAAACAGCCCCAGTGGTTATCACCAGTCACAGGGTCATCATCTGATACTTAAACAACCCCAGTGGTTCTTATCACCAGTCACAGGGTCATCATCTGATACTTAAACAACCCCAGTGGTTCTCATCACCAGTCACAGGGTCATCATCTGATACTTTTAAACAGCATCCATACCTTTCTCTTTTATATACAGGTATCAATAATCCATAAAAATTATTCTCATTCATGTCACACAGAATTCAGTACCAACAAACTACCACATCCACTTATCTTGCAGGCATTTATGATAAGCGTATTATATCCTGAGACATCTGACTGCCTCTCCAACTTACATGCATTTAGATTGATAGATTTTTTTTTAATTTTTGGTGTTTTAACACTACTTTCAGCAATGTTTCAGCTATATCATGGCGACCAGTTTTAGTGGTGGAGGAAGCCGGAGTACCCGGAGAGAACCACCTACCATGGACAAGCAACTGGTAAGCTTGATCACTTATGGCTGCGAGTCAAGTGCACCGTTTTTTGTAATTTACAAAGTCGGGTGTGAACCCACGCTGCATTGGTGATAGGCTTGTATGAGTTGTTAGGTAATCCAACTACCTAACTCATTGAGCCACCCATGAATTTAAAAAAAAACATAGTTTACCATATCTAAATTTATTGTTTTCTGTTTCTTTGTAACATTGTCTACATTGTTAATAGATTACTGTTAGATCACAGCTACTCTCCCACCTATATACTGTGAGATTAGCCACACTATAGGATCAGATAAGTGGTCATTCTATCCTGTCAACTCATAACTACAAACTATATGAATCAATTGTTTTCTTGTCATTTAGGATATAGATATTTCAGAAGAAGAAAAAAATTATATAATGGACCTTAGACCATTTTACAACCCAACACCACACACTATAGAAAAGGTATTTATATATATTTTAATTTACACGGACAAATTTATGTCATAGTTGATTGCCGGTTTTTTTCAGTGGCTAACTTCAAAATTGCTTTCAGTAAATATATTTCTTGATTTTTTATTATTAATTATCATTTGACATGGAGTGTTACAAATGACTTGAAATTTAAATATTTATGTACATGTATATAAAACAATCGTTTGTAAATATGTTTCTGACCCTTTTTTGTTCAAATGGTTCAAAGAAAGTTTCTTGCCATGGTGGCTATTTAATAGACTATTTGTACATTTCTGACTTGGTTCTAAAATTATATGTTTTTTGCATGTTTTTAGCTCACATGGCCAAAGGCCATGTGAGCTTTTGCCATCACTTGGCGTCCGTCCGTCCGTCCGTCCGTCCGTCCATCGTACGTCGTAAACTTTCACATTTAAATCTTCTTCTCTGAAACCCCTGAACCAAATTAAACCAAACCTGGCAGGGATGGTTCTTGGGTGGGTCCCTTTCAAAATTGTGTCCGACAGACCCACCCTCCATTCAAGATGGCTGCTGTTACTATAAATAGAACTTTCTTCAATTGTCCATTGCTGCTTTATTATAAATCTAAACGAGCTCAAATTTTTACTGCAGCTACATGGAAATTAGTAGTTTAACATATATTCCAGGTTTTTCTGTGAAATTTTTCTTTCAGCCGATTTATGCCGATTATGCAAATTAGACATATTTTGATAAAAGATCACATTTAAATCTTTTCCTCTGAAACCGCTGAACCAAATTAAACCAAACCTGGCAAGGATGGTCCATGGGTAGTCCCATTTCAAATTTGTGTCCGACAGCTCTGCCTTCCATTC
Source organism: Bathymodiolus septemdierum (assembly GCA_963383655.1). Lineage (NCBI taxonomy): Eukaryota > Metazoa > Mollusca > Bivalvia > Mytilida > Modiolidae > Bathymodiolus > Bathymodiolus septemdierum. Next base: position 63,194,309 of record OY726521.1, read on the forward strand.
AAGATGGCTGCTATTACTGAAAATAGAAATTTCTTCAATTGTCCATTGCTGCTTTATTATAAATCAAAATAAGCTCAAATTTTAACTGCAGCTACATGACAATGAGTAGATTAACATATATTCTGGGTTTTTCTGTGAAATGTTTCTTTCAATCGATTTATACCGATTATACAAATTAGACATATTTTGATAAAAGATCACATTTAAATCTTCTCCTCTGAAACCGCTGAGCCAAATTAAAGCAGATTTGGCTGGGGTGGTCCCCTTTCAATATTGTGTCCGACAGCCCCGCCCTCCATTCAAAATGGCTGCTGTTACTAAAAATAGAAATTTCTTTAGTTGTCAATTTCTGCTTTATTACAAATCAAAATGAACTCAAATTTTAACTGTAGCAATGAGTAGTTTAACATATATTCCAGGTTTCTCTGTGAGATTTTTGCAGCCAGTTTATTCCGCTAGGGAATATTATGAGATAAAAATCACATCAAAATCTTTTGCTCAGAAATTTGAGTTGAAATGATCTTTGGGTGGCCCACTTTCAAAATTATGTGTAACACCCCCATTTTCTATCAACTTTAGATGTCAAATTGAAAACCAGGTGAGCGATTGCAGGCTCCTGGGAGCCTCTAGTTATAGAAGTTATTATCAATTTTAGTGCTGGCAAAGTCGAAAGAAAATTGCATATAATTTCTGCAAAATTTTAAGGTTGTAACAACTTGTGAATTTGCTCTAAAATTATCTTCTGATTTTTTACAAGGTTCAAATATCTACAAATTTTAAGAAAATTATATTCAAATTATTTTTGGTTTCTTTTTGTCTGGCATGCAACGGGTTACCATTTTACCTGTCATAAGGGAAATAACTCCTATGGAAAAAAATATATATATTTTAGAACCAAATCTGGAATATGCAAAATGGTCTGTTGAAACTAATTTGTTTAAATAGGTTAGAAATGTATTTCAATTTATTCTTTTCAGACACTGTCCCTTCCAAAAGTGTTTCATGTATTCAGAGGTTTAGGATTAAGACACTTAATAGTAACAGATGACAAATATACAGTTAGTATTACTAACCCACATATCTACTTTTATATATATAATACTTTAAAATCATTTTTGTAGATAAAGGATCAGTTGTAACCAATATGATATTAAATGCATTTATATACTGTCTGCAAAGAACACTATTTTCAAAAAAACATTTACAAGTGAAAACCAAAGATTCTTAATCTAGGTATTCTCTGAAGACAGGTGCAATAAACTGTCTTTAGTCTCTGTATAGAAGATACATAATTCTGTTTCTTTTAAGCCACTTTTGAATAGAAAAGAGTTTGTAGCAGTAATTCTGTAGGAAACTCTAAACTGAAAGTATTTAAGTTAATTGCTTCTTTTAGCAATTAAAGAGAAATAATAAATATAACTCATCTCTTTATACCCCTAATGCTTATATTAATCTTAACATCTACTACAAACAAAGTATGCAGTCAAACCTGCCTATGTGGTCACCTCTTAAGTCAAACCTGCCCATGTTGTCACTTCTATTAAGTCAAACCTGCCCATGTGGTCACCTCTTATGTCAAACCTGCCCATGTGGTCACTTCTATTAAGTCAAACCTGCCCATGTGGTCACCTCTATTAAGTCAAACCTGCCCATGTGGTCACCTCTATTAAGTCAAACCTGCCCATGCGGTCACCTCTATTAAGTCAAACCTGCCCATGCGGTCACCTCTATTAAGTCAAACATGCCCATGTGGTCACCTCTATTAAGTCAAACCTGCCCATGTGGTCACTTCTATTAAGTCAAACCTGCCTATGTGGTCACTTCTATTAAGTCAGACCCGCCCATGTGGTCACCTCTATTAAGTCAAACCTGCCCATGTTGTCACCTCTATTAAGTCAAACCTGCCAATGTGGTCACCTCTATTAAGTCAAACCTGCCAATGTGGTCACCTCTATTAAGTCAAACCTGCCAATGTGGTCACCTCTATTAAGTTAAGTCAAACCTGCCCATGTGGTCACCTCTTTTAAGTCAAACCTGCCAATGTGGTCACCTCTATTAAGTTAAGTCAAACCTGCCTATGTGGTCACCTCTATTAAGTCAAACCTGTCCATGTGGTCACCTCTATTAAGTCAAACCTGCCCATGTGGTCACCTCTATTAAGTAAAACCTGCCCATGTGGTCACCTCTATTAAGGAGTCACCTGTAATATAAGGTCACCTTTTTATTATCCTGTCATAGAAAAGTTCATATGAATTTAACCTTTTAACAGATCACCTGTCCTATAAGGCCACTTTTACTTTGTGCCAAAGGTGACCTCTTAATACAGGTTTGACTATTTTACTCCAGTTCAAGTAATCAAAGGAAATGCCTTATCTGAGCTCAAGATTTTAATAATTAACTGTATGTACATTGTATAGGTTTTGATAATTAATGAAGGATATCACATATTATCAGAGGTTGTATTATACTCCTAAATAGTATTTAAAAAATATTGTCGTAATTAAATATTTGTGTTTTTCTTTTTGCAGCCTTTAGGAATGATCACTCGGAAAGATTTAGCTAAATTTAGAGCTGGCACTAGAAGAGGCCTTGTAAAAATAGAACATTTGAAGATAGAAAATGAGTGAAAGTAAATCTTAAGAATTCTTGACTTTTGAATGGGCTAAGAAGTGAATACTTGCACCAGATGATAAAGTTTGCTCAATTTTAGTCAGATTTTGTTATTGTTTATTTAATGATCACAAGATTGTTCTGTTTTAATGTTTATTGATAATGTTGCAGAATTGTTTCAGAATACAGTGTGTTCCTTATGATACAGTGTAGTTTTTTGACTACAGTGTGTTTCTTATGATACAGTGTAGTCTTTTGAATACAGTGTGTTTCTTGTGATACAATGTAGTCTTTTGTTTCTTATGATACAGTGTAGTATTTTGAATACAATGTGTTTCTTCTGAAACAGTGTCCTCCTTATGATACAGTGTAGTCTTTTGAATACAGTGTTTCTTCTGATACATTGTAGTCTTTTGAATACAGTGTGTTTCTTCTGATACATTGTAGTCTTTTGAATACAGTGTGTTTCTTTTGATACAGTGTAGTCTTTTGACTACAGTGTGTTTCTTATGATACAGTGTAGTCTTTTGAATACAGTGTGTTTCTTCTGATACAGTGTAGTCTTTTGAATACAGTGTATTTCTTCTGATACAGTTTATTCCTTATGATATAGTGTAGTCTTTTGAATACAGTGTGTTCCTTATGAAATATGGTGTTTCGTCTGATACATCATGTTCCTTCTGATACAATTTATTCCATTTCTAAGATCTATCATGTTTAGATCTGTTGTTTATCTGAGAAATGTTTTTTTTTTATTATTAATATATTCATTCACCATCTGGGAACATTTATCAAAAATTAGTTTCTGTCATGATTTTTCAATGTGTATGAATATTACATTTTTAGGGATTTCTGAAATATAATTAGTTGTGTCCTTCTGATTAACCCATTTGTGTATTATGCACAATAATTCAGAAATCATTTATATATATAATGTATATTTTTAGAATGAGCAGTAATTGATAAATCATTAGATAGAGATGTATAATTTATCTAATGAAGATACAGTCTTTATAATATCCATTTTGACATACTAAATAAACTTTATCATTTACCACTTGGAAGTATTGATTTGAAAAGCCTTATATTAGAAACAATAGACTTTTTGCACATTCATTGTTTGATTCTAAAATTATGTTTTTATACTTTTTTTGATATGAGTTATTTCCCTTACGACATGCTTCCAACAACAGCAACAGAAAGAAAGAATTGTAGTCTAATTTTCTGATAATTTGTAGATATTTCAACCTTGTTAAAAATCAGAGGATGATTGTATAGCAATTAGAAAATTCACTAGTATTTCCAACATTAACATTTTGTACAAATTAATTACACTGAATTTTGCATGAAATGGCAACCTTTTGGCCCCATTGAATTTAGATATCTCCTATAAAAATATGTAAAAACATCATTTTAGAATCATATTAGAAATGTGCAAATGGTCTTTTATCAAGATATGGCATGGTATAGAAAATCTTTATGTAGACAAGTATTGAAAAGAAAATGTACCCTGTTGTACAAACTAATACATTGATACCATTCATAAAATTAAATTGAATATACAAATTAAATCTACAGTAAGTTGTAGGTTATAAAATGAAATAGTGCTGTAATTAGATAATCATTTGTTAAATATCAATGGACTTCTGTTTCTTTCATACTATTTAACCCTTTTAACAGGAAGGTACTACTGTTTTAGGGCTAGTCCAGAATGATAGAAATGTACACTTTGACATATCATATCACCTGTCAAATAATTTTAAATTGAACCATTTGAGATAAAAAAAAAAAATATATATATATCGTGAAAATATCAAATAATAGGTGTCTACAGATTATCTATTTGATATTGTTTTCTTGAATTATCGTTTCTATGCTTGTGATTGATATGTGCAGTTTTTGAATTGTTTCAGGTGACAAAAATGTTTAAATTATTTACAAATTCAGTATTGTTCCAAAAGTATGTCAATTTTTCAGTGTTACACTACCGGTATATATTCTAAGAAACCAATTCTTGAGAATTTGTTTAATGAAATTGTGTTTGAATAGAGTGATTTGATATACTTTTGTCATGGTACTGTAGGTTGTATACATAAATGAAAATGATCCTAAGATATGATTGGATCCTCGTAGTCTGTACAGTTAATCTAGAATAAGAATATTTCAGCTGGCTGCAGGTCATATATATATATGTACAGTCAAACCTGTATTAAGAGGTCGCCTTTGGGACAAAGAAAGAGTGCCTAATAAAACAGGTGACCATTTAAAAGAGGTCTAATTCATATGAAATTTTCTACGACAGGACAAGAAGAAGGTGGCCTTTAAATACAGGTGATTGCTAAATAGAGGTGACCTTTAAATACAGGTGATTGCTAAATAGAGGTGACCTTTAAATACAGGTGATTGCTAAATAGAGGTGACCTTTAAATACAGGTGATTGCTAAATAGAGGTGGCCTTTAAATACAGGTGATTGCTAAGTAGAGGTGACCTTTAAATACAGGTGATTGCTAAATAGAGGTGACCTTTAAATACAGGTGACTGCTAAATAGAGGTGACCTTTAAATACAGGTGACTGCTAAATAGAGGTGACCTTTAAATACAGTTGACTGCTAAATAGAGGTGACTGCTAAATAGAGGTGACCTTTAAATACAGCTGACTGCTAAATAGAGGTGACCTTTAAATACAGCTGACTGCTAATTAGAGGTGACCTTTAAATACAGCTGACTGCTAAATAGAGGTGACCTTTAAATACATGTGACTGCTAAATAGAGGTGACCTTTAAATACATGTGACTGCTAAATAGAGGTGACCTTTAAATACAAGTGACTGCTAAATAGAGGTGATCTTTAAATACAGCTGACTGCTAAATAAAGGTGACCTTTAAATACAGCCGACTGCTAAATAGAGGTGACCTTTAAATACAGGTGCTGCTAAATAGAGGTGACATTTAAATACAGGTGACTGCTAAATAAAGGTGACTGCTAAATAGAGGTGACCTTTAAATACAGGTGATTGCTAAATAGAGGTGACCTTTAAATACAGCTGACTGCTAAATAGAGGTGACCTTTAAATATGGGTGACCTTTAAATACAGTTGACTGCTAAATAGAGGTGACCTTTAAATACAGGTGACTGCTAAATAGAGGTGACCTTTAAATACAGCTGACTGCTAAATAGAGGTGACCTTTAAATACAGCTGACTGCTAATTAGAGGTGACTGCTAAATAGAGGTGACCTTTAAATACATGTGACTGCTAAATAGAGGTGACCTTTAAATACATGTGACTGCTAAATAGAGGTGACCTTTAAATACAAGTGACTGCTAAATAGAGGTGATCTTTAAATACAGCTGACTGCTAAATAAAGGTGACCTTTAAATACAGCCGATTGCTAAATAGAGGTGACCTTTAAATACAGCTGACTGCTAAATAGAGGTGACCTTTAAATACAGGTGACTGCTAAATAAAGGTGACCTTTAAATACAGGTGACTGCTAAATAGAGGTGACCTTTAAATACAGGTGATTGCTAAATAGAGGTGACCTTTAAATACAGCTGACTGCTAAATAGAGGTGACCTCTTGAGCAGGTTTGACTATACATGTATACTATTGTTGATTTGTTTTCCCAGAATGCAGTTCTCAGAGTAATTTCACATCAAAGGCAAAGCATGAGATGTGAGATGCGAAGCTCATTTCAAGTAAAACATATCAATGATATTATGTTTAACAAGGATTTGGTAACATGACGTCAGTGATGTCATTATAACGTCATTTTAGAAAACAGTAATATTATGTTCATATCACGCTAGTTGCTTGATAACAGATACTATCACGTTTAAAGATAGAAGGAGAAACATACAAATCATTGATAACTCTAATTATTTAACTTGGGGTAAATAATATTTCCTTGAACAAATCGAGAGTATGTAGTTTATAAAATGGTATGTTATAACAGCAGTTGTAAAGACTGGTTGATAAAAAAATATTTTGAAACAAAATGGGCAGAGAAAGTTTCATAAAACAAACAATACATATAGATCAAAATATACAACTGCCTTCAAACCCTCTTATGATGGTATTATTTATGTGGAATCTCATTTAATGTAGCATATGTCTGTTTCTTTATTGTTTGAATCACATTTAAACAGAGTGACTTGTAAACATTACCAACAAGTCATTTTACCTAAAAAAGATTGTACAACAATTTCATTATTAGTGTTTTACAGAAATATGGTTGAATCTCAAATATTATAGTATTGTCACTAAATATATGAATCTCTAAATATTATAGTATTGTCACTAAATATATGAATCTCTAAATATTATAGTACTGTCACTAAATATATGAATCTCAAAATATTATAGTATTGTCACTAAATATATGAATCTCTAAATATTATAGTACTGTCACTAAATATATGAATCTCAAAATATTATAGTACTGTCACTAAATATATGAATCTCTAAATATTATAGTACTGTCACTAAATATATGAATCTCTAAATATTATAGTATTGTCACTAAATATATGAATCTCTAAATATTATAGTACTGTCACTAAATATATGAATCTCTAAATATTATAGTACTGTCACTAAATATATGAATCTCTAAATATTATAGTATTGTCACTAAATATATGAATCTCTAAATATTATAGTACTGTCACTAAATATATGAATCTCTAAATATTATAGTACTGTCACTAAATATATGAATCTCTAAATATTATAGTACTGTCCTAAATATATGAATCTCTAAATATTATAGTACTGTCACTAAATATATGAATCTCTAAATATTATAGTACTGTCACTAAATATATGAATCTCTAAATATTATAGTACTGTCACTAAATATATGAATCTCTAAATATTATAGTACTGTCACTAAATATATGAATCTCTAAATATTATAGTATTGTCACTAAATATATGAATCTCTAAATATTATAGTACTGTCACTAAATATATGAATCTCTAAATATTATAGTACTGTCACTAAATATATGAATCTCTAAATATTATAGTACTGTCACTAAATATATGAATCTCTAAATATACTAAAATAATTGTTTTAGTCTTGAAGGATATTACATCTGTGGTGCAAAGGTCTTATAATTTCAGGACCCTCCTTTTCATCTGTGGATTTATCCCTTTAACAGTTGAAAGAATCTCAACAGAAACTCATATTCCTTCAGTTATGATTTTAATTTTACATTTAATTCGTCATACAGGTATTTTGTCAGATGTTTATTCCTGTATTTGTACAGTGTTCTGTGTAAAATCATAACTGCTCAATACATTCCTCCTAGTGTCTACATGACAACCAGGCACATGTCATATGACAGAATAGATCTGTTTGGTTTTTTAAATTTATTCAGGAGTGTACACCAGACAGTCAACTGCATGACCGTCTTCTTGTTTCTTTTGTCGTTGGAATATGTTAAGTTTGTGACAAATATTGTTATATTAACAATAAAAATGTCAGACAATGGAAGCAATTTTGTGTGACAAAAAAAACCTAAGACACATGACTCCAGTCCAAATAGATATTCAAAGTAATTAAACAAACATTTCACGTGTGAGAGAGGTTTGCAAAAATATTTGTTTTGAGATCAGATTTCTATGGGCTCTGGAAATTTCGCTTTCCCTCAACTGGTATGCTTTGTAAATACCAATTAAAAAAATGTAAGCTTTCTGGTGTGAAAGGGAAGCATCTGACGATAAAATAACAGAGAATAAAGAAAAACTTTCCTGAAACAAACATTAATAACAAAATCAATGTAAGCAGAAAACATAATTCCACAATTTATTTAGCTATTGTTTTGAATGATATTTGTTGTAATTAAACAGATATATATCATGTTTGGGAGGGGTATTTGCCTCGCCTATCAACTGGGGAAATTTTATTGTCTCGAAAAGGCTATTTTTTGAAAATATCCCTTCCAAGCATATATACTTGTTCATTATTTCCTTTTTTAGCTCACCTTGCCAAAGGCAATGTGAACTTTTGCCATCACTTGGCATCCGTCGTTCATTAACTTTTCGCATTTTATTCTTCTCCTCTGAAACCTCTCGGTGAAATGAACTGAAACTTGGTAGGAAGCATCTATGGAAAGTCCTCTCTAAAGATTGAAGATTGCTAATTTTGTCCCGATCTATTAACAAACATGGCTACCACCGGCAATTCTTGTTTCTGATTGGCCGATTTTTTAAAATCTTTTCCTCCGAAACCACTTGCTCAAATGAACCGAAACTTGGTAGGAAGCATCTATGGAAGGCCCTTTATAAAGATTGCTCATTTCACCCCGATCAGTTAACAAACATGGCCACCACAGGAAATTCTTGTTTCTGATTGGCCAATTTTTAAAAATCTTCTCCTCCGAAACCACTTGGCCAAATGAACCGAAACTTGGTAGGAAGCATCTATGGAAGGTCCTATATAAAGATTGCTCATTTCATCCCGATCCGTTAACAAACATGGCCACCACAGGCAATTATTGTTTCTGATTGGTTCATTTCTAAAAAAAAAATTCTCCATTGCATTAAACTGTTTAAAAAAAAAGATAACTTGCCATTATCTCCCTTAGAAATTACCTAATGTTGATATAGTGTAACATGTTTATGCTATACATTGCATGTAGGTATTCACATTTTAATATTCTTTTTAGCTCACCGTGCCAAAGGCAATGTGGGTTTTTGGCATCACTTGGCATCCGTCGTTTGTTGTCTGTCATCTGTTAACTTTTCACATTTTAATCTTCTCCTCTGAAACCCATCAGCCAAATGAACTGAAACTTAGTAGGAAGCATCTATGGAAGGTCCTCTCTAAAGAGTGCACATTTTGTTATGATCCATTAACAAACATGGCCACCACAGACAATTCTTGTTTCTGATTGGTTGATTTCTAAAAAAAAAAATTCCTCTGAAACCGCTTTGCCAAATGAACCGAAACTTGGTAGGACACATCTATGGAAGGTTCTCTATAAAGATTGCTCATTTGACCCGATCCATTAACAAGCATGGCTGCCACAGGCGATTCTTGTTTCTGATTGGTCGATTTCTAAAAATCTTCTACTCTGAAACAGCTTGGCCAAATGGACCGAAACGTGGTAGGAAGCATCTATGGAAGGTCCTCTATGGGAATTGCTCATTCCATTTTGATCCGTTAACAAACATGGCCGTCATTGTTTCTTATTGGTCGATTTCTAAAACAGCTTTTCCTCTGAAGCTGCTTGGCCAAATGATATGAAACTTGGTAAGAAGCATCTATGGAAGGTCCTCTATAGAGATTGCTGATTTCGTTTTGATCCATTAAACAAACATGGCTGCCACAGGCAATTCTTGTTTTAGATTGGTCGATTTCTAAAAATCTTCTTCTCTGAAACTGCTTTGCCAAAATAACCGAAATTTAGTGGGAAGCACCTATGGAAGGTTCTGTATTAGGTTTCCTCAAAGCAGAATGAAAGGTGAGCGAGCGAAACAGGCTCAGCCCACTGAGCCTCTAGTTTTTTAAATTTTATTTGTGTTGATATACAAATGTACTATATAAGCATTATAAAGATTAATATTAAGCAAATTATAGATTGTGCTCAAATAATCCAATATTTAAAATAGTTGGTTTTTGGTTTAGTTATTATTTTAGTAAATAAGATTTTGCTCTTACAATATCAGTAATTTGTGTTTAGTATGTTTTAATTGCTGTGATCTCGTTTTTATATGTTGAATACCAGTTGTCGTGGTTTTCTTCGATTCAATTAAACCATGAAATTTAGTGCACAACAAAATGCATAAATAACAAGAGAATTCACTTGCAAGTATCTAAACCATGAATTCAGATGTCAACGAAAATATCAGGTTCTGACAATCCACGAAAATTGACACCAATGAAATAAAACGAAACAACAGTAAAAGTCTCTGTGATGCCTTACGAGTAGAACTATGTAGATGTATTTCTCTCTCTCTCTCTCTCTCTCTCTCTGAAGGAGTGAACTGAAGTGTGTTTTCATTAGCACATAACAATTGGCAAGTAAAAACTTCAAAGGATACTATTCCGATTCAAGTACTTTTTTTTTTTTTTTATAAAAGTTTGAAAATTTATATCTATAGACAAAAACTCTATTAAAAACTATATCATAAATAGAGTTTGACATAAAATGTGTTTTATACCCTTATATTAACAATTTATATTGTGATATGGTCTGATATTTAATAATTGTTCACATGTTTAAGTAACTTATTAAAGGGAAATAATCCTTATTGTTAATACGGCATATATTTAGCTTTCTGCACCTTTTAGCTGTAATGGCAAGACTTATTTTTATCAAGGGAATGTGATAGTTTTTACATGTTTTTATTTTTATTTTTTCTAATATAATTTGTTTAATACATCATGACTTTAAATCTAATGTTTTGACATTTTCATTTCAAATAACCTGATATTCTAGAAATTGGTCTTCCAAGAATTTCCGTGTGAAGTCGTGCAAAATTGTGTAAAGATTTTTAAACTGTTGCAAAATATAAATTTACCAAATATATTAAAATTCAATGAAGTCTGTTGTCAAATTGAGATTGACCTTATAATTGAAATTGTCTGGTTTTTTTGTACGTTTCGTTCAACACAATTCTTCTCTTATTCCTATTAAAAGAATATCTACAAAGACAAAATTTTGTTTATATACAGAAAATATAAGGACAAGTGGCTGTCTATCTATTGAGGTCATAAGAGGTCATCAGTTTGCCAATTATTACAATACATTATTTGACTTTCATACACAAAAATTAATGGTATTCATTCAAAAGTTGTAAACAATGATGTAAGGTTTTTATCCCTTCGCCAACGAAGTTGCGAGGGGATATAGTAACGCTACCGTCCGTCCGTCACAATCCTTGTGAACACTCAAGGATCAACATCTTTCAATGGATTTTGACCAAACTTGGTACATATTTAGTCCTTAAGAGAATCTGGAACCCTATTGATTTTCAAGGTCAAAGGTCAAGGTCATGGTCAAATTTTTACCACATAACATCCTTGTGAACACTCTAGAATCAACATCCTTCAATGGATTTTGACTAAACTTGCTACATACTTAGTCCTTAGGAGAGTCTGGAACCCTATTAATTTTCAAGGTCAAAGATCAAGGTCACTGGGTAAATTTTTTACTGTGTAACATCCTTGTGAACACTCTAGAATCAACATCCTTCAATGGATTTTGACCAAACTTGGTACATACTTAGTCCTTAGGAGAGTCTGGAACCCTATTGATTTTTAAGATCAAAGGTCAAGGTCACTGGGTAAATATTTTACTGTGTAACATCCTTGTGAACACTCTAGAATCAACATCCTTCAATGGATTTCGACCAAACTTGGTACATACTTAGTCCTTAGGAGAGTCTGGAACTCTATTGATTTTCAAGGTCATAGGTCAAAGGTCAATGTCACTGGGTCAATTTTTTACTGCATAACATCCGTGTGAACACTAGAATCAACATCCTTCAATGGATTTTGACCAAACATGGTATATACTTAGACCTTAAGAGTATCTGGAACCCTATTGATTTTCAAGGTCACAGGGTCTAATTTTTAGGCGAGGGGATACGCCACGCTTTGTGTTGCCCTTGTTAAATTTTGTTGTACAGCAGCTCAAAATATAACATGACTCAGTAGTTTGTGAAATATTTCATTTGGACATTTTGATTGGTCGTCAGACAATTGGTCATTTCCTGTAAAGCAATATCATAATTTAAAAAAATCAGTTAACCTGTGGGAGAATTAATTGATATGTTCTATTTTGAAGCAATATAGGAAGAATTGCACAACAATTATAAATGGCCAGAATTTTATAAAAAATTAAATCATTAAGGAAAATAATCATTCACACCTCCCTCAGAGTTGAAATTGCAAGATAAAAACATTTAAACAAATATATCAGTGTCTTAAGTCAATAGCAAAATTAAACCTGTTATTTTTTAAGGAAAAAAAATAACCATTATGTGTAAGTTAGTAAAGTATTTATTTGTTTGTTTTGTTTTTATGTGATCTATATGTATATGATACATTATATGTCTATGGTTGATTGAAATTAATTTGTAATAAAATATAAATGTTTTGTTAATATTAAATGACAAGAATGAATTGAATCTTGTTTTATATCATGTGATATGCATTTTAGTTTTCCCCCTTAAGCTTGTTTATGCTGTTATTTTCAATTTGACATATACCGATTTTGAAAAAGGTAAGAGTTCTTTTTAGCCGATTTGCAATAAAGTTGTGCTGATCTTATAGTTTGATGAATTCTGGGCAGGTAGTCATGTGTGTACACAATGTGCATATCAAATCCTACGAGTGCAGTAGCATCTGTTTTACCTTTACAGATTGAAGTGGTATAAAATGTGAAAATGTCAGTGCACAACAAAATAGTTCCTTAACAAATTCAAACTAAATTTATACTGTTATCTCTATATCAAGAATATCTCCAGAGATTTCAAAAACCAGAATTGTTATAGCCCCGCTCCCCAAAGGGGGAGGGGCGTATACTGTTTTACCTCTGTCCGTCCTTCCGTCCGTCCAAGATATTTTTCGTCACACTTTTCTCAGTAACTGTTGATGGCAGAAATCTGATATTTGGTCACAAGCATCATATAGATATTGCTTTTTTGGACCCGTCCGATTCCTACTTCCTGTTTGCCGACATAGTTGGTTTTTATACACATTGAACATATATGCACATTTTTCGTCACATTTTTCTCAGCAACTATTGATGGCAGAGATCTGATATTTGGTCACAAGCTTCATATAGGTACCCCATATCGTGGGAAGCGTTTTTGGACCCATCAGATTCCTATTTCCTGTTTGCCGACTTTGTTGATTTTTATACACATTGCACATATATGCACATTTTCCGTCACATTTTTCTCAGCAACTATTGATAGCAGAGATCTGATATTTGGTCACAAGCTTCATATAGGTACCCCATATCGTGGGAAGCGTTTTTGGATCCAGCAGATTCCTACTTCCTGTTTGCCGAAGAGCGGGGGTTCATAAGTGAGCATTAGCTCACAGTTCATCTTGTTCATGAAGAATTTTAATACTATAAGGCTTGTGCATTTTTCGAGTGCAGTAGCTTGTGGGTTCAAGCCCTGTTCGGATAAAATTGAGGACTATGAAATTGGTATTTGTTGCTTATCTCCTAAACAACAGCATTAAGGAGTTAGAGCAAAGACCGTTTGGCTAGAAATCAGGTTATTGTGTTCAATTAGAGCTACATGTCTCCCACAGCCTGCATGTTGATTCAGTGAGCTAGCTCTATTAAAATCCAACTGAGTGTTTTGGTCTAGTACAAAGTGGATATGCCATCTTCTCATCGAAATATAACTTGTTCTCACAATGATATATAAGCCCTCAGTTGAAAAACTGCTCATTTGGCCATAAACATCAATCACTCACTTGCCCATTGATATACAGAAGAAAAAAGACAGTTGTTTGGTTTATTCATGTTAAATTAACAAAGCTTTCCTATATGGTTTATTCATGTTAAATTAACAAAGCTTTCCTATATAGTTTATTCATGTTAAATTAACAAAGCTTTCCTATATGGTTTATTCATGTTAAATTAACAAAGCTTTCCTATATGGTTTATTCATGTTAAATTAACAAAGCTTTCCTATATGATTTATTCATGTTAAATTAACAAAGCTTTCCTATATGGTTTATTCATGTTAAATTAACAAAGCTTTCCTATATGGTTTATTCATGTTAAATTAACAAAGCTTTCCTATATGGTTTATTCATGTTAAATTAACAAAGCTTTCCTATATGGTTTATTCATGTTAAATTAACAAAGCTTTCCTATATGGTTTGTTCATGTTAAATTAACAAAGCTTTCCTATATGGTTTGTTCATGTTAAATTAACAAAGCTTTCCTATATGGTTTATTCATGATCATAAACATCAATCACTCACTTACCCATTGATATACAGAAGAAAAAAGACAGTTGTTTGGTTTATTCATGTTAAATTAACAAAGCTTTCCTATATGGTTTACTGTTTATTCATGTTAAATTAACAAAACTTTCCTATATGGTTTATTCATGTTAAATTAACAAAGCTTTCCTATATGGTTTATTCATGATTCTATTTTATTCAGGGTTAAGTTTAATAGGTTTCACTGTATATATATGTAAGATTCATGGTATACCAAAAGCTCAGAAAGGAGTAGGTATGATAAGGGCAGAAATTGGCCTAAAAAAATACACAAATTATAAATGAAATGTATAGCTTTCGTTGTTTCTTGATTTTATAAGACCTTTACCCCAACTACTATTTTGGTAACAATTTTCCATATTTGCACGTGCGATGACGTCACACTAGTCAATGAAAAGTCTATCATTTCGTGAAAATATATGAAATCTAACAAGAAATGTGTATTTAATGTCAATTTTCAGTATAACCACAAGCAGGTACCAACGGCATATTTTAGTATGATGTTTAATATACATAAACACATATCTCATTTAATTTTTGTGTTGGTACCCGAGTGAGGAGAGTATGAAATCTGCAATCAAAAAATAATTTTAAGGTCGATTTCTCGTCAGTGGCCATTTTTTATTGACCGTTTTCATCCGTAATAGACAGAAATAGAAATCGACCTTTTAATCTCATCCAAAATAAAGTTGGTTATCGTAGTTGTTTTGCTACGGGAGTAAAGCTTGAACAATTTTTATGAAACAGTTTTGACGTTAAATAAATTTTGGAGGTGATTTACTGCCGACCTGATTGTGCATTGCGTCCGACGTGTTTTTTTCTAACCCACAGTGGAATTTCATGTGTTACTATACTAAAGTATATTTTAATATTATCCCCACAATTCACAAAAAGTGC
This sequence comes from Bathymodiolus septemdierum, assembly GCA_963383655.1. NCBI lineage: Eukaryota > Metazoa > Mollusca > Bivalvia > Mytilida > Modiolidae > Bathymodiolus > Bathymodiolus septemdierum. Next base: position 63,209,802 of record OY726521.1, read on the forward strand.
AGAAAACAAACAACCAAAAAGAAAATTAGTACGTCAGATTATCTTAGAAATTAATTCATTGAACATGTAAACACATCGGAACTTTCTATTTTTAGTAGCCCCTTTACTTTTTCTTTTTTTTTTCTTTAACAAATATATTTGATTTAGCTCTTTCGCAAAATGAATTGCCGATGAATAATTGTATTAACGTAAATTTGATTTATATATAGCTTAATATTAACGTTGCGGTGGCATAATGGTTTAGCACACATGACTGCCGATAACAACATCGTGAGATCAATATTTTATTCTTGCTTATTTCAATAAAGTATGGAAAAACAAACAATATATTTGATAATTCATAATTCATCTAATACAGTACCTATAACGATATAACATGCATGTTTTAACATAGTACACGGATGTCAGGTTTGATTTACATATTCGGTGTTTTGTTTATAGGTCCTTTTGTTATCCTTACTAAGAATGTCATTGAGATAGTCTATCGTTTATGAGTCAGTGCTAAATGTGTAGTATTACTTGGAATTTTAGTGGTATGATTTTACTTTAATGGGCCATGACCGATAATACAGTATTACCAAGCATTCTATTTATATAATCTATCACGTTTTACTTTTCTCAGCAAAAAAAGTTTGAAGATACAGTAAATATAAATTACCGTCTTCCAATCAAAGTATACCACCGTATTTGTACTCTTAGACTTATCAGAATCGAAATAAATCATGGAAGCCAGAATGTGTTTTGAGTTTTAACACGGATTGACGGATATTAGTAAATTTTATCCCTGGCTTCTGGCTCGGGATAAAATACTATTCTCTGATGTTCTCGTGGCAAGTAGAATTTTGATTGGCTAAAAAGGTACTTTTAAAACTTCAGGGAAGCCGTGCGGTGACAGAAAATCAATAATCGCTCTCACCTATGTGCTGTCCATTTACATTGTGCACAGCAGACGACACACATTTCACAAGATGACAGAAAATCAATAATCGCTCTCTGTGATCTTTGTCCAAAGATACACGTATTTATGTTTTTCCTATAATAAGGACATACTTATTAATGTTGGAACATTCAGATAAAAATGCTATCAGTCTCTAGATGTTATATATCCCGTTTTAAAGGGTTCGACCTTTTAACAAAACCACTGCCCTTTAAAACGGGATATATAACATCTCGAGACTAATATATCCGCCAATCCATGTTAAAACTCCCAACACATTCTGGCTTCCATGATTTATTTCTTAATTATTCAACATGGATTATATCCTCTCCTGCCGCTGTTGCGCTGCTTTACCATGTTATGCAGTTGACTTGGTTCCTTTGACATTCTAATTACTGAGAATAATTTCCTCTCATGATTTAAAAAATAAAAAGATCAACATTCGGTTTTAAAAAGATTTAAAAAACAGCAATTTACAGAGCTCAGCATTGACGAGTTTCTGCGGTTGCTAGGGATAATATTTGGTTACTAGGGATATTGTAAGGTTTAAGGAATTCTTATAATATATACTGGTTAGTAAATGATAAGATGTCTCTAGATCTGCTAAGGTGCTGTTGTAGAATTTTGTTTCTTGATTAAATAAAAGGTCCATGAGATCTACAGGAAAATACTGTGCATAGTGAAACCTGTTGCTATGGACGGGGCATAGCTATGAATACAAATATCAAAATGTATTATTGAAATATGAAATGACATTTGTAGTGTGTATAGCTGGACAAAAATGTACCGCTTAATCAAATATCAAGTCAAAAGATCGTAGATGTCAAAATTCAACCATTAATTGCAATAATATAGGCTAACTTAATGTTTACAAAACCGTTGCTAGGGTGACAAAACTACACAAAAATACTATATGCTACCATAGAGAATTGGAATATTATTGTTAGAGTGTACATACACAGAATATAACATTTTGTCAAAAAGACTATGCAAGATATGTAAAATCAAACCACCATATTTGAATTTCCAATGATTAATTGGACCCTCCTCCATTTACGTTGCTAAGCAACAAAGGACAAAGTGAAATCATCGAAAAAAATATTTTTCTTACCTTTCAATGATTGTGTTTAATATTATATCTATATAAACAGTTTCTGAGATTGGGCCAAAATCTACCCTTATCATACTCACTCCTTTACCATGTTAAAGTGGATATATACCTCTGTACAATCACACCAAAGGTAATAATTCAAAGATTGACCTCCATAAAGTAAATCTTTTCTTTGATTAATATGTGTATGCTCATACGAAGGGCAAAGTTTGAGTTCCCAGAGTGTTGTCTCACAATTTGACAATCATTTATCTTGGTTCTGTATCTTGTGCTCAGTGTTGACTGGGTGGATTGTCCATTCTTGATTGCCTCTTTCATTAGGTTTATTAGATTCAATGCGCTCCATTGAAGCCCAACACAACCTAATCTAACCATTAGTTTACCTGAATTTTCAAATAAACAATACAGCTAAAAATATTACCTGTCAGTGCAGTCCATAGACAGTAAAAGGAAAAGTTATAGATAATTGAACAGACATACTGGAATTCCTCTAGACAAAAGGTTAAATTTAGTTGTGTCACATGGAATGGACCATGAAGTATTTAACGTAATAATTCTAATTGGATTTTTTTTATATTAAAATAAAATATTCATATAAAAAAATAAAATATAATACAAAAATACAAACTTTACAGAATGTAAGATTTTACTTCATCAGTATTTCTTGTTGATAACCTGGCATCTGGGAAATAAAATTCTATTCACTAAGTGACATCTATAGGTTAATATACCTAGATTTAGTGTTTCTCCACACATATTAAGAGTACCACTCAACTGCAGGGGATGATTCACAATCATTATAGTGTATAGTTGTGCTACCTTTCTGTGATTGAAATGTAGAACAGCAATGACAACACTGTTCCTTAATTTTAATTTGTATCTAAGTGTAATGTTGGATAGACTATCATCTTCATTTACATCCATGCCCTTTCTTACTAACAGCTTTACAACTGTGTCCTAATAGAATATCATACATGTAATAAATACAAATTTGGAATACTATTTTATTGACTAATAAAACACATATCTCACCAAAAAAAAATTCCGATTGACAACTTAAATTAAATTAGAATAAAAAAAAACTTTTTTTGCATGTAATATACAATTGAGCATAAAAACAATATCAAAAGTAATGAACAAAATACTACAAGTAAAAAAACAAATAAAATAATATATTTAGCACCATAAACGTGAAAGTGGCGTTAAACACCATAACCATAACCCCTAGCACTATAAAATATCTACATGATACATTTACTTAATGTGAAGAGCAGGAAAAAACAGCTATATGTTTTTGTAAGCGTATGACTAGATGGGAGGGAAGCCTGATGTTAAAACTTGTGTATAAGTATTTACTATTGATCAAGTACCAAGATAATTTTAACTATCTCGGACTCATTACGACCTTTGTAACAATGAATTTCTACAAAACAAACTTGTTAACCTATGGCGGAATCAGACCAAGTTTAACAATGGAAAGTCAATTATGGTTTTCAATGACAGTGGAGTTCTATTGAAGTGCAGGAAATGTTAAATATCCTCTGTATTGTTGTTGAGGTTCTATCAATATAGTAACGGAAATCAAGCTTAAAATCAAAGCAAATTTAAAAATATATATTCGGAATTAATTTTAAGTATCTAAATTATTATCAATATTATATCACATCTTATTATCAATAATTTTCTACAAAGCAAAGAACCCGTGTACTAGTCCGTGGCAGAATGGTGTAAATAAATACAAATTGTAAACATGTGACACACAAATGGGAAATACCCCAAACACGTATTTATATTTTGTGGTTTGGCAAGATAATTTTATTTCAGGTAGAATATAATGACCAAGTTTGTTATCTACAAATATGATGTTAAGTAAATACTTATGTAATGACCCTCTTATGTTTGGTGTTTTGTGATTATTCTCATAAATATTGAAACCAACTCAGTTTAAAAAAAAATGTTAAACAATATTGGTCTTAGTGTATTTGAAAAAAAAACCAAATCATTTGAACATTTACAACATAAAAATAATAACAGAACTAGTGAACAAAACTATATATTATATATGTTCAATATTTTGAACCTAAATTAGCTTCTATTAAATATTCATGAAATGTCACGGTTTGATCAAGTTTAAAAAACAAAAATAAATAAACAAATAAATAAATAAATGAGAAGTCGAAATATTTGTTGAAAAGATTTCCAAAATTTGTGTGTGGGCATAATATTTTGGGACCATAAATAAGCTTCCTTTCAAGTTTCAAAGATTATATGAATTTGCTCAAAACTTGAGAAAACCTTCTAATAATAATTGACTTTTGACCAAAAGATGTAAGAAGTGTGGAGAGAGGGAATTAAAATCACAAAATACACACATACATCATAAACTGAAATGACAGACCTTGCCGGACATCTACGGTTATGAGCAATCAATTAAATTAATCACAGGGGACACACAATTCCAAGGAGTTATAAGTAGAAAAAGTAGGAAGGATGGACGGCCGGGCGAACTGAGAATATCCTCGAACTTGCTTGCATTTGAAATAACAAATCGTTTTAGCATGTCTAATATATTCAGCTAGACAAGTCTTGTTCAAGATGTTTCAGTAGTCATGAGAAAGATCATATAACATTCTCCATTTTACGTTTTCTCCTCAATGCATCCACCAATTCTTCTTTGAAGGTCTGTTTAGCTTCTTCTGAATTTTCCCACGCGATAAAATCGTGTTTTTCCATTTTTCTTCGGAGTAACCTTGGAACATGTCGAGGTGTTAATCCATCGACATTCACTATAATTATATCTGATATATCGCGCACGGTCAAGCAAATCTATAGCACATATGATTTCAAATGTGTATCTTTCCTTTGACGTGTATCCCTTTGTCAGCACAATGAGGACAACTCGACTAGCTTCCATATTCTCTATGATGCTATCCACAAAAGAAGTACCGGGCAATCCATCTCTCGGTTCAAAATACAGTTTGAACTCTCCACCAAATTCAGAACTGCTGTGATTGCCGTCGTCGATTCCAGGTAATATGTTCTGAAGAATCCATTGAAAATCATCGTCTGCACACGATATATATGCGTCATAATTGTTTGTCTCGCCATCAATTCGTTGGTATTCCCCCTTTTTAGATCCAGCAGACTTCCGACATGATCTTTTAATCCTGTACAATCGAAGTTTTATAAACCATCTCTTTTTGTAAACCACGGCGATGACAATAAGCAAAATAACAAAGCCTCCAGCCCCAGTCAAAATGATCTCGGTTTCCGTAAACCAAAGACAATTGATCTTTGACCTGTCAAAGGTCAGAAGTTTTTTGCCATGCCACTCTGCAGGAGAGTTACAAAGATATGTGTCATTTCTAATAAGTTTGACCTTTGTCGTATTTATCCAGTCTCTGAACCATCGCAGGTCGCACGTACAAGCGAATGGGTTTTGGCTCAGGTCGAGACTGTTCAGTTTCAATAAATCTTTCACTGACGCAGACTCTACACGTGCTATCAGGTTTTGACTCAGATCAAGATTTTTCAGCGCAACCATTTTTGTGTAAAGATTATATCCCCAACTTGAAATTTGGTTCATGTTAATCGTAAGATTGTTCAAATTTGACAAATCTTTGAATATTGGTTCAGGAAGTTTCGTTATTTGATTGTTGGTCAGGTTCAAGAAGACAAGTTTGTCCAACCCAGCAAACAGCTGTCCATTAACATCGTCTGCAATTAAATCACCAAGCCGGTTGTTCTCTAGATGTAAGAAAAGGAGTGATGGTAAAGCACTGAAAAGACCCGAAGGGAATGTGAAGAAATTGTTGTCAGCCAAATTAAGATACAACAAGGATGACATTTGCGAAAAAAGACTCTGGTCATTTGGAATCCGTTGAATATTATTATTGTTCAGTTCGAGTGACTCTAAGACGATAAAAGACGTAAAAATATTACCAGGCAAATTATTGATCAAATTCTTAACAAGATGCATCTTTGTCAAACTCGTCAATCCAAGAAAGGCATCCTTTTCAAGCTTTGAAATTTTGTTATTTCCCAGGTAAAGCAATTGCAGCTTAGATAAGTTGGAAAATATACTTTTTTGTAAAGCAGTTATCTGATTTCCGTTGAGATACAGTTTTTGTAACGATGGTGGAAGGCCTCTTGGAACACTGGAGAGTTGGTTGTCATTCAGAAATAAGGTATTTAAAGCGTCAAGTCCTTCGAATGCAGTCTCACTTATAGTGAATATACCACTAGCACGAAGGTCTAAATATAAAAGTTGCTTAAGATCAGCGAAGCCTCTTTGAGGTATGTTACCCATTTTGTTGTTTTTCATACTAAGATATTTTATTGATGTGTTTCGAAGAAGCTGGAATGTTGAGGATGGTAAATGGCCATCAAGGGTCACATTATCTATATTCAATGATGTAAGAGGAGTACCAATCAACCCGTAAAATGCAGTTTCTAAATCAGAACTTGTCAATGGATTCCAACCGATTTTCAACGACTGAATATTCCTAAACCACACGAACGCTTCTTTGGAAATTTCACTTAATTTATTTCTCGACAGTTCAATTTTTCGAACATTTGTATTGTTCAGGTTTTCAAATGTTGCATCATCAAGCTTCTCAATGACGTTATTGCTCAATCCAATATCAACTAAATTTTGCAGACGGCGATACTCTGGTGGGAAATTGAGATTTGTTATATAGTTTGCCTGAATATATAGCTGCTGAAGTTTTTGTAAGTTTCCAAGACTTGGGATCTCTGTTAAATAATTTGAGTCCAAATTTATATATGTTACTGATGGTGTGTCGACAAAGGCATCTGGTTGTATTTTCTGAATAAAATTATTGGTCAAATACACGAAACTCAATGAAGACAAATTTGAAAAACTTCTGCTTTCCACCACAGAAATCTTATTGTTTCTCAAATAAACAACCGAAAGCTTTGGAACTGACATTCCAACAAATGTCCTGGTTTTAAGTCCTGATATTTTACAGTTGTCCAGTCGAATTTCCCGTAAATTAAGAAGGATGCCATTACCTGTCAGGTTTACATAATAAATGTTGTTATGTCCCATATACAATGTTTCTATAGCTTTAGGAAGGTTATCTGGTATGGTTGTCAATTCATGACCTTCACAATTAACAGATGTTAATTGTTTATTGCAGAAACATTTCTCTGGGCATACATCTGTTAATACAGGAATAACCACGACAGACAGCACGACTAAAAACGGAATCATCTGAAATAAGAGGAAGAGAAATATAACGTGTCTTATTTTGATAAACCAGTAAACAATGTATATAACAAAGTCGTTTTTATATCTATTACTCGGCAGAGCTATCTTCAATCATGTTAGTTTAGAGCTATCGTTAATCATGTACGACCCCAGTTAAATCATCTTTAATCATTCTTTTTTAAATATTATAAAAATTATAAAAAAAAATAATAATCAGGTAGATTTCTGATTTCAAAAATATATATTTGGATATTTTGAATTATTTTCTGGTTCCCTCACAAAGAAAAATCCAAAATGGAAAAAGGCGATCGAATAATTTGAATTGAGAAAAATGGTTGCATGTGTAGCCGTATTTGTATACTGAATCTACGAAATAAATGTTATTAAATACGGGTGCACGAACTTTAACAATCAATTCAAATGCACAGTGAATTAGTGGACCTCCTTAATTGATATATGCATCATAAATATATAGAAATGCACTCACCTTTCTTATCCTATATTCCCATTCCACTGCACTAAGAGTTGTAAATAAAAATATAAATAGAACACTGACGTGTTAAAAACCGATTATGAATTGTTTGATAGGAATGTCAAGGTCAACTTAACTTTCGGAAAATCCAAAGTGAAAATAAATTATTTGAATTTCTGAATACACACATTTATACTAGTAACTTTCCATTTAATATTAAAACAAACAAAACAAAAATATGCTTTATTTCAAACAAAACTTTAGGATGAATAATTAAAAAAAAAACTATGACGCGGGAACTGTGTCATTGCGTTTTTACGATATCCCATTATGCAGTCTCATAATATATCACGAATATATGACGCGAGAAATGTTTTATAATGACATTTTATGCCATCACAAATTCAGGGGCGTAGCTGAGGCTTATTAGTGTGCACGCCATAATTCTTGAGAGGGGGAGGGGGTCTGGGATTTTTCTGGACGAGATGCAAAATGGTGCGATCTGGGGCCATTTTAGGGTTTCATATAACATAGAATCAAGCACAATTTTAATGACTTTGATAGACAAGAATTTCTTAAAATTGTCAAAAATCTGCCCTTCGTGTCTTAGCCGATACGAACACCTCCATTGCTTTGTACACGTCCACTTCAAAACCTCGATGAATATAAACCAATCCATGGGAAGATAGCCTGTTGTGACGAAAATGCCTATGGATACTTGTATTCGTACGAGAAAGATTATAAAATGTTCTGTTTTGATTGATTCCTACCTTCATCATGTTTATTTTCACGCAAAAGATTACTTTACTAAAAGGCAGTCCACTTTACCGTTCAGGGGTATTTATGTTGTGGGGATAGAAGCTTTTATTTGTATATACGGAAAGTTATTGTTTCCTAAACAGTATGTTCATCCTTTCTTTGGATATCCGGAAAATAACCTGTTATCCCTTGAACAATAACGCTTAGTACTTTGTGGTATCGTCGTGTGCCACCCCTACATATATAAGTAATAGGCTAGTCCACGTCGCCCAGAGTATATAAGGAAACCGAATCCAGGTATCAGGGTCAGTGTGTTGATCATTGTTGGACTAGCAACATCTTGTGTTTTAACTAAGAGAGTTTGGTAAGTGTTATATATTATTCCTGGGATTAAATAATGATTCCATGTGATAGTGAATATTCTTTAATATTCTGTAATTCCGGAATGCAAATATATCAAGGTATAAGGAAAGTGTTATTTGTGCGATTTGCATGTGTGCAAATGGAACTATAGTGACGGATATATTTGTTGGAAGTGTGTACTTAGCAATTGTAGTATATCTTGTGCTTCTTGTGTAATTGATTCCATTGGATTGCCGTGTGCGTTTAGATTAGTGATATTCTGATATACAATTGCAGATTCCTGACGGTGTAGGAAGTGTCATATTGCTAATAGCAAATTGAGTGTGCAATTTGATAGTGTTCAGAAGACTGAATCCTATACTGTGTATATACGTTATAAAAATTATCAATTCGAATCTATTATATTTGTGCCATTTTCGTGGTATCATTTTGCTTGTGCACATTGCATTGTGTTAATGTGACATTTGAATTATTAGTGTATTTTAGCATTTGGAATCCCGATTAAGTCGGTACGAATCCATTGACCGCTTAGGGTTTACACGTTACACTGTCATTCTTTATGGTTGACCAAGCATAATTTTTCAAACACCTCAGTACACTAAATGACCTTTCAGCAGTAGCGCTTGCTACTGACATGTTTAACAAAACACATAGTTTTATTCATATTGTATCTATAGAAGGATAGAGAACTGGATTTACAGAATCAAGTGTGGTACAAAGTGTTGTTGGCAACTCATTACTTTTAGTAATGATCCAGTGTGTTAGCCATCTTGCTACTTCTCTCCTGAAATCCTCTCAGTAATGACAAATAAATGTCAGCCTAATATGCCTCGTATATTGTAGCAACATGATCATCAGTTAATTTGACTACAGCACGGGGCAGTAGATGCTGTGCATGGAAGCGGTTTTCCGATTTAAGGAGACGTGTTTCAAGTTTGTGATCAAATTGTCCAAAAATGGATAGTACAAACATACTATTTTGGCGTTTCCGCGGGGTGATTGGCTCTGGTAGTCTCTCTACCACCTCGCCTGGGTATACTATCAGATATATCAAAATATTTGGCTAAGCTAAGTGCAGACTAATACAACTCATCCTAAACCGATTCGTCCTGTCGTTCAGCTCTTAGCATTTCAATCAGGGTCTTGGATTCTTTGATTGCTTCAAGAATTTCGTAATCGGTATCTTGGAGGAATGTTGACAGATAAACAGTGCTATGTAAAATATGTTCAGTTATTACCAAAGCTATGATAAGCTGAAACTACATGATGAATGCAAGAAACTGCCCGGCTTTGTCATCGCCTTGGTTTTGTAAGCGTTCTTAACGCATGGACCACAATTGGATATTGACGTCTTAAAGATAGACAATAGACAATATAGACAATAGACAATATAGACAATAGAAAATATAGACAATAGACAATATAGACAATAGACAATATAGACAATAGACAATATAGACAATAGAAAATATAGAAAATATACAATATAGACAATAGATAATATAGACAATAGACAATATAGACAATAGACAATATAGACAATAGAAAATATACAATATAGACAATAGACAATATACAATATAGACAATAGATAATATAGACAATAGACAATATAGACAATAGACAATATAGACAATAGACAATATAGATTGGTTGGTTGATTGGTTGATTGGTGTTTAACGTCCAGCGAGCAATTTTTCAGCTATATTCAGGACGAGAACATTTAAAAATTTAAACGCCACGGGACTCGAAACAAGGAAAGGTGATGGGTAGGGACGGATAATTTTGCCAGTGCAACAGGTCTCTTATGGACCACTCATCATGAGCATAATGCTCATAATGAGCTGTTACACTGGGTTCTTTAACGTGCGGAGAGGGTGGCAATCTCTCAACACGGGACCTCGGTTTTATTTACGTCTCATCCGCAGGACGGGTTGGTTGTGAATTTATGCATCCCGCACAACCGACGGACGCCCCTTCAAGCCGAAGAAGCTCTCGGTCCCATTTATTCCCGGGGTTCCCGCGGGGTTGACCTCTTTTAGAGGACTAGTGCCTCTAGGGCGGAGAAACCTAGTGCCTATTCTACCCCCGGTACACCCTCTATGAGGGGGGTTGTACAAATAAAAGAAACATTCAAAAGATAAAAACCATACATCTAGAACATGTTATATAACTATATTTTTGTATATAAATCAATTTCTTTTAAAAATTACAAAATTGTGTCGCCTGCGACATTTGTAATTAAATTAGATAAACTGTTGGCATTGTAGAATGTCTGCCGAACATCGGCAACATCCACACAATCAATCAAGACATGTTTTAATGAAAAATTAGAATTACACGGAATACATTCCGGTCGTTCCTTATTATTTAACAAATAGCTATGAGTAAGTCTACTATGACCTATACGACATCTGGTCAAGACTACCTGTTCCTTCCGATTTTGACCGTAAGAACAAGGAGTCTTGCCGACTAGGGAATGCATTTCGTATAATTTGTTATGAATTTGCTGGTCCCAGCTATCTTGCCAACGTTTTAGAATATATCTCACTATGAAAGGTTTAATATCTGTATAAGGAATAGAACAATTGGATACAGGATCATCCAATGCGTTCTTGGCTTTCTGGTCAACGACTGTGTTCCCATGAATACCTATATGACTAGGGATCCATGTGAAAATTACATGTTTACCAATAGCAACAAGGCTTTTATAAATTTCAACAATTTTTAAAATATAAGGGTTTTGAGTTTTACAACTCTCAATTGCCAACAGGCAAGAAAGAGAATCGGAACAGATCAGAAGAGGCAACGAACTTCAAGGCAAGAAGTATTGCATTAGCTTCTGCACTGAAGATCGAACTGGCAGACGGTATTCGAGCAGAGTAGACCTGCTGTCCAAAAACAGCTGCCGACGCTACTCTATCACCATCCTTTGAACCATCAATATATAGTGCAGAGTATTCAGATGTTACCGATCTAATTTCAGCGAAATGTTGCTGAATTAGTCAAGGGTTTGTTTCTGATTTTTGTGTTGTGTAAGTTCAAAGTTAAAAGTAGGTTTTGGATTTAACCATGGAGGGTTTTCAGGAATCACAATAGGTGCTATGTCATCCAAATATATATCAGAATTTTCAAAATGTGTTGAATTGTATTGGGTTGTTTATCGTAAACATTTTCATATAGAGGATTAAAAACACAGTCATGTGCAGGATTTGAAGGATAAGCCTTCATTTTGGTTGCATACTGTATACCAAGTTTGATACGTCTGTTTTCAAGGGAAGGCTCGTTTGCGTCAACATACAAACTCTCAACTGGAGACGTTCTGAACGCTCCAAGTGAGAGTCGTAATCCTTGATGATGGGCTGTATCTAGCAACTTGATATACGATGGACGAGCTGAACCGTAAACGATACATTCGTAATCCAATTTGGATCGAATCAACGGTACTGGACACAAATTTTAAAATATCAAGAGCTTTAAGGCTCTTATTTTTAAGCATTTTAATATGGGGTAGAAAGGTAAGTTTACTATCAAAAAGAAGACCTAAAAATGTAGTTTCTGAAACTATTTTAATAGGGTAATTATGTAATTTTAACTCCGGGTCTGGATGGAGTCCTCTTTTATTACAAAAGGGCATTCCTAGAGTTTTTGAGCTGGAGAATTTAAATCCATTCTCCATTGCCCATTTTTCTATCTTATTTAGACATAGTTGTAATTGTCTTTCAATGTTGTTCATATTCTTGCCCCGATAACATATCAGGAAGTCATCTACATAGAGAGAACCCTCAATGTTATCGTTTAAAACTTTAGCAAGATTGTTTATTTTAATACTGAATAATGTAACAGAGAGGATGCTTCCCTGGGGAACTCCCATCTCTTGTTCCTGAATGTCAGAATAGGTTGAATTAACTCTGACATTAAATTCTCTGTAAGATAGAAAATTTGAAATGAAATTAGGTAGCTTACATTTCAACCCCATATCAAAGAGGTCTTTTAAAATGCCATATTTTCATGTTGTGTCGTATGCTTTTTCTAAATCGAAAAAGATAGACACAGCATGTTCCTTTTTGGCAAAGGCGTTTCGAATAAAAGTTTCAAAACGAAAAAGATGATCTAATGTGCTTCTACCTTGACGGAATCCACACTGTATATTGGACAAGAGTCCATTGGATTCAAGAAACCAAACAAGGCGAGCATTGATCATCCTTTCCATGGTTTTACACACGCAACTAGTTAGTGCAATAGGCCGATAATTCGACGATCTTCAGTGGCGGATTTAGAGGGGGGCGTGCGTGGCGTGCGCCCCCCTAAAATTCGCAAAGCATATGTTATACAACGTTAATTAAGTAGTTGAATAAATAACTTTTTCATGAATGGTTAACTCGTGATCTGTAGTAAAATATTCTTACACATTGTAAATACACGTTGGATGTGTTCGCTGATTCCTATATGTATTCGTCGTCAGTAGTTCAAAGATTATTCCATTCTGATTGGTTCCGAGGTACCAGACATCAACTATTTTCTCACGCTAATTAAACATTATTTCTGCAGTCAATTTTACAACTACATGTACACGTGCTATTTAGAAATTATAAAATGGACGAAAATTCTAGGCCAAGAAAACAAGCAAGATTGGATACATTTCTGATTCCTCGACGAGACGAGAAAAGTCAAAGGTAAACTGCAAAGTAAATTCAATCAATACTTCGAATAATTAATTTAACAATTGATCTCATTTATAAAACATACAACGAAAACCTATAACGAGAGAATCAGATGATGAAACTGAGACAGTGTGTAGAAACTTGAGTGTCCCAAGAAAATGGTCACTTCTCTTTAAATAATGGTTCAAATAGTTCTTGAATGCGAAATTCTGCAATTTCATATGAAAAGAAAATATAAGTTTGATTTGTATACAAATACCCGAAAATGTTGCCTTTTACTTTTCAAGTAAAGATCAGTAAAAATACGCGTTGGTATATTGTACATTAAAATACAAAAGTAACATATTTTAAATAAAAAAAAAATTAGCGGCAATTTATTTGTAACAATCTCTGCATCTGCCCGAGGTATCTGCAGAAGAAAGTGTGAACAAATCCTTTGTCCGGGTACGTTTATATTATTTATATCTACCAATGGATGGATGTACAATTTTTTTTACACATTTTTAGCAAAAAATTGTGACTACAATTTATTTGTAATAAATTAATATCTACAACTGCACATGAAAGTGTGAAAATAATCTCGACAAAATGGTTTATGATTTCCGTAAACATATTTCTCGAGAACTTTGATACATTTTCTTTGTTTGATCTTTTAGTGTAATGAGGTTTTTACGCCCGTTGCTCAAACACTTCATGTCCGTCCGTCCGTCCACCCGTCCGTTCGTCCGTCTGTCCGTCCGTCCGTTCGTCCGTCTGTCCGTCTGTAAGATTTCTGCAATCCGCAACTCCCCTGACTGTAACCACGCAATTGATTGACGTTCAACTATATAATGTACTTGAAATACATTGTAGTTGTGCACAATGGTTTTTAGATTTTTCATTGAAGGCCGGGTGGAGGGGGTAGGAGGAGGATTCTGCAACCCCCAACTCCTAAATAACCACTCAATGGATTGAAGTGAAACTTAAACTACAAATTTGACATACAATGTAGTTTGCTCACCACGGTTTTATTTTTAGAATTGGAGGTTAGGGGTAGGCGGGAGATTCTCTAATCTGCTTTTTTGGGGTAAAATCGTGAATTTTCACACGAAATACCCCCAAAAAAATATTTAAGTGCGTCCCCCTAACTTGAAATCCTGGATCCGCCCCTGGTCTTTACCAGGTTTTGGAATAGGAATGACATTAGCTAATTTCCAAATTGATGGCAAGTCGCCTGTTTCCCAAATGTCATTCATGAGATCTAAAAAGAACTTGGAGTGCCGATTCCGGAAGATGTTTGAGAAGCTGGTAATGGATATCGTCGGGGCCACATGCAGTGTCATGCGCCTTATCCAACGATTTTCTCAATTCATCAAGCGAAAACGGGCGATTGTATTCCTCCAAATTCTTTGATTTAAAATTCAATTTAGTTTTTTCCTTTTGCTTTTTAATTTTTTTAAATTTGGGATCGTAATTTAGGGTAGAAGAGTTTTGTGAAAATATTTGGCCTAATTTATTTGAAATGTCCTGTTCAGATGTTAATGTGTCATTGCATTGGATCACAGCCATGTATTTACTGATAAATAATCAATAATGATAAATAATTTGTGTTTCAATAATTTGGAACTTTATTTTGATATATTTGTGTTAATTCAAGCAGGGAGGATTGAAATTTATTGTAATTATCTAATGTTATTCACGTTTGAATTATATTTGGGATTTGTGACATTCCGGACTTTAATCGTTTCTACCGTCATCGGGCCGTTCATTCTTATGTTTCATTCAACTTCCATGACGGACATTTTCGTGAGAGCAGGATTTCGTTTGAACAATCCACCGTTGTAAGTGTGAATTTATCCTCGTAAATGTGTCAATGACATTCCGTTTGATTGCCTCTTTCTATTTGTGAACTGTTTCATATATGAATATTTGACAACGAACTAGTTTATTTGAGTAATACGTTTCTACTTTGACTTTCCATTGACTATAAAATTGGTAAATGTAAACAATATTGATTTGCGCATTTATTCTATTTGTATAATTATTTCACATATTGTAAAATTGTTTCATTCCTTTTATTTACAGGATTAACCAGATTCACACACCATATCCAGAAATTGAGGGTACTTTCCTCATAAATATTCATCATATTTAAATTAGATTTTGATCACGTGACTGCAGATTCAAGCTTGATGAATCGTTTATTAGATTCGTCAAAAAAATAGCCTATAGTACGGAAATTCAATGTGTCCGTCAATGATTCGAAAATTAAAAGTTATTGTTTATTTCCGCAAAGTTTTTCTTCTGTCAAAATTCAAATATTTTTGTTTTGTATCGATTTTAGACATGTCTTTGATATCGCGATCATGCAAAAATGATCATATTATATTTAATGTGGGAACCCCGAGTTTAGAAGCTAGAAATATAAGGTTAGTTAATATAATTACATATGTTATTGAAGAATCTAAATTAATTTCAGAAAATATGTCGCCAAATGTCATTCATTGTTAAATTCTGTGTCACACGCCACCAGTTTCATGTATTTCAGACATTTTTACATAGACTCTTAAGGCCAAAAAAGGGTTCGTCGCCTCGAATTTTCATTTAGTCCAGGAACCTCGAATATTTAATTGTTTTCATTAATTTTTATTTCATTTAATTCAGCTTGATTCACTGTATCATTTGCAAGTTCAGAAAATGACACACATGCAATTATGAATGATATCGTCTATATAGATCATTTGAAAATTGCAGACGTCCCGGCGTCGCCATCTTAGATATGCAAATGAGCAAAGTACCCATCATTTCTGGCTATGCAGATTTACGTACTGTGCACAGTGTCATATTGGATGCGATAATAAATTGACAGTTTACATACGACTCGTCTCTTAGTTTATTTTCGGCCCATTGGTTGAGACTGTACCCCTGGTTATTCTTAATGCACGAGGCATACTAGTCATGTCCATCTTTTAAATGATGGACGTTTGTTTTATTATTTTTGCCTTTAATTTTTTGTACCATATTCCAAACCTTTATCATCGGTGTATGGCAATTTAATTTAGAAACAAAATTTCGCCAGGAAGTGCGCCGATTCTGTTTCAATGTTCTTCGAGCTTTCGCCCTGAAAATTGCCGAGGTTGTCCGAAGTTGGATGTTTTCCGAACCGTCGTTCGGCCTTTTTGCGATTTTTGATGGTATCTTTGCACTCATCATTAAACTATGGTTTTCCTGGGTGTTTTGGATTTGTCGAGGTCTTTGGTATAGTCTCATCAGCTATCGATATTACTGTTTCGTTAATCTTCAAAATTGGATCGGTGGAATTTCGGATCATTTCCGTTTGAAGATTTCCCCTGAACATCTGTTGGTACCGGGGCCAGTGAGCTTTGTCAAATTTATACCGTGTAGGTCTTTCACCTACAGTAGAATGTAAGCTTTCTAGGATAATAGGGAAATGATCACTGCCACAGAGATCATCATGGACTTTCCATGAGAAATCTAGAAGAAGAGATGGATCAGTAACAGTAAGATCAATAGCTGAATAAGATCCATTCCCAGGATATAAATATGTATCAGTACCGTCGTTAAAGATACATAATCCTTCCTGGGAGATAAAGTCTTCAAGCTTTTTGCCTTTGTCGGTGGTTGTTTTACTGCCCCACAAGGGTTATGTCCATTAAAGTCGCCCATGATGATGAACGGGGTAGGTAATTGATCAGCTAAATGTTTGAGTTGAGTTAAGCTTAGTGATGAATTTGGTGGTATGTAAACCGAACACAAGGTTAGTGTTTTACCTAAAGTGATGCGTACAGCAACAGCCTGCAGATCTGTGTTGAGATTAACATAACTATGTAAAATATTATCTCGAACGAGGATTGTTGAGCCGCCTGCAGCTCGCTCATCCTCATTTACATAGGTGCTGTACACTGAATAATGTTTTAGATTTATATTATCACTTTTTTTTAAATGTGTTTCTTGAAGACAAAATGCAACAGGTAGAAGTGCTTGGACTAGTAATGTGATTTCAATAAAATTAACCTTCAGACCTCGACAATTCCATTGGATGATCGAAGCCATTATGGGTGTCGGATCGGGGAAAAGCTTTTCTTCCGTTGAGAACCCTTCCGCCGTTCCCACTTTGGAGATCTACTCGGAGATCTCCTCGTTTCTGATGGCGACTCATCCATTGGAGATGGTGAATCATCCGGAGGAAGATTCCATACGGACTCCTCCTCCGCATCATCAAGACGTCCATATCTGTTATGGACCTGGACAGGGTCCTTTTCTGCCTTGCTCTGTCGTTGCGACATACTTCGGTTTTGAGCTTTAGGTTTTTGTTCTTTTTTATTTTGATGAGAAGAAAAATTTGAACTAGTTGATGATTTAGAATCTGAAGTAGTAGTTGTTCGTGATGAAGATGTAGTTTGTGAAGAATTTGTAACCTTTTGTGATGAATTTACAATTTTTTCTGTATTCTTAACCATCAGTCGTGTTGGTTTGTCTGCTTTGTTAAGCCAGGTGATGTCTGTTTGGGTTTCCACCGAAGTGAAAACTGGTTTGGTCACGCTGGCGTACGACTTTTGAGCAGACGAATCATTCGTCACAGAGACGAACTTTCGTGCCTCGGGGTATGAAATATTTCTTTCTACTTTTATTGTCTGAATTTTTTTTTCTTTTATGAAGAATTAAGAGTCTTTAGAGGAGGCCATATGAGATTCCCCACAATTGGCACACTTGTGAACATTTCCACAAGTGTAGCCATCATGGCCCTCCTCTGAACACTTGAAACAGATGATTTTCCCTATGCATTGACCTTGTCCATGTCCAAATTTCTGACATTTGAAGCAACGTACAGGGTTTGGAATATATGGGTTTACCTTGACGTTATAAAGGCCAATGCGGATGGAAGTTGGAATGTTAGGTGTGTTGAACGTGATCAAAATGGTGTTTAATTTGACTTCTTGTCCTGTTTTCCGAGAAATGAATCGTTTGACAGTTATAATACCCTGAGGCTCTAATTCTTTGCATATTTCAGCATCTGTTAATTCGGACAAATCATCGTCTCTATAACGAATGATTCCACGACTGCTGTTGAGAGTTCTGTGCGGTGAGGCAGATATGTTGATGTCATTAACATGCTTGAGTGCTAGCAAATTTAACGATTGTTGCTTCCTAAAACATTCAGTCATCAAACTGCCAGATCTCAACCTGGTTACATTCTTTACCTCCCAGGCACATCCTTTAATTGTTTTTTCTATGATAAATGGAGAAATTTTAGTTAAAGGTTTTTGATTAGGTGTTAGAACTATAAATCGTGACCAATTTTCTACTTCAAATTCCTCTTCAATTATATTTTTCCTTTTTTTAGAAGATGTTGGGTTTTGGTTTTGGTTTCGATACAACAAATAGGGCTCCATGGTGCCATGTATAATAATTCACCATCCTTGTCCCCACCCACCACGGAGTGCCAATATAGACAATAGACAATATAGACAATATACAATATTTTATTTGCACGAACACATTTACAATAAATGGATATGGCATAGATTGAAACAATGCAGAATAACAGACTCATGGAATGACAGTGGTATTTAGTGCTATATTAAAATAGCCACAGTTTCATACAAAAGTAACTAGTATGTCTTATTAGTGATATATAATAATTATACTGATTTAATTAGACTACATTTTCTTTTAATTTTATTTCATTTTTTTTAACCTGCCTATGTGCACGCCATGGCGTGACAGCGTATATCACTGGTATTAAACTGATGTTCGTAACTTTAGTTACCTACATCCCAACATGGCGGACACGGAAAATGGTAAATTAGAATATCCTTGTTTTCTCTTTGTTTTTAGTTTATTTTCAAATATTGTCATTTCAAATGTATAGATATTTTAACAATTAACTGTAGTGATATGCTTAAATCAACTGTAAGTTCTCCTATGTGGCACAAAACCTACTTTAAGAAATACAAATGATGTAAGTAACTGTAGAATTATTTTTGAACGAAGTTCGTAACTTTCAAATATGATGTGGGTAACTTTAAAGTTTGATGTTTCTAAAATCATGTTTAAAACATTTAAAGAACAACGCTTTTGTAATGAATAAAATTTGAAAACAAAGAAAAACATCCCTGAAGTGATAGAGAGGGTAATAGAGGTGGGAAAGATTATATAATGCACGAGAGAGAAAAAAATACAGAGCGGAGGATGAGAGGATTATGAATGAGTAAGATGAACGAAAGATGAGGGTAACGGTAGAAGAACACCTTGCCCAACGCTCGTTTCCAAGTAGCAATAATAAACACGTAGCTTTGCGTTTCCTGTAATCTTTTGCAATCTTACAGCGATGGATATCGAGAATGACCAGATAATTAATATTGCTGAGGACGATGCGGCAGTCGATTCAACATATGTAGTTGTAAGCATTATTTTGATATTTCTATTTGGTCTTGGACTGTGTGCTCTAGAAGGGTCTTTCATAAACTACGATCTTGCAATAGGGCGTTTTAACTTCCGACCTTTGGGTGTTTAGGACCTCCCATGAATGGCGACCTCCGACATCATCGTTAAATTCGATGAGGGCCATTCTGGGTCTCGTATATAAAGTCTAACAAAGTATATTTGTATGTAAATTAACAGTTCTATGTGAAAATCTGCCGTGAATTATTACCAAATTAATTGTCCTTTGTGTTTTTTGCTTATTTTAATAAAAATGGACACACCAGATCAAGTATTTTAAGAATGACACATCTAATTATTTCCCTTTAATGCTGAAATGAAACCAGATTAATTCATTATTAATTTGTTAGACTATTGTACTAAATACAGATAAATAAAAATTTATAATACTTTTTAACGAATCTATAATTTGTAAGTATTAAAATTGGATTAATCTATGGTAAAGCTGTTCTCGAAAAGTTCATTTTTTTATATCATACCATTTCAAGTTTTACAAATACATATATATTTATAAATATGCATTGAAATTGACAGGATGTTAGTCTGAACATTCTTGACGGTATATAAACGAATTAGTTTAATATCAATAGTTTTTTTTAAATCAGGATCGTATACATGAATTTCCTTCACCCATGTTAAATATAATTATACACATAGATTTCCTACAAGTCCCTTATCTATATTCTTGTATACTTTATAGCCCGGTGACTAGAGACATCATTTCCAAAATGTAATCGTCATGAATACTATACGGCTGTGTCATATATCATTCGACTCGGCAATGTTCGTACTTTCAAAATAATTTGATCGTCAAAAGAAAATATGGTGCAGTTTTTCAGAAATCAAGGTCAAAGGTCAACAAACATTTTTCGCACAAAAATTCATTGAATACCAAATTTCAATAGAATGCCTTTTTCATTAAAGAAAGACGAAAAATTGCATATTTGGTTTTCCTTATTCAATTTTTTATCTAAAACGTCGGATGTCATAAAAAAATAATTGTTCTGTGCAAATTTATGTGTTTTCACAAAAAGGGGGAGGGTTTTCGCTTAAAAACCTGGTAATTTTCCAAACTGTCAATAGTAAAGCCATTAAAACTTATCCAAACGTAATGAAAATATAGAAAAATATGTATTCAACAAAATATATATAAATAATAGCCAAATTATAATGAGGAATATAAGTTTTGTTCACATAGATTTGTGTTGGTACATGACCAATTGGCAACATTAACGCATACAAAACATACTTATATGTGGGTTAAAAGCAAAAACACAACTACTTGTATGCAAGAAAATGCATCAACAGAATATAAATCAGCAACAAATAAGGCAAAACAACTGTACAAGGCATTCTGAGAGACTGGAACTGCCTTTTTCATGTGGAAATTGCAGCTGTTCTACACAAGACTTAAGCGAAACTATATCTTTGCAGAACAATGAAACAGCTCGTCAAAAAGGTGTACATAATTATGTTGTTAGCACATTAAGCGTCTTCTGCAAGGATATATGAATGGACGTTTTTACATGATTCTGATCCTTGGCAAGAACATAAGTCAGTACATGCAAGGTTCTGCTTTGCACAAACACAGGACTTTTTACATTGCGATTTCCCATTGCATGAACACACTAGATCACGGAGAAATTCTGCTGACATGTTTCCTTCAAAGTAGACTGGAAGCAAAGAATCCTTGACAGTTCGCTATCCGTATTCCATTGGTGAAGGCAGAGGTGGTTTGCCAGACAGGAAGTATGCCAAACTTTGGTCTGGAATGAGACACGAAGAATATGCTGACGAAGCGCCGCTTCTGAAGGTGGTAATCTAACCAGAGTTGCATCCCAACCTGTAGCAAGTTTTACTCGAAGTTTGTTAATGTTATGATGGGAGGATGCAAAATACTTCTGATCATAAAGCCTAGTTACAAACCGTGAAGAGCATGAAATAGCAACATCTTTGTCGGGATCTCCCAAATTGTCTAAATCATGGAAATCTGATGCTGCATCTTTCAGTGTTTTGTACACTAACCTTTTGCCATTTCCAAAGAAGGAAGAGGTAGTGTTACACCCAGAGAGAGAGCATGTGCGCCAGGAAGAACTCTACGTGTGATTCCTGAGAGAGAAGAACATAGTTCATGAACAGGTAAAAACCTACAACCGTCCTTAACACTACTAACGTTTCCCATTTGGACCCACAGTTCACTGGTGTTTGTCATCTGCTTATCAAATTAAATACAGAGAACAATCACATCTGTATCAGAAGTTTTGATAATGATCCTGCCTTGCTTTCCCAATTCTTTGAGCCTTTTGTCAGCATGTAAAGCCTGGAGGATCATACGGGTGTCTGCCTCTTCTTGAGTGCTGTACAAGTCAGGACAATCAAAGACTTCCTGGTCTGAAACAACTTTCACAATTTCCGGATTTCCAAATGAACCGGCAATGTAATACAGATTTCCAGGGGGCACTAATGGGTTACTTTGAATGAATTTGACAATGAAGTCACCAAAACGTTTATGAGTGTCTGCTTGTTTTCTTTGACAGATAGAAATTTCTTCCAGTCAGGAATATTTCTGCCTTCTATGACTTGGAACACCTTTGTATGGGAAGTCACTTTGGTACGACGCTCTCTTTCAGCCGACTTGATGGGGTTGCTTACGTCATACCGGTCAAATACATCTGCTACTGTATGTGCTTTTGCAAAGCATGATGTCAACTGTCTGCAGTAGTCGGTAGCAAGATCTCCAAAGGTTCTATGTTTCTTTGCATCCATGCACTGAACTAGTGCCATGCTATCTCTGATGTAAGTTGTCAACGAAGGGTCAAAATCCGGCAACGAAAGAACTGGAGAAACTTCATTTTCGAACTGCTTCTCTACATCTGATTTACAAGATTTCCTCATTGTACCATCTTCATGGAACATGGGCACCGGGATAGGCCGTACATGATGTGAAAGAATGTTGTCAATCGTGACATCATCTCAGCTATTAGCCAAAACCAGAGCACGTCTGAAAACAATTTCTGGATTGATATGACCGGTTATGATTTCACCAGATTTGCATTTCAGGGATGTTTTGGCATTCATGTGTTCAAATGTTTTCAATTTTGACTTTGAGATAGGGCTATACAAATTCACAGACTCTCCTACAGAGAGAGCACTCTTAACAAAGTTTCTGCACTTTTTGTCACCTTCGTTGACAGCAGAGAGCAAAGAATCCTGTACTTCTCTGGTAGCATGCATGCCTGTAGAAATATTCATGAGACAAGGAGGGTGGGCCTCTATATCAAAGGGGTCAGTCATGGTTTCGTTCAAATGGTTTACTATTGCTTGGACGTGTTCCTCATCTCGCTTCAAAGCTATTTGCTTCATTTCTTCATGTGAGGTATTGCTGGTGCTTGTAATACCTGCCTTGTCGTTCATTGCACTACTAAATGATGCTAGGAAATGTCTAATGAGTGTCCATCTAACAAGGGCAGATTTCGGATTCGTTATTCCTACGATACCACCTGAGCCCTTCGAATCTTTCATGATGGTTATTTCAGTGCCCATATCGCTCCAAATACCATTGAAGCTGCCGAATGTTTGTCTAATGGAAAACTCGCCTTTTTCAAAAGCTGATTTTATCTCGGCTGGAAGTTCGAGCATATCAAGTATATATACAGGCATCCATCTAGAGTAATTTGTACGGTTAGTAATGAAGAAATAGGGCAACATTTTTGATGAAGACATCAGATGTGCCGACCAATCACCCTCCCGTTCTGCTCGTACATTTGACAACATAATTTGAACCGCCACCAGAAACATATCCCAGTATTTGAATGTAGGTAATGCATCGCATCCCCATTTTCTAAACTTACCGATTAGAGGCTGTACATGGTCTTCAAACAATTCTTCAACTTTAGTTAGTAGTACTGATGTTTCAATCGTCTGATCACAGATACTTACTTCTATGAAATTCAAACAGCGCATTCCAGAACGCTGATGGTATTTGATCGATGTAGTCAAAGGTCCTACACTAGTTCTAATAATAAAACCCTAAATGCCCGCTTTCTCGCAAGGAGACACAAGTTTGTCACAGGAGCTACATTATTGCAGCTAGTCCTACACCAGTGTATGAATACTGCGATAAACAGAACTTGTAGGGCTTCAAATAAGTGTGAACCCCCTGACATCCCTGTTAAATTCTTTGCCAACCAACATAAGCTCAGCTGTATTTCCAGCATACACGCCAGAATCAACCAAAAGATCACGAAGACCGCCATCGGCCCAAAGTTTCCCTATCGAAGATAAGAAACAAGACGAGCTGTGAAAACCACCAAGTCTAAGAATATGGCGATTGAAATAACTTACAACTCAATAACTAAATTTGCCTCTTATAATGAACAAAAATGAACAAAAAAAACAAATACAAAAGAAATAAATTCATAGTTAACGTAAATTAATCAAACATAAGGTGCACTCGAAGTTCAAGATCAATATGGTGAACAAAGTATTCAGATCTACCGGGACCGGACACAACTTTCCGAAAAATTAAGTAAGGTAAAGATTTGTTAGTCTATATTTTGGGTGGTATATAAAATCCCATTAAAGAAACTTTGATAAAAAAAAGTGTGTCACTAAATAGGGTAATGATTATATTTTTAATTTCTACTAGTTACTTAACTATTTATCAACTGACGCATTATTGTACAGAATTAAAATCTGGTGAAACTACAAAATGACCCCATTTACAATATTTGTTATTGTTATTATTTTTCAATAATAGGTTTATTGTGTTAGTTTTTTCGCTAAATGAATAAAACATTAAATGTAAACTTTGAATCCAATGCGAAAGAAATATATTTCTATACAGTTTTTAAATACCGGAGCAAAACTGTTAGCCACTCGAGGCCCAAAGTTAAGTAAATTTTGCTAACTATGCATATAATTTTAGAAAACTGCACCATACGACTTTTTGACGACCAGTCTAAAATCAAAGTAAAATCATTTTCCTACAAGTATGCCAATTTTTAGCCGTATAGTATGAAGTGAAATTAAACTCTGTTAATATGCGACTTTGCGTAGTTGGTCACCGGGCTATTAGTAGATATGTTGCTATAGGTAATATATCTCTACCGACACTATTTATGTAGTACAGATACATTGCTTTCAGCAGCAAACTTATTAAAGGGGTACGCACAAGATACAAATAGGTTAGAAAGAGACTTATTGTAGCAAGTCTATAATTGTTTACATTGACATGATTACGATGTTTCATGGATCAACAAGTCTTCAAATGTCAATAAGTCGTATGTGACGCTAAAACAAATCAACATCCTAAAAATGTGAGAAAGGTAGAATACTGTACATGTATGCGACCCTGAATTGTTTTTTCTTCTTAATACTCGTTCTATATGCTTTCGTTTCGTTGTTTGTTGTTCTTTTTACTTTTAAGTTGTTTGCATGCTTAATTTTGCTTTGAAATTGAAACCAACATTCCTCTTAGATTGGTAACACATGAAACTATCTGCAATAATGAAAATATATTCTTGTAATCGAACGAACAGACATTGGTTTTATGTAGACGAAACTAAAACATACACCACAAACTATTGCATATTTGATCACGAGACAGGATCAATAAAATCTACTTAAAACCAGTACTAAAAATAAAATTTATGAAAAACCATCATTAGATCAGTCATGCAGAAACTAGATTCAATCTCTCAAACTGTTTCTTAACGAGCAATTAAACACGTTCTTGTTATTTAATAGTTATGGAAATCTGCAGTTACGGACATCTCTTTAAATATCTTTCTAACGTTACGAACATCACTTCAAAGAGTTACGTACATCCTTCAATTTTTTTCAAGTTAATATTTCAATGTTCTCATAAGAGTTTCGTCATTTTTATGTATGCATTCGAGTATCTAATATTCCCACCTGTAATCATACCGTATGGATTTATTAATAAACACTACTGATAAAGAGAAAACAAGGATATTCTAATTTACCATTTTCCGTGTCCGCCATGTTGGGATGTACGTACCTAAAGTTACCAACATCAGTTTAATACCAGTGGTATATGCACCTACGCCTCTGCATCACATTATTAATATGTAATCGTATAATGTCATTTATGACATCACAGAATTAGGTGATCACATAATTAATTCTGTCAACTTTTATTTATGCAATGTGTAGCATTGTTAGTTGTGCAATCCCATTTTCATATGGCATCGCAT
Source organism: Bathymodiolus septemdierum (assembly GCA_963383655.1). Taxonomy (NCBI): domain Eukaryota; kingdom Metazoa; phylum Mollusca; class Bivalvia; order Mytilida; family Modiolidae; genus Bathymodiolus; species Bathymodiolus septemdierum. The sequence continues at coordinate 63,236,003 of OY726521.1, forward strand.
AATTACTATTTATGCAAGCTTTTTAGACTACCCCATACATTTTTTTGTTGCTTTTTACTAAAAAAGATTTGCAGAAGTGTCTTGTAGTAGCCAAATCATTAGTGAGTTATTAGAATAACACCCATTGGGAGTAATACACGTAAAAAGAAAGTAAAAATGTATAAAATATGTAGAGATATAGTTAAGGAATATTTGCCAATTTGGAATTTTTGAACAGGTTATACAAACATAATTTGTTCAAAAAATTCAAATATTCCTTATAATCTAATTTTTAAAACAAAATTTAATGATTCTTCGATATTAATTACGATTATTTCATGCAAAGACGTATGAATATTGGTTTTTTTTCAGAGAGTAAATGTAGTGTTACCTGACCATATTAAAGAGTTGTCAAAATTTAGATCAGGAACGAAGTGAGAGTATAAAGAAAAAACTGTTTTAAGAAATATTCAAATGTATTCTCAAAGTCAAAGATATGGGCTTTACTACTTTATCTGAGCATATTATAGATACTGGTAATACTATACATCTAAAGCACAGAAGATATCGCATTCACCTGTCGACGCGCGATCAGACTTAACAATGACGCTACAACAGAAATGAGGAAAAACAGTATTACAGAACCGGACCATCCATAGTGTTCACCAATTGTTGTGGCAGCTAAGAAATACGGGTCTGTCTTATTTTGTTGCTTCTACCACAATCTTAGCGAAATTGATCTTGAAGTTAGTCAACATCTTCAGAGAATTTATGATAATTTAAATGCGCTATCAATGGTCTAGATGGCATTGTAAACACGGTCGATATGAGACAAGTGTCTTGGCAAGTACAGGTCTAATCAGGACTGTCGAGAGACAGTATTTTCTATACTAGGACGCGGATTATGGCGGTTTGTTTCTCTGCCTTTCTTCTAACAGTCCCCTAAGCTTGAAAAGACTAATAGAATGCGTGTTAGCAGGCTTGTAATTGAAACTGTATTTGTATATTTGGACGCTTTGGTAACATTTGATGATTATCTCTCGAACTTAGAATACGTGTTTTCGAGATTACTACAGACACACGTGAAATTAAGTCTGATGAGATGTGCCCCGTTAGGTAATGTAGTTAGCAAAGACAGGAATCGGAGAAAATAAAAGCAGTATAATATAATGACATGTTCCTATTAATTGTTAACCAAATATGATTCTTTGTATGAATGTGTTCATATTATAGAAAATAAGTGAGCATAAACTTACGGACTTAATAATAGAATACAATGGAATGAAAAATGCTAGAATGCATTTGAATATTTTAAGCAAACTTTGGTCACAACTCATATCTTAGGATATTATATGGTCAAGGACAGTTTATATTAGACTCTGATTGCCAATAACGTAGGGCTTGGTACAACCTATTTGCAAATGCAAAAAGGATGGAAAGGGTATTTTAGCAAAAGTCTCGCAAAACCGAAACGTTGATATGTTATCACTAGAAAAGAACTATTAGCAGTAAGATATTTTGATTTCACTATCATTACGAGAGAAAGCTTAAAATAAGAGGCACATATGCTGTTCCTATATAGGTAAAGATAGCAGAAGGGAAAATTTCTAGATAGTTAAAAGTTGGCGTCTTCGGGCTTTTCGCAATATGCACTTACGATTTTGAGACGGAACCTAGAGCCGGAACAATTCCAAAAGAATTCCAAGGTATGGTATCGGTGTCTATACACAGAACAAGGTTATCCACATTGGAAAATCAAGGAAATAAATTAATACGAGAGAAAATAAGTATGGAGTGAAAAGGGAGCATTTCCAACAAAGACAGCTCACGAATTTATTGGACCCGCAAAATCGAATGGTATGTTAGATAGGAGGAACACAATGTCCCAAAATATGTTATCGGAATTCGTAGCTATAGCTACACACCAGACACTTGGGATGAATTAATTCTCTTATTGATTGCTTATAGATCCACCACTGAGAGATTTTGCAAAGGTGGAACAAAAAGTGGTGCAGAAAATTGAATCCATAAGTGGAGACAACTCCCTAGTGGCTTCCATAAGTGGAGACAACTCCCTAGTGGTTATGTATATAAAATATTTAGTGTTGTATTACGATGGTCTATATCAATATTGTACAGTTTTGTATATATATATATATATATATATATATATTACACTTTACGTTTTTATTTTTCCTATTTGTCTTTGTTAGCGCAGCCGGTCAATATTTTCGTATATGGACCGGCCAGGTACCTGCATTATTATTTTAGATGAAAAGTATAATATAGCAAATAGTTCATGTCACTTCGGGTCATATGACAGTACATGGACCGGTCCGTCACCAAAAAAATATTATATGGACCTCAGAATATGGCAGTATATGGACCGGTCCGTCACCAAAAAAATATTATATGGACCTTAGAAGCTTCGGTCCATATAATATTTTTTTGTGATGGACCTGTCCATATACTGCCATATAACCCTCAGTGCCATGAACTATTTGCTATATAGTCTTATATTTTTAATACATAATATCGATTATTTGTCAATTTTACATTATGCTTGACGTCATACATACCGAGAATATTCAGTACCAGTCAGTTTGTTGGTAATGACAACATCACAAGAGAATATTCAGTACCAGTCAGTTTGTTGGTAATGGCAATATCACAAGGTGAGATCAAAGGCAATAATATGTCCAATTTAATGATAAATAACTTTATGCTGAGATCACATTAAAAAACCCTCAATATATACGTTACTATTGCCTTTGATTTGGTATTGCTCTGATATATACATTCTCGCATATCAAATCCACGACAGTTTATATTTATAATTACAGGTAAGGATATTCTAACAATATGTTATTACGAATAATTACATAGTTCATAGAATTCCGTTGTTATTTATATAATAATGTTGTGTTAGCAATGAATATGCCAATATAGTGGTCAAGGTTGAAGACATAGTGCAGGTCGTGCACTATGTCTTCAACCCTGACCACTATATTGGCGGCATAGTCATTGTTAACACAACATTATTATTATTATTATTATTATGCCGACTGTTATATTATGTAGACAAAATATATTGAGAACTATTACAATAAAGGAGGTCCTGATATTGGTGGCTAATATATTGGATCAGATAGTCTTGAAAGTGTGAGAATATTCTTTGTTTCATTTAAGGCATTACAATTATAAAGATTTTTGAAGTTTGAAATTTAATTAACAACAATAACAAATATTAAAAAACAGTAACATGAATAATAGACGACTATTATAGATTGACAGATTGGATCCGCCCCCTTGCACGTGGACTAGCTATATATAGCTTGACAGACAGCTGAAACCCCAACCTTCCCCGGGTGAAACTGGCATCGTAGATGTACTATTTTCGCATAGTATATCAACGCTATATAATTCTTTGTGATATATGCCAAAATATCGTATGAACTTATATTACAGAAGAAATTTACAGAAAGCATAATAATGTGTTATTTATGGTCTGGATATATACCATTTGTGAATATCCGGGATATCACAGTTGAGAGTACGCAGGAAAATATTTACAAGAGGCCCGAGCAATATACGGGTTTGTCAAACAAATGTCTTGCATGCAAGAAGATATTCAAATGTAGCATTGTTGTCCTGATATCAAACCAGAACACATAATGATGTCCACCAGTACATAATGAGAAAAGGGACGAGAATGTGCAAAGAGAGAATACAAAATGTATAACAGTGAAATCATCCCAACACAACAACAGAAAGGATGTAAAGATTAAAGTTTGCAGACAAACAAGAAGGGTAGTAAATATATGGCGTGAGAGTAAAGGGAAACGGAAGGTTAGAGCTAATAAGAAAGTTTGAAGGTACCAAAGGAGTGCTCAGAAGCCGTAAAGGACAGACCACACAAAGGCCAAAAAAAAAACCATACAGATGATCTAAAAAACACAAAACCACCACAATAAACGGGGGTACTCAGAAAGCATAAACAACTCCTGCTCTTCTACTGGCACCTGCTGTGTTACTGAAAAATGACACGAACATCATGTGATATGGAAATCGTGTTGGACACCAGTGTATGTACATAAATTCAAATAACATAGTAAAGTAGGCTAAAAAAAAGGACATCATGTAAAGTCACTAAATGTAAACAAATCAGTGCAGGTAATGTATAAAAGACTGTTGTCTCACACACAATATCAGGATAGGTTGTTCAGGAAGTAGAAGAAATGGGTTGCAGAGAAGAGGTCATGAGCCAGCAACAGTTCATCATTTTCGTCTTGTTCTTTTAGTTCGTTTAGTTGTAATTCATATACATGTAGCTCTAAGACAGAAGACTGGAATGTCCAGTCAGTAAAACGTCATTAAAGTACGAGCAAGCAACACTTGTTTTCCCTGTGTTATATAAAAGGCATGGACTTGCAAGTTAGGGTGGCGACTAGTATCGATTTAGAGCTCACGGATGAACTATAACCTTTAGTAGCTCCATTTGATAAAGCTATGCAATGCAAAGAAAATTAGGAAGAACTCGTTATTTTAAACATTGGTAGGATCTGCTTCCTAACTATGTTCTTCTATACTATTTACATGATGGGAGCTTTGTGTTTTTTTTATCTGTATTTGTAATGTAACTTCGTATTGTGATGTCAGGAACAATGATGACGATATTTACTTCTACTCTTTAATTTTGCTAACTTAGTGTAGAAACAGCAAATACCAACTATATTGTCTATGGTTTGACACGAACTGAACTCTAACCTATGATCTACGGCACTCGACCCGATGCAGTTTTTAATAGGATTCCATAGTTTTAATTTTTATCTACAACGATTTGATACCATGCATAACACATTATGTACACAATCACAAATATGATTAAACTCGGCATAGCTTTATGTGGATACGTTTGTCTTTGACTTTGAAACGGGTCTGTGGTTTTCACCGAGAACTTCGGTTTTGACTGGTATGATGTCGGTGGATTCGGCTTGTTGTCCCTGCGTTGCCAGTTTCTCTGTATTGTCCATTTTTGATTGCCCCTTCGGTATTCTCTGACGTTTATTTTACAGATTCTCTCCATACTCGTTGTCTTTCACAGTAATCTGTATGAATGAAAATTGAATATTATTACTACTAATAAAGAAGTAACACTAGTCGTTTTAATATTTCTATTTATGTACATATTTCTAACTTGGATATCATTGCTATGTCGTGTTGTTCGTAAATAGGTAATGAATATGGAAAGTGAATTATTATATATCAAATGCTTCAATGACAGTCTATACATTGTACACTTGTATATGACTACTCAGATAAAGCAACAAATAATAACACTAAAAAACGAAAACTAATAGAAACCTAAATAATACACAACATTATTTATGATCAAATGTGGTAATTTATATATAATCATTATAGATTAAAATAGTATGCGCCACCATCAATTTGATTGATACTCATATGAAGGGGGAATATTCAATGCGCTCTGTCAAGTACATTAGGTACAGGAGAATGTCCGAGTAACTCTCCATTCCTTAAAAATAATGGAGCCGAGACCCATTGTTTTTTAAGGAATGGAGAGATACGAGGACATTCTCCAACTTAAAATCCACCCATTGTACTTTATTAATTTTATTAATTATTAATCTTGTAACAAAAAAAAAGTCTGTGTATATAGTATCTAAAGTACAAAGAGAACAATAACTCTCCATTCCTTAAAAATAATGGAGAGTTTTGACAATAGATTTACATAACAGGTGGATTTTTAATCGGTCTGGAAGATGGTTAGCCAACTAAACTAATGAGATTCTGTTAATATGACCGTCACCATGACATGACCGATCATCAACGGATTCTTTGTCTCAACTACTGGCAGACATGCCCATGCTATTACTATTAGATAGAATACTTCCGCCTTGTTAACGAATGTTATTCTATGTAAATGTTTTGTAAATTATGACTTCACGATGGACGAGAAGCCCACTACGTCATAGCAATTTGTTTCACCTGCGTTTTATGTCGGACAGTGATGTCGTCGTCTGTGATGTGTTGTTCGATCTTTTGATATTTCATGTTCCAGATGATTTATATCACTGGTATAGTTTTTCTCTATTCAGATTGTGTTTTGTAATTTTTCTTCTAATTGGCATTTTAATGTGGCTTTGCGGTTTCATGATAAAAAAAAATCTTGAAAAAATCTTCAAACTTGACAGTAAAATTGACAACTTGCAGTGTTTGACATAAGTACAAAAAATCTAAAATATATTACAATGATAATTGTATAATATACTTGAATTTCCATTTCATTTATAAAATGTTATTGGTTGTTGAAGCCATGGTTCCTTTGTGACAAAACATCACATGTATATATTTCATCGAAACATTTAATCAAAATAACCTTTAAATCATTCCTTATACTGTCTACATTAATACGGATTAAGTTGGTGCAGATCGCTATTAAAGTCACATGACTTTATGTAACATATTTTATTGTTCAATATACAATAAAATGATACAAAAGAACATAAATATTGATGTAGAGTTATGGCATCATAGAAAGTCTCTCTAAATACGTCAGCTTAATGTTAAGTACCAAAATACCTTCCTTAAAGAGTAATTTGCCTGTTAAGTAAATATTTACAATGAATCTGTTATGCAGCGACGGTTGAAAAGATAGATTAATCCGCTTGTGTTGGTTTCTATACACGATGTAGTTCAGAGATGGTAATAATTTTAATGAACTCTATTCACCTTTAGACTAAGTTAAAAGGATAATTGATTTTTTTTTTATTATTTTGGCACTATTATAATTATTTTAAATATCAGTTCAAAGAAGAAAATACACACATTGAAACATTCTGGATACTTAGTAAAATGTTTTAATATTGACAGTTGTTTGTGGGAAAACAAGATGGACATTTTATGTACCACGGATGCTGGGTAAACGAATCAAACAATGTTCAACAAAAGGATTTTATTAGATTTTGTATTTATGTTTATTCTACAATTTCAGAAAGGTAACACATTTTGTAATTACATCTAAATTTTAGTATATTATATATAACCGTTAGAGAATACCGAAGAGGCAATCAAAAAAGGACAATCCAGAGAAACTGGCAACTTAGGGTACACAAGAAAAAGAAAAATAAAACATGAACACAACACAATATTTGTTGGACACCACTATACGCAAACAAACACAAATGACGTAAAAACAACGTTTTTATGCGGAAATCGTAAAGGACATCACAGCACGGAACTCAGAACGTAAAGACATAATAGGACAACACAACAATTAAAAAGATGAGCAACACGGACCCCCCAAACAACACGGGGGTGAACTCGTCGAAATGAATATATAACCGCATTACGGTAGATCGTGGGTTCGAGTTCCGGTGGGGTCAAAGACGGGTTTGCTAATAAGAATCATGATAATGTTTCCGAGTGGAGCGCCATGTCTACACACGAACTGTTGTTTCAGTGAGCTAGCACTATGAAGATTAAGCGTTGTGGTCTAGTTCAAAGCGGCCATCATCAACATTTCGTCGAATGTAACTTGTTCTCGCAATGATATAGCTGACAAGAGTGCCCATTTGGCAGTAAACAACTACCACCCACTCACTCGAAACAAATAGAGTTATTATTTAATTTGTCAAATTGTTAAATTATTTGTATACTTTTAATTATATTAAAACTGTCAAACATATATGCAAATTCTAAATTTATAATTATAATAATCTTTATTGATCCACAATTTTACCCTAAACGGATTGAACGCATACAACACAACATACAATATAACTATACAATAAAAACTAAGGTTAAAGAGAAAGGCAAGAATAAATAAACATCAATATCAATAAATCACCATAAGCTAAAAATTAATATGAATAAATTCACTTTTCTCAAGTGACCAAGACTTTGTAGCAAAACGGACAAAGAATTGTAAATCTTTCTGGATTATATTATTTTATTGAATTTACTCAAATGTTTTAATAAGTGTGTGTGTCATTAAAAATACGCATCAGCGAAAACTAATTTATAAAGAAGGTGAAATTACAAGGTTACAAAATTCAAGAATATAGTCAACACTGATATACGTTTAGGGTTATTCTTGGAATATATTTAGGCTGTTTTTCACATTTATACTATAGATTGAGAATATAAAGATGCCTCATAATTATACTGATTGATATTTAGCATCAAATTTAACAGTATTTCAACTATATCGTACCCCTGATGATTATATCAGCACAACGTGAGATTCGGATATCAATATCTGTGTTTTGTGTTATTGGTAGAATTCATAGCGCAATTTTAAGGATATGACAATATAAATAAAATTAGATCTGGATTTGCCCCCCCCCCCCCTTTCTGATATGTCGCCTAATTTTAATTAGATTGAGGATAAGACTTTTAGTCATTGTTGAACACTCTACTGTTACTGTGACTGTGTAATGTAGAACAGCGATGTTTCTATACCTTAATGTGTGTGTAAGTGTGCAAAGTTGGATAGTCTCTCGTGTTAATTTACATCAATATACCTTTTTTTTTTTTTTTTTTTTTACTAATTTAAGTAATATATATCTAGACTAGACGAATGATATAAATCATCGTGTATCATTTACGAACAAATTGGTGAAATAAAACCTTTACTGTTCAGTATACACGGGTGGTTCAATATATAGCTGAACCCTTACTTTCAATGAAAAAACCAATCAACTTTAATGTACATGCACGTAGATCAGACTGGTGGTTGTACAATAACAAGGAGGTAGAGGGGGTAACATCCTATATTCGTGTAACTAGGGATGATTAAATTTGCCAGAATATGTAGCGGTATTTGTCCTTCGAATATATAATTTACATAACTAATATGTATTAATTTTTAATGTTGATAGAACATATGGGAATAGGTCTGCATTTCCCAGAAGAAATGTATCGATAACGTTTCTGTCTTATTTCTAGACAAATGGATGAATAAGTACCGGTATATATTTCTGAAATTCTAAATAAATGAATAGGGAATCATCGAGCTTCCTTGTACAAGCCTACCAATATAATATGGAAGTGATCTCCTTTGAGGTCGCCCATACATCGTAATCTGCTTGGTGCACCGTGTCTCTTATATTTGTTATATCAAAACCAATGATTCACATATACATTTATCAAAATTCGCTTGTATCAATGAGTTTTTAAATTACAAAATATACTGCACAACATAATGCTATAACATATCTTTAGTATAGCTTTAATTGATTTAAGTCACACCTACATGTACATGTACATATCTTTAGTATAGCTTTAATTGATTTAAGTCACACCTACATGTACAAAGTCTAGTATTCAAATACACTGCAGTTGTATAGTACTAAATCATCAATATATTTCTTGAACATATCGTTTATTGAAAAGAATTATGAGATACTGATTTAACAAATTGATCCTCTCTTCATTTAGTACTGATGTCATCCTCTCTTTATTTAGTACTGATGTCATCCTCTCTTCATTTAGTACTGAGGTCATCCTCTCTTTATTTAGTACTGAGGTCATCCTCTCTTAATTTAGTACTGAGGTCATCCTCTCTTCATTTAGTACTGGTGTCATCCTCTCTTAATTCAGTACTGAGGTCATCCTCTCTTCATTTAGTACTGAGGTCATCCTCTCTTCATTTAGTACTGATGTCATCCTCTCTTCATTTAGTACTGAGGTCATCCTCTCTTCATTTAGTACTGAGGTCATCCTCTCTTCATTTAGTACTGAGGTCATCCTCTCTTTATTTAGTACTGATGTCATCCTCTCTTCACTTAGTACTGAGGTCATCCTCTCTTCATTTAGTACTGAGGTCATCCTCTCTTCATTTAGTACTGAGGTCATCCTCTCTTCATTTAGTACTGAGGTCATCCTCTCTTTATTTAGTACTGATGTCATCCTCTCTTCACTTAGTACTGGTGTCATCCTCTCTTCATTTAGTACTGATGTCATCCTCTCTTCACTTAGTACTGAGGTCATCCTCTCTTCATTTAGTACTGAGGTCATCCTCTCTTCATTTAGTACTGAGGTCATCCTCTCTTCATTTAGTACTGAGGTCATCCTCTCTTTATTTAGTACTGATGTCATCCTCTCTTCACTTAGTACTGGTGTCATCCTCTCTTCATTTAGTACTGAGGTCATCCTCTCTTTATTTAGTACTGGTGTCATCCTCTCTTTATTTAGTACTGATGTCATCCTCTCTTCATTTAATACTGAGGTCATCCTCTCTTCACTTACTACTGGGGTTATCCTCTCTTCATTTAGTACTGAGGTCATCCTCTCTTAATTCAATAATGAGGTCATCCTCTCCTCATTTAGTACTGAGGTTATCCTCTCTTCATTTAGTACTGAGGTCATCCTCTCTTCATTTAATACTGAGGTCATCCTCTCTTCATTTAGTACTGAGGTCATCCTCTCTTTATTTAGTACTGATGTCATCCTCTCTTCACTTAGTACTGAGGTCATCCTCTCTTCACTTAGTACTGAGGTCATCCTCTCTTTATTTAGTACTGGTGTCATCCTCTCTTCACTTAGTACTGAGGTCATCCTCTCTTCATTTAGTACTGATGTCATCCTCTCTTCATTTAATTCTGAGGTCATCTCTTCATTTAGTACTGAGGTCATCCTCTCTTCATTTAGTACTGATGTCATCCTCTCTTCATTTAATTCTGAGGTCATCTCTTCATTTAGTACTGAGGTCATCCTCTCTTCATTTAGTACTGATGTCATCCTCTCTTCATTTAATTCTGAGGTCATCTCTTCATTTAGTACTGAGGTCACCCTCTCTTCATTTAGTACTGAGGTCATCCTCTTCATTTAGTACTGAGGTCATCCTCTCTTCTCTTAGTACTGAGGTCATCCTCTCTTCATTTAGTACTGAGGTCATCCTTTCTTCATTTAGTACTGATGTCATCCTCTCTTCATTTAGTACTGAGGTCATCCTCTCTTCATTTAGTACTGAGGTCATCCTCTCTTCATTTAGTACTGATGTCATCCTCTTTTCATTTAATTCTGAGGTCATCTCTTTATTTAGTACTGGTGTCATCCTCTCTTCATTTAGTACTGAGGTCATCCTCTCTTCATTTAGTACTGAGGTCATCCTCTCTTCATTTAGTACTGATGTCATCCTCTCTTCATTTAGTACTGAGGTCATCCTATCTTCATTTAGTACTGAGGTCATCCTTTCTTCACTTAGTACTGATGTCATCCTCTCTTCATTTAGTACTGAGGTCATCCTCTCTTCATTTAGTACTGAAGTCATCCTCTCTTCATTTAGTACTGAGGTCATCCTCTCTTCATTTAGTACTGATGTCATCCTCTCTTCATTTAGTACTGAGGTCATCCTCTCTTCATTTAGTAATGAGGTCATTCTCTCTTCATTTAGTACTGAGGTCATCCTCTCTTCATTTAGTACTGAGGTCATCCTCTCTTCATTTAGTTCTGAGATCATCCTCTCTTTATTTAGTACTGATGTCATCCTCTCTTCATTTAGTACTGAGGTCATCCTTTCTTCATTTAGTAATGAGGTCATCCTCTCTTCATTTAGTACTGAGGTCATCCTCTCTTCATTTAGTACTGAGGTCACCCTCTCTTCATTTAGTACTGAGGTCATCCTCTCTTCATTTAGTACTGATGTCATCCTCTCTTCATTTAGTACTGAGGTCATCCTCTCTTCATTTAGTACTGAGGTCATCCTCTCTTCATTTAGTTCTGAGGTCATCCTCTCTTTATTTAGTACTGATGTCATCCTCTCTTCATTTAGTACTGAGGTCATCCTTTCTTCATTTAGTAATGAGGTCATCCTCTCTTCATTCAGTATTGATGTCATCCTCTCTTCATTTATTTCTGAGGTCATCTCTTCATTTAGTACTGAGATTATCCTCTCTTCTCTTAGTACTGAGGTCATCCTCTCTTCATTTAGTAATGAGGTCATCCTCTCTTCATTTAGTACTGATGTCATCCTCTCTTCATTTAGTACTGATGTCATCCTCTCTTCATTTAATTCTGAGGTCATCTCTTCATTTAGTACTGAGATCATCCTCTCTTCTCTTAGTACTGAGGTCATCCTCTCTTCATTTAGTACTGATGTCATCCTCTCTTCATTTAGTACTGAGGTCATCCTATCTTCATTTAGTACTGAGGTCATCCTTTCTTCACTTAGTACTGATGTCATCCTCTCTTCATTTAGTACAGAGGTCATCCTCTCTTCATTTAGTACTGAAGTCATCCTCTCTTCATTTAGTACTGAGGTCATCCTCTCTTCATTTAGTACTGATGTCATCCTCTCTTCATTTAGTACTGAGGTCATCCTCTCTTCATTTAGTACTGATGTCATCCTCTCTTCATTTAGTACTGAGGTCATCCTCTCTTCATTTAGTGCTGAGGTCATCCTCTCTTCATTTAGTTCTGAGGTCATCCTCTCTTTATTTAGTACTGATGTCATCCTCTCTTCATTTAGTACTGAGGTCATCCTTTCTTCATTTAGTAATGAGGTCATCCTCTCTTCATTTAGTATTGATGTCATCTTCTCTTCATTTAATTCTGAGGTCATCTCTTCATTTAGTACTGAGGTCACCCTCTCTTCATTTAGTACTGAGGTCATCCTCTTCATTTAGTACTGAGGTCATCCTCTCTTCTCTTAGTACTGAGGTCATCCTCTCTTCATTTAGTACTGAGGTCATCCTCTCTTCATTTAGTACTGATGTCATCCTGTCTTCATTTAGTACTGAGGTCATCCTCTCTTCATTTAGTACTGGTGTCATCCTCTCTTCATTTAGTACTGATGTCATCCTCTCTTCATTTAATTCTGAGGTCATCTCTTTATTTAGTACTGGTGTCATCCTCTCTTCATTTAGTACTGATGTCATCCTCTCTTCATTTAGTACTGAGGTCATCCTCTCTTCATTTAGTACTGATAGCATCCTCTCTTCACTTAGTACTGAGGTCATCCTCTCTTCATTTAATACTGAGGTCATCCTCTCTTCATTTAGTACTGATGTCATCCTCTCTTCATTTAATTCTGAGGTCATGTCTTCATTTAGTACCGATGTCATCCTCTCTTCACTTAGTACTGAGGTCATCCTCTCTTCATTTAGTACTGAGGTCATCCTCTCTTTATTTAGTACTAATGTCATCCTCTCTTCATTTAGTACTGAGATCATCCTCTCTTCATTTAGTACTGAGGTCATCCTCTCTTCATTTAGTACTGGTGTCATCCTCTCTTCATTTAGTAGTGAGGTCATCCTTACTTCATTTAGTACTAAGGTCATCCTTTCTTCATTTAGTACTAAGGTCATCCTCTCTTCATGTAGTACTGGTGTCATCCTCTCTTCATTTTGTACTGAGGTCATCCTCTCTTCATTTAGTACTGAGGTCATCCTCTTTTCATGTAATACTGAGGTCATCCTCTCTTCATTTAGTACTGATGTCATCCTCTCTTCATTTAATTCTGAGGTCATGTCTTCATTTAGTACCGATGTCATCCTCTCTTCACTTAGTACTGAGGTCATCCTCTCTTCATTTAGTACTGAGGTCATCCTCTCTTTATTTAGTACTAATGTCATCCTCTCTTCATTTAGTACTGAGATCATCCTCTCTTCATTTAGTACTGAGGTCATCCTCTCTTCATTTAGTAGTGAGGTCATCCTCACTTCATTTAGTACTAAGGTCATCCTCTCTTCATGTAGTACTAGTGTCATCCTCTCTTCATTTTGTACTGAGGTCATCCTCTCTTCATTTAGTACTGAGGTCATCCTCTTTTCATGTAATACTGAGGCCATCCTCTCTTCATTTAGTACTGAGGTCATCCTCTCTTCATTTAGTACTGAGGTCATTCTGTCTTCATTTAGTACTGGTGTCATCCTCTCTTCACTTAGAACTGAGGTCATCCCCTCTTCAGTTAGTACTGAGGTCATCCTCTCTTTATTTAGTACTGGGGTCATCCTCTCTTCATTTAGTACTGAGGTCATCCTCTCTTTATTTAGTACTGAGGTCATACTCTCTTTATTTAGTATTGAGGTCATCCTCTCTTCATTTAGTACTGAGGTCATCCTCTCTTCATTTAGTACTGATGTCATTCTCTCTTCATTTAGTACTGAGGTCATCCTCTCTTTATTTAGTACTGAGGTCATCCTCTCTTCATTTAGTACTGAGGTCATCCTCTCTTTATTTAGTACTGAGGTCATCCTCTCTTTATTTAGTACTGAGGTCATCCTCTCTTCACTTAGTTCTGAGGTCATCCTCTCTTCATTTAGAACTGATGTCATCCTCTCTTCATTTAGTACTGGTGTCATCCTCTCTTCATTTAGTACTGAGGTCAACCAACCTCTCTTCATTTAGTACTGAGGTCATCCCCTCTTCATTTAGTAATGGTGTCATCCTCTTTTTAGTTAATACTGGTGTCATCCTCGTTTCATTTAGTACTGAGGTCATCCTCTCTTCATTTAGTACTGAGGTCATCCTCTCTTCATTTAATACTGAGGTCGTCCTCTCTTCATTTAGTACTGAGGTCATCCTCTCTTCATTTAGCACTGAGGTCATCCTCTCTTCATTTAGTACTGATGTCATCCTCTTTTCATTTAATTCTGAGGATATCTCTTCATTTAGTACTGAGGTCATCCTCTCTTCACTTAGTACTGAGGTCATCCTCTCTTCATTTAGTACTGAGGTCATCCTCTCTTCATTTAGTACTGGTGTCATCCTCTCTTCATTTAGTACTGAGGTCATCCTCTCTTTATTTAGTACTGGTGTCATCCTCTCTTCATTTAGTACTGAGGTCATCCTCTCTTTATTTAGTACTGGTGTCATCCTCTCTTCATTTAGTACTGATGTCATCCTCTCTTCATTTAGTACTGAGGTCATCCTCTCTTCATTTAGTACTGAGGTCATCCTCTCTTTATTTAGTACTGGTGTCATTCTCTCTTCATTTAGTACTGAGGTCATCCTCTCTTTATTTAGTACTGGTGTCATCCTCTCTTCATGTAGTACTGATGTCATCCTCTCTTCATGTAGTACTGGTGTCATCCTCTCTTCATTTTGTACTGAGGTCATCCTCTCTTTATTTAGTACTGAGGTCATCCTCTCTTAATGTAATACTGAGGCCATCCTCTCTTCATTTAGTACTGAGGTCATCCTCTCTTCATTTAGTACTGAGGTCATTCTGTCGTCATTTAGTACTGGTGTCATCCTCTCTTCACTTAGTACTGGGGTCATCCACTCTTCATTTAGTACTGAGGTCATCCTCTCTTTATTTAGTAATGATGTCATCCTCTTTTCATATAGTACTGAGGTCATCCTCTCTTCATTTAGTACTGATGTCATCCTCTCTTCATTTAGTACTGAGGTCAACCTCACTTCACTTAGTACTGAGGTCATCCTCTCTACATTTAGTACTGGGGTCATCCTCTTTTCACTTAGTACTGAGGTCATCCTCTTCATTTAGTACTGAGGTCATCCTCTCTTCATTTAGTACTGAGGTCATCCTCTCTTCATTTAGTACTGAGGTCATCCTCTCTTTATTTAGTACTGAGGTCATCCTCTCTTTATTTAGTACTGAGGTCATCCTCTCTTCACTTAGTTCTGAGGTCATCCTCTCTTCCTTTAGTACTGGTGTCATCCTCTCTTCATTTAGTACTGAGGTCAACCAACCTCTCTTCATTTAGTACTGAGGTCATCCTCTCTTCATTTAGTACTGGTGTCATCCTCTTTTTAGCTAGTACTGGTGTCATCCTCTCTTCATTTAGTACTGAGGTCATCATCTCTTTATTTGGTACTGGGGTCATCCTCTCTTTATTTAGTACTGGTGTCATCCTCTTTTCATTTAGTACTGAGGTCATCCTCTCTTCATTTAGTACTGGTGTCATCCTCTCTTCATTTAGCACTGAGGTCATCCTCTTTTCATTTAGTACTGAGGTCGTCCTGTCTTCATTTAGTACTGAGGTCATCCTCTCTTCATTTAGTATTGGTGTCATCCTCTCTTCATTTAGTACTGGGGGTCATCCTCTCTTTATTTAGTACTGAGGTCGTCCTCTTTTCATTTAGTACTGAGGTCGTCCTCTCTTCATTTAGTACTGAGGTCATCCTCTCTTCATTTAGTACTGAGGTCATCCTCTCTTCATTTAGTACTGAGGTCATTCTCTCTTCATTTAGTACTGAGGTCATCCTCTCTTTATTTAGTACTGAGGTCATCCTCTCTTCATTTAGTACTGAGGTCATCCTCTCTTTATTTAGTACTGAGGTCATCCTCTCTTTATTTAGTACTGAGGTCATCCTCTCTTCACTTAGTTCTGAGGTCATCCTCTCTTCATTTAGAACTGATGTCATCCTCTCTTCATTTAGTACTGGTGTCATCCTCTCTTCATTTAGTACTGAGGTCAACCAACCTCTCTTCATTTAGTACTGAGGTCATCCCCTCTTCATTTAGTAATGGTGTCATCCTCTTTTTAGTTAATACTGGTGTCATCCTCGTTTCATTTAGTACTGAGGTCATCCTCTCTTCATTTAGTACTGAGGTCATCCTCTCTTCATTTAATACTGAGGTCGTCCTCTCTTCATTTAGTACTGAGGTCATCCTCTCTTCATTTAGCACTGAGGTCATCCTCTCTTCATTTAGTACTGATGTCATCCTCTTTTCATTTAATTCTGAGGTCATCTCTTCATTTAGTACTGAGGTCATCCTCTCTTCACTTAGTACTGAGGTCATCCTCTCTTCATTTAGTACTGAGGTCATCCTCTCTTCATTTAGTACTGGTGTCATCCTCTCTTCATTTAGTACTGAGGTCATCCTCTCTTTATTTAGTACTGGTGTCATCCTCTCTTCATTTAGTACTGAGGTCATCCTCTCTTTATTTAGTACTGGTGTCATCCTCTCTTCATTTAGTACTGATGTCATCCTCTCTTCATTTAGTACTGAGGTCATCCTCTCTTCATTTAGTACTGAGGTCATCCTCTCTTTATTTAGTACTGGTGTCATCCTCTCTTCATTTAGTACTGATGTCATCCTCTCTTTATTCAATTCTGAGGTCATCTCTTCATTTAGTACTGGTGTCATCCTCTCTTTATTTAGTACTGGTGTCATTCTCTCTTCATTTAGTACTGAGGTCATCCTCTCTTCATTTAGTACTGGGGTCATCCTCCTTTCATTTAGTACTGAGGCCATCCTCTTTTAATTTAGTACTGAGGTCATCCTCCCTTCATTTAGTACTGAGGTCATCCTCTCTTCATTTAGTACTGATGTCATTCTCTCTTCATTTAGTACTGAGGTCATTCTCTCTTCATTTAGTACTGGTGTCATCCTCTCTTCATGTAGTACTGGTGTCATCCTCTCTTCATTTTGTACTGAGGTCATCCTCTCTTCATTTAGTACTGAGGTCATCCTCTCTTAATATAATACTGAGGCCATCCTCTCTTCATTTAGTACTGAGGTCATCCTCTCTTCATTTAGTACTGAGGTCATTCTGTCTTCATTTAGTACTGGTGTCATCCTCTCTTCACTTAGTACTGGGGTCATCCACTCTTCATTTAGTACTGAGGTCATCCTCTCTTTATTTAGTAATGATGTCATCCTCTTTTCATATAGTACTGAGGTCATCCTCTCTTCATTTAGTACTGATGTCATCCTCTCTTCATTTAGTACTGAGGTCAACCTCACTTCACTTAGTACTGAGGTCATCCTCTCTACATTTAGTACTGGGGTCATCCTCTTTTCACTTAGTACTGAGGTCATCCTCTTCATTTAGTACTGAGGTCATCCTCTCTTCATTTAGTACTGAGGTCATCCTCTCTTCATTTAGTACTGAGGTCATCCTCTCTTTATTTAGTACTGAGGTCATCCTCTCTTTATTTAGTACTGAGGTCATCCTCTCTTCACTTAGTTCTGAGGTCATCCTCTCTTCCTTTAGTACTGGTGTCATCCTCTCTTCATTTAGTACTGAGGTCAACCAACCTCTCTTCATTTAGTACTGAGGTCATCCTCTCTTCATTTAGTACTGGTGTCATCCTCTTTTTAGCTAGTACTGGTGTCATCCTCTCTTCATTTAGTACTGAGGTCATCATCTCTTTATTTGGTACTGGGGTCATCCTCTCTTTATTTAGTACTGGTGTCATCCTCTTTTCATTTAGTACTGAGGTCATCCTCTCTTCATTTAGTACTGGTGTCATCCTCTCTTCATTTAGCACTGAGGTCATCCTCTTTTCATTTAGTACTGAGGTCGTCCTGTCTTCATTTAGTACTGAGGTCATCCTCTCTTCATTTAGTATTGGTGTCATCCTCTCTTCATTTAGTACTGGGGGTCATCCTCTCTTTATTTAGTACTGAGGTCGTCCTCTTTTCATTTAGTACTGAGGTCGTCCTCTCTTCATTTAGTACTGAGGTCATCCTCTCTTCATTTAGTACTGAGGTCATCCTCTCTTCATTTAGTACTGGGGTCATCCTCTCTTTATTTAGTACTGATGTCATCCTCTTTTCATTTAGTACTGAGGTCGTCCTCTCTTCATTTAGTACTGAGATCATCCTCTCTTCATTCAGCACTGAAGTCATCCTCTCTTCATTTAGTACTGATGTCATCCTCTCTTCATTTAATTCTGAGGTCATCTCTTCATTTAGTACTGAGGTCATCCTCTCTTCACTTAGTACTGAGGTCATCCTCTCTTCATTTAGTACTGAGGTCATCCTCTCTTCATTTAGTACTGGTGTCATCCTCTCTTCATTTAGTACTGAGGTCATCCTCTCTTTATTTAGTACTGGTGTCATCCTCTCTTCATTTAGTACTGATGCCATCCTCTCTTCATTTAGTACTGAGGTCATCCTCTCTTCATTTAGTACTGAGGTCATCGTCTCTTCATTTAGTACTGATGTCATCCTCTCTTCATTTAATTCTGAGGTCATCTCTTCATTTAGTACTGGTGTCATCCTCTCTTCATTTAGTATTGAGGTCATCCTCTCTTCATTTAGTACTGATGTCATCCTCTCTTTATTTAGTACTGAGGTCATCCTCTCTTCATTTAGTACTGAGGTCATCCTCTCTTCATTTAGTACTGAGGTCATCCTCTCTTCATTTAGTACTGATGTCATCCTCTCTTCATTTAATTCTCAGGTCATCTCTTCATTTAGTACTGAAGTCATCCTCTCTTCAGTTAGTACTGAGGTCATCCTCTCTTCATTTAGTACTGAGGTCGTCCTCTCTTCATTTAGTTCTGAGGTCGTCCTGTCTTCATTTAGTACTGAGGTCATCCTCTTTTCACTTAGTACTGAGGTCATCCTCTTGTCATTTAGTACTGAGGTCATCCTCTCTTCCTTTAGTACTGGTGTCATCCTCTCTTCATTTAGTACTGAGGTCAACCAACCTCTCTTCATTTAGTACTGAGGTCATCCTCTCTTCATTTAGTACTGGTGTCATCCTCTTTTTAGCTAGTACTGGTGTCATCCTCTCTTCATTTAGTACTGAGGTCATCATCTCTTTATTTGGTACTGGGGTCATCCTCTCTTTATTTAGTACTGGTGTCATCCTCTTTTCATTTAGTACTGAGGTCATCCTCTCTTCATTTAGTACTGGTGTCATCCTCTCTTCATTTAGCACTGAGGTCATCCTCTTTTCATTTAGTACTGAGGTCGTCCTGTCTTCATTTAGTACTGAGGTCATCCTCTCTTCATTTAGTATTGGTGTCATCCTCTCTTCATTTAGTACTGGGGGTCATCCTCTCTTTATTTAGTACTGAGGTCGTCCTCTTTTCATTTAGTACTGAGGTCGTCCTCTCTTCATTTAGTACTGAGGTCATCCTCTCTTCATTTAGTACTGAGGTCATCCTCTCTTCATTTAGTACTGAGGTCATTCTCTCTTCATTTAGTACTGAGGTCATCCTCTCTTTATTTAGTACTGAGGTCATCCTCTCTTCATTTAGTACTGAGGTCATCCTCTCTTTATTTAGTACTGAGGTCATCCTCTCTTTATTTAGTACTGAGGTCATCCTCTCTTCACTTAGTTCTGAGGTCATCCTCTCTTCATTTAGAACTGATGTCATCCTCTCTTCATTTAGTACTGGTGTCATCCTCTCTTCATTTAGTACTGAGGTCAACCAACCTCTCTTCATTTAGTACTGAGGTCATCCCCTCTTCATTTAGTAATGGTGTCATCCTCTTTTTAGTTAATACTGGTGTCATCCTCGTTTCATTTAGTACTGAGGTCATCCTCTCTTCATTTAGTACTGAGGTCATCCTCTCTTCATTTAATACTGAGGTCGTCCTCTCTTCATTTAGTACTGAGGTCATCCTCTCTTCATTTAGCACTGAGGTCATCCTCTCTTCATTTAGTACTGATGTCATCCTCTTTTCATTTAATTCTGAGGTCATCTCTTCATTTAGTACTGAGGTCATCCTCTCTTCACTTAGTACTGAGGTCATCCTCTCTTCATTTAGTACTGAGGTCATCCTCTCTTCATTTAGTACTGGTGTCATCCTCTCTTCATTTAGTACTGAGGTCATCCTCTCTTTATTTAGTACTGGTGTCATCCTCTCTTCATTTAGTACTGAGGTCATCCTCTCTTTATTTAGTACTGGTGTCATCCTCTCTTCATTTAGTACTGATGTCATCCTCTCTTCATTTAGTACTGAGGTCATCCTCTCTTCATTTAGTACTGAGGTCATCCTCTCTTTATTTAGTACTGGTGTCATCCTCTCTTCATTTAGTACTGATGTCATCCTCTCTTTATTCAATTCTGAGGTCATCTCTTCATTTAGTACTGGTGTCATCCTCTCTTTATTTAGTACTGGTGTCATTCTCTCTTCATTTAGTACTGAGGTCATCCTCTCTTCATTTAGTACTGGGGTCATCCTCCTTTCATTTAGTACTGAGGCCATCCTCTTTTAATTTAGTACTGAGGTCATCCTCCCTTCATTTAGTGCTGAGGTCATCCTCTCTTCATTTAGTACTGATGTCATTCTCTCTTCATTTAGTACTGAGGTCATTCTCTCTTCATTTAGTACTGGTGTCATCCTCTCTTCATGTAGTACTGGTGTCATCCTCTCTTCATTTTGTACTGAGGTCATCCTCTCTTCATTTAGTACTGAGGTCATCCTCTCTTAATGTAATACTGAGGCCATCCTCTCTTCATTTAGTACTGAGGTCATCCTCTCTTCATTTAGTACTGAGGTCATTCTGTCTTCATTTAGTACTGGTGTCATCCTCTCTTCACTTAGTACTGGGGTCATCCACTCTTCATTTAGTACTGAGGTCATCCTCTCTTTATTTAGTAATGATGTCATCCTCTTTTCATATAGTACTGAGGTCATCCTCTCTTCATTTAGTACTGATGTCATCCTCTCTTCATTTAGTACTGAGGTCAACCTCACTTCACTTAGTACTGAGGTCATCCTCTCTACATTTAGTACTGGGGTCATCCTCTTTTCACTTAGTACTGAGGTCATCCTCTTCATTTAGTACTGAGGTCATCCTCTCTTCATTTAGTACTGAGGTCATCCTCTCTTCATTTAGTACTGAGGTCATCCTCTCTTTATTTAGTACTGAGGTCATCCTCTCTTTATTTAGTACTGAGGTCATCCTCTCTTCACTTAGTTCTGAGGTCATCCTCTCTTCCTTTAGTACTGGTGTCATCCTCTCTTCATTTAGTACTGAGGTCAACCAACCTCTCTTCATTTAGTACTGAGGTCATCCTCTCTTCATTTAGTACTGGTGTCATCCTCTTTTTAGCTAGTACTGGTGTCATCCTCTCTTCATTTAGTACTGAGGTCATCATCTCTTTATTTGGTACTGGGGTCATCCTCTCTTTATTTAGTACTGGTGTCATCCTCTTTTCATTTAGTACTGAGGTCATCCTCTCTTCATTTAGTACTGGTGTCATCCTCTCTTCATTTAGCACTGAGGTCATCCTCTTTTCATTTAGTACTGAGGTCGTCCTGTCTTCATTTAGTACTGAGGTCATCCTCTCTTCATTTAGTATTGGTGTCATCCTCTCTTCATTTAGTACTGGGGGTCATCCTCTCTTTATTTAGTACTGAGGTCGTCCTCTTTTCATTTAGTACTGAGGTCGTCCTCTCTTCATTTAGTACTGAGGTCATCCTCTCTTCATTTAGTACTGAGGTCATCCTCTCTTCATTTAGTACTGGGGTCATCCTCTCTTTATTTAGTACTGATGTCATCCTCTTTTCATTTAGTACTGAGGTCGTCCTCTCTTCATTTAGTACTGAGATCATCCTCTCTTCATTCAGCACTGAAGTCATCCTCTCTTCATTTAGTACTGGTGTCATCCTCTCTTCATTTAATTCTGAGGTCATCTCTTCATTTAGTACTGAGGTCATCCTCTCTTCACTTAGTACTGAGGTCATCCTCTCTTCATTTAGTACTGAGGTCATCCTCTCTTCATTTAGTACTGGTGTCATCCTCTCTTCATTTAGTACTGAGGTCATCCTCTCTTTATTTAGTACTGGTGTCATCCTCTCTTCATTTAGTACTGATGCCATCCTCTCTTCATTTAGTACTGAGGTCATCCTCTCTTCATTTAGTACTGAGGTCATCGTCTCTTCATTTAGTACTGATGTCATCCTCTCTTCATTTAATTCTGAGGTCATCTCTTCATTTAGTACTGGTGTCATCCTCTCTTCATTTAGTATTGAGGTCATCCTCTCTTCATTTAGTACTGATGTCATCCTCTCTTTATTTAGTACTGAGGTCATCCTCTCTTCATTTAGTACTGAGGTCATCCTCTCTTCATTTAGTACTGAGGTCATCCTCTCTTCATTTAGTACTGATGTCATCCTCTCTTCATTTAATTCTCAGGTCATCTCTTCATTTAGTACTGAAGTCATCCTCTCTTCAGTTAGTACTGAGGTCATCCTCTCTTCATTTAGTACTGAGGTCGTCCTCTCTTCATTTAGTTCTGAGGTCGTCCTGTCTTCATTTAGTACTGAGGTCATCCTCTTTTCACTTAGTACTGAGGTCATCCTCTTGTCATTTAGTACTGAGGTCATCCTCTCTTCATTTAGTACTGACGTCATCCTCTCTTCATTTAGTACTGGGGTCATCCTCTTTTCATTTAGTACTGAGGTCATCCTCTCTTCATTTAGTACTGAGGTCATCCTCTCTTTATTTAGTACTGATGTCATCCTCTCTTCATTTAGTACTGAGGTCATCCTCTCTTCATTTAGTACTGGGGTGATCCTCCTTTCATTTAGTACTGAGGCCATCCTCTTTTAATTTAGTACTGAGGTCATCCTCCCTTCATTTAGTACTGAGGTCATCCTCTCTTCATTTAGTACTGATGTCATTCTCTCTTCATTTAGTACTGAGGTCATTCTCTCTTCATTTAGTACTGGTGTCATCCTCTCTTCATGTAGTACTGGTGTCATCCTCTCTTCATTTTGTACTGAGGTCATCCTCTCTTCATTTAGTACTGAGGTCATCCTCTCTTAATGTAATACTGAGGCCATCCTCTCTTAATTTAGTACTGAGGTCATCCTCTCTTTATTTAGTACTGAGGTCATCCTCTCTTCACTTAGTTCTGAGGTCATCCTCTCTTCCTTTAGTACTGGTGTCATCCTCTCTTCATTTAGTACTGAGGTCAACCAACCTCTCTTCATTTAGTACTGAGGTCATCCTCTCTTCATTTAGTACTGGTGTCATCCTCTCTTCATTTAGTACTGAGGTCATCCTCTCTTTATTTAGTACTGGTGTCATCCTCTCTTCATTTAGTACTGAGGTCATCCTCTCTTTATTTAGTACTGAGGTCATCCTCTCTTTATTTAGTACTGAGGTCATCCTCTCTTCACTTAGTTCTGAGGTCATCCTCTCTTCCTTTAGTACTGGTGTCATCCTCTCTTCATTTAGTACTGAGGTCAACCAACCTCTCTTCATTTAGTACTGAGGTCATCCTCTCTTCATTTAGTACTGGTGTCATCCTCTTTTTAGCTAGTACTGGTGTCATCCTCTCTTCATTTAGTACTGAGGTCATCATCTCTTTATTTGGTACTGGGGTCATCCTCTCTTTATTTAGTACTGGTGTCATCCTCTTTTCATTTAGTACTGAGGTCATCCTCTCTTCATTTAGTACTGGTGTCATCCTCTCTTCATTTAGCACTGAGGTCATCCTCTTTTCATTTAGTACTGAGGTCGTCCTGTCTTCATTTAGTACTGAGGTCATCCTCTCTTCATTTAGTATTGGTGTCATCCTCTCTTCATTTAGTACTGGGGGTCATCCTCTCTTTATTTAGTACTGAGGTCGTCCTCTTTTCATTTAGTACTGAGGTCGTCCTCTCTTCATTTAGTACTGAGGTCATCCTCTCTTCATTTAGTACTGAGGTCATCCTCTCTTCATTTAGTACTGGGGTCATCCTCTCTTTATTTAGTACTGATGTCATCCTCTTTTCATTTAGTACTGAGGTCGTCCTCTCTTCATTTAGTACTGAGGTCATCCTCTCTTCACTTAGTACTGAGGTCATCCTCTCTTCATTTAGTACTGAGGTCATCCTCTCTTCATTTAGTACTGGTGTCATCCTCTCTTCATTTAGTACTGAGGTCATCCTCTCTTTATTTAGTACTGGTGTCATCCTCTCTTCATTTAGTACTGATGCCATCCTCTCTTCATTTAGTACTGAGGTCATCCTCTCTTCATTTAGTACTGAGGTCATCGTCTCTTCATTTAGTACTGATGTCATCCTCTCTTCATTTAATTCTGAGGTCATCTCTTCATTTAGTACTGGTGTCATCCTCTCTTCATTTAGTATTGAGGTCATCCTCTCTTCATTTAGTACTGATGTCATCCTCTCTTTATTTAGTACTGAGGTCATCCTCTCTTCATTTAGTACTGAGGTCATCCTCTCTTCATTTAGTACTGAGGTCATCCTCTCTTCATTTAGTACTGATGTCATCCTCTCTTCATTTAATTCTCAGGTCATCTCTTCATTTAGTACTGAAGTCATCCTCTCTTCAGTTAGTACTGAGGTCATCCTCTTTTCATTTAGTACTGAGGTCGTCCTCTCTTCATTTAGTTCTGAGGTCGTCCTGTCTTCATTTAGTACTGAGGTCATCCTCTTTTCACTTAGTACTGAGGTCATCCTCTTGTCATTTAGTACTGAGGTCATCCACTCTTCATTTAGTACTGACGTCATCCTCTCTTCATTTAGTACTGGGGTCATCCTCTTTTCATTTAGTACTGAGGTCATCCTCTCTTCATTTAGTACTGAGGTCATCCTCTCTTTATTTAGTACTGATGTCATCCTCTCTTCATTTAGTACTGAGGTCATCCTCTCTTCATTTAGTACTGGTGTCATCCTCTCTTCATTTAGTACTGAGGTCATCCTCTCTTCATTTAATTCTGAGGTCATCTCTTTATTTAGTACTGGTGTCATCCTCTCTTCATTTAGTACTGATGTCATCCTCTCTTCAATTAGTACTGAGGTCATCCTCTCTTCATTTAGTACTGATGTCATCCTCTCTTCATTTAGTACTGAGATCATCCTATCTTCATTTAGTAATGAGGTCATTCTCTCTTCATTTAGTACTGATGTCATCATCTCTTCATTTAGTACTGAGGTCATCCTCTTTTCATTTAGTACTGAGGTCATCCTCTCTTCATTTAGTAATGAGGTCATCCTCTCTTCATTTAGTACTGATGTCATCCTATCTTCATTTAATGCTGAGGTCATCTCTTCATTTAGTACTGAGGTCATCCCCTCTTCTCTTAGTACTGAGGTCATCCTCTCTTCATTTAGTACTGATGTCATCCTCTCTTCATTTAGTACTGAGGTCATCCTCTCTTCATTTAATTCTGAGGTCATCTCTTCATTTAGGAATGAGGTCATCCTCTCTTCTCTTAGTACTGAGGTCATCCTCTCTTCATTTAGTGATGAGGTCATCCTTTCTTCATTTAGTACTAATGTCATCCTCTCTTCATTTAGTACTGAGGTCATCCTCTCTTCATTTAATTCTGAGGTCATCTCTTCATTTAGTACTGAGGTCATCCTCTCTTCTCTTAGTACTGAGGTCATCCTCTCTTTATTTAGTACTGGTGTCATCCTCTCTTCATTTAGTACTGATGTCATCCTCTCTTCATTTAGTACTGAGGTCATCCTCTCTTCATTTAGTACTGATGTCATCCTCTCTTCATTTAGTACTGAGGTCATCCTCTCTTCATTTAGTACTGATGTCATCTTCTCTTCATTTAGTACTGAGGTCATCCTCTCTTTATTTAGTACTGATGTCATCCTCTCTTCAATTAGTACTGAGGTCATCCTCTCTTCTCTTAGTACTGAGGTCATCCTCTCTTCATTTAGTAATGAGGTCATCCTCTCTTCATTTAGTACTGATGTCATCCTCTCTTCATTTAGTAATGAGGACATCCTCTCTTCATTTAGTACTGAGGTCATCCTCTCTTCATTTAGTACTGATGTCATCCACTTTTCATTTAATTCTGAGGTAATTTCTTCATTTAATACTGATGTCATCCTCTCTTCACTTAGTACTGAAGTCATCCTCTCTTCATTTAGTACTGATGTCATCCTCTCTTCATTTAGTACTGATGTCATCCTCTCTTCATTTAGTACTGATGTCATCCTCTCTTCATTTAGTACTGATGTCATCCTCTCTTCATTTAGTACTGAGGTCATCCTCTCTTTATTTAGTACTGGTGTCATCCTCTCTTCATTTAGTACTGATGTCATCCTCTCTTCATTTAGTACTGAGGTCATCCTCTCTTCATTTAGTACTGATGTCATCCTCTCTTCATTTAGTACTGAAGTCATCCTCTCTTCATTTAGTACTGATGTCATCTTCTCTTCATTTAGTACTGAGGTCATCCTCTCTTTATTTAGTACTGATGTCATCCTCTCTTCATTTAGTACTGAGGTCATCCTCTCTTCTCTTAGTACTGAGGTCATCCTCTCTTCATTTAGTAATGAGGTCATCCTCTCTTCATTTAGTACTGATGTCATCCTCTCTTCATTTAGTAATGAGGACATCCTCTCTTCATTTAGTACTGAGGTCATCCTCTCTTCATTTAGTACTGATGTCATCCACTTTTCATTTAATTCTGAGGTAATTTCTTCATTTAATACTGATGTCATCCTCTCTTCACTTAGTACTGAAGTCATCCTCTCTTCATTTAGTACTGATGTCATCCTCTCTTCATTTAGTACTGATGTCATCCTCTCTTCATTTAGTACTGATGTCATCCTCTCTTCATTTAGTACTGATGTCATCCTCTCTTCATTTAGTACTGAGGTCATCCTCTCTTTATTTAGTACTAATGTCATCCTCTTTTCATTTAGTACTGAGATCATCCTCTCTCTCTCTTCATTTAGTACTGGGTCATCCTCGTTTCATTTAGTTCTGAGTTCATCCTCTTTTCATTTAGTACTGAGGTCATCCTCTCTTCATTTAGTACTTTGGTCATCCTCTCTTTATTTAGTACTGAGGTCATCCTCTGTTTATTTAGTACTGAGGTCGTCCTCTTTATTTAGTACTGAGGTCATCCTCTCTTCATTTAGTACTGACGTCATCCTCTCTTCATTTAGTAATGGGGTCATTCTCTTTTCATTTAGTACTGAGGTCATCCTCTCTTCATTTAGTACTGGTGTCATCCTCTCTTCATTTAGTACTGAGGTCATCCTCTCTTCATTTAATTCTGAGGTCATCTCTTTATTTAGTACTGGTGTCATCCTCTCTTCATTTAGTACTGATGTCATCCTCTCTTCAATTAGTACTGAGGTCATCCTCTCTTCATTTAGTACTGATGTCATCCTCTCTTCATTTAGTACTGAGATCATCCTATCTTCATTTAGTAATGAGGTCATTCTCTCTTCATTTAGTACTGATGTCATCATCTCTTCATTTAGTACTGAGGTCATCCTCTTTTCATTTAGTACTGAGGTCATCCTCTCTTCATTTAGTAATGAGGTCATCCTCTCTTCATTTAGTACTGATGTCATCCTATCTTCATTTAATGCTGAGGTCATCTCTTCATTTAGTACTGAGGTCATCCCCTCTTCTCTTAGTACTGAGGTCATCCTCTCTTCATTTAGTACTGATGTCATCCTCTCTTCATTTAGTACTGAGGTCATCCTCTCTTCATTTAATTCTGAGGTCATCTCTTCATTTAGGAATGAGGTCATCCTCTCTTCTCTTAGTACTGAGGTCATCCTCTCTTCATTTAGTGATGAGGTCATCCTTTCTTCATTTAGTACTAATGTCATCCTCTCTTCATTTAGTACTGAGGTCATCCTCTCTTCATTTAATTCTGAGGTCATCTCTTCATTTAGTACTGAGGTCATCCTCTCTTCTCTTAGTACTGAGGTCATCCTCTCTTTATTTAGTACTGGTGTCATCCTCTCTTCATTTAGTACTGATGTCATCCTCTCTTCATTTAGTACTGAGGTCATCCTCTCTTCATTTAGTACTGATGTCATCCTCTCTTCATTTAGTACTGAGGTCATCCTCTCTTCATTTAGTACTGATGTCATCTTCTCTTCATTTAGTACTGAGGTCATCCTCTCTTTATTTAGTACTGATGTCATCCTCTCTTCAATTAGTACTGAGGTCATCCTCTCTTCTCTTAGTACTGAGGTCATCCTCTCTTCATTTAGTAATGAGGTCATCCTCTCTTCATTTAGTACTGATGTCATCCTCTCTTCATTTAGTAATGAGGACATCCTCTCTTCATTTAGTACTGAGGTCATCCTCTCTTCATTTAGTACTGATGTCATCCACTTTTCATTTAATTCTGAGGTAATTTCTTCATTTAATACTGATGTCATCCTCTCTTCACTTAGTACTGAAGTCATCCTCTCTTCATTTAGTACTGATGTCATCCTCTCTTCATTTAGTACTGATGTCATCCTCTCTTCATTTAGTACTGATGTCATCCTCTCTTCATTTAGTACTGATGTCATCCTCTCTTCATTTAGTACTGAGGTCATCCTCTCTTTATTTAGTACTGGTGTCATCCTCTCTTCATTTAGTACTGATGTCATCCTCTCTTCATTTAGTACTGAGGTCATCCTCTCTTCATTTAGTACTGATGTCATCCTCTCTTCATTTAGTACTGAGGTCATCCTCTCTTCATTTAGTACTGATGTCATCTTCTCTTCATTTAGTACTGAGGTCATCCTCTCTTTATTTAGTACTGATGTCATCCTCTCTTCATTTAGTACTGAGGTCATCCTCTCTTCTCTTAGTACTGAGGTCATCCTCTCTTCATTTAGTAATGAGGTCATCCTCTCTTCATTTAGTACTGATGTCATCCTCTCTTCATTTAGTAATGAGGACATCCTCTCTTCATTTAGTACTGAGGTCATCCTCTCTTCATTTAGTACTGATGTCATCCACTTTTCATTTAATTCTGAGGTAATTTCTTCATTTAATACTGATGTCATCCTCTCTTCACTTAGTACTGAAGTCATCCTCTCTTCATTTAGTACTGATGTCATCCTCTCTTCATTTAGTACTGATGTCATCCTCTCTTCATTTAGTACTGATGTCATCCTCTCTTCATTTAGTACTGATGTCATCCTCTCTTCATTTAGTACTGAGGTCATCCTCTCTTTATTTAGTACTAATGTCATCCTCTTTTCATTTAGTACTGAGATCATCCTCTCTCTCTCTTCATTTAGTACTGGGTCATCCTCGTTTCATTTAGTTCTGAGTTCATCCTCTTTTCATTTAGTACTGAGGTCATCCTCTCTTCATTTAGTACTTTGGTCATCCTCTCTTTATTTAGTACTGAGGTCATCCTCTGTTTATTTAGTACTGAGGTCGTCCTCTTTATTTAGTACTGAGGTCATCCTCTCTTCATTTAGTACTGACGTCATCCTCTCTTCATTTAGTAATGGGGTCATTCTCTTTTCATTTAGTACTGAGGTCATCCTCTCTTCATTTAGTACTGAGGTCATCCTCTCTTCATTTAGGACTGGGGTCATCCTCTCTTCATTTAGTACTGATATCATCCTCTCTTTATTTAGTACTGAGGTCATCCTCTCTTCATTTAGTAATGAGGTCATCCTCTCTTCATTTAGTACTGATGTCATCCTCTCTTCATTTAGTAATGAGGACATCCTCTCTTCATTTAGTACTGAGGTCATCCTCTCTTCATTTAGTACTGATGTCATCCACTTTTCATTTAATTCTGAGGTAATTTCTTCATTTAATACTGATGTCATCCTCTCTTCACTTAGTACTGAAGTCATCCTCTCTTCATTTAGTACTGATGTCATCCTCTCTTCATTTAGTACTGATGTCATCCTCTCTTCATTTAGTACTGATGTCATCCTCTCTTCATTTAGTACTGATGTCATCCTCTCTTCATTTAGTACTGAGGTCATCCTCTCTTTATTTAGTACTGGTGTCATCCTCTCTTCATTTAGTACTGATGTCATCCTCTCTTCATTTAGTACTGAGGTCATCCTCTCTTCATTTAGTACTGATGTCATCCTCTCTTCATTTAGTACTGAGGTCATCCTCTCTTCATTTAGTACTGATGTCATCTTCTCTTCATTTAGTACTGAGGTCATCCTCTCTTTATTTAGTACTGATGTCATCCTCTCTTCATTTAGTACTGAGGTCATCCTCTCTTCTCTTAGTACTGAGGTCATCCTCTCTTCATTTAGTAATGAGGTCATCCTCTCTTCATTTAGTACTGATGTCATCCTCTCTTCATTTAGTAATGAGGACATCCTCTCTTCATTTAGTACTGAGGTCATCCTCTCTTCATTTAGTACTGATGTCATCCACTTTTCATTTAATTCTGAGGTAATTTCTTCATTTAATACTGATGTCATCCTCTCTTCACTTAGTACTGAAGTCATCCTCTCTTCATTTAGTACTGATGTCATCCTCTCTTCATTTAGTACTGATGTCATCCTCTCTTCATTTAGTACTGATGTCATCCTCTCTTCATTTAGTACTGATGTCATCCTCTCTTCATTTAGTACTGAGGTCATCCTCTCTTTATTTAGTACTAATGTCATCCTCTTTTCATTTAGTACTGAGATCATCCTCTCTCTCTCTTCATTTAGTACTGGGTCATCCTCGTTTCATTTAGTTCTGAGTTCATCCTCTTTTCATTTAGTACTGAGGTCATCCTCTCTTCATTTAGTACTTTGGTCATCCTCTCTTTATTTAGTACTGAGGTCATCCTCTGTTTATTTAGTACTGAGGTCGTCCTCTTTATTTAGTACTGAGGTCATCCTCTCTTCATTTAGTACTGACGTCATCCTCTCTTCATTTAGTAATGGGGTCATTCTCTTTTCATTTAGTACTGAGGTCATCCTCTCTTCATTTAGTACTGAGGTCATCCTCTCTTCATTTAGGACTGGGGTCATCCTCTCTTCATTTAGTACTGATATCATCCTCTCTTTATTTAGTACTGAGGTCATCCTCTTTTCATTTAGTACTGAGGTCATCCTCTCTTTATTTAGTACTGATGTCATCCTCTCTTCATTTAGTACTGAGGTCATCCTCTCTTCATTTAGTAATGAGGTCATCCTCTCCTCATTTAGTACTGATGTCATCCTCTCTTCATTTAATGCTGAGGTCATCTCTTCATTTAGTACTGAGGTCATCCTCTCTTCTCTTAGTACCGAGGTCATCCTCTCTTCATTTAGTAATGAGGTCATCCTCTCTTCATTTAGTACTGATGTCATCCTCTCTTCATTTAGTACTGAGGTCATCCTCTCTTCATTTAATTCTGAGGTCATCTCTTCATTTAGTACTGAGGTCATCCTCTCTTCTCTTAGTACTGAGGTCATCCTCTCTTTATTTAGTACTGGTGTCATCCTCTCTTCATTTAGTACTGGTGTCATCCTCTCTTCATTTTGTACTGAGGTCATCCTCTCTTCATTTAGTACTGAGATCATCCTCTATTCATGTAATACTGAGGCCATCCTCTCTTCATTTAGTACTGAGGTCATCCTCTCTTCATTTAGTACTGAAGTCATTCTTTCTTCATTTAATACTGGTGTCATCCTCTCTTCACTTAGAACTGGGGTCATTCCCTCTTCATTTAGTACTGAGGTCATCCTCTCTTTATTTAGCACTGATGTCATCCTCTTTTCATTTAGTACTGAGGTCATCATCTCTTCATTTAATACTGATGTCATCCTCTCTTCATTTAGTACTGAGGTCAACATCTCTTCATTTAATACTGAGGTCATCCACTCTTCATTTAGTACTGGGGTCATCCTCTTTTCACTTAGTACTGAGGTCATCCTCTCTTCATTTAGTACTGAGGTCATCCTCTCTTCATTTAGTACTGAGGTCATCCTCTCTTCATTTAGTACTGATGTCATCCTCTCTTCATTTAGTACTGAGGTCAACCTCTCTTCATTTAGTACTGAGGTCATCCTCTCTACATTTAGTACTGGGGTCATCCTCTTTTCACTTAGTACTGAGGTCATCCTCTCTTCATTTAGTACTGAGGTCATCCTCTCTTCATTTAGTACTGGGGTTATCCACTCTTCATTTAGTACTGAGGTCATCCTCTCTTTATTTAGTACTGAGGTCATCCTCTCTTTATTTAGTACTGAGGTCATCCTCTCTTCATTTAGTACTGAGGTCATCCTCTCTTCATTTAGTACTGAGGTCAACCAACCTCTCTTCATTTAGTACTGAGGTCATCCTCTCTTCATTTAGTACTGGTGTCATCCTCTTTTTAGCTAGTACTGGTGTCATCCTCTCATCATTTAGTACTGAGGTCATCCTCTCTTTATTTAGTACTGGGGTCATCCTCTCTTCATTTAGTACTGAGGTCATCCTCTCTTCATTTAGTACTGGTGTCATCCTCTCTTCATTTAGCACTGAGGTCATCCTCTTTTCATTTAGTACTGAGGTCGTCCTCTCTTCATTTAGTACTGGGGTCATCCTCTTTTCACTTAGTACTGAGGTCATCCTCTTGTCATTTAGTACTGAGGTCATCCTCTCTTCATTTAGTACTGACGTCATCCTCTCTTCATTTAGTACTGGGGTCATCCTCTTTTCATTTAGTACTGAGGTCATCCTCTCTTCATTTAGTACTGAGGTCATCATCTCTTCATTTAGTACTGATGTCATCCTCTCTTCATTTAGTACTGAGGTCATTCTCTCTTCATTTAGTACTGGTGTCATCCTCTCTTCATTTAGTACTGATGTCATCCTCTCTTCATTTAATTCTGAGGTCATCTCTTTATTTAGTACTGGTGTCATCCTCTCTTCATTTAGTACTGATGTCATCCTCTCTTCATTTAGTACTGAGGTCATCCTCTCTTCATTTAGTACTGATGTCATCCTCTCTTCATTTAGTACTGAGCTCATCCTATCTTCATTTAGTAATGAGGTCATCCTCTCTTCATTTAGTACTGATGTCATCATCTCTTCATTTAGTACTGAGGTCAACTTCTCTTCATTTAGTACTGAGGTCGTCCTCTCTTCATTTAGTACTGATGTCATCCTCTCTTCATTTAGTACTGAGGTCATCCTCTTTTTATTTAGTACTGATGTCATCCTCTCTTCATTTAGTACTGATGTCATCCTCTCTTCATTTAGTACTGAGGTCACCCTCTCTTCATTTAGTACTGAGGTCATCCTCTCTTCATTTAGTACTGAGGTCATCTTCTTTTCATTTAATACTGAGGTCATCCTCTCTTCATTTAGTAATGAGGTCATCCTCTCTTCATTTAGTACTGATGTCATCCTCTCTTCATTTAGTACTGAGGTCATCCTCTCTTCATTTAGTAATGAGGTCATCCTCTCTTCATTTAGTACTGATGTCATCCTCTCTTCATTTAATGCTGAGGTCATCTCTTCATTTAGTACTGAGGTCATCCTCTCTTCATTTAGTACTGAGGTCATCCTCTCTTCATTTAATTCTGAGGTCATCTCTTCATTTAGTACTGAGGTCATCCTGTCTTCTCTTAGTACTGAGGTCATCCTCTCTTTATTTAGTACTGGTGTCATCCTCTCTTCATTTAGTACTGATGTCATCCTCTCTTCATTTAGTACTGAGGTCATCCTCTCTTCATTTAGTACTGATGTCATCCTCTCTTCATTTAGTACTGAGGTCATCCTCTCTTCATTTAGTACTGAGGTCATCCTCTCTTCATTTAGTACTGAGGTCATCCTCTCTTCATTTAGTACTGAAGTCATCCTCTCTTCATTTAATTCTGAGGTCATCTCTTCATTTAGTACTGAGGTCATCCTCTCTTCATTTAGTACTGAGGTCATCCTCTCTTCATTTAGTAATGAGGTCATCCTCTCTTCATTTAGTACTGAGGTCATCCTCTCTTCATTTAGTACTAAGGTCATCCTCTCTTCTCTTAGTACTGAGGTCATCCTCTCTTCATTTAGTAATGAGGTCATCCTCTCTTCATTTAGTACTGATGTCATCCTCTCTTCATTTAGTAATGAGGTCATCTTCTCTTCACTTAGTACTGAGGTCATCCTCTCTTCATTTAGTAATGATGTCATCCACTTTTCATTTAATTCTGAGGTAATTTCTTCATTTAATACTGATGTCATCCTCTCTTCACTTAGTACTGAAGTCATCCTCTCTTCATTTAGTACTGAGGTCATCCTCTCTTTATTTAGTACTAATGTCATCCTCTCTTCATTTAGTACTGAGATCATCCTCTCTCTCTCTTCATTTAGTACTGAGGTCATCCTCTCTTCATTTAGTAATGAGGTCATCCTCTCT
Organism: Bathymodiolus septemdierum; assembly: GCA_963383655.1. NCBI lineage: Eukaryota > Metazoa > Mollusca > Bivalvia > Mytilida > Modiolidae > Bathymodiolus > Bathymodiolus septemdierum. Next base: position 63,270,683 of record OY726521.1, read on the forward strand.
TCACTTAGTACTGAGGTGATCCTCTCTTCATTTAGTACTGGGTCATCCTCTCTTTATTTAGTACTGAGGTCATCCTCTGTTTATTTAGTACTGAGGTCATCCTCTCTTTATTTAGTACTGAGGTCATCCTCTGTTTATCTAGTACTGACGTCATCCTCGTTTCATTTAGTTCTGAGTTCATCCTCCTTTCATTTAGTACTGAGGTCATCCTCTCTTCATTTAGTACTGGGGTCATTCTCTCTTTATTTAGTACTGAGGTCATCCTCTGTTTATTTAGTACTGAGGTCGTCCTCTTTATTTAGTACTGAGGTCATCCTCTCTTCATTTAGTACTGACGTCATCCTCTTTTCATTTAGTACTGAGGTCATCCTCTCTTCATTTAGTACTGAGGTCATCCTCTCTTCATTTAGTACTGGGGTCATTCTCTCTTCCTTTAGTACTGATAGCATCCTCTCTTTATTTAGTACTGAGGTCATCCTCTTTTCATTTAGTACTGAGGTCATCCTCTCTTCATTTAGTACTGAGGTCATCCTCTCTTCATTTAGTACTGACGTCATCCTCTCTTCATTTAGTAATGGGGTCATCCTCTTTTCATTTAGTACTGAGGTCATCCTCTCTTCATTTAGTACTGGTGTCATCCTTTCTTCATTTAGTACTGGTGTCATCCTCTCTTCATGTAGTACTGTTGTCATCCTCTCTTCATTTTGTACTGAGGTCATCCTCTCTTCATTTAGTACTGAGATCATCTTCTATTCATGTAATACTGAGGCCATCCTCTCTTCATTTAGTACTGAGGTCATCCTCTCTTCATTTAGTACTGAGGTCATTCTGTCTTCATTTAATACTGGTGTCATCCTCTCTTCACTTAGAACTGGGGTCATTCCCTCTTCATTTAGTACTGAGGTCATCCTCTCTTCATTTAGTACTGATGTCATCCTCTCTTCATTTAGTACTGAGGTCATCATCTCTTCATTTAATATTGATGTCATCCTCTCTTCATTTAGTACTGAGGTCAACCTCTCTTCATTTAATACTGAGGTCATCCACTCTTCATTTAGTACTGGGGTCATCCTCTTTTCACTTAGAACTGAGGTCATCCTCTCTTCATTTAGTACTGAGGTCACCCTCTCTTCATTTAGTACTGAGGTCATCCTCTCTTCATTTAGTACTGATGTCATCCTCTCTTCATTTAGTACTGAGGTCAACCTCTCTTCAGTTAGAACGGAAGTCATCCTCTCTACATTTAGTACTGGTGTCATCCTCTTTTCACTTAGTACTGAGGTCATCCTCTCTTCATTTAGTACTGAGGTCATCCTCTCTTCATTTAGTACTGGGGTTATCCACTCTTCATTTAGTACTGAGGTCATCCTCTCTTTATTTAGTACTGAGGTCATCCTCTCTTTATTTAGTACTGAGGTCATCCTCTCTTCATTTAGTATTGAGGTCATCCTCTCTTCAATTAGTACTGAGGTCATCCTCTCTTTATCTAGTACTGATGTCATCCTCTCTTCATTTAGTACTGAGGTCATCCTCTCTTCATTTAGTACTGATGTCATCCTCTCTTCATTTAGTACTGATGTCATCCTCTCTTCATTTAATTCTGAGGTCATCTCTTCATTTAGTACTGAAGTCATCCTCTCTTCACTTAGTACTGAGGGCATCCTCTCTTCATTTAGTACTGAGGTCATCCTCTCTTCATTTAGTACTGATGTCATCCTCTCTTCATTTAATTCTGAGGTCATCTCTTCAGTTAGTACTGAGGTCATCCTCTCTTCACTTAGTACTGAGGTCATCCTCTCTTCATTTAGTACTGAGGTCATCCTCTCTTTATTTAGTACTGATGTCATCCTCTCTTCATATAGTACTGAGGTCATCCTTTCTTCATTTAGTACTGAGGTCATCCTCTCTTCATTTAGTACTGAAGTGATCCTCTCTTCATTTAGTACTGAGGTCATACTCTCTTCACTTAGTATTGGTGTCATCCTCTCTTCATTTTGTACTGGGGTCATCCTCTCTTCACTTAGTACTGGTGTTATCCTCTCGTCATTTACTACTGGGGTCATCCTCTCTTCATTTAGTACTGAGGTCATCCTCTCTTCATTTAGTACTGAGGTAATCCTCTCTTCATTTAGTACTGGTGTCATCCTCTCTTCATTTAGTACTGGGGTCATCCTCTCTTCACTTACTACTGGGGTCACCCTCTCTTCATTTAGTACTGAGGCCATCCTCTCTTCATTTAGTACTGAAGTCATCCTCTCTTCATTTAGTACTGGTGTCATCCTTTCTCATTTAGTACTGAGGTCATCCTCTCTTCATTTAGTACTGATGTCATCATCTCTTCATTTAGTACTGAGGTCATCCTCTCTTCATTTAGTACTGAGGTCATCCTCTCTTCATTCAGTACTGGGTCATCCTCTTTTCATTTAGTACTGAGGTCATCCTCTCTTCATTTAGTACTGAGGTCATCCTCTCTTCATTTAGTACTGGGGTCATCCTCTCTTCATTTAGTACTGAGGTCATCCTCTCTTCATTTAGTAATGATGTCATCCACTTTTCATTTAATTCTGAGGTAATTTCTTCATTTAATACTGATGTCATCCTCTCTTCACTTAGTACTGAAGTCATCCTCTCTTCATTTAGTACTGAGGTCATCCTCTCTTCATTTAGTAGTGAGGTTATCCTCTCTTCACTTAGTACTGAGGTGATCCTCTCTTCACTTAGTACTGAGGTCATCCTCTCTTCATTTAGTACTGAGGTCATCCTCTCTTTATTTAGTACTGGGGTCATCCTCTGTTTATTTAGTACTGAGGTCGTCCTCTTTATTTAGTACTGAGGTCATCCTCTCTTCATTTAGTACTGACGTCATCCTCTTTTCATTTAGTACTGAGGTCATCCTCTCTTCATTTAGTACTGAGGTCATCCTCTCTTCATTTAGTACTGGGGTCATCCTCTCTTCATTTAGTACTGATATCATCCTCTCTTCACTTAGTACTGAGGTCATCCTCTCTTCATTTAGTACTGATATCATCCTCTCTTTATTTAGTACTGAGGTCATCCTCTTTTCATTTAGTACTGAGGTCATCCTCTCTTCATTTAGTACTGAGGTCATCCTCTCTTCATTTAGTACTGACGTCATCCTCTCTTCATTTAGTAATGGGGTCATCCTCTTTTCATTTAGTTCTGAGTTCATCCTCTTTTCATTTAGTACTGAGGTCATCCTCTCTTCATTTAGTACTGACGTCATCCTCTCTTCATTTAGTAATGGGGTCATCCTCGTTTCATTTAGTTCTGAGTTCATCCTCTTTTCATTTAGTACTGAGGTCATCCTCTCTTCATTTAGTACTGGGGTCATCCTCTCTTTATTTAGTACTGAGGTCATCCTCTGTTTATTTAGTACTGAGGTCGTCCTCTTTATTTAGTACTGAGGTCATCCTCTCTTCATTTAGTACTGTCGTCATCCTCTTTTCATTTAGTACTGAGGTCATCCTCTCTTCATTTAGTACTGAGGTCATCCTCTCTTCATTTAGTACTGGGGTCATTCTCTCTTCCTTTAGTACTGATATCATCCTCTCTTTATTTAGTACTGAGGTCATCCTCTTTTCATTTAGTACTGAGGTCATCCTCTCTTCATTTAGTACTGAGGTCATCCTCTCTTCATTTAGTACTGACGTCATCCTCTCTTCATTTAGTAATGGGGTCATCCTCTTTTCATTTAGTACTGAGGTCATCCTCTCTTCATTTAGTACTGGTGTCATCCTTTCTTCATTTAGTACTGGTGTCATCCTCTCTTCAAGTAGTACTGTTGTCATCCTCTCTTCATTTTGTACTGAGGTCATCCTCTCTTCATTTAGTACTGAGATCATCTTCTATTCATGTAATACTGTGGCCATCCTCTCTTCATTTAGTACTGAGGTCATCCTCTCTTCATTTAGTACTGAGGTCATTCTGTCTTCATTTAATACTGGTGTCATCCTCTCTTCACTTAGAACTGGGGTCATTCCCTCTTCATTTAGTACTGAGGTCATCCTCTCTTCATTTAGTACTGATGTCATCCTCTCTTCATTTAGTACTGAGGTCATCATCTCTTCATTTAATATTGATGTCATCCTCTCTTCATTTAGTACTGAGGTCAACCTCTCTTCATTTAATACTGAGGTCATCCACTCTTCATTTAGTACTGGGGTCATCCTCTTTTCACTTAGTACTGAGGTCATCCTCTCTTCATTTAGTACTGAGGTCACCCTCTCTTCATTTAGTACTGAGGTCATCCTCTCTTCATTTAGTACTGATGTCATCCTCTCTTCATTTAGTACTGAGGTCAACCTCTCTTCAGTTAGTACTGAAGTCATCCTCTCTACATTTAGTACTGGTGTCATCCTCTTTTCACTTAGTACTGAGGTCATCCTCTCTTCATTTAGTACTGAGGTCATCCTCTCTTCATTTAGTACTGGGGTTATCCACTCTTCATTTAGTACTGAGGTCATCCTCTCTTTATTTAGTACTGAGGTCATCCTCTCTTTATTTAGTACTGAGGCCATCCTCTCTTCATTTAGTACTGAGGTCATCCTCTCTTCATTTAGTATTGAGGTCATCCTCTCTTCAATTAGTACTGAGGTCATCCTCTCTTCATTTAATTCTGAGGTCATCTCTTCAGTTAGTACTGAGGTCATCCTCTCTTCACTTAGTACTGAGGTCATCCTCTCTTCATTTAGTACTGAGGTCATCCTCTCTTTATTTAGTACTGATGTCATCCTCTCTTCATATAGTACTGAGGTCATCCTTTCTTCATTTAGTACTGAGGTCATCCTCTCTTCATTTAGTACTGAAGTGATCCTCTCTTCATTTAGTACTGAGGTCATCCTCTCTTCATTTAGTACTGGTGTCATCCTCTCTTCATTTAGTACTGGGGTCATCCTCTCTTCACTTACTACTGGGGTCACCCTCTCTTCATTTAGTACTGAGGCCATCCTCTCTTCATTTAGTACTGAAGTCATCCTCTCTTCATTTAGTACTGGTGTCATCCTTTCTTCATTTAGTACTGAGGTCATCCTCTCTTCATTTAGTACTGGGGTCATCCTCTCTTCATTTAGTACTGGGGTCATCCTCTCTTCACTTAGTATTGGTGTCATCCTCTCTTCATTTTGTACTGGGGTCATCCTCTCTTCACTTAGTACTGGTGTTATCCTCTCGTCATTTACTACTGGGGTCATCCTCTCTTCATTTAGTACTGAGGTCATCCTCTCTTCATTTAGTACTGAGGTAATCCTCTCTTCATTTAGTACTGGTGTCATCCTCTCTTCATTTAGTACTGGGGTCATCCTCTCTTCACTTACTACTGGGGTCACCCTCTCTTCATTTAGTACTGAGGCCATCCTCTCTTCATTTAGTACTGAAGTCATCCTCTCTTCATTTAGTACTGGTGTCATCCTTTCTTCATTTAGTACTGAGGTCATCCTCTCTTCATTTAGTACTGAGGTCATCATCTCTTCATTTAGTACTGAGGTCATCCTCTCTTCATTTAGTACTGAGGTCATCCTCTCTTCATTCAGTACTGGGTCATCCTCTTTTCATTTAGTACTGAGGTCATCCTCTCTTCATTTAGTACTGAGGTCATCCTCTCTTCATTTAGTACTGGGGTCATCCTTTCTTCATTTAGTACTGAGGTCATCCTCTCTTTATTTAGTACTAAGGTCATCCTCTTTATTTAGTAATGAGGTCATCCTCTTTTCATTTAGTACTGAGGTCATCCTCTCTTCATTTAGTACTGACGTCATCCTCTCTTCATTTAGTACTGGGGTCATCCTCTCATCAATTAGTACTGATGTCATCCTCTCTTCATTTAATTCTGAGGTCATCTCTTCATTTAGTACTGAGGTCATCCTCTCTTCACTTAGTACTGAGGTCATCCTCTCTTCATTTAGTACTGAGGTCATCCTCTCTTTATTTAGTACTGATGTCATCCTCTCTTCATTTAGTACTGACGTCATCCTCTCTTCATTTAGTACTGAGGTCATCCTCTCTTCATTTAGTACTGAGGTCATCTTGTCTTCATTTAGTACTGAGGTCATCCTCTCTTCATTTAGTACTGGGTCATCCTCTTTTCATTTAGTACTGAGGTCATCCTCTCTTCATTTAGTACTGAGTTCATCCTCTCTTCATTTAGTACTGAGGTCATCCTCTCTTCATTTAGTACTGAGGTCATCCTCTCTTTATTTAGTACTAAGGTCATCCTCTTTATTTAGTACTGAGGTCATCCTCTTTTCATTTAGTACTGAGGTCATCCTCTCTTCATTTAGTACTGACGTCATCCTCTCTTCATTTAGTACTGGGGTCATCCTCTCATCATTTAGTACTGAGGTCATCCTCTCTTCATTTAGTACTGAGATCATCCTCTCTTCACTTAGTATTGGTGTCATCCTCTCTTCATTTTGTACTGGGGTCATCCTCTCTTCACTTAATACTGGTGTTATCCTCTCGTCATTTACTACTTGGGTCATCCTCTCTTCATTTAGTACTGAGGTTATCCTCTCTTCATTTAGTACTGAGGTAATCCTCTCTTCATTTAGTACTGGTGTCATCCTCTCTTCATTTAGTACTGGGGTCATCCTCTCTTCACTTACTACTGGGGTCACCCTCTCTTCATTTAGTACTGAGGCCATCCTCTCTTCATTTAGTACTGAAGTCATCCTCTCTTCATTTAGTACTGGTGTCATCCTTTCTTCATTTAGTACTGAGGTCATCCTCTCTTTACTTAGTACTGATGTCATCCTCTCTTCATTTAGTACTGAGGCTATCCTCTCTTCATTTAGTACTGGTGTCATCCTCTCTTCATTTAGTACTGATGTCATCCTCTCTTCATTTAGTACTGAGGTCATCCTCTCTTCATTTAGTACTGAGGTCATCCTCTCTTCATTTAGTACTGAGGTCATCCTCTCTTCATTTAGTACTGAGGTCATCCTCTCTTCATTTAGTACTGAGGTCATCCTCTCTTCACTTAGTATTGGGATCATCCTCTTCATTTTGTACTGGGGTCATCCTCTCTTCATTTAGTACTGGTGTTATCCTCTCTTCATTTAGTACTGATGTCATCCTCTCTTCATTTAGTACTGAGGTCATCCTCTCTTCATTTAGTACTGAGGTCATCCTCTCTTCATTTAGTACTGAGGTCATCCTCTCGTCATTTAGTATTGATGTCATCCTCTCTTTATTTTGTACTGAGGTCATCCTCTCTTCATTTAGTACTGAGGTTATCCTCTCGTCATTTAGTACTGAGGTCATCCTCTCTTCACTTTGTACTGGGGTCATCCTCTCTTCATTTAGTACTGAGGTCATCCTCTCTTTGCTTAGTCCTGGGGATCATTGCACTAAATTTGATATTTTCGATTTTATTTCATCAATTTCACGACAAAAAGCAACAATATTATTCTAATTTGAATTATATTATGGTGCCGAGGTTTTCGTAAATAAGGTTTTATTGACTAACTCCACCCATGAAGTGTTGTGACCAAAATGACATGTAGATAAAAATAACAATAAATATTTGTCAAAACATGCAAAATATTAAACGAAATAAATAAATATTTTTAAAGCTTAAAGAATTCGTTGTATAAATTCGTGCTTTATTTGATACTGTCAAATAAAATATATTAACATGTACTTATCTCAGCAGGAATATGGATGAATATTATATTATATTACCGTTTATGAATGATAGATATTACTCTTAGCACGATATACTAAATAATGGTAAAACAAGTCAAATGGGTTTAATCGATCAGAAATTTAATATTATATCAGTTTGATTAGAAACCTTGAATTTCATTGAGAAAGTAAAATTAAATCAAATTTAGCGAAAATTAGCTGTGGTGTCACATATTTATTGTAGCGAAACCACATTAATTTAGTATATTTATCTTGCTTTCAACAATCTAAGAATCTTTATTCTCAAATAAACCATACATTACAATGGTATAGAGAAGTTACATATACAAATACAACACAACACATACATGACAAATAAATAACAGATACACAAATACATATACATACAATATTTACATTACAACAGGAGGAGTTAAGTATTAGCCAAGAGAATATCTGATCTGTTGATTTTTCTTATAAATCTACATAACTTTTCTAGTTTTATTTTTTTCAGAAGTACACATTATTTGTTTAAATTTTAATATATTTGGCCTTTGAGTAAGATATCTACTTATTAGTTGGGTTCGATTTTCAGTAAAAAAATGACATTCCATAATATAGTGGAATTCGTCACCAATAGATCTGCTATTACATTTTAAACACTGTCTATTTTCTCTGTCGATACCATTCCACCGTCCAGTTTCTATCGGTAATTTGTGGTTTGTGGTTCGAAATTTACATAGTGTATATATATCTTTGTCTTCCAAAATATTGAAATAATTTTCGAATTCAAAGTTGTCTTTAAATAATCTATAATTGATAGCTTTTGGTGAGTTTTGTATCAGAGAATGCCACTCCTGTGTAAACTGCTCATGGAGACGGTTCCTAATTAAAGCTAAAAGCAGGTCGGAATTTTGAAAGAATTGTTGAGACCAAATGTAGGAATAACCTGTATCATCAAAAATGTGTTTATCATGTTTAATCCACGAAAAATCCAGATTTTCATCAATAAAAAGGTTATACAAAATTTTATAGGATAAATATGAGTGTTGTTTCTTTACCGTTAACAGTCTTGCCCAATATGATATCATTCTTAATTTTACATCAATTTCAATAAGAAACAATCCAAGTTCACCATATATCATATAACTAGGTGTCGATGTTTTTAATTTCAATAACAGCTTGCAAAATCTAAGTTGTACTTTTTCAAGACATTGAATATTTTTACTAAAACCCCATATTTCTGAACCATATAGTAATATTGGTTTTACCATTTTGTTAAAAAGTTCAAACTGGCATTCAATTGATAAGTTATATCTTCTACCTCTTTTCAAAACTTCAAACATTGCTTTTGTAGCTTTTTCGGCTTGCTTTTTAATAGCTTTGTTAAAGTTTCCTGTCCTGTTATACAATATTCCAAGATAATTAAATTCATTAACAATTTCTAATTCAGACCCATTCAATGTAAATTTTAAATTGGTTGATTGTCTCCCCCTGGAAAAAACTATAACTTTAGTTTTATCAGTGTTTGCTTTTAATCTCCAAGTATTGCAATAATCACCGAATTTATTCAAAATATTTTGTAAATCATCGTGGGTTTCAGCCATTAGGGCAGTATCGTCAGCATATAAAAGTTCAGAAAGCTTTAAATAAATATTCAACTTATCTTCTATGCAGCTTGAAACTGTTTCTAAACCATTAAGACTTGCATTTTCAAAAAAACATTTGTAGATCGTTTAGGAACATAGCAAATAGAAAAGGAGGTAAATTTTCCCCTTGCCTCACTCCCATATCACAGTTAAAATAATCAGATTTACAATAATTATAGGTTATACATGATTTAACATCTGTGTACATATTTAGAATAATAGTATACATTTTGCCATTTATGTGATTCAATAGTAATTTGTACCATAGTGCATCTCTCCATACCGTGTCAAAAGCCTTTTCGAAGTTGACAAAGGCACAAAACAGTTTTTTCTTTTTTCTTTTTAAGATCTCAAAAAACGAAAATAATGTGAAAAAACTGTCCGTCGTCGAGTAAGATTTTCGGAAACCAAATTGGTTTTCGTTCATCAAGAGAGCTTCTTCCGAGAAACGACATAGTCTTTCATTTAATATAGCTGTGAATAATTTACCAAGGCAGCTAAGGATAGTAATCGGGCGGAGGTTTTTTGGATCAAGTAGATTGCCTTTATTTTTGTATATTGGTTTTATATTACCTACAAGCCAAATGTCGGACATTACACCAGAGTTAAAAATTGCATTACATATCTTCTCATAAGTAGGGAGAAACAGATCTGATGTAGATTTTATATATTCGTTTACAACATAATCTTCTCCACAAGCTTTATTATTTTTTAACTTCTTAATACAGCGAAGTATTTCCTCTTGCGTTATACTGAAATTAATTTCTTCATTTAGGGGACCAATATTAACATTATCAAGGAGATCTGTATCAAAATTCTCTTGTTGTACAAGAAGTTCATCGGGAGCTTTATTCAGGTTTTTGAAAAACTTGAATAAGTCTCCCAAAGGGATGTTGGGCTGTTTTCTATCCCTACCCTTATTCAACAGTTTCCAGTATTCTTTTGGGTCTGATGTTTTTAATTTTTTTTATCTTCTTACGCATATCTGCACGATAAATTTTATTATGTTTGTCAAGCGTCTTTTTGTATCGTTTCTCGGCTTCAGCGACATCTTGTTTCAACGCTTCTGTTCGTTTTATTTTTAATTTCCGTTTTAGTTTACGATAATTTTGTCGAACAACTTTACACTCATAATTGAACCAGGGTTTATCTCCCTTAGGTTTTTTATTACATGTATCAGGTCTGGTTTTATATTTGTGAGTTCCAAAGGTTGTTTTCGCACTGTCAATTAAAAGATTACAAAGTTCACTGACAAACGAATTGACTTTATCTTTATCTATATCATCGATTAATGTGTTCACAATTTCATTATATAATCCATTTAACTTTTCTTTATCTATATTATTATTAAAAGCCGTATGTTTCGACGCGTCCCGTTTCTTAGCTCTATTATCGGCGAGAATATCATTACTATTATTACTAGTCGATTGATCATTCCCCGCGGCAAGTTTAAATTTGAGATTTGTAATAGTTGGAGAGTGAATACAAACGACAAAAATCTAGTACTTTAAAATTGTAAACAAATTGTAAAAAACTACATGTACAAATACAATAATCAACAACACTTGAGTTTTTACATGTTAATTTTCCTGATTCGGTTTTATCATCACCAATACGACCATTTACAATAAATAACTTGTTTGCTTTACAAATGTCTAACAAATTGTTACCAGATCTGCTTTTAACTTTGTCCACATTTTTTCTATTTTAATCTATATTTAATTCATTAAGAGTAGCCAAATCATTTTGTAAAAATTCAGTAAAGTCTTGTTCATGTTCATTTATCTCAAAATCAATAAAGTCTGGTTCTTCTGCAGTTCTACTGTTAAAATCACCAAATAAAGAGATGTATTTATAATTTTGTGAAAATGTTCGAATTTCATTTTCTATTTGATCAAAAGTATCTGGTTGAAAATAAGGTGAATATACACATTACCAAAAATGACGTCTTCGTTAAGGTTTACTAATTTTGATGAAACTTTGAACCATAAAACATACTTTGATTCTATATCTAACAATTCAATATAATTTTCTAACGATTCTTTATATGCTAATATCATTCCACCAGATTTTCTGCCAATTTTTTTTCTATTTTTCATTTTAAATATGTAACCTGGTAGTTCAATTGTATCCAAATCATCAGTTTTTGTTTCTTGTAAACATATAATATCCTGATTACATACAAGTTGACAAAATCAGGATATTGCAGACGTAATTTAACACCACAACAGTTAAGACTCAAAATATTAAGATTACCTATATCTGTTACATCAGTATCTACAAGTAATGAAGAGTCATTGTTAACATTAGTGTCACTAATCTGATTAGTACTACTAGTATTTAATACATTAAACGATTTATTTACAACACAGTCATTTTCAGACAATACAGGGTCATCAATTTCAATATTATTAGGTATTTTATTAAAGTCAAAATAACTAGCATCACTATCATCAGTCCCAAAACAGTTTTCTCTTTCGCGTTTCTAATCCCGGTTTGGTGTTGATGAGCTAACACGTTGGCGCTTAGGTGGTCGTCGGCCTCCTGTGGTAGCTGGGGTCGCTAATACGTTTTCCGCGGGACGTGTCGGCTCAATGTCGTCCATTTGATCGTATTCATGCGGAGCAACATAAAGTTCGTTGTCAATGTAGAGACGGTCTCGGACAAGTACAACATGTTTTCTCTGCCTTTTCGCTTCTTTCTGAATAGAATATAATTTCCTTCTGTTGTCTTCAATTTCTTTCGGAAATTGTTGTCGTATTCCATAAGGAGTGTTACGCAGTTGATACGCATTGTTCAATACATATTGCAAGTCACTGTGGTATAAAAACCGTGCTACTATAGGTCGCTTTCCCCTTGGTTTGTGGCTGAATCTGTGCACGTTCCCAAATTCGATACGATAATCGACTCCTATTTCTTTGTACAAAAAGGTTCTCAGTAGTTCTTCTGTATTCTCGTCACGAACCTCATGTAAGCCAGTGAAGTCAATAGTTCTTCTGTATTCTCGTCACGAACCTCATGTAAGCCAGTGAAGTCAATAGTTCTTCTGTATTCTCGTCACGAACCTCATGTAAGCCAGTGAAGTCAATAGTTCTTCTGTATTCTCGTCACGAACCTCATGTAAGCCAGTGAAGTCAATAGTTCTTCTGTATTCTCGTCACGAACCTCATGTAAGCCAGTGAAGATGAGGTTGTTCTTCATCGATCTACACTGTAAGTCGAGTATCGAACTTCTCAGATGATGAATGTTCTCCTGGCAGTCACATTGTGACCCTAAACCATAATTACTATTATTTACGATATCAACTTTCTCAGAGAGCTTTTTAATGTCTGACTTATTCTTATTGCATTTTACGTTTAGTACTTCGTACTGGTCCTCAGTCTTTGCAACTGCGTTTCTGTTTTTCTCACAAACGGTTTTTAAATTATCAAACAAGTTTCCTACGCCCTGGATACCACTTTCAACTTCCGTGATTTTACGTTGACTTTCCTTGATATCTTTCTCGGTCGACACTACCCGGCTAGTAAGTGAGGTTATAATATTTTTTATTTCGTCAAATTTTCCAACACATTTTTCAACACTTTGTAGTCTTTTGTCTATGCTAGAAACAAGATTTAATATCATGTTAAGAATAGAGGTTACGCTTGTATTTTCATCTGCTTCTTCAACAACTTTTCTACTTTGTTGTAGTAGCTTGCGGGTTTCACTGAGCGACATAACTATAACGGTACAACAATAGAGTAATGATGAATGATAATTGAATAAATCGAGTTCGAAGTTTAAAGTTCAAAGGTCAACTTTGCCAACGGCGTCAAGGATTCACTAAGTAATGGACATTTTCGGACTTAGTGAGTTGTGATCATAGGTGTTTGTGTATGTGTATATTTAGGTGCTGGTATAAAAATATACTACAAAGTGCATATAATATAACATGTCCAAAACGACGAACCTATTACATTTCCTTGCGAAGTACGGTTCCTTGTGAAATATCAAAACTAATAATCTCTCTCATTTTTTCCAGAAAACGGTTTGAATCGTCGAAAATTTAGAATTATTTCCTGAGCGAAAAGGACTCCGTCCATATTGGTCAAGGGCAGACAACAATCATGAAATCCGGAAATGGTTTTCAGATTGTCCAGCTGTGAAACAGACTAAAGAAAAAAAAATCATCGTAAATATCCGATACGCAATCAAAACATACTCAATATAAAAAGCTATGAGGATTATAAGCTTGGAATTTCGGAATGACTTTCTGAATTAAGTCTGACCTTTTCACTGACTATTTAAATCAGCTTAAATTTGAATCACACCTTACACTTTAGCCAACTTATATTTGTTTTGATGCCATGTCTTGGTGTAAGAAAATGGGGGAAAATACAACAGCGTCAGAACAAGTCCAAAAGACGCTCTCCTGCCATGGTACAAGCACTTCAATAAACGTTAATTATGTTTACTATTTTATTTAGTTGTAGCAGATACATGTGACTTCTACCAAGGATCAACGTCTATCATACGAACATGTGACAATGGCTGTTGTGAAAATGTATGTTGTACCAATGATTATAAAACGTAAGTATGATATACACGTAGATAAACATTGGTTTAAATCTGAAAATCAAAAATATTACATCCTAAACGCGGTACTTGTTAGATGAAGAGCGACAAGAAAAGCCCAGTTACTTGCCTCATTATTGTGAGCTGTGATGAATTTCCTTTATGTTCACTTATATCACACCCGTCTGGGGTGTTAAAACGTATATATAAATAAAGTATGTAAATAAGAAATGTGAAAAATCTCTATCGCTTCCGATAAAATTCCCGATATATGATGCTTCGCACATGTGTATTGGTGGACAAATTGTGGCTATCAATTCCGAGTGATTTTATGAATTTATAGATATATGAAGTAATAAAAATGTAGATCTAATTTAGTGCGCACGACTGGAACAACCCCTATCAGGTATTCTAAAAATAGAAAGACTGGAAAGCCAATGCGAAATCCCCTTAAAATACTACTGTTGTTACTTTAAATATACACTCATTTATTTTATTCCGAAAAAAAAAGAGATCAACGATTAGTAGGATAGACTGACCGTATTCATTGTCGACTTACGTGGACGGTGTTGTACGCTGTTACATGTGACAGAAGCCATTATTTGTTTTGGTTAAGACTTATCCAATGAGCGATAAGGTGGAATACAAAGCAACATGAATTGCCCTCTGGATTTGGGTATATCAAGTTATAATACAGAAGGTCTGACGGTGAACCATAGTGGATCACACGCTCCCTGCACGTTCAAATCTCTTCTATATTTCGGAAAAGGGAAGGCACATTGCATCCGCTACATTTAAAGATAAATGTTTAGTCCCTACCCAACTCTCCACACTTTTCCAGTGGCAATGCCACCGTATTCCCATCCCTTTCTCATATCTGTGTAGCTTGTAGATATGGTTTAATTTGTTTTCTCCCTGAATATGCATGAAATATTTGCGGCTGGACAATCAATCAACCAATCAAGCAATCAATGAACCAACAAATCAATCAATGAACCAACTAATCAATCAATGAACCAACTAATCAATCAATGAACCAACTAATCAATCAATGAACCAACTAATCAATCAATGAACCAACTAATCAATCAGTAAACAAAAAACAACACTAAAGACTATTTTATTTTATGAAATATCGTAAAATGAGTTCTTAAAGTTTGAAATATAAAAGTTCAATTGTCAATATGTCAATATGACTGCTGTAATTTATAACCCAGAAAATAATTTAATGTATAGATTTATTGCTAAAGAGAGATAACACTTCTACATCTAAACAAATAATAAACCTCGCATTTGTAAGGTAAACGTTGCCTTGTCCGTAATCGCCAAAAGGAGATTATATGTCTTTAAAACCACGTTCGATAATAATTCAGTTATATATTGTGGCAGTCGATTTTATTGGTAGATGAAACCGGAATGGCCTGAGTAAATCAACAACCTGATACGAGTCACTGACAAACATTTACGACATAAAAAAAAGTGCGAAGATACCAAAGATGTAATCAACAGTAGTAAATTAACAGACAATTAATGCAATGAAAAAGACCAGCAAAATAACACAAACAATGACAGAAAACTAAAGATTGAGTAACACGATACACTACTCCTTAGCACGAGCGACAATCGAATTGATAGCTTTAGTTGTATTTTGCGCTGATGGTAAATCTATCTACCAATATGACCTCAGCCACAACAATCCCTTATACACACGAAAGGTACACTCTATCTCACAAGAACTTAATAAAGACTTATTTTCTAAAAGCCTAACGGATTTCATCTCAATTTCATACTCTTTAATTGTTCCATACCATAGAATAATATCACTAGTTTGCAAAACAACCGGTGGAAACATTGCAGTGTTATGGTTCTAATTATTTATAGTACATAGAGGTAACATCATTTAAAATCATATTATAAGAGAAATGTGGAGGTTAACGTCATATTAAGACATTTGTTGTGTTCCATATTTTTGCAGTTTCCAACGATATCAATCATTAGTTGTCAAACAATTGTAAGATGGTAATTCTGAATATATAAAGATACTTTTAAAGTAATAGCCTTGACAGCACTATATATGTTGTTTTTTTTATTGATATTACAGATTAGCCATTATTTTGGGAGTAGTATTTGGTTGTCTTATTTTACTTGTTGTCATAATCATTATTGTGATATGTTTAACAAGAAATAGATGGTCCAAGAAGATCGGACCTCAAAAAGGTAATTTACACATGACAACTACTATATACATTATTTTGAGACTAAATACGGTATTTAAAAAAGAAATTTAAAGTTTAAATTTGCTTTCAAGTACTAAGATGACATTTAGGGCAATCTATTTTTAGCACTTATCAGTAACTGTCGATCTCTGCTATATATGTATTGTGTGTACGTGATGTGTCTTATTATGACCTATGCTAATTGTAAAATGTTGGAACACCAAGATGTACAAAATTATCAAAAAGCAGAAATACGTGATAAAATATTATGCTATATATTAGTGTATCACTCATTAGTATTAAGATACATAAATGTGTTTAATTATTGCAAATCTAGAAGAAGAAAAAAAAGAAGAATACCAAATCAGTTAATTCCATTATAAATATATAAAAAAAAAAAAAATACCACAGAAAAATCGCAGAAACAGAGGGAAAATAGATACCGTTAACACATATAGACATGACCACTCTCCTGGCTTGGTACTTAGTGATTTACTGCCCATCATGACGTATCGAGTTAGTAGTAGACGATAATCTTAATGTACCTACCAATGCACACGTTGTCTTGTTTTAGTAGTTTTATCGTTCGCACTGTGGTTTCCAATTTTTTAAATAAGATATCAAGCATGCATTCGATTGTTCAATATGGTCATTGTAGACATAATGATTAAATTTACCGGTCGAATATAAATACATATTCGACAGACTTTCGGTATATATCCTATTGGTTTCAGAATTCGTCGTATAATATAACACAAACATTTATTGAAATTTCTTTTTGTATCATGAATGTCGTTTTATAGATCCAACGTTTCTTTAACACAAATCACTTATCTTATATCTAAAATATAATCTTAAATAACACTGATGTTATCATATCTTTTACTTATCATTTTGATTTTGTGTCAATGGCGTATGTAAATATGATTGTTTTCTTTGATACCCCGTCCGCCACCAGCAATAAAACACAACAGTCACAATATAACTGAAATATGACAAGAAGCATTTAACACCAAAAATCAGGAGTTCATTTTCTAACAACCGCATCGGTGGCGTAATGGTTAGCGTGTTCGTCACCACGAGTGCGGTAGATCGTGGGTTCGAGACCCGGTCGGGACAAACCAAAGACTATAAAATTGGTATTTGTTACTTCTCTGCTAGGCACGCATCATTAAGGAGAAAGAACAAAGACTGGTTGGTTCGGAATATGAATAATGTGTCTGAGTAGAGCGACATGTCTACCCACAGACTGGTGTTTCAGTGAACTACCACTATACAAATATAACTGAGCGTGCTGGTCTAGTACAAAGCGGAGCTCATCATCATCACAAAGCGGAGCTCATCATCATCACAAAGCGGAGCTCATCATCATCACATTGAAAATTAACTTGTTCTCGCCATGATATAGCTGAAAAATTGTCGAATTGGGGTTAAGCAACAATCACCCACTCATTTTATAACATGTATTCTGTTAATATTAAAAATCCATTGTACATTTTCTTTTATTTTTCAGACAAGCGGAAACAACAAAGAGGAAACGATATCGAACTAGCGAAAGTGACCAGAGTGTCTGATTGAACTATTGCCGTTTTGAAGCGTAACAGACTTTAAATAGACAACAACCAGGATTTATATAATAATGTGATGTATTTGTACTTTCTTTATTATTATGAGCTGATATGAGAGAGAGAGAGAGAGAGAGAGAGAGAGAGAGAGAGAGAGAGTTACAATACAAGTTCATCTATTATATATGTACATTTATTATGTTTCTAACATGGACTATTCGGGTATTATTACTACATCATTCATCACGTCCTCTTTGAAAACATATACGTCACTGATATTGTTTTGTTGGAAATGGTTCATTCATAATACACAAATACAAGAATTATCAAACGAAAAAAATGTAACATCTTTATGTTAAAAACAGATAGTACTGTGATTGTGAGAAACATGTAATAATATAATGATTTATTAAAAATCTATGAACGTATTCATTGTTTAGTTTAATTTCTGAAATGTTCAAAAGACATATGACTTTACATGTTAAAGCATACAAAGTGATGAGATGGCATGTCCAGTATGACGTGACTACCTGCTGACTGTTTCAGTGAGTTATGACTATTAAAATCTAGTTAAGCGCTCGTTGATTTAGTACACTGTAGTCATTTATAATCACAATCTTATTAAATACATATCATTGCCAGGAAATACACAATCAATTGTAATTGCAAGATTGTTCACTAGGTGTTGAACAACAATGACCTACTCATTCTAACTTGATATTTAGTGTGTTTATATCAGTTTGTACTGTCCCAAAAAATAATTAATATCCAATCTGTTCGTACCATACGGTTGCCTTTCGTTGAGCAAGAGAAACTGACCTGACGCTCTTGCTGTTTGTAGCAGTTCGCATTGCCTTCGATTTTGTCCGTTTGCTTTGTGCTTGTAATGCTTGTTTTCTTTTTTATCTGGAATGTGTGTTTAATTTTGAAAATTAATATAATGTAATGAAGAAGAGTAAACATATCATGTCGATTCAATTTGTTTTTCCCCCAATATAAGATATAATGAATATGTAATAAATTATCATGTTTGCCTCGAGCATTGGATATCGTTGGTTCAACTCCGTGGCTTAAACCAACAAACTGTAAAAATGGTATCTACTGTTCGATACAATTTAAGCAAACAAGAATAAGTAGTAGCAAAGATCAATTGGCTCCGAGTCAGGATATGTCTATCAGTGGATATGCTCTAACCGTTGAGCTATGGTATCATAAATCAACCTCCAGGTATTAGATTAGTGCTAGCAGAAATCATCATCATCTCATCAAAAAACTTGCTCAGGTCATGATATTTCCGTAGTCAGGCGACTGGAATTGTAAATAAATCTATTATTCTTTGAATAGTTAAATAATTTATATCGTAGTTATCTCCCTTTGTACGTAGTTGTCTGATACTGAAAACAACTGTTGGCACATCACGTATGTAAGACCAATGTAGAATTGAAAAAACCCAAAATATAATGCTAGGTACTTCGGTAAATAATGTAATTACATATCATACGATTTAAGTGCAAGTCCATGAGAAAACCATGCAAACCACCCAAAAACTTATACAATGAGTATTGCGGTTGTTTGACTTTGTATGTATTTTCTGTAAGAGACCATGTTAGACGATTCATCTGTAAAGTTATTTGGAAAATGGTCAAGTTTTAGATGAGATATAAAGTCAAATAGAAAATCGCATTTTCAAATTGAAAATTTGACCAAAAACCTTGCAATAAAACACCCGCTCCTCAGAAAAATCTGTGAAATATTTTGATACATCTACTACTTTTTTCTGTACTATGGATATATTCAATTTCCAGAAAGATGCTACTATTTCGATAAGTATTGCTTAAAACTATTTTCACGCTAAAAACTGATAAAGCGCTTAAATTATTTTTTTTTCATCCTAGCCTATATTATTTATCAATATGAATCAGACCCTAAAAGATTTTTTATGGATTTTAAGTATTAAGGATTTTTTGGTATGTAGTTAAAACTTTGTATTTACAGCACTCTGAAAATACCTCGAAATTACCTCCCCTTTTATAACTCTTCAATAATGAGACAGTAAACCATTCATTAGAAAAATGGAGGGAAATGGAAAAAAAATGTGATTTTGGCCAGAATTGCAAGAACAAGGCTTTGAACACGCTGACAAACTGTTCTAAGCTAACAATTAATCATCTGAGGTATCTAAAATCAAATTCAAAAGAACTAGAAATCGCTGGAAATTATCTAATCTTAAATAGAGCTGGGATAAATGTCATAACATCTCAACATCTGAATCGTCATATTTGCGAACAACATCGTGATGAGCTCGGTATCTGGGTTAATATCTGACAACTGAAACCAATCATATGGTAATCTGTCCTGATGTCATATCTTTCAAACGAGTTGTCATAGCAGAAAAGAGTGACATATTATGAAATGATATTTAAAGACATAATTTATCCCTAAATAAATGTTTTCATATCCTATTTGACAATTTAAAAACAAAGGATTTTCTTATGAGAAATTACCGTCACATATATAAGATTATACACGTGACGGTAGATGTCCCCACAATGAGTTACAAATATAATTTATTGTTTTGAAAGACAATCGTGGGTTTTATTAACATCGGACCAATGAGAATCGATTGAATATTATATTTATTTTTTACGGCTTGAGAGTTTAACTTCCTTTTCAGAAGGAAAACAATATTATTGTAGTTAATCATAACAAGAAAAAGTGTCCCCCTTTTAATATTCTTTACCGTAACATTTCTACTTAGTATCACAGTTAAATGCCCTTGATAGATGACGCTGCTATTGTGACGTCACTTTACACGCCATATATTTCTTCGACGTGACACGTTCTAACGCTTTGAATCAATACAAATGGAAAGCATTATTTTGATGGTAAGTACCAACTTAAGAATAGTATGAAAATTAACATTCTTTACCGAACATGATATAGATAATAAATGTTACTTTTTTAGTCATCGAAACTTTTCAGAATATATAAAACTGAGTATAAGCTACGAGTACGTTTGAAGGTCAACAAACTCTTATTGTAAATACCAAAGCCAATTTCGGAAATTCCGTAAAAATTCTCCACCGTCACATTCTCTATCGTCACGGAATAGAGTGTGACGGTAGAGAATAATACGTGACGGTAAGGAACGAAAGGAAACTTGTTTTGGTGAGAACTCTCATATAGCCATATAACGTCACGCACGCACACACACACACACACGCACACACAGAATCAATTACATTTCCAACTTCTCTTAAATCCATTAAAGGCACAATGGGTTTACATCAGATAATTAGTTTTACCACCAATGAAATATTTTTGTCTGTACTGAGTTGCTTTTGCAAGTGGCCAGAGGCCTGTGATTGTTTCAAAAGTGATCCAGCAAGTCATAGATTCCCAGATATAGAAGGTCAGCGGAGAGAAACTATTGAAACAGAAACAGTGCGTCAAAATGACACAGAAGCAGGTGAACTTCTACAAAATCAAGGGGGGTCATCAATAACAGAATCTCGTTGCACCGAGGAGTTCGAATTAAATGCTGTAATACCAGACCCAGATGTAATTGGTCAGTGGTGCGTAATTCATTATGATAAATCCGTCTATCCTGGAATTATCCAGGATATTGACAATGAGTCAGCTGAAGTTAATTGCATGTGCTCCATTGGAAATAACCGATTTTTCTGGGGATTAGTGGAAGACTGTATTTGGTATAAATTGGAGGATGTGTTATCGCTTATTCCGGAACCAAAGAATGTGACAAATAGGCACAAGCAAATTGACCCAGATATATGGAAGTCTTTGGAGAGGTTCATGGACAATGATTAACATATTAACTTCTACACCACATACCCCTTTTTGTTGCATTCAGTCGATTTATGATAATTGTTTGCTTTAGAATGTTACTATTTGACATGAGTCATGGTTGTGAGTTTATTACGTTCTAGATATTAACTGTTTTGAATCCAAATATGTTCTGTTCTGTGTTTAATGTTCAATTACAGTTTTGTTCATTTAAAGTTAGGAAAATGTTTTAGTATGCAAACATCTGTGTTGGTTTACTTTCTTGAACAATTATCATGCGCATCGTAATATACTAATGAAACGGTTAGACGAACTGAATGATTCTACACCACATACCCCTTTTCACATGTGATCTATATCAGCGTATTACATCTACGATATTTTTGACTCTGGTCACTGCAAAAAATACCGTAGATGTAATACGCTATATAGCACATGTAAAAAGGGGTATGTGGTGTAGAAGTTAATATGTTAAACCCGCTAACCGTTTCATTAGTTATATTACGTTTCTACTGTTGGTAAACTTGTTGCTTTCGTCATTCCATTTTACATCATGAGCTTGTTTTCAGTGACTGCGAGCATTCATTGTATGGCATGCCTCTTTTTTGTATTTCATGTTTTATGTTGAGGTATTTCTTGGCTGAATTGAGTGTATTATGGATTGATTTTTACAGTGTGTTTACTCGTTCTTTTAGTTTCATCTTTGACGATGGTTAGGTACCTAAAACTAGTTTATCCCCACTGTAGGTTTTATGCGCCTGTCCATAGTCAGGAACTGATGGTCATTGATGTGTCTTTGTCTCGTTAGAATTTTCAGTTAACCTTATGATGAATTGCCATTGTGCTGTGATCATGGATTGATTACTTATTTTTGTCGGAGTCATTCAAAACTCGCTGATGGGTGTGGGTTCCACATGTTGAAGACCTCGTAGTGACCTCTGAATGAATATTTCTAAAGTTTCTTTTGTTGGTATATTTCCCCATATTCGTTCTTTTTTTCGAAGTGCAAGGAGAAAAAAACTGACTCTCATGATGTAATTGTCAGCTTTATCATATACCGATACATTCGAGTGCACCCAGCCAGTTTGCAGTGACCAAAGTGAAATAAAATACCGTAGATGATCACATGTAGGCCACTCAGGCAGTAAGGCTCATATAGCACAAAACAAGATCGTTATTAATGGAAAATAATCCTGTCAAAACACAAACACACACACACGCGCATATCCTGGAAATCAATTTAAAGATGTTTTTACAATAGAAATAACGTGCACTTCTTTACCGTCACATCATGATCTTTACCGTCACATGGCTATAGTTACCGTCACAAGCACAAATTTGTAATCAACACACTTAATTGTTTTCGTAATGCCTTAGGATTTCTTTATATTCATGCAAAATATTATAACAATCAAGTACTTCAAAAAAAAAAAGACTGAGATTAACCCAAATTCCATCCTATTAGACAAAGTCTGATGCCGTTGCATGAGAAATTCATAATATATATACTATGAAGACCATCTGTTTAGCAAGTCTTACGTTATTTTACTAAAATCTTAATATTGCATGATCATCTCGTAATTCTTAAACAGATGAATATTTAATTTCTACAAAAAATCTCATGGATTATCCGAATTCGTGACGGTAGAGATAATTTAACTGCAAGTGCTGTAATTAACACACTTATGTGCAAGCAATGCAATGTTCTTCAGCACTGCATGTAACATCTTCTTGCAGCAGAAAATTGAAGGAAAAGAATGCGAAAGTTTTAGTTCATAAAAGGATACACGATATATTTATTGAAAAAATCTAAATTGGCTACAGTTGTCGGAGAATCACCCATCTATTGGACCAGAAAAAAAACGGACTTGTGCTCATCCTCTCCATGGAGACTCCAAGGCAAAACCAGACCGTGGCATTGATGCAGTGATGAGCCGTGAAATATGGTTGAGGTTGCAGCTTGCAGCCATTTCAAGGCATTTGTGAAGGTAATTTGCAGAATCACACAAGTTACATTTGTATAAGAAGCCCAGACATTAATACCACAATATTTATCTTTACGAGATGAACATTTATTTTGGAGTGGAGGAGAAATCAAGCATGCTTAGGGAATGAACATATATTTCGGGGGTGGGGGGGGGGGGCAGTTTGTTTTGCAAATAAATATCTCCCTATAATCTGAACCTGGATAAAGTTGAAAATAAATATCCTGGCCTACATCTCCTAGTAAATAAATAAATAAATATTCTGGCCTCCAGATTCTAAAGAAGAGTAAAAAGAAGAAAAAAAGTAAATAGATAACCTTCAAGCCCGGTAAACCCATACAATGTGTCAAATATTTTTGGTGTAGAATTTTGTTCCACTTACAAAATGTAGCTGCACGTCTTTCTTTCAAGAGTCTGCATTAATGCAAGGGAAGATAACTCATTTTCTACAGATAAAAACTTGTAAATAAACCTTATAATATATAATATGTCACAGGAAAAGGCTTTCAAGGGGGTCTGAAAACTCTGAAACCCATTTTTGGCAAGGGAGCTTTACCACCCCCCTCGCTCCCTACATGCCCTTTGACCCCCCCCCCCCACCAGCCAGAATTAATGGCCCATAGGATTTTATGTTGATGGGCCATAATAAAAATCCCTGATATCAAAGGAAAAGAAAATGATCAAAGGTCATAATTTGATGGACCTTGCATTTTTTATTTTAAAAATGTATATGTCGTGTATGGAAATCCATGTACATATTGCTCCTGATAGGTATACCCAAATAGTCTCCACTGGTTAACAGTAGCCCGAGGCTGATGCTAGAAAAAATGTCTGCTGGCCTATAAAAATAGCAACTAAAGGGCATGGTTTACCAGTTAAGCGATTCAGGCTCCTGAGAGCCTTTTGTTCATGAAAAGCGCTCTATTCTTTTAACAGTAAAAGTACACAAAAACGCATGTGACATATAAACCTGTGGACATATTACTGTAGTTTATATGCCATATTTGCCAGATAACTACACAAAAACTCACGTGACATTTAAAGCCGTACTTGCACATTACTGTAGTTCATATGCTGTATTTGCTGGAGAGGTGGAAATTTATATGCCAATTATTAATGTACCAAATATCACAGTAGTTTCTGGCATGAAGTATAATAATGTAATTTATTACATGTACATGTATTAAGCAAGATAATAATTTTTTTCTTTTCTTATTTTCAGCTGTTTGCAGAATATGCACAGACAAGCATTAAAAGCAACTTAGCATTGGTATGGAGATGAAACTGGCAAAAGATGTTTTGCTCCTTCAGAATGGCTCACACATCAACAAATTCGTGGATATTTTTCCGGTTTTTCTGTAAAGAAACAAAAAGAAAGAAATACAGTGAAGCCCTCAGGGAAACGCCTCAAACTTGATGAGGCTGTAGTTGACAAAGATCAGTGCCATTGTTGCATTAGAACATTCAGAAGCTGTATCAACTGTTACAACTGAAGTACAAGAATCAGACGATTAATTATACTTTACTTTGAAAAATGGTTAGGGTATAATGATGTCATTGCTGAAGTCTGTGAGACACATTTTTGACCAAATTGCATGAAGTGCAAATCAGGTTGTACTATGTTGAATGTCGGGCGGGCAGGCATTGAAATAAGGGTACCTATTTTGTGTAATCAACTCCTCTTACAGTTTTTAATCCAGGGCTTTCAAACTTTGTAGAAAGTTTATATATATATCATACCTGTTAACCTCTGGGAACTGCTAGGGGGGAGATCTCCCCCTACCAACTCTTCTAAGGGGGAGATTTTGTGCGTCGCCTTTAAACGCACAAAATTGTACCTTGTAGTTGCATACATGTGATAGAGTTACTATGCTACAACTGGAGATTTGTAAATTTTTGGCTGGAGATTTGGTCTCATAACTGGAGATTTTTTATCAACGTATTTGGTGCATGTTTTTATTGTTAATTGATGTTTTCTTTTTGTTTGTTTCAGTATTGAACCAACTGCATCCCATTTCAATATATATTGTTTACATTTCTGTCTTATTAGTAGTGTTTCATATGATGAATGAAGGATAAAAACTGTATTTATAATTTATTAATAATCATTCATAATCATAAGGTTATAACAAAGCAATAAAAATGAAGACAGAATGCTCTGAACAATAAAGTCATAGAGCACTAAAATTAAAAAGTCATTTTGCTGCTGGTGCGTTGGGTGATAGCATACGTTTTGGCATTTTTGTGGTTTACCAATTACATCCTGGAACTTAGTCCTTAAATAATACTTTGATCGGCTTTGGTCCCAAACAAGCCATAACAACTCAATCCGAGATGAATTCATTGCACGTTTGATCAAAATAAGAAGTTTTCCTCGGCATCAAAGGTTGTCCGACTCCTGTTTGCACAACGGTTTATAACTATTTTTAATTGCCGCTATCACACTTCTAATCATCTAAGCGTGTGCCACAAACCCACTTCCTTATCCCCAATTAACTGTCAATCAGTGGATAATTGTTGTATAATCATCAACACCTTAATTAATCTCCATGACCCAATTTACCTGTAAAGGTGTCAAACAGATCAATAACCGGAACGTATCTCTCAGCGTTTTTCATCAGCGCGGGAGTTCCAAATGGGGAATTTCCAGAAATATTGATCGCAAAATGTAGGTCAAAATTTTATTGTACTTGATTTTTTTGTTGGGGGGATATCGTGGGGGAGGAAAAGGTGTGTGCGGGAGATTAATGTCTCCCGCGCATGAGACCCAGTCCATGCGGGAGATAAGGCTCTTACGCGGGAGACTCCTGCGAAAAGGGGGAGGGTTAACAGGTATGATATATATATACATTGTATATATATATTGAACATGTGCACCTCCTATTATGGTAGCGCTTTGATATTTTATGGATAGTGGAACTTTAGTCATTTTTTGAAGAACATAATTCGGCCCTTTCTGTCTTTGACCCATTTTCATGACCGTAGAATAGAGAATGGAAATGGGGAATGTGTCAAAGAGACAACAAACTGACCAAATAGTAGAAAACAGCCCAAGGTCCTTACAAACATTCCACTTTTGGTTCCGGTTGGACAATAAACATGGCCGCCAGCAGAGGTGAAAGTTTACATAGAAACCCTATTCTAAATTGCAATTTCAAATTCTTATTATTTCAAGTATAAATGAACTGATATCGAAACAAACCATGCAAATATGTTCTTAACTGATTTTTAAACTTCTAGAAGAAGAAAAAAGTTCAATAAGGGCACCAGAGGACAGATATCTAGACAATCGTAGTGGCTCAGTTATCCAGTTGAGTGTTTCAGGCTCCTGGGAGCCTCTAGTTATAATGAGAATGTTTGTATGGAGTTCTGAGGTCAGTTATATTAACAGTACACCATTTTTCAGATTGAAAATTGTTTCAACAAATGTAAAAACGTACAAATGTACAACAACTTTGTTATATATTGTCTTCAAAAAAGGTGATATAATTATGACCCTGGGGAATGATAATGCTGGTAATTGGAGTAAATGTGTGATGCTGTGTTCCGTAAACATGATATGTATATATAAATTTCATTTTTTGTTGTGTATATCTATTCATTTATGCAAATGTTTCACAATAATTGCCGTATTACTTTGTACATTACAGTCAATAAGAAAACGGTTATTTTTAGGTTGAAAACCGTGTACACTGGTCCCTTACCACAATTATATGGGTCCTTTTTGCACATTTTCCAATTGAGATCTTTTCAAATTATTATTCTGCAAACATTTCTTATAGCAATTATTATTAATAACAATATAGGAAAATATTTGCTTACCAGGCAAAATATAAAAAAAAGAAAGAAATTGCAAATTTTTGGTCAAGGGACACTATTTCAAAATTGGTCTTATTCCAAAAGCGATCAGTATCTGTAAAATTCCATTTGGTCAAATGAAGTTTATTGATAAAAGTATCTTATGCCAAACTTTCATTAATTTTGAAGCGACTTATCAGTTTCTGGGAATTTGTAAAAATAAAAGATTTTTTTAGCCTTTTTCATAAATTTTATCAAGTAAATTTAGAGTTTTCTCCCTTTTTGCTATTGATATAATGTTCTGAAAATACTGTGTTATAAATTTTCAGTTTATAGTTAGTTTATATGCACAAAAAGAATATTGAATATAAATTGTCAATTATTAATAAAATATATATTTTTCCAGTAATGTGTGATTTTCTTTGAGATTTTTCATAAATTGGCACACTGCCAATAGGTGGCGCTTTATCACGTGACATGGTGCACAAAATCATTTTATTTCTGTGATTTCCTATTATGGTGATCACTATCTACCTCTGACCCAAATATGAATAAAATTTGCCAACCTTGCATGTATAGGTCATTGCATGGTTTTCTCATGGACTTGCACTTAATCATATATAACTAACGTTAAACGGGGGCCGTCGGGGACGTGATCGCATGGTAGTTGAATTTACAACTACCTATGCAATCGGGGCCTTTCACCACTATCGTTGTGCGTTCGAATCCCTCTCAGGCGAGTGTACTTTCTACAACATTATGTGAGAAATGTTTGTTAGTTACTTACGGAATTCCGGTGGGTTTTCTCCGGGAACTCCTGTCTCCTCCACCAATAAAGCTGACGGCCACGATATAAATGAAATATTGTTGAAAGTGGCGTTAACCCATAACCCCTGAAGGTCAAACGTATTTGTCATTGTGGTCACATATTACAAACACAATTCTGCAACTCTTTACCTTCCGTTTATTTGCAAAGAAAAGAATTGACGTTCATTTTAGCTATTTGCCGTCTTTTTATTATTACTGGTGGCGGTTCTCGTGGCTATAAACCCGCAAACTGCCCAGAGATGATGGATCGGGGATGTCCTGTCGATGGGTGGAGGACTATTAGGTTATAATACGAAAAATCCTGACCAAATATCATTTACAACGTGCTTGGTGAGTGCCACGCTCCCTGAATATTAAAGTTTTTTTTGTAGATTTCGAAAGAAGTGGAGGCATTGTAGTCGCTACAAAAGGCAAACATTTCGCCCTCTACTCAACCTTCCATACTTTTGTAGTGAGAGTCAAACGTCATTGTCCCGAATGTACCACAATTCCGTCATATCAGTATTTTTATAAATAAAAAAAAAAAAAAAAAAAACCAAATAATATCACAATATCAGAACAGTTCGAAATTCCAACGTGAAAATCGTAGATTTTAAGATATTGCTGAACTTGTTCTGGTCTTAAATATGCAATCATTGTTCTTGTCTATTATATGCTGATGATTTAAAAGTTTTGTCTTTTTAAAATCTTACGTATGCTATATATTATTCTACTTCCAAAGTTATAATTAAGGTTTTCATTCAACTTTGCAAATCTATTTATAACTTCTGCATATGTGTTTGATCTTTCATGTTGTTGCTGATTACTGGACCTGAATCATTAAAAAAAAACATAAGAAAATTATCAGAACTATTGTCATTTGGTTTAACTCTAAAGAGGATGCGCGATATTACATCACTAATTCTATCTCTATCAGTAAAAATAATCCGTTTGTCAGACATGTTAGCTTTCAATTACATTTTACATATAGATAACAGTATGTCAGTATGGATTCCTCAGATAATTTCTGATTAATTATTTATATTCCGCTATAACTTGGGACAAAAAGAGCTAGTTTATATCAAAATGTTATTTCGCGCATGTTGTCAACGACATTTCAGTAGCCCTTTCGGTATTCTCTAACTTTTAGTTTGTATTCATCCTGATTGATCAATACATTACTATCGGTTACTGGAGTTATCTCAACAAGAAGATGTACTATTACTAGTCGGACAAGACACTCCTACAGAATGCCAATGACGCGATATAACAGCCAATTATGTTTGACAATAATTAACATCTGCTTCAAATAACATAAACATATCATCCGCTGTGAATCACAAGTACTTTAAATCTTTATTATCAATCCTCTTGGAAATTTACCGATGGTCCAAGGAAAAGAATCATATCTCTTATATTTAAATTTGGGGTTTATGGTGTATTTTGTTTTACATTATTTGTATTGTTTTAATTTCCATTAGCTTTTTTCAAATTGATTTTTTGTTAATTTGAAATGTTTGTCATGGATGATTCTGTCTATTTTGATCACGATTTTGTGATGTAAGGTTATAGATAACGGGTATATTAAATTAATGACATATGAATGCACTATTGACCTCTTTTATTCGTTAAATTTCGTAATTATTTGGCAATAACGGTACAAAGAATTTGGGGTTGGATTTTTTTTTTAGAGAATTCGACTTCGTAACAATTTTCCCCTGAATAATTTGTTTCGTAGTGTTTTGAAATCCTTAATGAAAATATGGCAGAAATCTGATATTGTTTTTGAAAAATATGTGGTCATAGTACAGAAAGTTAAAGTTTATATTTCATGGTTTCTTGTTTTATTGGAAGACTGATTTTAATGTTTCTTTTTTACTTTTCTGTAAAATGATAAATGACAGAGTCATTGCAGTTGTGAATAAATAATCTAGATACAGCTTAGGCCAATCATGTAAATCAGCAACATGACATGATGAAGTATGAAGAATTGTTGTTTGCTGAACTCAATAGACATGTTCAACAGTACTGAATAATATTTATGGGCTCTACGAATTTTATACACCATATAATTGGGACCGCATTCATTTGAAAACTGAATATATGTAATCAGTGCACTGAGACCTGGTGAGGTATACTCGATAAGACTTTATGTAATGAAGTTACTAGGGCTTGTGATAGATCAGAGGGCTCTCAATTAAATATTGCTGAAAGTGGCGATTATTTTATGTAGTAATTTACTGGTTCAGTGTGATTTATATAGCTCTCTACTGGATCTGTGTGATTTATATAGGACTTTTGTAGTTAAATATGTCTTTTTTTTCATTGGAAATAGCTCTTTTACTGGTTCTGTGTGAAGTTTGTAGCTATCTACTGGTTCATTGTTATTTGTATTGCTCTTTACTGGTTCTGTGTGATTTATATTGTTCTCTACTGGGTGTGTGTGCTTTATAAATTTCTTTACTGGTTCTGTGTGAATTATGTTGATATCTACTGGTTCTGTGCGATTTAATCTGGTTCTAAATAATTTACCTAGCTCTTGGCTGGTTCTGTGTGATTTATATGTTCCTACTGGTTCTAAGTAATTTACCATTTACCTTTGTTTCTGTTTGAAAAAAGTTTGACGATACCAAAGGGCTAATCAGAAACCGTAAGGACAGACAATATAATGACCAAACGAAAAAGGACAAAAAGACAAACAATGATCTACGAAACACTACACAGAAAACAAAAGATTCATCTTTTCTTTTAAGAGTTGCATGTGATTTAAATAAAGACTGGAAAGTAAAAAAAAAGACTTCCTGGCATCACTATATGTCTTTCGCGAATAAATATAAGAATACTTATATTTGATAAAAAGTTATTAGGCGTATTGCTATATTTAGTTCGATGTTACTTTGTCGTACTGAAAAAGTCAACTTTTAATTGCGCTTCCGTATCCACCAATGAAAAATATTGTAATATATTGGGGTTGGTTAACTTTCTTTTATATAAAAGCTTAGATTTTTATTACAAATTGGATTCATCAGTAAATTATGTACAAGTATTTTATTTAATTTTCATAGAGGAAATTAGTTTAGTCTGATAATTAACAATAATTATCAGTAGTATTTCGATATAAGTAGAAATCTTTTTATCTGATTGAATTTACTTAAGTATAAATTCATTTAAAATGATCGATAAAATTGGAAGTTGCTTAGCGCTAAATTTTGAACTGGGACAAGCATTACTTCAGATCAATTTTTGGTAGTTTTGGATCATGACACAATGTCTAATGATTATACCTGGAATATATGGGAATTCAGCTACTTATATCTCTCATAATGTGGAGATTCAGCCAATATTGACTGAGAAATTGACGGAATTCCATTGTTACATTTTTTTACAAACTTCATTTTGGCAACAAAACATTCACCGGCGATCGTACTTCCGGTTTATAGTTCGTCTTCATTTTGTCAATTTTTGGGGTGTATTTTACATTTGTGAAGCTAACAAAGTATTCAGAACATTGGTTGGCCTTCCGGAATCGTATTTATAAATATGTTTGTTGGTTAATTTTATATTTATGTACATTTGCTAAGAACTATGTTTTGATGCGGATTAATTTACTGACGTTGTCATGTCCCTGACAAACAGATGAAGCGTATTTTTGACTGACAAGAGAAATATGAATTATTTCGATGTATTAGGGGGAAATAGTTTGTTGTCAGCCAAGTATGAATTTGTCAGGCACCTGTCAGCCAGAATGACAAGCACTGATTGGTCAGAGAAAGGTATAAATACGGCGCGAATTCAGAAGATGGCAGATCGCATCCCAGTCTTGGTACTGGACACATCAAGAGCCAAAAGCAGATAGAAATAGCTAAATACCAATTATAACAACAAGATACATCTTTTTAAGTTTAGGTACATCAACAAGTAAATTTATCAGGAAACGAACCAATAATGGAAACAATATATATTTAAAACAATATTTCCATCACTTTAAAGAATAATTAAGTCTATCGTTTCAAAAGTATTCGGCAACAATCAAGATGGCGATTGTTTACATTTACTTCCGTTTCGGACTTTTTATTAAAGATCATAGAGTCATTACTGTTAAAGAATACAACATTACGAAGAGCTTTTAAAGATTTATATGGAATATTAAAATATATTTTCATGTCATATATACGATGCGATCTCCCACCACACTGATGCCCCGATTTGCTTACTAGTATTTGGAATTTTTGGATAATCGTTTGGAATACAACTATTAATCAAGTTTTACAAAGGAAGGCCAACATCCTACTTGTTTATTTCGTTATTGTTATTATTATTATATAAGTTTATGCTGTAGAAATTTATTATTACTGATGAACATCAACATAAATGAATACAACATTTTACTGACAATATTCGTAGTCTTTATCGCCTTTACATGTATTTAAATGGACAACAAACCACTCGACCGTCTATTACAATATTGTGCTTCATTTCAACCATATGTAATTATGGATTAATTGATAATAATAATAAAAAAATGAATATTGAAATATTTAATATAAAAATAAACAAATATAATAATGAATGAATTTGAAATGGTTCAATATTATGACCGATGTAATGAATATTTGAACTAAGAAATATATATTGTATATTATGCAATAAATGATGATACCCGACCAACCATTCTAAAAACAACATGGCGGACATTAAAGCTGAAAATAATGATTGTATATTTTACAGGTTAGACACCAAGTACCATGTTCTACAATTACTTTCATATTACCTCGACTACGATTTACTCAAATAGAAAAATATCCTTGCATCCATAACCATGATTATCAACCACCTTTATACGTCTGTTTCAGCTTATCAATACTTCACGTAACCCTCTGTTCACTGCTTAATTGAATGTCAATTGTCTGCCTGGTTCATTCAGATCGCATGTACGTTCGGAAAAAATAGCGAATGTAATCGCTATAAACTAAATCAAAACGTTTTCAGTTGATATCCAGAAGAACATCTGTAGGTAGTTTGGATTTTCTCTTGAACAGTTTACTCAGAAGACCTTTATGCTCTTTGGATCTTTTTCTGTCACTTTTATCAGATACCTGCGCGACCTTTTCACTCATATCTGGAGTCAATTTGATTTTTATTTGTTTTAGAATACCAACTAGAAGTTCATCAACATTATGATTCAAAGCTGCTGACGTCTCTGTATATTTACAGTTGAATTCTGTGGCAAGTTCTTTTGCTTCTGAAACATAATTATAAGGTGATATAGACATGTCAATTTCAGCATGTATGTTGCAATAACATTGCATAACGATTGTATAATTATTGTAGGAACACTGTAGTACGATTTTAGTAACATCGTATGGCGACTAAAGTAACATCTTATAACGATTGTATAACGATTGCGTAGCATTTTCTTAATTTTGTGGTTGTTTACAATTGTAAAGTAATGGTTTTTAATTTTGCATTGATCATTCTTCTTCTAAAGGAACATTACTTTCTAGATTTGAACTTTTTGTGTCTGTTCCAAGGCACGATCTGGATTTCTAACGTCATATGTCGTGGTCCTTTTTTTGTGCAGAATGACTTAATGTGAGTAGTGATTGTTCGTCTTTAGGAAATTGGTGGAATTGTTGACCCTCATCACCGTTTAGACTTTCTTTTCGTAATTATAGGTCTGAATAAAGAATCGATTATATGCCCTAACTGTCTTATCATCATGACTTTCTAATCAAGGCACTGCATTTCTCAAATACATTATTTGTTCATGCGTAACAGGAGAACAAAAATCCTTAAAATAAATTACCCTTCCATATTTCCCCCTGATCTTGTGTATTGTTCCCTGTCATTGTTTTTCACCTTTCCCATGATAAAGCAGTAACACTATATCTATCCACTGCCCCTTATCTAATTGAGTAGACCTTATAGTTCCTTAATTTTACTATAAATAACTGTCCAATATCCGGTAATACTATACAGATACTCGAATCTCACCTGTTGATGTTATTTGTCGCTTTCGCACCAGATCTACTTTGTTTGCAACTAATACTATTGGTCTGTCATTATATAGTTCGCTTCTCAAGTATCTAATATACATCCTGGCAACATTAAAAGACGATTTCTCATGGACAGAAAACACAACTACAAAGGCGTCGAAGGAGAACTTCTCAATAGCATCCTGAAAAGAAATGTAATCTTAGTATTTGATATATTCAAATACATATAGTTAAAGTGTTATCGTTGATAAACTGAAATTGAACTCAAAGAGAATTGTAGTTGTTGTATGAATGTGAACGATGGCAAGATTTATTCAGTATATACATATCGATTTAGAATTGTATTGAAAAAGTGTTAAAATTGAAGACGGTTATAACTTTTGATATACTTTTAAAGAAAGTAAATAAAAGAGTAAAAGAAAACAAAACTGAAGAATAAAATCAAAACAAAACAAACAGACAAGAAAATCACATAAACAGACGTTGACAAAATGATCTTAGCATTTCTTAATTAAAACCTGCTATCCAGCGGTAATAATGTTCTATCATTTATTGAGCAGGTGTTGTATATCTCATTATTGTTGTCAAAACCGTCAATGTGTTGCCTGATTCATGTTGATTATTATTATTTGTTGTTGTTTATCTATACGATAAGAAGACATCTATGTTGTGAGTCAACATGTCATGAGTTATCTTTCTTGACATACAGGAATTCAAATGTTTGATTAAGATCAAGATCGATTAACCCAAAATTTATGTTTAGATTAGTCATTAGTTCCATGTACCAGAGGATTACGATATTATTTTTCCACTCTAGATAGTAAAATTTGTACTTTTTAAAGCTTGAGTCACCGAGCTCTCTTAACATTTGAAAATTTAACAATTGAGAGTGGAGAAATATAGTAATCCATCAGTAACAAGATAATCTGTTTCTCCGATGACCAAAACATCAAAGAAAATTCCTAAGTTGTCAATTTCCGTCGAAAGGAAATTGGCGGGAATTTCAAGGCAGAAATTTCACTAGCGCGATGATTAAAAATATTTCGAAAATTGAACCAACTGTTTCTAGACTCTTAAGAATAGTAGAAAGTAGAATAACAGAATAACTACCAAAGCACATTTATTTATAGGTAGAAATTCTAATCTAAGACGTTGTTTGTTTTAATGACATTATTTTTAGATCAACCTTTATAGGTAATCATCCCATGTAGAATGCCAATAAAATCTAATATGCATCTGTATATATGTAGTTTTGTTCTCACGAACAATATATTTGCTATATTAAAAATAAAGATGCAAACATCTGTTCATATCTACTAGTAAATGTGATGTTATGATAAAAGTAATCGAACTTAAAAAATAATAGGGGTTTAGAAATATGATATGATCATATTTTTTTTTTAACGATTTTAACCTATATTTCAATTCCATTTATTCATGTTTTAGTGACAAGAAAAACTTCAGTTTTACTAACCTGATTATCTGAAAAATCTATAAATTCTAAAGTGGACTCTTCATTGTCTATAAGCACTGATAATGTCTGTTCATATATTCCATCTGTAATTATAAATACATGTATAATAGAACATTAAATGACTGTAGTAAAGACGGTATCAAATTAATGTAACCCATCTCTGGATGCTTATATAAGGTGTTAATTATTGAGAAGCAACAAATTCTTAAGCAAGAATTATTAAAAAAAAATATATACTAGATACAATAATCTTTAAATGACATAGACATAATAGCATAATCTTAAATCAGTTGATTAAAAATTAAACTTATAAAGAGGAAAAGCTGCAGTAAATGACTATCAATACTTAAGGGGTAATATACAATTTGAAGAATTTTTCCGGTTTGTTTCTAATATTTTTATTATAAACGTGTACCCAATTGCATCGACGCTTGATTAAGCGTTACTATGCATAAAAACAAGTCGTACAAATGTGTAAAACAATTAGTATGCTCAGACAATTTGCTATGCCTTGACAAAAAGATAAACTAAACGTAGACATGACGGACCACAGGAACAGTAAAACGTTGTGTAATTAAAATCATCATGCTTTCATTTTAAATGCTAAATCATACCAGTTTATAAGATACATATTTTAAATATCTGAAAATAGTTACATTCGGCTTACCGTTCTCAAAGTCATTTGATGATAAGAACTCAGAACTCATAAACTGATTAGTCAAGGCTGTTTTCCCTACTGCATCGGCTCCCATGACACACACCCGATAATATCCCGTGGAAGATGTTGATGAACAGCCACAACATATAGCACTGTCTTCTGACGTCTCACTGGATAGTCTCTTACGGAAACAATCCTTCTGTGACAACGTTGAATAAATGCTGGCGTTACTGTAGCGTCGTTCGTCTTCTATGTCAGTCTTTATTCCTTTCGTTGTCATTCTGAACGATCTCACTCTCCTAATTTGTTTCTTTTTCTCATCATGGTGGCTGTCAAATGAACCAGAAATAACCATTTCTGTGGCAATGGGCAAGCTGTTTCTTCGTTTGTCGTCTTCTAATGCAATCTGTTTTGCACGGGACCCTGACTTATATTTGATTGATGATGTTCGAGAATTAGGTTCTGATCGAAATACAAATTCTTCATCAAAGAACATATTTATCGGACAGTCCAATTGTACTTTTTGTTGTATACAATCATTAAAAGCCATGACAAAATTTTAGTTTTATACAACTTTGAAAATCCAATTCGAAATTTATGTATTATATCTAACAGTTAGATTCACTAGTTCAATAATGATTATTTGGGAGAGTTTTCCTTGTTTTTATACTACAGCTATCGTAACCCTCAACAAAGGCCTGACTCACTCTATTGTCAACCATTGTACGTTTGACGTCATACTTAGATAATAATGATCAGTTCTCTAATGAAGATTTCAAGATACGTTGCCAGCAGTAAGTACTTTATAATGACAGAAGATTAGCACCGTATCCCACCTCACATTAACAAACAATAGTACAGGTAGATAATTGCACCTATTGCATCTTATGATGCTATCTCTAGCATTTATTATTAAGTAATAATTGCATACATTCGAGGCTACCAACAGGGGAAATTTTTTTACTGGTATTTCACAAATATTTTAAAGTAATCTAGACAAACGAATTTAATAAACACGATACACTTTTATTCTAATCCAAATTTATTTTTCTCGATTCATATAATTATGCTTTTTTATGATATTTGTGTATCCAACAATTCCCTTTGAAGCCTCAGACGGCATTGATACACCGGGGAATTGTCATGATAATGATGAATAGTCATTAGAGGAAATGTAGGTGAGAGCAAAACAATCAATCATCCTCTTGATGTTAGTATTTGCGATCACGAGTCACTAAGGACAATTATGTAACAAAGTGCAAGTAGCAATACGGGTACAGAGTTTACGTGAATTTGTAGTGGCCACAGAATATTACAACTGTTATTTAAATGCATATTTTGTGTATAAAGGTTTACTTTCGAACATTTATCGAACATTCATTTGAATGCCTTTTTAACCTGTAATTTAAGCATGGCATTGTTTACGAGACGGTTCATTGATGATAAGATACCGATAGATTACTAGACAGATCGACAAATATATTTCATATTAAGACGAATGAATTTACAATATGAATGCAATGCGATATTTTGCAAAAAAAATAGTAGCTGAAAGTGTATACCATTAATTAATTTTTGTATTTTGCAAGACATAATAGTTATACTTGCCATACCAATGAGGCTTTAACTAATACACGTTAGAGAAAACCGAAGGGACAATCAAGAATGAACAATGCAGAAAGACAGGCATTATTCGGCAAAAGACACAGAGAAGACAAAAAAAAAAAAAAAACACAACACAAAGATATAAAAGGACGAATCAATTGGAGCTCTCCAAGATTCCGGGAATGAACCCATGTGTCGCGATCGGTAAGCAATTCGTAATTGAGTCAACAAATCCAAAAAAGCGGTGAAATCGTAAGGAAGTGTAAATTAGGCCTAGTCGACTATTAAGATAATGTGATGCCTCGACTGATTGTAGACTTGTTTCCGACCACATTCTGTATCCAGTTGAATACTACATGTATTTACCCGGTTTTTTGCTGCCTATAATCCGCATTTATTTCACACAGGAAAAAAAGACAATTGAGGAATTGGTCGCAATTTTTTTTCGGTTCATTCGAAATAACCTCAATCAGGTTGTACACACCGTGTAACCCGCGTAGCATAGCGGGTTACGCAAGGTTGTGTACAACCTGATTGAGGTTATTTCGAATGAACCGAACAAATAATTTCGATCAATCCTTATAAATTAATTCAAATTTTTTTTGTTATGATAATGAAAAATATATTTATTTTTTCAAAATAAGGCAAATAATCGGAAATAAATTTAAATAACCCCAAAGGTGCCTCATTTAAAGAAAATCGCCTGATGACAACGGCACGGGACGACTTGAGAACGACGTCTATTTTCAGATTCAGTACATATGAAAATAACCTCAACTTTTTAAACCAATCAAGACACGTATAAAATGACATGTGACTCTAAGATTAATTTATTATCAAAGAGTATATGGAAAATACACTAGAGGATAACCAGTGATATTTGTTTCTTTAAAAAAATCAAGAATTCGAAAGAACTTTGCCCCAGTTGTTTGTAGGAGGGCTCGTGTCTTATTTATATTACGTGTGTTTGCGCATAGTGGTGTCAAATACGTCTTGACTAAGTGATGAACATGGCGAGTCGTCTAATAATAGGCACGCACCACTTATCTTTCGCGAGCACCTGGTTTTTGATGGGGTCCGTGTTGCTCATCTTTTTAGTTTTCTGCGTTGTGTTTGTTTTGTTTGTCTGTGTCATGTGCCTTGTATGTTCAATGTTGCCAGTGTCTCTGGATTGTCCATTCTTGATTGCACCTTCGGTTTTCTCTAACGTCATGGGAATTTGTTGATGGGTGCCATGCATAATGTCGGATACGGGAGAGGTTTTATTTTATGAAGCAGCCATTTGTCACCCAAATTCGTGTTGTGCATTATTTTGATATTTTTGAAATCATGTTGTCACTTGTTGGGATTTATATATATGGTTTGTGAGTTTTGTACTGTTTCAAACAAAATCCGTACAAAATAATATCATCTATAGTCCAATCACACCGAAAGAGCAATAAAGAAAATCCAGAGACACAGGCAAAATTGGGCACAAAACACAGATAAAGAAGAAATATGACAAATATAACTAAAACCATAAGCAACATACACCTCTCCAGAAACCTAGGCTAACCATTCCCTGTTACCAATAAGGCACAGGTCATAGTACTCATAGTCAAGTACGATAACAGCATTGTCAGTAATAGAGGAATGACAAACATCTACGTAAGATTAGATTTCCTTTAAAACGATGGCAACCGAATATTAATGACTGAATGTTTACACTTCATCGCATTTTCCAGGCAACAGCATGCAACTCTTATGCAATAATAAAAGAAGTCGGAAACGTTGAGGAAAACCAACGATATTCATTAAGAACCGGAAACTTTCTATTCTATGAATGCACCACGAGGATAATAAACGTTAGTGAAAATCGAAGGGTTAAACAAGCTCATTATGACAAAAACATTATATAAAATAAAATACAGATAATCGTTATCAATCTCGCATTTATTTACTTCACTTTATTGTGCTATTAAGAAATAGTATATATTATATATATAATTTTCATTTATATTGAACATCACTGAAATCGTCACATACATGGAAGATCATGTTTGTCATTTGTATCATAGTTCTCTATGGTTGGTTTTTCTACTAACTCTTTTCGATGATTTACTAAGTGATAGCACCAACATTTGTGAAATGCTCCGTTTGACACAATGTTAATTTCACGTCGATCAAGAATATCTGGACGTCTCTCTAGGATATCTAAGCAATTCAGCATTTTATCATCGATATGGTAAATTTCACCAACAACATTCTATTAATAAAAAGAAACGGATAACAGTGTTAGCTATGATAAAGATGTATTGGAAATTTCTATGTTTTCTGTGTTAATACATTGCGTTCATCTTAAAATGTGCTGTGAAATACTTTTTATTCGCGGGGAATTTTTTTTCGTGGATTTCGCAGGTCAACTAATTGAAGATACCAACGAATTAAGTTTTTTTTTCTTCAATTGACTGGAACAACACTAATAAATAAAACAGCTTTATATTTTCGAATTTCGATGGTTTTATAAAAAATCTAAGACAAATGGAATCTACGAATTTAAGTTCTTTCACAGAACATGCACAATAAAAATGATTCATGTACTTTAACTCTGCTAGCAACAATATTTTAGCTAATACTTGTGATCACTTTTATTTGCGAGCAGAGAAATAAGAGAAAACCACCAATAAATCACTTACAAAATATATACACTCCGACAAAAGTTAAGCACCACCCTATATTTTTATCGATATATTTTTTTACATCAATACTGTTAAAACAATAAAATAGATATCACCATTTTTCTTACACTTCTTAAAAGACTACACCAAGGGCTCTAAAATTACCAATCTACGAAGTATTTATCATCCTGAAAGACGTGATTATGACGTGGCAAAAATGGGGTTCAAAATAAGCGCTGGCAAAACGTAAAACGCAAAACGTAAAACGCAAAACGCAAAACGTAAAACCAGTTTGTCTTTGATGGAAGTTTTTAACATTGCATTAAAATGCAGTCTTCAGATTGTAAGAACTTTTAAATGCATCTATTGTGCGTATGTATAAGGCACCCTATATTTTTATCGATATATTTTTTTACATCAATACTGTTAAAACAATAAAATAGATATCACCATTTTTCTTACACTTCTTAAAAGACTACACCAAGGGCTCTAAAATTACCAATCTACGAAGTATTTATCATCCTGAAAGACGTGATTATGACGTGGCAAAAATGGGGTTCAAAATAAGCGCTGGCAAAACGTAAAACGCAAAACGCAAAACGCAAAACGTAAAACGCAAAACGCAAAACGTAAAACCAGTTTGTCTTTGATGGAAGTTTTTAACATTGCATTAAAATGCAGTCTTCAGATTGTAAGAACTTTTAAATGCATCTATTGTGCGTATGTATAAGGCATAAAATTCAATAACGAGTATATACACCGAATTTATTGTGAAGTTCTGCAACACGCCTCGTCATGCTTCGCACAAGACGCCTAAGCCGTTCTTGGGGAACTGTTGCCACTCCTGTAAGATAACAGTTCTTAATTCGTCAATATTTTGACATTTTGGATTGCGTTGGTTAATTTTTCGGCCAATAAAGTCCCATACAGGCTCTATAGGGTTCATGTCTGGCGACATCGCAGGCCATGGAATTGTCTGAACAGCCTCTTGCTGTAAAAAATGTTGTACAATTCGGGCTTTATGTGGCCTAGCGTGGTCGTCCAAGAACATTGGCCTGTCAGCCAACGCATGATTGTCGAAATGGGGGACTACGCGTGGAGCGAGCACATTGTTACGGTATTTTTGGCCTGTCAGATTACCATCAAGAACGTACAAATCCAACTTACAGTCAAAGTCAAAGGAAAAACAACCCCAGACAGTTACACCCCCACCCCCAAAAGCAGTTGTGCCCAAAATGTGGTTGTCCTGAAATGAAGTGTTTCGTTGGCGCCAATCCCTTGCACGACCGTCGGTAGGGCGAAACAAAAAACGACTTTCATCAGACCAGTGGACCCGTCTCCATGTGCGAATAGTCCACCCCAAATGATCATGTGACCAGTCAAATCAAGCATGGCGATGACGTAATGTCAACTGTGAACGTTTTATGGGTCGTCGCGCTCGGATTCCGTGATGGTGGAGGCGTCTGATTACAGTGCGTGTGCTAATGTGGCCTCCAAACGCTAAATTACCACGAAATGCACCAGCTGTGCTGAACGGCCGTTGTCGCGCCCGTCTGGATATGAGCCGGTCCTCTCTCGGCGTCGCTTTGCGAGGTCTACCTGCACGTGAACGGTCAGTAACATTCCCCGTTTGACGAAAACGCTGCATCAGTCGTACAATGATGGAATGGTTAACCCTGAAGTGGTCTGCCACCCTTCTATGGCACCGTTATGCATGCCAACAGCTTGCCACCTTTCTGGTATGGTTAATTTTCGCCGCACCATACCAAACCAATAGAAAATGAAACTTAAAACTCTACACAAAAAAAATCAGCTTTCGTTCGCAAACACAAATGTTGAAAAGTACACGTGGCACTTTACACACTCTGTCATATACACATAAATTAAAATTGTTTCACAGGTAAGTAAGTATGTGTGTACAGGTAACGAAAACAGCAAACCGATTTGAATTAAGTTCATTATTAGAAAAGGTATTGAAACAAGTCAGGTGGTGCTTAAATTTTGTCGGACTGTATATATCAGTAGATTGTCACAAGTACATCTATTTCCGATGAGGAACTGAACTCACAAAAGGATGTAGCTATGGACACTGTTTAATAAGTAGATGTTAAGTGTAAATTACTATACGATCAAAGTAACAACGGCCATGGTAAATTCAAAATATCAGAATAAAGAAATGAATATAGATATGAACATGTTGATTTTGTTTTTATATATACAGACAGTTAAAAAAGCACAACTGTTATCAAATCAATTAAACGCACAAACCAATGCGGTTTTGTATATAAACATTGGTTATGAATGCTTAATCTATATGTAATCTATTTTGCATTCAATCTGAACTATCTGTGAGTTTGGTTTACAATAAATAATATATAAATAGATATTTTTTATATTAATTGTGACCTAATTTCTTTTCTGTTGTCTTTTTTCTGTGATATAATGGTAATTGTTATTGACAGTTGTCGTCAATTTGTAATTGTATTTGGATTATTAAACGCACAAAATAGGCTAAATACACTTGTAAATGCAAAACAGGAACACAATATATTTATCAGTAGGGCAATGTACAGACACAATGAAAGCTGATATACTATTAGTATGGGTACACATACCTTGCCGACCTCAGATACAGGTAACATAAAGGGAATGTTGCAACGGCTTACGATAACCACTGGAAATTTTTCCTCCGTTTTGTCCTCTGCTATGAATACTGCTTTACCATTTCTTGGATTTTCCATTAGATAGAAATTTGACTGACCTCTTTTCAGCGTTCGAAAAACAAAAACGTTGTGCATAGTGGACATGGTGAAAGTATACACTTAATGGGAGATAATAGTATATGGATAGATAAGCACACTCAAAACATTCTACATGTATCACAGGCATGAGGCTCAGCAGAGGCTATGTAGCTTTACATCTAATAACATTAACATTCTACATGTATCA
Source organism: Bathymodiolus septemdierum (assembly GCA_963383655.1). Lineage (NCBI taxonomy): Eukaryota > Metazoa > Mollusca > Bivalvia > Mytilida > Modiolidae > Bathymodiolus > Bathymodiolus septemdierum. The sequence goes on from OY726521.1 coordinate 63,314,041, forward strand.
CAGGCATGAGGCTCAGCAGAGGCTATGTAGCTTTACATCTAATAACATTAACATTCTACATGTATCACAGGCATGAGGCTCAGCAGAGGCTATGTAGCTTTACATCTAATAACATTAACATTCTACATGTATCACAGGCATGAGCCTCAGCAGAGTCTATGTAGCTTTACATCTAATAACATTAACATTCTACATGTATCACAGGCATGAGGCTCAGCAGAGGCTATGTAGCTTTACATCTAATAACATTAACATTCTACATGTATCACAGGCATGAGGCTCAGGAGAGGCTATGTAGCTTTACATCTAATAACATTAACATTCTACATGTATCACAGGCATGAGGCTCAGCAGAGGCTATGTAGCTTTACATCTAATAACATTAACATTCTACATGTATCACAGGCATGAGGCTCAGCAGAGGCTATGTAGCTTTACATCTAATAACATTAACATTCTACATGTATCACAGGCATGAGGCTCAGCAGAGGCTATGTAGCTTTACATCTAATAACATTAACATTCTACATGTATCACAGGCATGAGGCTCAGCAGAGGCTATGTAGCTTTACATCTAATAACATTAACATTCTACATGTATCACAGGCATGAGGCTCAGCAGAGGCTATGTAGCTTTACATCTAATAACATTAACATTCTACATGTATCACAGGCATGAGGCTCAGCAGAGGCTATGTAGCTTTACATCTAATAACATTAACATTCTACATGTATCACAGGCATGAGGCTCAGCAGAGGCTATGTAGCTTTACATCTAATAACATTAACATTCTACATGTATCACAGGCATGAGGCTCAGCAGAGGCTATGTAGCTTTACATCTAATAACATTAACATTCTACATGTATCACAGGCATGAGGCTCAGCAGAGGCTATGTAGCTTTACATCTAATAACATTAACATTCTACATGCATCACAGGCATGAGGCTCAGCAGAGGCTATGTAGCTTTACATCTAATAACATTAACATTCTACATGTATCACAGGCATGAGGCTCAGCAGAGGCTATGTAGCTTTACATCTAATAACATTAACATTCTACATGTATCACAGGCATGAGGCTCAGCAGAGGCTATGTAGCTTTACATCTAATAACATTAACATTCTACATGTATCACAGGCATGAGGCTCAGCAGAGGCTATGTAGCTTTACATCTAATAACATTAACATTCTACATGTATCACAGGCATGAGGCTCAGCAGAGGCTATGTAGCTTTACATCTAATAACATTAACATTCTACATGTATCACAGGCATGAGGCTCAGCAGAGGCTATGTAGCTTTACATCTAATAACATTAACATTCTACATGTATCACAGGCATGAGGCTCAGCAGAGGCTATGTAGCTTTACATCTAATAACATTAACATTCTACATGTATCACAGGCATGAGGCTCAGCAGAGGCTATGTAGCTTTACATCTAATAACATTAACATTCTACATGTATCACAGGCATGAGGCTTAGCAGAGGCTATGTAGCTTTACATCTAATAACATTAACATTCTACATGTATCACAGGCATGAGGCTCAGCAGAGGCTATGTAGCTTTACATCTAATAACATTAACATTCTACATGTATCACAGGCATGAGGCTCAGCAGAGGCTATGTAGCTTTACATCTAATAACATTAACATTCTACATGTATCAGAGGCATGAGGCTCAGCAGAGGCTATGTAGCTTTACATCTAATAACATTAACATTCTACATGTATCACAGGCATGAGGCTCAGCAGAGGCTATGTAGCTTTACATCTAATAACATTAACATTCTACATGTATCACAGGCATGAGGCTAAGCAGAGGCTATGTAGCTTTACATCTAATAACATTAACATTCTACATGTATCACAGGCATGAGGCTCAGCAGAGGCTATGTAGCTTTACATCTAATAACATTAACATTCTACATGTATCACAGGCATGAGGCTCAGCAGAGGCTATGTAGCTTTACATCTAATAACATTAACATTCTACATGTATCACAGGCATGAGGCTCAGCAGAGGCTATGTAGCTTTACATCTAATAACATTAACATTCTACATGTATCACAGGCATGAGGCTCAGCAGAGGCTATGCAGCTTTACATCTAATAACATTAACATTCTACATGTATCACAGGCATGAGGCTCAGTAGAGGCTATGTAGCTTTACATCTAATAACATTAACATTCTACATGTATCACAGGCATGAGGCTCAGCAGAGGCTATGTAGCTTTACATCTAATAACATTAACATTCTACATGTATCACAGGCATGAGGCTCAGCAGAGGCTATGTAGCTTTACATCTAATAACATTAACATTCTACATGTATCACAGGCATGAGGCTCAGCAGAGGCTATGTAGCTTTACATCTAATAACATTAACATTCTACATGTATCACAGGCATGAGGCTCAGCAGAGTCTATGTAGCTTTACATCTAATAATATTAACATTCTACATGTATCACAGGCATGAGGCTCAGCAGAGGCTATGTAGCTTTACATCTAATAACATTAACATTCTACATGTATCACAGGCATGAGGCTCAGCAGAGGCTATGTAGCTTTACATCTAATAACATTAACATTCTACATGTATCACAGGCATGAGGCTCAGCAGAGTCTATGTAGCTTTACATCTAATAATATTAACATTATACATGTATCACAGGCATGAGGCTCAGCAGAGGCTATGTAGCTTTACATCTAATAACATTAACATTATACATGTAATTAGAGGATACAGTACACAATTAAATTTAGTGTAAGTTTTTTAGATCGTTGTTCGTCCTTTTTCTTTTGGTCATTATGTTGTCTGTTCTTCGTCGATTTACGGATTTTCATTACACCTTTGATATCTTCAAACTCTTCTTAGATAGACACTACAGCATTGAAACATCAAATTAAAATAAACAAAACAAAATTTAAAGCAGCACAATCTGTCATAACATCGGAGGGAAAATAGAAATGTAAAGCTACTTCTCATGCCATAGTAAACATAAATCTGAAATGACACAATACATTGCTATATGATAGCACACATTGTGTTTACGGAGGTACGATTCTAATAGCTATATATCTGCCAGTAGTCGTGACACCATATTCGCGTACAAACTAATCCATAATCATTTCGAACGATGGCTCTAATTAACAGGCATATACTACTTCAAATGGGAAATTTACAATGGAAAACAAATAATTCATCATAATTATGTTGTCCTACAGGCAAGAAATACGTGTGCATTTGTAAGTATTTGATAGCATATGCATCTCTTGTGTGTTTAATTTCTTATTCAAGAATTTATATTGATGTTTGCTCAGTATATTTAAAAGTGGATATAATTCACCGTGCTAAAATCTTCTTGTTTTGCTTCATGTGGGATCGGAGTATGTGATTGCTGTCTTACGTCAACGGACTACATTTTCAACTATTTTATGACTAGAACAGCATATTACTACTTGATTGGGTGTTGATGATGTCCTATTCTAGACCAACAGAGCTGAGGCGGATGATTATAGAGCTAACTCACTGACACAACAGTCCACTGACAGACAAATCGTTCTACACATTATCCTGGTGACTGCAAACCAACCAATTTATGTTCAAACACTTGAATGGTGCATGTTTATCAGAGAAGCAACAAGTAGCAAATTAATAGATCGGAAATGGAACCCACCATCTACCGCACCAGAGGCGAGCATGATACACCGAAACTGTTTGCTATATTGCAGAAACTTGTTTCATGTGAATAGAAACAGACATGTAAGGGTGCACAATTCTGAAATACCGACAGTAACCTGGAGAGCTCAACCAAATGCATATACTTGCGTGTACCATTGTTCTCATAAAAACATTGTGTAATGCTTACCTTTGAGTAGTTCCCGTTCCTTTGAATAATGTTTTAATATGCAAAAAGGATGTTGAATAAATGAGATATCTGACGCTGAAGTAAAACTTCCAAATTCTAATCATCCACTTACTTACTCACAAATTATTTCGGAGTCCATCTTGTCTGATGACTGCACAAAAATAATAAATTTAAATTCAGGTGAATGCTTGGTTAAATCTCTCAAAGAACCACTTATATCATGCAGTCATATGACTTTCAGTACTAATAAAGGTGTCAAATAAACTTCGGTGTAATGAACCTTTTTGCTTCCGATTCATGTAGAGTGAGCAGTAAGGAATTGAAACATTATAGGCACGGACGTGATAGATCACAGCTTTATAAGCTACAGATGTGTCTGCTCATATCAGTATAATTGGACAGTTGTTTTGGACTTTTCCACACTGTAGGATAAACACATTATACATAACTTGCCTGTAAAAATAAAATCTACTTGCAATCGCGTCCGACGTTACGCACAATATTGGTGATCAGTGGCGTAACGTCGAAAGTGGCATAAATCACGACACATTACAGAACGCCCTGCAGAGTAAAGTAATACTGCCAGTGTTCTCTTTATATGTATTTTCCACCTCTCTGTATGTGAGATTGTATTTTGTTTGTTGGATAGTTGTCTTGTGGACATTTATTTCAAACCTCAGTAAAAATAAAAAGAAATAAACCAAATAAAAGAAAATATGCTGTTAACCTGGTATCTACTTCTTAGTAAAAATAACATTGAAATAATTTATGTAAAGAGACTAAAATCAAGTTTTCTTGATAATTTAATATTTATCTCACATTTCATCAAGACTGTCGAGAATATCTAAGTGCAAACTTTCTGGTACCTTTATCTCATCGCAAGCTCTCAATTCTACACAAACAAATTTTACGGCTACCACATGAACAGTAGCTTTTCTACGTTTGATCAGTTTGTTCTTATAAGGAGAGTTATTCATTCTGTCGTAATAAAATCCCTTTAAAATTTCGGAACCCCTTGTGAATGTACATCTCCAGTCGTCAGAGGCATCCCTGTTCACTACGTGTGGCTCATCTGTAACTTTCATAATGTAAAATTGATATTCCGGATCATCGGCATATACGGCTACTACTGAGGTTTTCGTGATTAAAGTTATAATATCGATGTCCGTCTGTTCGTCCTCTTGATGCTCCGTCCTTTCATTATGACTTTCGGAAATTTTCATTTCAACGGTTTGATGTTTACCGATTAGATTTTTATTTCCACAATTTTCTAGTTCCCCCTCTAAGCACCCATCACACTCATAGCAAGATAAAGGTCAAACTTATAGTTTTTCTGTAGTGCCACTTGATGAAATTTGATGAATATTTTCTGTTTTTATTTACTGGCTTGTAGTCGGGAATTTTGTCTCGTGGAATCTCTTCAGCATATCGAAATACTCGTCCCTTGTAAATTCCTGACTGTGGTATTCTAAGTTTACTGTCAACAAAGCCGAAAACATCGTTTGCGTTTTGGATCATTTCACTACCCCTTAGAACGGCCATATCGGCTTGGTGTTTAAGAAATCCACCGACCGCATCCTGTGATCCTTTTGCATGCGTTGTTTCGTAAAAATTTCGGATAATTTTCGAGTAACCTAATTCCCCATGGATGCAACTTACATCACCCATGCAGTTTCTGTTCTTGTATTGGGCTGAACATCCATCAGTAAATTCGTGCATTATTTTTATATCAGCAGAAATAGATTTTAAGTATTCAGATATTTGTGTTTGACAGTACAAAGTGAAGTGACGATCATGGGAGGAATCTGGAGAAATGACAATTTTTTTTCTCACAATATATGATATTTGGTTTTTCAGTCGAGCTGTCAACTTGGTCGTACTCTAATATTGCATGGCGATAAAGGATTGACACATGAATGCTGACTTCCGTTTTTTGGAAATAGCAAGATTGAATTTCTGTTCTATCTGAACAACGATAGTTCTCAGAAAAGTCATGGATACAGACATCGTGATCTATCGGTAAATTGTCTACAAGATTTTTGAGTTGATTGTTTTGCCAAGTTGCTCGAAATTGATGTGCAGGAAACGTATGTAATTGATCTTTGAAATACTGGAACATATGCCCTAGCTTTGTAACTTTCTTTGCCAACTGTATTTTTTTCTTGCTTTTACCACCCTTCGGCATGATAGTCACATATTCATATTTTTCCCATGTTACATCACCACAGCTGTCAGACGTATCAAGTTCTTCGGGTAAGAAATCTAGTTTTTCAACGCCACATTGGGAACAATTTCTGTTCAAGCATTCAGCCATGTGAAAAATTTCACCAGAATCTTTTGGACATAGTGAATCAAGTAACAGCATCATTCAAATGTTCATACACTTTATAATTGCCTGTTAAACGCACACTTCCGTCAATAGATTTCAATTTATTTTTACGGAATTCCATGCATCGTTTAAATATACATCAAATCTCAACATGTTGCCGACAACAACAAGTGTTGCGATCTTTTGATCTGGCGGTTATTACAAAAAACCGGTTTACACGATTCGAACGTGCGCTGACTCATTTTTACATTAGGGTGTTTTCTCTGAAAATCTAGGAACTCCTCTGTTTGAGTTTTCTCCAACAAATGAATGGCGTAGCTAACGTACATTTTTGGTCCTGTTCTCATTCTTTTGATATCTTTTTTGTTGCCTGTTGGGCGCGATGATTCTGGAGAAATCCAAAAATCATACGCAAGTTTTTTGTCTTCTTCGGAAACAGCATCATTTCTTATTTTTGCTTTCGAAAATTCAAAACAAGATTTGTCAGATTTTAAGACATGTTCCCGAATTCTCATCCCACCACTAAGCCTACGACGGGGGACACCAATCTTTTTGGCCAAATTAGTCTTACTTTTAAGATTCTCTCCGCTTATTGAAGCTGTCACTACATTCATCGTTATCCTTGCCTCGTCTGTTCTTTTACGTTTAGTCGCTTCAATAAATGTTTTTACATTAGTCAAGATATTTTCTGCAGATTTTACGGTTTCGGACAGTTCAGGGTCAAATATATTATTTTATTTATTTATTTTTTTTTTTTACCTTTGAAGCCACTGGAGATTCACTAGGTAAATATTTGTACAACACGATTGTTCGTTTATTGGTGTGCGTGGAAGGGACGATTTTAATCTGTTGATAGCACGGGCGCGGCTTGTTCTGTTTCGAAAAGCATTCAAATCTAAAGAGTCATTTTCTGATTTCTCATCTGTTGCCCGTTGTTTCAGTCTTTGTCTGTATTCCTTTTGATATCTTCTCTGTCTTTCTTTTCTTTCTATTTGTTTTTGCCGTTGATTCTTCTTCAACACGGCGAATTTTGTCTGCTTCGGTTCTCTATGTTTACTTCTTTTTTCAATTATTATATTTGATATCGAATGGTAGTATTTCAATTTTTTCTGTCTATTTTTGTTCTTTTTAAGTTCCCTGTAGTATATTGCCTTTTCGGCATTGGTCATTCTCTGTTTATGGAAAGGGAGAGAAATTGATTAACTAATTATATTTGAATGAAAAGAAATTAAGTACATACATGAGTAAGATGTATGTTGTAGTAGTATTATATCGTGGCATTTTAATTAGAGGTTAATAATGGGCACAAATCTGTATCGATTGTACGTATATCATTTAAAGCATTTTTTTCTTTACAACTTTCAGGAAAAAAATACAAGTAAAACATTTGAATGTCTATTAGACGTTACTCTTTTTCACCGAAAACATCAAGATCAACCAGGTGGACAAATTCGCTAGACCTAGAAAAAACGGTTTATTTCTTTTTTCGGTTGGGGTTTACAATACGCTTGAACAATAATCAGAATCAGTAGTATTTGAACTTTTGTCTTGTGTCTGTTTTATTGCAGAAAATGCGAAGAATTATGAGTTATATCGATTTAAAACTCGAGTGACACGCAATTCAGAGTCAAAAACGACGTTGAAGACAAATTCGCTAGACCTCTTGTTTTGAATATTCTGATGTACAGAACAGGAACATACCTTTAATATATCGCACAGAAAAAGCCAAGAACATGACCTTTCAGCTCATATTTTGCTTAAATGCTTACCCTTTTCTTTGTTGAATTTGAAAAACCTTTAAACCACAGGTCTGTCCACACTTCTCAAATATTACTCACCAAACACGGCCATTTTGAATTGTCAGTTTGCATGGTACGTCAAATAGATTATTACGTAACAATTTGTTGATGGCGCGCTTTCTTGTGACAAATTTTCACGGAGATCTGTTGAATAGTTTTGATATCGCTGTTGCTTTCCAATGTAGAATCGCTTGGTATTGTATATATTACTTATAACCCTAATTTGTGCTAAATCAGAAAATAGCATCAAAATGGCTTTGAGTCGCAAGATCGTGCGCGACGTCGTCCAGAGACTCGCATTGCTACTTGTTTCGAAAGCTTGTACAAATAAATTTTATATTTCCGGCCAATATATATCGTATAATTATCGAATTCACACAGTAATATACGTACATTCTGCAGTACCATTTACGGTTGAAAATTATCTGAGAAACCCACGGGTTTTAGTGGTTCGTGTTGCTAATTTGTTGGGTTTTTTGCGGTATATGGTTTTGTTGACCCATTCTTTTTGCAATGGTATTGTCTGTCCTTCGTCGGCTTAAGGCTTCTGATTATCCCTTACCCCTTTATTAAAATCTTTCTTTGGAAAAAAACCAAAATAAAATTATCAAATAGTATAAAAAAAAAAGAAAAAAAGAAAAAAAAAGCATACATGAACATTTAAAATAAACAACCAAACAACAAAATCACACAAACAAAGTCAACGCAAAAATCACACAAACAAAGTCAACGCAAACACATCGCTTTGCCAAGTCAAGTAGATACTGATGAAATGAATAATGTGGGTACTACTTGTAGTACGATAGCTGTTTCCTTTATATTAACACAAATTATGATGTTAATACAATATTTGTACCATGGCATAATAACAATTTGAGAACATTGTGCATAGTATACCGTATGAGTTCTTAGTGCTACATTGAACAGTAATGCCTCAGCTATATATATCATGGTTGTCAGTTTTATTCGTAGAATCGGTAATACCCCGATAAAACAATCGATTTTTCCTTAAAGTTACTGCAAATTGTATAACACATTGGTTATAGTGGAGACAGACGATGATTACATTTGAAAATGCAACTCTGACAACACTATTACCGGGATATATATATCATCTGTGGTGAACGAGACCATTCGGTCTAGAGAATGTTGAACTGAAGGGTACATATTATTAATTGTCAATTAAATTAAGAAAGATAGAGTACGAGCATGAACATTTCTTTAAAAGAATAATAATCAAAGATTACCGTGTAATTCACAATTAATTATATTACATACGATTGTGATTGTATGGTACTGTCGCACTCATTGATAAACGTTTTGAAATAATTTACAAATGTATGTACTGTATTACTTCATAGTACAAAAAGTCAACAAAATATAACAGTGCATGATTTCTCTAAGCTAAATCTGAAAAAATCTTTTAAATATATAAAATAAAGCAATCAGTCTTTATCTTTTCCAACCACGACGATGGTGGATATACTCTTATACTAGATGGTTTATTATACCTAGGTAAGGACGTCTCATTCTTGTAGTTCATTCTCCGTTGTGTTTTATTTATGTGTTATGCAGTATATTCACGTTATAAATTTGTCATCGTGCCATAGCACTCAAATTGCATTAACATCATAAATATTTAATAGTCTATATAAATATCTTTCGTACTAACAGTTAGATCTACATTTTCTGGTTCATCAATGGCTCTGAATATAATTTGACCACAATTATACTTGACAAATGTTTCTAAACATAGCTTATTTGATAGTATTGAGTAGGTTATGTCTAACGTATGTTTACAAATTAGTGCAAATGAATTCATGCAAGCAAACAACAACCAATTTATTTGCTTTGCATCTAAATAACAAATACACTTCTTGAAGTAAACAGTCAACAAGTGCAATATATTGTACTACTGTTAATACGGTCGCCTTGGTTGACAATGTTTTTCTCAGGGTAACAATCTGATCTATCACCCTCTCAACTATATGATATTTATAAATTATTACTCTGACTTTACAGGAAACGATTCGAAAAAACCTCACCTACTGTTAATCAGGCTCATATTCAAATGAACCAAATAAATGTTGTATGCTAGATTTTATATACTAACTTCTTTAGAATATTACTTTTTAATTTTGTGTCAATTGTTGCCTTTGTTAACAATTTGAGAATTTCAATCATGTAAGTTTAAATCTGCATATCAAAATTATGATTTACTGATTAGAGCAATTTACAATTCCATTTCTATGACTTGTTCTCAATAGAAATATGTTGTTATAAGTTTCATTAAAGGTTCACTTGCATAAAGTTGAATCTCTATTTCAGAAGCAAACTTCATGTGAAATACAATTACATTTCCATTGCTGGTTCTTGATAATACTATATATTTTTCCTGTTTCACTATTTGTTCTAATTTACACCCTGAGGCCTTTATTTGTAAGAGCTGGAATTTATAAATCATAACGAGTTTTACTATACATATAATTGTACATTTTTTTTTGTATTTCAATTACTGGTTCGAAAGAAAATTCTTTTCAAGTTTCCCACTTAGTCTATAATAACCTTTCGACCATTAAGACTTAGACCCCATATATCCTGGTGCTTTTCTTTGTTTCAGATTAAATCTCCATTTGAAGTGGATATTTCACTCCAACTACAATTTCATCCCTGGATCTTCAGAATTATATTTTTAAATTTAATTTAATGTCGCTTATCTAAAGGCACGGATAACACAGAACACGAGGTCTTCATTAGGGCAAACTTGAATATCTGTTTCAAAATGATGGTTTATGCCATTAAATAGTTTTCTATCTAATTTTCTCCACTGCAGTCTGAAGACACTAAGACCATCGTTTGTACAAATCTAGACCAACATATTACAACGACGCTGCATTTCTATAATGCTGATTTTTAAGACGAAAAACATGTTCGTTTGAGATTTGCTTAATATTGCACTTTTACTCTCTTGACTACACTCTCCTGATGGAGGATAAACCTGTGATCAATTGTGAAAACCTAACAGAAAACGGACGATAACAGATGTTCACATGGATTTCGTATGGAGAAAAAAAATGGTCATAATTTGAATATTGTTAGAAGTTTATAATACAAATGGACCAATGTTGGTTTAATATGTGATACGATCTAACATCATCATTATGTCATGTTTATAAGGTTAAGATTAACATTGAGTGTCTATGACAGTCATAAGTTCATGTCGTGACAATATTCAATAAAATTAAAATTAGATCTTGAATTTGATTGGACAATATATAATTTATATCAAATCTACAAAAGAGAATTGATATAATAGTAGTTCAGTAATATTCAACATATAATTACCAAACATATTATACCAAAGAGCGGAAAACGTCTCTTATTGTGGATCAATATATTTATTTACTTATTCTAAAATTTGTTAATTGCTAGAGTCGTGTTGGACATGGTTTTTTTTCTTGAACATCTTAACTAACAGAGAATAGTGTTAGGGTTATGGTACTTTAACGCCACTTTCAACAATATTTCTGTTATATCGTGGCGGTCAGTTTTATTGGTGGAGGAAACCGGAGTACCCGGAGAAAACCACCGATCTGCCGCAAGTCACTGACAAACTTTATCACATAATGTTGTATCGAGTACAACTTTAAGGGTGATAAGTACTGATTGTATTTGTGGTTTTTATATCAAACTACCATACGATCACGACCACGACGGCCCCTAATCGAGTACATACGACTACTATTTAGATGTTATTATACATCTTTTATTAAGACATCCGATTAATAATTATTATAAAACTGTAAGAGTAAAAATAAACAAATGTTAAATCGTGTTACATCATGTACTTTATGTGGTTACTATGACAAAGATAAAAGAAATATCTAGAAAAGAATTACCATAGCCATACACAAAAACATCACCAATAACAATTGAAACAATAAAAAAAACCAAGATAACAATGTATTCTTGCCTGAAGCATTGTATTGGCTGCTGTCCATGATTGTCAACAGTGTATTATTTTCTCTATCTACTCCTACGTATATCAGGTCTATGTGGGTAGTAGACCAATTATTAGTATGTGTTTGTCTATATCATCGTACAGATCTTCAACTTCAAGGCTAGATAGCCGCATGTGTGTTTTTCAAGGCAGTAAAACCCACTTATTTACTGACAAGTTTGACTTCAATGAAGTGTTTATATAACCATACAAATAGAAAACATCCGTGAACATTGCTGATGCTTTGGAGAAATTACTAGGAATTGGAAATGGATATAGAGAAATAAAATTGAAAAAGTTATTGACATGATTTGGTAAAGAATTTAAATTTATCAGACATCCCACAAAATCTAATTCTGTCGTTAAATTGGAATGTACAGTAAAAATAAATAAGCAACCAATAACACAAATTCATCCTTAAATCATTAAAATGTATTCAGTTTAACATCCCGAGGGAGGGATCCTGTGTCGACAAACTGTCCTAACATAATATGGGGGTAAAACAAAAGATTCATGACATTTGTTATGGATTTATCAAACTACATACTACTATTGAAAAGACGAAGAGTTTGAAGATATCAACAGGGTAATCAGAATCCGTGCACAATGACCAAAAGAAAAAGGACAAGCAACGATCTACAAAACATAAATATAAAACTAAAAATCGAGTAAACGAACCTCACTAAAACCGGGGGTGAACTCAGGTGCTTCGGAAGGGTAGGCAGTTCTTGCTCCACAAGTGGCACCCATCGTGTTAATCTAGTTGCAAACCCGGTGATAAGTAATAAATGAGGAAAGGACCTGGACGTGTTTACGACAAGTGGAACATATTCCATAACGGTCAACCAAGTCATGGTGACGACCGTAAAACTTTCTCCAGTTGAACACATCATTTTGTTGTATGCGTTTCCCAAAAATGTCAGCAAACTATATACATTCTTTAGGTTGTTTGGTTTGGTTGGTTTATAGTGTTTAACGCCACTTTCAACAATATTTCAGTTATATCGTGCCGGTCAGTTTTATTGGTGGAGTACCCGAAGAAAACCACCGACCTGTCGCAAGTCACTGCCAAACTTTATCACATAATGTTGTATTGAGTACACTCGCAACTTAAGTGGTGATAGGCACTGACTGCACAGGTAGTTGTAAATCGATAAATACGATCACGACCACGACGGTCCAATATAAGTAACAAAATTAAAAACAAAAAATACCACTCCGTCAAAACAGTTCCAAAATCAAATTTAAAGCGGCATTAGCTACGATTTTGACCCAAAAAATTATATGTTTTTTTTTAATTTGGTAAATAGCTTTAAAATGATGAAATAAAGGTAAATATTTCACATTGAACAGCTTATCGTACCACTTTTCTCCTTTTGAGAACGAAAATTACCATCGATTTATTATTTCCTTGCAAGCAAATAATTTGACCTCGCTTTCTCCGTATTCAACTAACCTTACTAGTGACAGGTAAAAACGAATAATTTGTATTTTGTCGCTTATTAACTGCAAACTTGCATGGTTCTTTGTCCGTAATTAACGCAGACTAAAAACAGATTCACAGAAAATAAGAAATAAGTGCATTGTTGTACTGATTTAATGACGATTCGGCAAACTCCGTAAACAATGCCGATAATTAATAAGATGTCGTCCATATCTTGATCGATATCAAAACACGAGCAGTTGCACCTTTTTTCCCCCGATGCGTATACATTTCATAACATTTATAAGTTACAGAAACACGTTTTATTAAAGCATCAATATTATCTGATAGTTTTTATGGGTAACACAAATTTACGATTTTGGGAGATAATACCGGTATCCCTTTAAAAAGTCATGGAAACGGGAGAAATCATAGAAATACGATCACGACCACGACGGCCCCTACATGTACATCATGTATATATTTAAACATTTATAATGCTTCATTTATAATTCATTGAACAAGAATCACTAAATATCTTGTTATCCTCGGCGTTACATTGAAAACGAAGCATGGTTTCTTTAAATAAATCATTATAGGTTTACTTGAAGCAAGTACGTATATAAGAAAGTTCTATATACGTCCTTGCTTGAAGGTATAGTTATTGATAGCATTTGATCGTGTCACTCGAATGTATTGTTTGTTATAATATCAGTGTAACAGTTCATATTGTCAGCACAGACGGTACTATTTAAATGTAATAGAAACGTCAAAAATTTTAAATGATAAGGACATTGAACTCGAAATACATCGTGGTCATCATAAGAAAAAACAACGTGTATACATGGTCATGTTTTCTGTAAAAAAAAATGGTGCTCTTCGGAGACTTGTTTAGAATTGGAAAGAAACAAGAAGGAAGACCAGGATTACCAACACCATATTTTTTAATATTTTTTTGTTTCCGTTTTTAGCTCACCTGGCCTTTAGGCCATGTCAGCTATTGTCATCACTTTTCGTCCGTCGTCCGTCGTCTGTCGTCCGTCCGTCAAAATTTAACATTTTAATCTTCTCCTCAGAAACCACTGGGTCAATTGCAACCAAACTTTGGTGGAATGACCCTTGGATGGCCCCCTTCCAAAATTATGTCCGGTGATCCCGACTTCCAACCAAGATGGCCGCCAAGCTCAAAATAGAAAAAAGGGGGGATGCAATTTTAATTGTCCATTGCTGCTTTAGTGTAAGTCAAAATGAGCTCAAATTTTAACTGCAGCTACATGGCAAGGAATAGTTTAACATATATTGCGGGTTTTTCTGTGAAATTTTTCGTTCAGCCGATATATATCGATTATGCAAATTAAGCATATTTTGATAAAAGATCACATTTAAATCTTCTCCTCTGAAACCGTTGAACCAAATTAAACCAAACCTGGCAGGGATGGTCCCTGGGTGGGTCCCTTTCAAAATTATGTCCGACAACCCCGCCCTGCATTCAAGATGGCCACTGTTACTCAAAATAGAAATTTCTTCAAATGGCCAAAACTGCTCTATTTTAAGCCAGAATGTGCCCAAATTTGAACTGTATAAGCATAATGATGAGCTTCTTAACATGTATTATAGGATTTTTTATGAACTTTGAACTTTTGCCGATTTTGACCAATTATGCAAATTAGAAAAAAGAGGGGATGAAATTTAAAAAAAATCTTCTCCTCTGAAACTACTGAGCCAATCTCAACCAAACTTTGCTGAAATGATTCTTGGATGGCACCCTTCCAAAATTGTGTCCGTTGATCCCGACTTCCAACCAAGATGGCTGCCAAGCTCAAAATAAGAAAAAAGGGGGAATGAAATTTTAATTGTCCATTGCTGCTTTAGTGTAAGTGAAAATGAGCTCAAATTTTAACTGCAGCTACATGGCAAGGAGTAGTTTAACATATATTCCGGGTTTTTCTGTGAATTTTTTCTTTCAGCCGATATACCGATTATGCAAATTAGGCATATTTTGATAAAAGATCACATTTAAATCTTCTCCTCTGAAACCGCTGAACCAAATTAAACCAAATCTGGCAGGGATGGTCCCTGGATGGGTCCCTTTCAAAATTATGTCCGACAGCCCCGCTCTGCATTCAAGATGGCTGCTGTTACTAAAAATAGAAAGTTTTTCAATTGTCCATTGCTGCTTTAGTATAAGTCAAAATAAGCTCAAATTTGAATTGCAGCTACATGGCAAGGAGTAGCTTAGTATATGTTCGGTGTTTTTGTTTGAAATTTTTCTTTCAGCCGATTTATACCGATTATGCAAATTAGGCATATTTTGATAAAAGATCACATTTAAATCTTCTCCTCTGAAACCACTGAACCAAATTAAACCAAACCTGGCAGGGATGGTCCCTGGGTGGGTCTCTTTCAAAATTGTGACCGTCAGCGCCGACCTGTTTCCAAGATGGCCACCGTTACTAAAAATAAAAATTTCTTCAAATGGCCAAAACTGCTCTATTTTAAGCCAGAATGTGCCCAAATTTGAACTGTATAAGCATAATGATGAGCATTTTAGAATATATTACAGGATTTTTACTGAACTTTAAACTTTTGCCGATTTTGATCGATTATGCAAATTAGAATAAAGGGGGGATGAAATTAAAAAAAAATCTTCCCGGAAACTACTGAGCCAATCTCAACCAAACTTTGCTGAAATCATTCTTGGATGGCACCCTTCCAAAATTGTGTCCGTTGATCCCGACTTCCAACCAAGATGGCTGCCAAGCTCAAAATAAAAAAAAGGGGGGATGAAATTTTAATTGTCCATTGCTGCTTTAGTGTAAGTCAAAATGAGCTCAAATTTTAACTGCAGCTACATGGCAAGGAATAGTTTAACATATATTCCGGGTTTTTCTGTTAAATTTTTCTTTCAGCGGATATATACCGACTATGCAAATTAGGCATATTTTGATAAAAGATCACATTTAAATCTTCTCCTCTGAAACCGCTGAAACAAATTAAACCAAACCTGGCAGGGATGGTCCCTGGGTGGGTCCCTTTCAAAATTATGTCCGACAGCCCCGCCCTCCGTTGAAGATGGCCACTGTTACAAAAAATAGAAATTTCTTCAAATGGCCAAAACTGCTCTATTTTAAGCCAGAATGTGCCCAAATTTGAACTGTATAAGCATAATGATGAGCTTTTTAACATGTATTACAGGATTGTTTATGAACTTTGAACTTTCGCCGATTTTGATCGATTATGCAAATTCGAAAAAAGGGGGATGAAATTTAAAAAAATCTTCTCCTCTGAAACTACTGAGCCAATCTCAATCAAACTCTGCTGAAATGATTCTTGGATGGCCCCCTTCCAAAATTGTGTCCGGTGTTCCCGATTTCCAACCAAGATGGCCGCCATGCTCAAAATAGAAAAAAGGGAGGGTGAAATTTTAATTGTCCATTGCTGCTTTAGTGTAAGTCAAAATGAGCTCAAATTTTAACTGCAACTACATGGCAAGGAGTAGTTTAACATATATTCCGAGTTTTTCTTTGAAATATTTCTTTCAACAGATATATACCGATTATGCAAATTAGGCATATTTTGATAAACGATCACATTTAAATCTTCTCCTCTGAAACCGCTGAACCAAATTAAACCAAACCTGGCAAGGATGGTCCCTGGGTGGGTCCCTTTCAAAATTGTGTCCGACAGCCCCGCCCTCCATTCAAGATGGCTGCTGTTACTAAAAATAGGAATTTCTTCAATTGTCCATTGCTGCTTTAGTATAAGTCAAAATAAGCTCAAATTTGAATTGCAGCTACATGGCAAGGAGTAGTTTAGCATATGTTCGGGGTTTTTGTTTGACATTTTTCTTTCAGCCGATTTATACCGATTATGCAAATTAGGCATATTTTGATAAAGGATCACATTTAAATCTTCTCCTCTGAAACCACTGAACCAAATTAAACCAAACCTGGCAGGGATGGTCCCTGGGTGGGTCCCTTTCAAAATTATGTCCGACAGCGCCGCCCTCCTTTCAAGATGGCCACTGTTACTCAAAATAGAAATTTCTTCAAATGGCCAAAACTGCTCTATTTTAAGCCAGAATGTGCCCAAATTTGAACTGTATAAGCATAATGATGAGCTTTTTAGAATATATTACAGGATTTTTTATGAACTTTGAACTTTTGCCGATTTTGACCGATTATGCAAATTAGAAAAAAGGGGGGATGAAATTAAAAAAAAATCTTCTCCTCGGAAACTACTGAGCCAATCTCAACCAAACTTTACTGAAATGATTCTTGGATGGCCCCCTTCCAAAATTGTGTCCGTTGATCCCGACTTCCAACCAAGATGGCCGCCAAGTTCAAAATAGAAAAAAGGGGGGATGCAATTTTAATTGTCCATTGCTGCTTTAGTGTAAGTCAAAATGAGCTCAAATTTTAACTGCAGCTACATGGCAAGGAATAGTTTAACATATTCCGGGTTTTTCTGTGAAATTTTTCTTTCAGCCGATATATACCGATTATGCAAATTAGGCATATATTGATAAAAGATCACATTTAAATCTTCTCCTCTGAAACCGATGAAACAAATTAAACCAAACCTGGCAGGGATGGTCCCTGGGTGGGTCCCTTTCAAAATTATGTCCGACAGCCCCGCCCTCCGTTGAAGATGGCCACTGTTACAAAAAATAGAAATTTCTTCAAATGGCCAAAACTGCTCTATTTTAAGCCAGAATGTGCCCAAATTTGAACAGTATAAGCATAATGATGAGCATTTTAACATGTATTACAGGATTGTTTATGAACTTTGAACTTTCGCCGATTTTGACCGATTATGCAAATTAGAAAAAAGGGGGATGAAATTTAAAAAAATCTTCTCCTCTGAAACTACTGAGCCAATCTCAATCAAACTCTGCTGAAATGATTCTTGGATGGCCCCCTTCCAAAATTGTGTCCGGTGTTCCCGATTTCCAACCTAGATGGCCGCAAAGTTCAAAATAAGAAAAAGAGGGGATGAAATTTTAATTGTCCATTGCTGCTTTAGTGTAAGTCAAAATGAGCTCAAATTTTAACTGCAACTACATGGCAAGGAATAGTTTAACATATATTCCGGGTTTTTCTGTGAATTTTTTCTTTCAGCCGATATACCGATTATTCAAATTAGGCATATTTTGATAAAAGATCACATTTAAATCTTCTCCTCTGAAACCGCTGAACCAAATTAAACCAAATCTGGCAGGGATGGTCCCTGGGTGGGTCCCTTTCAAAATTATGTCCGACAGCCCAGCCCTGCATTCAAGATGGCTGCTGTTACAAAAAATAGAAAGTTCTTCAATTGTCCATTGCTGCTTTAGTACAAGTCAAAATAAGCTCAAATTTTAATTGCAGCTACATGGCAAGGAGTAGCTTAGTATATGTTGGGGGTTTTTGTTTGAAATTTTTCTTTCAGCCGATTTATACCGATTATGCAAATTAGGCATATTTTGATAAAAGATCACATTTAAATCTTCTCCTCTGAAACCGATGAAACAAATTAAACCAAACCTGGCAGGGATGGTCCCTGGGTGGGTCCCTTTCAAAATTATGTCCGACAGCCCCGCCCTCCGTTGAAGATGGCCACTGTTACAAAAAATAGAAATTTCTTCAAATGGCCAAAACTGCTCTATTTTAAGCCAGAATGTGCCCAAATTTGAACAGTATAAGCATAATGATGAGCTTTTTAACATGTATTACAGGATTGTTTATGAACTTTGAACTTTCGCCGATTTTGACCGATTATGCAAATTAGAAAAAAGGGGGATGAAATTTAAAAAAATCTTCTCCTCTGAAACTACTGAGCCAATCTCAATCAAACTCTGCTGAAATGATTCTTGGATGGCCCCCTTCCAAAATTGTGTCCGGTGTTCCCGATTTCCAACCTAGATGGCCGCAAAGTTCAAAATAAGAAAAAGGGGGGATGAAATTTTAATTGTTCATTGCTGCTTTAGTGTAAGTCAAAATGAGCTCAAATTTTAACTGCAGCTACATGGCAAGGAATAGTTTAACATATATTCCGGGTTTTTCTGTGAATTTTTTCTTTCAGCCGATATACCGATTATTCAAATTAGGCATATTTTGATAAAAGATCACATTTAAATCTTCTCCTCTGAAACCGCTGAACCAAATTAAACCAAATCTGGCATGGATGGTCCCTGGGTGGGTCCCTTTCAAAATTATGTCCGTCAGCGCCGACCTGTTTCAAAGATGGCCATCGTTACTAAAAATAGAAATTTCTTCAAATGGCCAAAACTGCTCTATTTTAAGCCAGAATGTGCCCAAATTTGAACTGTATAAGCATAATGATGAGCTTTTTAGAATATATTACAGGATTTTTTATGAACTTTGAACTTTTGCCGATTTTGACCGATTATGCAAATTAGAAAAAAGGGGGGATGAAATTAAAAAAAAATCTTCTCCTCGGAAACTACTGAGCCAATCTCAACCAAACTTTACTGAAATGATTCTTGGATGGCCCCCTTCCAAAATTGTGTCCGTTGATCCCGACTTCCAACCAAGATGGCCGCCAAGTTCAAAATAGAAAAAAGGGGGGATGCAATTTTAATTGTCCATTGCTGCTTTAGTGTAAGTCAAAATGAGCTCAAATTTTAACTGCAGCTACATGGCAAGGAATAGTTTAACATATTCCGGGTTTTTCTGTGAAATTTTTCTTTCAGCCGATATATACCGATTATGCAAATTAGGCATATATTGATAAAAGATCACATTTAAATCTTCTCCTCTGAAACCGATGAAACAAATTAAACCAAACCTGGCAGGGATGGTCCCTGGGTGGGTCCCTTTCAAAATTATGTCCGACAGCCCCGCCCTCCGTTGAAGATGGCCACTGTTACAAAAAATAGAAATTTCTTCAAATGGCCAAAACTGCTCTATTTTAAGCCAGAATGTGCCCAAATTTGAACAGTATAAGCATAATGATGAGCTTTTTAACATGTATTACAGGATTGTTTATGAACTTTGAACTTTCGCCGATTTTGACCGATTATGCAAATTAGAAAAAAGGGGGATGAAATTTAAAAAAATCTTCTCCTCTGAAACTACTGAGCCAATCTCAATCAAACTCTGCTGAAATGATTCTTGGATGGCCCCCTTCCAAAATTGTGTCCGGTGTTCCCGATTTCCAACCTAGATGGCCGCAAAGTTCAAAATAAGAAAAAGGGGGGATGAAATTTTAATTGTCCATTGCTGCTTTAGTGTAAGTCAAAATGAGCTCAAATTTTAACTGCAGCTACATGGCAAGGAATAGTTTAACATATATTCCGGGTTTTTCTGTGAATTTTTTCTTTCAGCCGATATACCGATTATTCAAATTAGGCATATTTTGATAAAAGATCACATTTAAATCTTCTCCTCTGAAACCGCTGAACCAAATTAAACCAAATCTGGCAGGGATGGTCCCTGGGTGGGTCCCTTTCAAAATTATGTCCGACAGCCCAGCCCTGCATTCAAGATGGCTGCTGTTACAAAAAATAGAAAGTTCTTCAATTGTCCATTGCTGCTTTAGTACAAGTCAAAATAAGCTCAAATTTTAATTGCAGCTACATGGCAAGGAGTAGCTTAGTATATGTTCGGTGTTTTTGTTTAAAATTTTTCTTTCAGCCGATTTATACCGATTATGCAAATTAGGCATATTTTGATAAAAGATCACATATAAATCTTCTCCTCTGAAACCGCTGAACCAAATTAAACCAAACCTGGCAGGGATGGTCCCTGGGTGGGTCCCTTTCAAAATTGTGACCGTCAGCGCCGACCTGTTTCCAAGATGGCCACCGTTACTCAAAATAGAAATTTCTTCAAATGGCCAAAACTGCTCTATTTTAAGCCAGAATGTGCCCAAATTTGAACTGTATAAGCATAATGATGAGCATTTTAGAATATATTACAGGATTTTTCCTGAACTTTAAATTTTTGCCGATTTTGATCGATTATGCAAATTAGAATAAAGGGGGGATGAAATTTAAAAAAAAATCTTCCCGGAAACTACTGAGCCAATCTCAACCAAACTTTGCTGACATGATTCTTGGATGGCACCCTTCCAAAATTGTGTCCGTTGATCCCGACTTCCAACCAAGATGGCTGCCAAGCTCAAAATAGAAAAAAGGGAGGATGAAATTTTAATTGTCCATTGCTGCTTTAGTGTAAGTCAAAATGAGCTCAAATTTTAACTGCAGCTACATGGCAAGGAATAGTTTAACATATATTCCGGGTTTTTCTGTTAAATTTTTCTTTCAGCGGATATATACCGACTATACAAATTAGGCATATTTTGATAAAAGATCACATTTAAATCTTCTCCTCTGAAACCGCTGAACCAAATTAAACCAAATCTGGCAGGGATGGTCCCTGGATGGGTCTCTTTCTAAATTATGTCCGACAGCCCCGCCCTCCGTTGAAGATGGCCACTGTTACAAAAAATAGAAATTTCTTCAAATGGCCAAAACTGCTCTATTTTAAACCAGAATGTGCCCAAATTTGAACTGTATAAGCATAATGATGAGCTTTTTAACATGTATTACAGGATTGTTTATGAACTTTGAACTTTCGCCAATTTTGACCGATTATGCAAATTAGAAAAAAGGGGGATGAAATTTAAAAAAATCTTCTCCTCTGAAACTACTGAGCCAATCTCAATCAAACTCTGCTGAAATGATTCTTGGATGGCCCCCTTCCAAAATTGTGTCCGGTGTTCCCGATTTCCAACCTAGATGGCCGCAAAGTTCAAAATAGAAAAAAGGGGGGATGAAATTTTAATTGTCCATTGCTGCTTTAGTGTAAGTCAAAATGAGCTCAAATTGTAACTGCAGCTACATGGCAAGGAGTAGTTTAACATATATTCCTGATTTTTCTGTGAATTTTTTTTTTCAGCCGATATACCGATTATGCAAATTAGGCATATTTTGATAAAAGATCACATTTAAATCTTCTCCTCTGAAACCGCTGAACCAAATTAAACCAAATCTGGCAGGGATGGTCCCTGGGTGGGTCCCTTTCAAAATTATGTCCGACAGCCCCGCTCTGCATTCAAGATGGCTGCTGTTACTAAAAATAGAAAGTTTTTCAATTGTCCATTGCTGCTTTAGTATAAGTCAAAATAAGCTCAAATTTGAATTGCAGCTACATGGCAAGGAGTAGCTTAGTATATGTTCGGTGTTTTTGTTTGAAATTTTTCTTTCAGCCGATTTATACCGATTATGCAAATTAGGCATATTTTGATAAAAGATCACATTTAAATCTTCTCCTCTGAAACCACTGAACCAAATTAAACCAAACCTGGCAGGGATGGTCCCTGGGTGGGTCTCTTTCAAAATTGTGACCGTCAGCGCCGACCTGTTTCCAAGATGGCCACCGTTACTAAAAATAAAAATTTCTTCAAATGGCCAAAACTGCTCTATTTTAAGCCAGAATGTGCCCAAATTTGAACTGTATAAGCATAATGATGAGCATTTTAGAATATATTACAGGATTTTTACTGAACTTTAAACTTTTGCCGATTTTGATCGATTATGCAAATTAGAATAAAGGGGGGATGAAATTAAAAAAAAATCTTCCCGGAAACTACTGAGCCAATCTCAACCAAACTTTGCTGAAATCATTCTTGGATGGCACCCTTCCAAAATTGTGTCCGTTGATCCCGACTTCCAACCAAGATGGCTGCCAAGCTCAAAATAAAAAAAAGGGGGGATGAAATTTTAATTGTCCATTGCTGCTTTAGTGTAAGTCAAAATGAGCTCAAATTTTAACTGCAGCTACATGGCAAGGAATAGTTTAACATATATTCCGGGTTTTTCTGTTAAATTTTTCTTTCAGCGGATATATACCGACTATGCAAATTAGGCATATTTTGATAAAAGATCACATTTAAATCTTCTCCTCTGAAACCGCTGAAACAAATTAAACCAAACCTGGCAGGGATGGTCCCTGGGTGGGTCCCTTTCAAAATTATGTCCGACAGCCCCGCCCTCCGTTGAAGATGGCCACTGTTACAAAAAATAGAAATTTCTTCAAATGGCCAAAACTGCTCTATTTTAAGCCAGAATGTGCCCAAATTTGAACTGTATAAGCATAATGATGAGCTTTTTAACATGTATTACAGGATTGTTTATGAACTTTGAACTTTCGCCGATTTTGATCGATTATGCAAATTCGAAAAAAGGGGGATGAAATTTAAAAAAATCTTCTCCTCTGAAACTACTGAGCCAATCTCAATCAAACTCTGCTGAAATGATTCTTGGATGGCCCCCTTCCAAAATTGTGTCCGGTGTTCCCGATTTCCAACCAAGATGGCCGCCAAGCTCAAAATAGAAAAAAGGGAGGGTGAAATTTTAATTGTCCATTGCTGCTTTAGTGTAAGTCAAAATGAGCTCAAATTTTAACTGCAACTACATGGCAAGGAGTAGTTTAACATATATTCCGAGTTTTTCTTTGAAATATTTCTTTCAACAGATATATACCGATTATGCAAATTAGGCATATTTTGATAAACGATCACATTTAAATCTTCTCCTCTGAAACCGCTGACCCAAATTAAACCAAACCTGGCAAGGATGGTCCCTGGGTGGGTCCCTTTCAAAATTGTGTCCGACAGCCCCGCCCTCCATTCAAGATGGCTGCTGTTACTAAAAATAGGAATTTCTTCAATTGTCCATTGCTGCTTTAGTATAAGTCAAAATAAGCTCAAATTTGAATTGCAGCTACATGGCAAGGAGTAGTTTAGCATATGTTCGGGGTTTTTGTTTGACATTTTTCTTTCAGCCGATTTATACCGATTATGCAAATTAGGCATATTTTGAAAAAGGATCACATTTAAATCTTCTCCTCTGAAACCACTGAACCAAATTAAACCAAACCTGGCAGGGATGGTCCCTGGGTGGGTCCCTTTCAAAATTATGTCCGACAGCGCCGCCCTCCTTTCAAGATGGCCACTGTTACTCAAAATAGAAATTTCTTCAAATGGCCAAAACTGCTCTATTTTAAGCCAGAATGTGCCCAAATTTGAACTGTATAAGCATAATGATGAGCTTTTTAGAATATATTACAGGATTTTTTATGAACTTTGAACTTTTGCCGATTTTGACCGATTATGCAAATTAGAAAAAAGGGGGGATGAAATTAAAAAAAAATCTTCTCCTCGGAAACTACTGAGCCAATCTCAACCAAACTTTACTGAAATGATTCTTGGATGGCCCCCTTCCAAAATTGTGTCCGTTGATCCCGACTTCCAACCAAGATGGCCGCCAAGTTCAAAATAGAAAAAAGGGGGGATGCAATTTTAATTGTCCATTGCTGCTTTAGTGTAAGTCAAAATGAGCTCAAATTTTAACTGCAGCTACATGGCAAGGAATAGTTTAACATATTCCGGGTTTTTCTGTGAAATTTTTCTTTCAGCCGATATATACCGATTATGCAAATTAGGCATATATTGATAAAAGATCACATTTAAATCTTCTCCTCTGAAACCGATGAAACAAATTAAACCAAACCTGGCAGGGATGGTCCCTGGGTGGGTCCCTTTCAAAATTATGTCCGACAGCCCCGCCCTCCGTTGAAGATGGCCACTGTTACAAAAAATAGAAATTTCTTCAAATGGCCAAAACTGCTCTATTTTAAGCCAGAATGTGCCCAAATTTGAACAGTATAAGCATAATGATGAGCTTTTTAACATGTATTACAGGATTGTTTATGAACTTTGAACTTTCGCCGATTTTGACCGATTATGCAAATTAGAAAAAAGGGGATGAAATTTAAAAAAATCTTCTCCTCTGAAACTACTGAGCCAATCTCAATCAAACTCTGCTGAAATGATTCTTGGATGGCCCCCTTCCAAAATTGTGTCCGGTGTTCCCGATTTCCAACCTAGATGGCCGCAAAGTTCAAAATAAGAAAAAGGGGGGATGAAATTTTAATTGTCCATTGCTGCTTTAGTGTAAGTCAAAATGAGCTCAAATTTTAACTGCAGCTACATGGCAAGGAATAGTTTAACATATATTCCGGGTTTTTCTGTGAATTTTTTCTTTCAGCCGATATACCGATTATTCAAATTAGGCATATTTTGATAAAAGATCACATTTAAATCTTCTCCTCTGAAACCGCTGAACCAAATTAAACCAAATCTGGCAGGGATGGTCCCTGGGTGGGTCCCTTTCAAAATTATGTCCGACAGCCCAGCCCTGCATTCAAGATGGCTGCTGTTACAAAAAATAGAAAGTTCTTCAATTGTCCATTGCTGCTTTAGTACAAGTCAAAATAAGCTCAAATTTTAATTGCAGCTACATGGCAAGGAGTAGCTTAGTATATGTTGGGGGTTTTTGTTTGAAATTTTTCTTTCAGCCGATTTATACCGATTATGCAAATTAGGCATATTTTGATAAAAGATCACATTTAAATCTTCTCCTCTGAAACCGCTGAACCAAATTAAACCAAACCTGGCAGGGATGGTCCCTGGGTGGGTTCCTTTCAAAATTGTGACCGTCAGCGCCGACCTGTTTCAAAGATGGCCATCGTTACTAAAAATAGAAATTTCTTCAAATGGCCAAAACTGCTCTATTTTAAGCCAGAATGTGCCCAAATTTGAACTGTATAAGCATAATGATGAGCTTTTTAGAATATATTACAGGATTTTTTATGAACTTTGAACTTTTGCCGATTTTGACCGATTATGCAAATTAGAAAAAAGGGGGGATGAAATTAAAAAAAATCTTCTCCTCGGAAACTACTGAGCCAATCTCAACGAAACTTTACTGAAATGATTCTTGGATGGCCCCCTTCCAAAATTGTGTCCGTTGATCCCGACTTCCAACCAAGATGGCCGCCAAGTTCAAAATAGAAAAAAGGGGGGATGCAATTTTAATTGTCCATTGCTGCTTTAGTGTAAGTCAAAATGAGCTCAAATTTTAACTGCAGCTACATGGCAAGGAATAGTTTAACATATTCCGGGTTTTTCTGTGAAATTTTTCTTTCAGCCGATATATACCGATTATGCAAATTAGGCATATATTGATAAAAGATCACATTTAAATCTTCTCCTCTGAAACCGATGAAACAAATTAAACCAAACCTGGCAGGGTTAGTCCCTGGGTGGGTCCCTTTCAAAATTATGTCCGACAGCCCCGCCCTCCGTTGAAGATGGCCACTGTTACAAAAAATAGAAATTTCTTCAAATGGCCAAAACTGCTCTATTTTAAGCCAGAATGTGCCCAAATTTGAACAGTATAAGCATAATGATGAGCTTTTTAACATGTATTACAGGATTGTTTATGAACTTTGAACTTTCGCCGATTTTGACCGATTATGCAAATTAGAAAAAAGGGGGATGAAATTTAAAAAAATCTTCTCCTCTGAAACTACTGAGCCAATCTCAATCAAACTCTGCTGAAATGATTCTTGGATGGCCCCCTTCCAAAATTGTGTCCGGTGTTCCCGATTTCCAACCTAGATGGCCGCAAAGTTCAAAATAAGAAAAAGGGGGGATGAAATTTTAATTGTCCATTGCTGCTTTAGTGTAAGTCAAAATGAGCTCAAATTTTAACTGCAGCTACATGGCAAGGAATAGTTTAACATATATTCCGGGTTTTTCTGTGAATTTTTTCTTTCAGCCGATATACCGATTATTCAAATTAGGCATATTTTGATAAAAGATCACATTTAAATCTTCTCCTCTGAAACCGCTGAACCAAATTAAACCAAATCTGGCAGGGATGGTCCCTGGGTGGGTCCCTTTCAAAATTATGTCCGACAGCCCAGCCCTGCATTCAAGATGGCTGCTGTTACAAAAAATAGAAAGTTCTTCAATTGTCCATTGCTGCTTTAGTACAAGTCAAAATAAGCTCAAATTTTAATTGCAGCTACATGGCAAGGAGTAGCTTCGTATATGTTGGGGGTTTTTGTTTGAAATTTTTCTTTCAGCCGATTTATACCGATTATGCAAATTAGGCATATTTTGATAAAAGATCACATTTAAATCTTCTCCTCTGAAACCGCTGAACCAAATTAAACCAAACCTGGCAGGGATGGTCCCTGGGTGGGTCCCTTTCAAAATTGTGACCGTCAGCGCCGACCTGTTTCAAAGATGGCCATCGTTACTAAAAATAGAAATTTCTTCAAATGGCCAAAACTGCTCTATTTTAAGCCAGAATGTGCCCAAATTTGAACTGTATAAGCATAATGATGAGCATTTTAGAATATATTACAGGATTTTTACTGAACTTTAAACTTTTGCTGATTTTGATCGATTATGCAAATTAGAATAAAGGGGGGATGAAATTAAAAAAAAAATCTTCCCGGAAACTACTGAGCCAATCTCAACCAAACTTTGCTGAAATGATTCTTGGATGGCTCCCTTCCAAAATTGTGTCCGTTGATCCCGACTTCCAACCAAGATGTCCGCCAAGCTCAAAATAGAAAAAAGGGAGGATGAAATTTTAATTGTCCATTGCTGCTTTAGTGTAAGTCAAAATGAGCTCAAATTTTAACTGGAGCTACATGGCAAGGAGTAGTTTAACATATATTCCGGGTTTTTCTTTCAAATATTTCTTTCAACAGATATATACCGATTATGCAAATTAGGCATATTTTGATAAAAGATCACATTTAAATCTTCTCCTCTGAAACCGCTGAACCAAATTAAACCAAACCTGGCAAGGATGGTCCCTGGGTGGGTCCCTTTCAAAATTGTGTCCGACAGCCCCGCCCTCCATTCAAGATGGCTGCTGTTACTAAAAATAGGAATTTCTTCAATTGTCCATTGCTGCTTTAGTATAATTCAAAATAAGCTCAAATTTGAATTGCAGCTACATGGCAAGGAATAGCTTAGTATATGTTCGGTGTTTTTGTTTGAAATTTTTCTTTCAGCCAATTTATACCGATTATGCAAATTAGGCATATTTTGATAAAAGATCACATTTAAATCTTCTCCTCTGAAACCGCTGAAACAAATAAAACCAAACCTGGCAGGGATGGTCTCTGGGTGGGTCCCTTTCAAAATTGTGACCGTCAGCGCCGACCTGTTTCCAAGATGGCCACCGTTACTAAAAATAGAAATTTCTTCAAATGGCCAAAACGGCTCTATTTTAAGCCAGAATGTGCCCAAATTTGAACTGTATAAGCATAATGATGAGCATTTTAGAATATATTACAGGATTTTTACTGAACTTTTAAACTTTTGCCGATTTTGATCGACTATGCAAATTAGAATAAAGGGGGGATGAAATTAAAAAATAATCTTCCCGGAAACTACTGAGCCAATCTCAACCAAACTTTGCTGAAATCATTCTTGGATGGCACCCTTCCAAAAGTGTGTCCGTTGATCCCGACTTCCAACCAAGATGGCTGCCAAGCTCAAAATAGAAAAAGGGGGGATGGAATTTTAATTGTCCATTGCTGCTTTAGTGTAAGTCAAAATGAGCTCAAATTTTAACTGCAGCTACATGGCAAGGAATAGTTTAACATATATTCCGGGTTTTTCTGTTAAATTTAGTCTTTCAGCGGATATATACCGACTATGCAAATTAGGCATATTTTGATAAAAGATCACATTTAAATCTTCTCCTCTGAAACCGCTGAAACAAATTAAACCAAACCTGGCAGGGATGGTCCCTGGGGGGGTCCCTTTCAAAATTATGTCCGACAGCCCCGCCCTCCGTTGAAGATGGCCACTGTTACAAAAAAATAGAAATTTCTTCAAATGGCCAAAACTGCTCTATTTTAAGCCAGAATGTGCCCAAATTTGAACTGTATAAGCATAATGATGAGCTTTTTAACATGTATTACAGGATTGTTTATGAACTTTGAACTTTCGCCGATTTTGACCGATTATGCAAATTAGAAAAAAGGGGGATGAAATAAAAAAAAATCTTCTCCTCTGAAACTACTGAGCCAATCTCAATCAAACTCTGCTGAAATGATTCTTGGATGGCCCCCTTCCAAAATTGTGTCCGGTGTTCCCGACTTCCAACCTAGATGGCCGCAAAGTTCAAAATAGAAAAAAGGGGGGATGAAATTTTAATTGTCCATTGCTGCTTTAGTGTAAGTCAAAATGAGCTCAAATTGTAACAGCAGCTACATGACAAGGTGTAGTTTAACATATATTGCGAGTTTTTCTGTGAAATTTTTCTTTCAGCCGATATATACCGATTATGCAAATTAGGGATATTTTGATAAAAGATCACATTTAAATCTTCTCCTCTGAAACCACTGAACCAAATTAAACCAAACCTGGCAGGGATGGTCCCTGGGTGGGTCCCTTTCAAAATTATGTCCGACAGCCCCGCCCTCCTTTCAAGATGGCCACTGTTACTCAAAATAGAAATTTCTTCAAATGGCCAAAAACGCTCTATTTTAAGCCAGAATGTGCCCAAATTTGAACTGTATAAGCATAAAGATGAGCTTCTTAACATGTATTACAGTATTTTTTATGAACTTTGAACTTTTTGCCGATTTTGACCGATTATGCAAATTAGAAAAAAGGGGGATGAAATTTAAAAAAAATCTTCTCCTCTGAAACTACTGAGCCAATCTCAACCAAACTGCTGAAATGATTCTTGGATGGCACCCTTCCAAAATTGTGTCCGTTGATCTCGACTTCCAACCAAGATGGCTGCCAAGCTCAAAATAGAAAAAGGGGGGGATTAAATTTTAATTGTCCATTGCTGCTTTAGTGTAAGTCAAAATGAGCTCAAATTTTAACTGCAGCTACATGGCAAGGAGTAGTTTAACATATATTCCGGGTTTTTCTGTGATTTTTTTTCTTTCAGCGGATATATACCGATTAAGCAAATTAGGCATATTTTGATAAAAGATCACATTTAAATCTTCTCCTCTGAAACCGCTGAACCAAATTAAACCAAACCTGGCAGGGATGGTCCCTGGGTGGGTCCCTTTCAAAATTATGTGCGATAGCCCCGCCCTCCGTTCAAGATGGCCAATGTTACTAAAAATAGAAATTTCTTCAATTGTCCATTGCTGCTTTAGTATAAGTCAAAATAAGCTCAAATTTGAACTGCAGCTACATGGCAAGGAGTAGTTTAGCATATGTTCGGGGTTTTTGTTTGAAATGTTTCTTTCAGCCGATTTATACCGATTATGCAAATTAGGCATATTTTGATAAAAGATCACATTTAAATCTTCTCCTCTGAAACCACCTAACCAAATTAAACCAAACCTGGCAGGGATGGTCCCTGGGTGGGTCCCTTTCAAAATTATGTCCGACAGCCCCGCCCTCCTTTCAAGATGGCCACTGTTACTCAAAATAGAAATTTCTTCAAATGGCCAAAACTGCTCTATTTTAAGCCAGAATGTGCCCAAATTTGAACTGTATAAGCATAATGTCGTGCTTTTTAACATGTATTACGGGATTTTTTATGAACTTTGAACTTTTGCCGATTTTGACCGATTATGCAAATTAGAAAAAAGGGGGATGAAATTAAAAAAAAATCTTCTTCTCTGAAACTACTGAGCCAATCTCAACCAAACTTTGCTGAAATGATTCTTGGATGGCTCCCTTCCAAAATTGTGTCCGTTGATCCCGACTTCCAACCAAGATGGCCGCCAAGCTCAAAATAGAAAAAAGGGAGGATGAAATTTTAATTGTCCATTGCCGCTTTAGTGTAAGTCAAAATGAGCTCAAATTTTAACTGCAGCTACATGGCAAGGAGTAGTTTAACATATATTCCGGGTTTTTCTTTGAAATATTTCTTTCAGCAGATATATACCGATTATGCAAATTAGGCATATTTTGATAAAAGATCACATTTAAATCTTCTCCTCTGAAACCGCTGAACCAAATTAAACCAAACCTGGCAGGGATGGTCCCTGGGTGGGTCCCTTTCAAAATTGTGTCCGACAGCACCGCCCTCCATTCAAGATGGCTGCTGTTACTAAAAATAGAAATTTCTTCAATTGTCCATTGCTGCTTTAGTATAAGTCAAAATAAGCTCAAATTTGAACTGCAGCTACATGGCAAGGAGTAGTTTAGCATATGTTCGGGGTTTTTGTTTGACATTTTTCTTTCAGCCGATTTATACCGATTATGCAAATTAGGCATATTTTGATAAAAGATCACATTTAAATCTTCTCCTCTGAAACCGCTGAACCAAATCAAACCAAATCTGGCAGGGATGGTCCCTGGGTGGGTCCCTTTCAAAATTGTGACCGTCAGCGCCGACCTGTATCCAAGATGGCCACCGTTACCAAAAATAGAAATTTCTTCAAATGGCCAAAACTGCTCTATTTTAAGCCAGAATGTGCCCAAATTTGAACTGTATAAGCATAATGATGAGCTTTTTAGAATATATTATAGGATTTTTTATGAACTTTGAACTTTTGCCGATTTTGACCGATTATGCAAATTAGAAAAAAGGGGGCATGAAATTAAAAAAAATCTTCTCCTCGGAAACTACTGAGCCAATCTCAACCAAACTTTACTGAAATGATTCTTGGATGGCACCCTTCCAAAATTGTGTCCGTTGATCCCGACTTCCAACCAAGATGGCCGCCGAGCTCAAAATAGAAAAAAGGGAGGATGCAATTGTAATTGTCCATTGCTGCTTTAGTGTAAGTCAAAATGAGCTCAAATTTTAACTGCAGCTACATGGCAAGGAATAGTTTAGCATATATCCCGAGTTTTTCTGTGAAATTTTTCTTTCAGCCGATATATACCGATTATGCAAATTAGGCATATTTTGATAAAAGATCACAATTAAATCTTCTCCTCTGAAACCGTTGAACCAAATTAAACCAAACCTGGCAGGGATGGTCCTTGGGTGGGTCCCTTTCAAAATTATGTCCGATAGCCCCGCCCTCCGTTCAAGATGACCACTGTTACTCAAATATAAATTTCTTCAATTGTCCATTGCTGCTTTAGTACAAGTCAAAATAAGCTCAAATTTTAACTGCAGCTACATGGCGAGATGTAGTTTAACATATATTCCGGCTTTTTCTGTTAAATTTTTCTTTCTACCGATATATACCGATTATGCAAATAAGCATATTTTGATAAAAGATCACATTTAAATCTTCTCCTCTGAAACCGCTGAACCAAATTAAACCAAACCTGGCAGGGATGGCCCCTGGGTGGGTTCCTTCTCAAAATTGTGTCCGTCAGCGCCGTCCTGTATCCAAGATGGCCGCTGTTACTAAATATAGAAATTACTTCAAATGGCCAAAACTGCTCTATTTTAAGCCAGAATGCGCCCAAATTTGAACTGTATCAGCATAATGATGAGCTTTTTAACATGTATTACGGGATTTTTTATGAACTTTGAACTTTTGCCGATTTTGACCGATTATGCAAATTAGAAAAAAGGGGGATGAAATTAAAAAAAAAATCTTCTCCTCTGAAACTACTGAGCCAATCTCAACCAAACTTTGCTGAAATGATTCTTGGATGGCACCCTTCCAAAATTGTGTCCGTTGATCCCGACTTCCAACCAAGATTGCTGCCAAGCTCAAAATAGAGAAAAGGGGGGGGGTGAAATTTTAATTGTCCATTGCTGCTTTAGTGTAAGTCAAAATGAGCTCAAATTTTAACTGCAGCTACATGGCAAGGAGTAGTTTAGCATATATTCCGGGTTTTTCTGTGATTTTTTTTCTTTCAGCCGATATATACCGATTAAGCAAATTAGGCATATTTTGATAAAAGATCGCATTTAAATCTTCTCCTCTGAAACCGCCTAACCAAATTAAACCAAACCTGGCAGGAATGATCCCTGGGTGGGTCCCTTCCAAATTGTGACCGTCAGCGCCGACCTGTTTCCAAGATGGCTGCCGTTACTAAAAATAGAAATTTCTTCAAATGGCCAAAACTGCTCTATTTTAAGCCAGAATGTGCCCAAATTTGAACTGTATAAGCATAATAATGAGCTTTTTAACATGTATTACAGGATTTTTTATGAACTTTGAACTTTTGCCGATTTTGACCGAATATGCAAATAAGAAAAAAAGGGGGGATGACATTTAAACAAATCTTCTCCTCTGAAACTACTGAGCCAATCTCAACCAAACTTTGCTGAAATGATTCTTGGATGGCCCCCTTCCAAAATGGTGTCAGGTGATCCCGACTTCCAACCAAAATGGCCGCCAAGCTAAAAATAGAAAAAAGGGAGGATGAAATTTTAATTGTCCATTGCTGCTTTAGTGTAAGTCAAAATGAGCTCAAACTTTAACTGCAGCTACATGGCGAGAAGTAGTTTAACATATATTCCGGTTTTTCTGTGAAATTTTTCTTTCAACCGATATATACCGATTATGCAAATTAGGCATATTTTGATAAAAGATCACATTTAAATCTTCTCCTCTGAAACCGCTGAACCAAATTAAACCAAACCTGGCAGGGATGGTCCTTGGGTGGGTCCCTTTCAAAATTATGTCCGATAGCCCCGCCCTCCGTTCAAGATGACCACTGTTACTCAAATATAAATTTCTTCAATTGTCCATTGCTGCTTTAGTACAAGTCAAAATAAGCTCAAATTTTAACTGCAGCTACATGGCGAGATGTAGTTTAACATATATTCCGGCTTTTTCTGTTAAATTTTTCTTTCTACCGATATATACCGATTATGCAAATAAGCATATTTTGATAAAAGATCACATTTAAATCTTCTCCTCTGAAACCGCTGAACCAAATTAAACCAAACCTGGCAGGGATGGCCCCTGGGTGGGTTCCTTCTCAAAATTGTGTCCGTCAGCGCCGTCCTGTATCCAAGATGGCCGCTGTTACTAAATATAGAAATTACTTCAAATGGCCAAAACTGCTCTATTTTAAGCCAGAATGCGCCCAAATTTGAACTGTATCAGCATAATGATGAGCTTTTTAACATGTATTACGGGATTTTTTATGAACTTTGAACTTTTGCCGATTTTGACCGATTATGCAAATTAGAAAAAAGGGGGATGAAATTAAAAAAAAAATCTTCTCCTCTGAAACTACTGAGCCAATCTCAACCAAACTTTGCTGAAATGATTCTTGGATGGCACCCTTCCAAAATTGTGTCCGTTGATCCCGACTTCCAACCAAGATTGCTGCCAAGCTCAAAATAGAGAAAAGGGGGGGGGGTGAAATTTTAATTGTCCATTGCTGCTTTAGTGTAAGTCAAAATGAGCTCAAATTTTAACTGCAGCTACATGGCAAGGAGTAGTTTAGCATATATTCCGGGTTTTTCTGTGATTTTTTTTCTTTCAGCCGATATATACCGATTAAGCAAATTAGGCATATTTTGATAAAAGATCGCATTTAAATCTTCTCCTCTGAAACCGCCTAACCAAATTAAACCAAACCTGGCAGGAATGATCCCTGGGTGGGTCCCTTCCAAATTGTGACCGTCAGCGCCGACCTGTTTCCAAGATGGCTGCCGTTACTAAAAATAGAAATTTCTTCAAATGGCCAAAACTGCTCTATTTTAAGCCAGAATGTGCCCAAATTTGAACTGTATAAGCATAATAATGAGCTTTTTAACATGTATTACAGGATTTTTTATGAACTTTGAACTTTTGCCGATTTTGACCGAATATGCAAATAAGAAAAAAAGGGGGGATGACATTTAAACAAATCTTCTCCTCTGAAACTACTGAGCCAATCTCAACCAAACTTTGCTGAAATGATTCTTGGATGGCCCCCTTCCAAAATGGTGTCAGGTGATCCCGACTTCCAACCAAAATGGCCGCCAAGCTAAAAATAGAAAAAAGGGAGGATGAAATTTTAATTGTCCATTGCTGCTTTAGTGTAAGTCAAAATGAGCTCAAACTTTAACTGCAGCTACATGGCGAGAAGTAGTTTAACATATATTCCGGTTTTTCTGTGAAATTTTTCTTTCAACCGATATATACCGATTATGCAAATTAGGCATATTTTGATAAAAGATCACATTTAAATCTTCTCCTCTGAAACCGCTGAACCAAATTAAACCAAACCTGGCAGGGATGGTCCCTGGGTGTGTTTCGTCTCAAAATTGTGTCCGTCAGCGCCGTCCTGTATCCAAGATGGCCACCGTTACTAAAAATAGAAATTTCTTCAAATGGCCAAAACTGCTCTATTTTAAGCCAGAATGTGGCCAAATTTGAACTGTATAAGCATAATGATGAGCTTTTTAGTATATATTACAGGATTTTTTATGAACTTTGAACTTTTGCCGATTTTGACCGATTATGCAAATTAGAATAAAGGGGGGATGAAATTTAAAAAAAATCTTCTCCTCTGAAACTACTGAGCCAATCTCAACCAAACTTTGCTGAAATTATTCTTGGATGGCCCTCTTCCAAAATTGTGTCCGTTGATCCCGATTTCGATCCAAGATGGCTGCCAAGCTAAAAATAGAAAAAAAGGAGGGATGCAATTTTAATTGTCCATTGCTGCTTTAGTGCAAGCCAAAATGAGCTCAAATTTTAACTGCAGCTACATGGCAGGAAGTAGTTTAACATATATTCCGGGTTTTTCTGTGAAATGTTTCTTTCAACCGATATATACCGATTATGCAAATTAGGCATATTTTGATAAAAGATCACATTTAAATCTTCTCCTCTGAAACCGCTGAACAAAATTAAACCAAACCTGGCAGGGATGGTCCCTGGGTGGGTCCCTCTCAAAATTATATCCGTTAGCGCCGTTCGGTATCCAAGATGGCCACCGTTACTGAAAATAGAAATTTCTTCAAATGGCCAAAACTGCTCTATTTTAAACCAGAATGTGCCCAAATTTGAACTGCATAAGCAAAATGATTATCTTTTTAACATGTATTACAGGACTTTTTATGAACTTTTAAACTTTTGCCGATTTTGACCGATTATGCAAATTAGAAAAAAAGGGGGATGAAATTTAAAAAAAATCCTCCTCTGAAACTACTGGTTTAATCTCAACCAAACTTTGCTGAAATGATTCGTGGGTGGTCCTTCTTCCAAAATTGTGTCCGGCATTTCAGAACTCTGACCAAGATGGTCACCACAGCCGAACTTAATTTAACATAGGACCGTATGGGAAATTCCCATACAAATCTTCTTGTTTGAAACCATTTGCTCAAGAAGAACAAAATTGTGATGAGATAGTCATTGGATGGTTCTCTTCCAAAAATGTGTCCGGCGGTTCGACCCTTCGACCAAGATGGCCCCCACAGCCGAACTTAGCTTAACATAGGACCCTAAGCCGAAATTCACATACAAATCTTCTCCTCAGAAACCACACATAGCCAGAAATGATGGGTACTTTGCTCATTTGCATATCTAAGATGGCGGCGCCGGGACGTTTGCAATTTTCATACGATCTATATAAACGATATCATTCATAATTGCATGTGTGTCATTTTCTGAACTTGAAAATGATACACTGAATCAAGCTGAATTAAATGAAATAAAAATTAATGAAAACAATTAAATATTCGAGGTTCCTGGACTAAATGAAAATCCGAGGCGACGAACCCTTTTTTGGCCTTAAGAGTCTATGTAAAAATGTCTGAAATACATGAAACTGGTGGCGTGTGACACAAAATTTAACAATGAATGACATTTGGCGACATATTTTTTGAAATTAATTTAGATTCCTCAATAATATATGTAATTATATTGACTAACCTTATATTTCTAGCTTCTAAACTCGGAGTTCCCACATTAAATATAATATGATCATTTTTGCATCATCGCGATATCAAAAACATGTCTAAAACCGTTACAAAACAAAAATATTTGAATTTTGACAGAAGAAAAACTTTGCGGAAATAAATAATAACTTTTAATTTTCGTACTGTAGGCTATTTTTTGACAAATCTAATAAACGATCCATCAAGTTTGAAACGGCAATCACGTGATCAAAATCTAATTTAAATATGATGAATATTTATGAGGAAAGTACCATCAATTTCTGGATATGAGGGCCAATTGCAACAAAACTTTGGTGGAATGATCCTTGGATGGCCCCCTTCCAAAATTGTGTCCGGTGATCCCGACTTCCAGCCAAGATGGCCGCCAAGCTAAAAATAGAAAAAAGGGGGGAAGAATTTAAAAAAAATCTTCTCCTCTGAAACTACTGAGCCAATTTCAACTAAACTTTGCTGAAATGATCCTTGGGTGGTCCCCTTCCAAAATTGTGTCCAGCATTTCATACCTCCCACCAAGATGGCTGCCACAGCCGAACTTAATTTAACATAGAACCCTATGGGAAATTCCCATAAAAATCTTCTTGTCTGAAACCATTTGCTCAATAAGAACTAAATGTTGATGAAATAGTCATTGGATGGTTCTCTTCCAAAAATATGTCAGGCGGTTCGGCCCTTCGACCAAGATGGCCCCCACAGCCGAACTTAGCTTAACATAGGACCCTTTGGGAAATTCACATAACAATCTTCTCCTCAGAAACCACTGGGCCAATTGCAACCAAACTTTGGTGGAATAGTCCTTGGATGGCCCCCTTCCAAAATTGTGTCCGGTGATCCCGACTTCCAATCAAGATGGCCGTCAAGCTAAAAATAGTAAAAAGGGGTGATGAAATTAAAAAAAATCTTCTCCTCTGAAACTACTGAGCCAATCTCAACCAAACTTTGCTGAATTGATCCTTGGGTGGTTCCCTTCCAAATTTATGTCTGGCATTTCAGACCTCCGACCAAGATGGCCGCCGCAGCCGCACTTAATTTAACATAGGACCCTATGGGAAATTCCCATAAAAATCTTCTTGTTTGAAACCATTTGCTCAATAAGAACTAAATGTTGATGAAATAGCCATTGGATGGTTCTCTTTCAAAAATATGTCAGGCAGTTCGGTCCTTCGACCAAGATGGCCCCCACAGCCGAACTTAGTTTAACATAGGAACCTATGGGAAATTCACATACAAATCTTCTTGTCTGGAACCAGTTTCTCAGTTGGAACCAAACTATGATAACATAGTCATTGGATGGTCCTCTTCCAAAATTGTGTCTGGTGGTCCCGCCCTCTGACCAAGATGGCTGCACAGCTGTACTTAGTTTAACATAGGATCCTATGGGAAATTCACATACAAACCATCTTGTCTGGAACCAGTAGCTCAATTAAAACCAAACTTTGATGGAATAGTCATTGGATGGTCCTCTTCCAAAATTGTGTCCGGCAGTTGCGCTCTCCCGCCAAGATGGCCGCCACAGTGCAGTTGCGTTGTTATTGAAAGCAGCTTTGATCCAGGTGAGCGATTACAGGCTCCTGGGAGCCTCTGGTTTTTAAGATGAGAGACGTGGTTGATCGTTTTGTTGATATTGTAGCGACTGGCACCTCCGCTAGGTGTCGCCCCGATGGAATGAATGAAAAATTCAGAAAAGTTGACACCCATTTACATGGTATGTATTACGGGGCTATATAAAGAGACCCGTGTACAATTGCTTCGAATATGTGCAAATTATTTTGTAGGGATGATTAAATCAAGCGTTTATGGGCATTAATTAAAATTAGAGACGCATTTTCTTCGTGAAAACATAATTTGAAGTGGAAATTTAATTTAACAAATTTCAACTCATTTTAACATATAATAAAAGTTATTTCTATCATTTTCCCCCGTTGACATAATTTATTTCACAAAAATAAATGAGTGTTGACATCAAAGGGAGATCATTCGGCGGAAAAATTACATAATCCAATTTCCGATTTTAGCATCTTTGTTTACACTACAGACAGAGCTACATTTATTGGTAATTAATCTTAAAGGGTCAATATATTACTTCATTAACAATATATGATATAAATATACAGGTATAACAAAACAAAAAATTACGAATACATTGAAAACTGAAGATTGAACAACACAAACACCACTAAAACTTCGGACCGAACTCAGATGCTCCATATGAATCTGCAGTTCGAACTTCACTAATACCACTTCATTTGCAAAGGAGCTGGGGACAATCGCCCTCCCCACTTTGAAAAGTTGAGGGTGGCAAAACTAATTTAAGCCCTCCTTTTTTCTGTTAAATTGAAGAAAACACCTTTTTTTTTTACTTTATTATGGAAACATATATTGTCAAGTTAGTTAAGGTTATAAGGATATTTGGATAAGGGTATGTTTTGAAACCATAGTGACTTTTTTTTTATTGCTGCACAGTTTTGAAAATTTACCAGTCAAATAAGGAATACATTCTTTTTGTGTACATTTTTCATAAAGATGTAAACAGAACGTAATGACCACCCATTTAAATTATCATAAATATTGCGGTAGTTACACACGATTGTCTATTTATATTTCAAAGATAAAAATAATATTGAAAAGTGGGAAAACAATGTATTGTTCTTTTTACATTTTAGTGTATTTATATGAAAAACGTATGAGAGTACCCCTATTTAAAGACCCATAATTGTTTTTCTATTGAAAATATGCCCCATTTATTTTCAAATTCCGAATATTAACACCTATATGATGCTTTTGGTATGTTGTTTTTGAATATTTAATAAAAAGAAAAGGTAAAGAAAAAGTTAGGTTAGCTTTTTCATAAAATAAAAATACCTGCCCCACCCCTCCCAAATAGGTGCCTACCAACCTATGAATATGAACCCATATTTTGGTGTTACAAAGGTAGTTAACTTCAATTCTTTATTTTTTCAATTAATCAGCTGTTGTGCAAAGAATTTAAGTGACCAAATGATGTATAGGAAAATCATGCCAGTTGCTAGATATTGGTGGAATTGTTGTAGTCCCTTTTAAAGAAAATAGTTCCTTTCGCTTTGTTGTATTGTGACAAATACTAAATGAAATGGAATAATTAAAATTGATAATGGAAGTTAAATATATAAGGATTATCTTGAGTCCAAATTTGATGCATTTAGTTGTATTTTAATATCTCTATGGAGGATTTGATGCATGACCTATGAATATTGAATTTCCCGGTGATGACCGAGCTATTTTTAGAGTAGGTGTTTTCCATAGCCTGGCATTTCACTGCAAGACTTTAAACATCCCCTGATATTTTCACAGAACGTAGAGGAATCATGTATGATTCAGAAAATATATGGTCTTAGAAAGGTTAAAATTTAGATAAAATAGTCAGGCAGGCTCGAAAAAACACAAATTTAGTAGAAAATGTTAAAGAAATTAATCATAGGTTTCACACCTTAAGGCAAAAAACATCAAATTGAACTTTTGTTGCTATCATGTTAAAATTAGCCTGAAATTGTCACAACAGACACAGAGTGACATTTTTCATACAAAAATGTTACAAAATGCATTGTGGTGTCAGATTACATGGTCGAAATGCATGTTATGTAATATTTTGGAATATTGCTCCCAAACACTGGATATACATGGACAGAGGGTATTGCAACTCATTTTATTTTTATTGATGATTTTATAATTATTGGGGATATGTGATTGAATGTGATTTTGCAGTAGAAGGGCATATAATATTGAAGATATTGTTGCTATTAAGGATTTTTTTTTAAATCATCATGTGCCAGTTAGTCGACTTCAAAAATAGAATATGGTGATATCATTATTGGATTTTTTCTCAATCCTACAAATCTTTCCTCATAAATTTTGGTAGTTTCAGTTAGAATACATGTGAATTGTACTTATGAAACAATATAAGGCCGTAGAATCCCGTACCAGGAGATTCCGAATATTAGCTCGGAAAATAGAGTTCGGAAAAAAAATATTTTCGTGAAAAAACAGAGGATTTTGATGAATTTCCATATTTTTTCCGCATATAATTCGGAAATCAGTTTGGAATTCCAGGAAATAATTCGGAATTGTCCGAATACTCCGAATGAGCTCGAAAAAAAAGTCGGAATTGTCCGAATACTCCGAATAAAAAAATAAAAAGCAGAACACTGAAAGTTTTGGTATACCGCCCCGTCACAAATAACTAAGACTTTTGACATACTATGCATGTACAGGATTTACCATTCCAAAAAGAAATAAGATTTTTAAATTCATTGAAATTAGAACAGTTTCTATTATTGTCTGGAAGTGAATTCCATAAGACCGGGGCAGCATACCTAAATGAACTCTTACCGTACCTTGATGATTTTACCTGTGGAATCTGTAATAGATTTGTATATCGAAAATTATATTTATGGTTTTGTTTTTGAACTAAATTAGATAATACAGGTGGTGCTAGACCATTTAAAATTTTGAATGTTTCCAGTGCCATTGTTCTTATTCTCCTGATATGCTGTGTTGGCATTTTTGCTTTAATCAGTAAGTTTTCATAAGATGCCTCATAATCCTGGTAAACAAAACGTAGAGCTCTTTCCTGTATCTTTTCAATTTTCTTCGTATTAGTTTCTGAGCAAAAA
Source organism: Bathymodiolus septemdierum (assembly GCA_963383655.1). Lineage (NCBI taxonomy): Eukaryota > Metazoa > Mollusca > Bivalvia > Mytilida > Modiolidae > Bathymodiolus > Bathymodiolus septemdierum. The sequence continues at coordinate 63,355,733 of OY726521.1, forward strand.
TGCCAAGACAGGGGGCAAAAATTTAAATTTGATAGTACAAAAGTGTGAAAAATAGTAAGCCAGTTCAATTTGCTAAGATTTTTACCTATGTGCTTTAATATATTTAACTGTTGAACTGCTTTCTTACAAATATTTTTAATATGACAATCAAAATTTAACATGAAATCAATATCAACACCCAAGAGTTTAACTACCTCATCACATGATATATTTGCAGTTCCAATCTGAAAAATGGGTGATTTATCAAAAGACTTTACCAACTGCAATGGCTTGGAATTTTTCTGGATTTGCTTGCATGCAATTAAAATGAAACCAATTTATGAGTATATTACTTTCTTTTTGCAAAACATTTACTACCTCGTCAAAATTTGGAGAATGAAAAGAAAGGGTGTTGTCGTCTGCATAGTTGTATAAATCACAATGTTTTATAAAATAAAATATATCATTTATGAATACATTACAAAGTAGAGGTACAGGAATTGAACCCTGCGGAACACCTTTCTGTATATTTGCCCATGTGCTAACAATATTCCCTATTTTAATTTGTTATTTTCTGTTAGATAAATAAGATAGCGGGAGCTTTGTAGCATTATCTGACAATCCATACGCTGACAATTTACATATTAAAATATCATGTGGCAAACAGTCGAATGCCTTCGACAAATCCATTAAAATTGCTACTATATACTCATTACAATCTAAAGCCTGCTTCCAATCTTCTAAAAGCCTTAAAAGAGTAGTTTGACAGCCATGTCCTTTTCTAAACGCACATAAAAAATGGTCAAAAATATTATCAAAACAATCTGACAATTGAACAGATAAAACTTTTTAAATTTTTTTTGAAGGTATAGGTAATATGCCGACAGGCCTATAATTACTTTTTAAAAAAGGATCATTCTTTTTGAATAGGGGTGTAACCTGTGCTTCCTTTAGTCTATTTGGGAAGATACCAGAGTCTATTGACATGTTTATTATTTTTGTGATTGGTGATAAGAGTGATATTTTACCAAGTTTCATCAATTTGACAGAGATTTTATCAACACCTGTTGCTTTTTTAACATTAAATTTATCAATAACTTTAGATACAAATGTTTCATTAGTTGATTTGAATTCAAAACTATTTTTTACAAAATTTTTATCTTCAATTTTCTGCAAGCTGGGATGGTCATTTTTATTGAAAGTATAATCTTTTCCGATGTCCTGGGCTACATTTACGAAAATTTGTTAAAAACTTCAGTTACATCTACATTTTTAGCTACAATTTTATCATTATTTTGTAAGATAATTTTAGATTGAGTTCCACAAGATTTTTTGGAGAAATAGGGTTTCATGGTTTTCCAGAACTCAGTTTGTTTACAGCCACCGGTGCATCTTTCTTGGAAATAATTATTTTTAGATTTTCTTTTTAACTTATTTACTAAATTTCCTCTTTATCTGTACTGTTCCCAGCTTTTAGAACTTTTGTCTTTTAAGAATTTGGAATAATACATTTTCTTGTTATATATTGCTTTACGCAATTCTCTATTCATGTATGGCAACTGATTATTTTTCCTATGCATTTCTTTTGTTGGAACATGTTTATCAAAAATAGTATTTATATCTGATTCAAAAGTTTCATATATTTCATTCACATCAATATCATTTGTACTTGTATTTGATTGTACCTGTATATTTACCTTAGACAGATCTTCATTTAAAGCAATTACATCCAGATTTTTAAAGCTTCTGTATTTAATCTTTTGTTTTTCATTTGCTGGTGTTATATTATTGATGACAGTACTGATCATGTTGTGACAATCACTTATACCAGTTGTAAAGTTTAAAGTTTTAAAACACAGAGATTTGGAATTTGTTAATATTACATCTAAAAGTGAATTCTTGCAATTTTTCATGAAACATGTAGGTTCTTTTATTAGATTACAAAGATCAAATAGTTCCATTGAATCAAAAAGAGTTTTCCCTTTATTTTTACATAAAAGATCATAGTTCAAATCTTCCATCAATAAATAATGATCATATTGTGTAATACATTTGTCAATAGTGATTGTTAACTGTTTACTAAATTTCTTATCTGACATGCTAGGTGGTCTGTATACACATAAGATGGACCATTTGGTTTTATTCAAAGTTACCTCATATATGATATTTTCTAAGTTTTTACATTCAAGATCGTGTCTCCTCCTAGCTGGTATGTCTGTCCTAATGAATGCTGCTAAACCTCCTCCATGTATATCCCTATCGTGTCTTTCAAGTTTGTAGCCTGATACCTCAAAAATGCTGTTTCTAAAAGAGGAATCAATTTTAGTTTCAGAAATAAATAGCAGATCTACAGTTTTCTCATTAAGAAGTTCTTCAATTTCAACAAATTTAAATTTCATGCTGTTTATATTCAAATGAGCTACTATGAATTTTCTAGGATGTTTTTTCTTTACATCTTTTAATTCTTCAAAAACTGATTGCTGATTTGTTTCATCAATGTTTATGCTCAACTCAATGTGGGTGTCATTTTCCTGTTCGAAAAAGGAGTCCGTGAAATGGAATGAGTTGCAATTTTTGCATAGCCATGCATCACTGGTTTTACTAAGTGAGCTATATTCAGAAGGCGATATACTTGCACATTTTATATGCCACCAATAGTTGCAGCCTTCGCAAAGTACTGCGTGGTGAGTTTTAGCTACCGGTTTATAGCATTCACCACATGGGTATTTAGGTGGACCAGGATTCAAGGCTATATCCCCACTAATAATAAGTACTGTTATCATTCTGTGATGATTATGTTTCAGGTTTATATGGATAGCTAGATGTTGCATCCTGTTATGCTTTATATGATAGACTAGCATAGCATACTTGTCAAGGTTTAGATCAGAAGATAGCCTCAATTTATACTTGCTATTTGGAGTCACTGGATGGATCATAAAGTTTGATGTGACATGTTGTTTATTTGTTTGTGATTCATCAATGCTATTTACATTTAATTCACTGTTATCTGTTCTGTTTTGATGTTGCAGACATACTGATAATACAGTTAATAAAGTTGAAATGAATCTCTGGATGTTCATTTTGACACAGCTGATTTTGGTTTACATACGAAAACGTAAGTTGTTATGGCGATACATTGTAGTGGCGAGTAATGTGTATCGACCACAACAGTTATCGGTTTCTTCAAATTGGTTCAGAATTTCAATGTTTTTGAAGTGCTTTTACCTACACTGATCACTCAAACTGTGATAAATTATCAAAATATTGTATATGCAATCCAAAAAGTAGTAGAACACAAATATTTTATAAGATCCAAGAAAGGTGCCACGTCTCTGGCTGACTTCAAACTGGAATTGTCAAAATTTAGAAGATGTAAATATTTGTCCTTGTATCATTAAGAATATATAAAAAGAATGAGCGAGTGATTATTGTTTAAGGCTAAGTGAAAAAAATTTCAGCTATATCATGGCGAGAACAAATTACATTCGATGAGATGATAATGATGTCTGCTTTGTACTAGATCAACATGCTTAGTTGGACTTTGATAGTGCTAGTTGACTGAAACAACAGTCAGCGGGAAGACATGTAACTCCACTCTGATACAAAAATGAAAACAATTTTGTTCAAATCCTGTATTAACATTCATCAGTAATTTCAGAGAAATAAGCAAGGATAACACAAACAATTCCATGCCAAGCAGCAGGAACCAGACATTTTGAAAATGATCTAGTAGAATAAATATCTTAATACATTGCATTTCAGGAAGAACCGTTGATTTTTCCTATGTCAATCAGTCATTATACCGTCACACATAAACAGAGCCTGATTAATTGCCAGTATAATCTTAAACTGATATTCAAAACAATTATTTTTCTTTTAAAACAACAATTAGAATTTACCATTTTTAATTACTACAAACATTTCTCATTGGTTATGCAAGACATTCCAACAGGTAAAACAAGTACCGTCTTTTGGTGTCTATTAAAGGCACTGGTGCATAAAACGCACCCTCTTTCCTGCCCCAAAAATCTGGTGAAAATTCTAGTTCCTATCTAAAACGCAGGAAGATTCAGTAAAACATGCACGGTAGAAATCCTCGTTCAAACGGCAAAATACTGCTTACCACAGATCAAGTATTTGTTAATCCATGTATTTTTAATAAACTTTAGATATGGAAATGTTAAATTAGTTTTGTTAAAAGAGTTTAAACCGATTATTCTAGATTTTGCAAACGAAAATTAGCTGTTTTGTGAATGCAGGAAGTTTATCGCTAATGTTTAATTTGAAAACCAGTTCAAAACGGCAATGAAAATGATACGGATGGAGCAGCTAAAAACATTTTTGTTTGTCGTTCTTCACACGAATTATGGTGGTTTTAAATAATAAATATTTAGATATGTTTAATCTTTAATTAGTAAATTCATCAAATAATGAACCGTTCATATGATCAAAGATAGGCAAACTTGGGTCAAGCTTGCAATAGGAAGTAATTACGATCGATTCAAATATTACATGCGCGTGTCCAAGTTCATAAAGAGAAAAAAATACAAAAGTAACAACATTAATTAAGACCTGATCAAAGAGATTATAATTTCTTTTGAAGTGTACTCATATTGTAACAACACTACAGTATAGTATATAATGTGGTCACAATGTTACAATGTCAACAAACTTGGTCAACAAAACCAAATTAAAATACAAAAAATAATGTCAAACCTGGTTGGCACTGTTAAAAGTACTAACAGCACAATTGAATGTAATGATAACCAACAATACAAAACACTGTTGAAATCAACTCACCTTGGTGAGTGGGTAATTAAGGTATATGTACCTAAATCCATGAGCACATCAATAGGGTGTATTTATAATGTACCTCTAGATATTACAGAGGAAGATATTAAAGATGTATTGAAACAGCAGAATATCTCAAATTGTGTGAGACTTACGTATTATAATAAAGAAAAAAAAAGAGAGACAACCCTCCACTACTGTCAACTTGTATTTTAATGTTCCCGAACTCCCTGTTAGAATATCTCTTGGCTTTAGGATGTATAAGACTAAAATATTTATACTCAAACCTATTCAATGTTTCAATTGTCAACAGTTTGGTCACATGCAATCAGACTGTAGCAAGCCCAGAGTCTGTTATAAATGTGGTCAGCAGCATGAAAACAAAGAATGTATTGTCGATGAACCCAAATGCGCAAACTGTAAAGGAGAACACCCTTCTAATAGTAAAACTTGCCCCCAAAAAATAGAAAAAATATTAGTTATGAAAAAAGTCTTAGTGGAAAAATGTACTCCACAACAGGCTAGAGTAGACCTAAAACTCAACTAAAACCTGTAAGTAAGCCCAAAAGCAAAGTAACAAAAGTCACTGTACCCTCTGTTACTAATACAGCTGACATTGAAAATACAAATACTATTGTTTTGTTTTTGGCACTCATTTTGGGTAAATGGGTAAGTTACCCAAAATGATCGACCCAAAAACCAAAATAGAATATTTAACAGAATTAGCTGTCAAAATATTTGACATTAAACTTAATGTTGAACAAATACTAACTAAGTACTTATCACTGTATCAGTTGAACTATTATCTACTTGTATGCTTTTAATTCATATCGTAATGTATTTTAAAAATATCTATATTTATAATGACAGACTCAGTTAATATTGTACACTGGAATTGTCAGGGTTTTAATGCTCATGGGCCAGAATATATATGGTCTCTGAGTAAACAAAAACATATACCTGACATTATATGTTTACAGGAAACTTGTTTTCATAATGAAAAAGACCATCCTGATATTACAGGATTTGTATTAGCAAACTTCTCCACAAGAAATATTAAAAGAGGAGGCACTGCTATTTACTGCAAAAACCATATAAATTATACTGTGAGAAATATTGACACCTTGTTAGAAGTGTCAGCAATTGACATCAAACTAAATAATAAATTAACTACTGTAGTAAATATATCTGATACTGATAGTAAAACTACACAAAGTGAATACCAACAAATATTCACTCAAATTAGTGACCAATTTGTCGTTTGTGGAGGTTTTAATGCCCATCATAAATTATGTTATTGAAAATAATATAGTCATTTTAAATGACGGTACCGGTACTAGATTAAACCCTATTAACATGGAAACATCTAGTATTGATTTAAGTTTAGTATATACATCAATCGGTCCTCATTGTACTTGGTATGTAGACCAAAAATCTACACATGGAAGTGATAATTTTGTAGTCAATATAAAAATTTCTTATAAACCTATGATTCATAGTAACCAATATAATAGTCTTAAATGGAATTACAAAAATTCAGACTGGAAAGGATTTACCAATGCATGTGATAATAAATTTAGTTATGACATGGTTTCTGACAATATACCAGAGACTAACACAACTTTAACTAAAGAACTGATTAATATTGCTGGTGATTATATCCCATTAAAAAAATTCAACAATAAAAATCAAAAGCCATGTGTTCCATGGTGGGATCAAAATTGTACAAAACTTGTTCGACAAAGGAACAAGGCTAGAAACAGGGCCAGTCATACTGGTCGGGGGGAGGATTTCAAAAATTATAAAGAAAGAGAAAAACTGTGTAAAAAAATGTTACATGATACCCATCAAACATACTGGAAAAATTATTGTAATTCATTGAACAACAATAGCAATTTATCTCGAGTATGGTATAATGTTAAAAAATGTTGGGTAATGCACCCAGTAAAAAAGAAATCCCTACCCTAAATCAAAATGATATTCCCTATGAGTCATCTACTGACAAATCCAACTTATTTGCTGAAAATTTCAGTAAAGTCAGTAGTACTGACAATTGCAGTAGTCAGTTTAAAATACATAAACAACAGGTCGAAAATAATGATCGTAACAATATTACAGATCATTTTAACAATAATAGTAATTGTCATAATGATAAATTTACATTGCAGGAAATGCAAGATGCAATCGCAGATACTAACAATAGTGCACCTGGCAAAGACAGGTTAAGCTACAATATGTTTAAACATTTGTCGGAAAAAAACACTTAGTATATTTTTATTGTTTATTAATAAAATATGGTTTTTACAGGAAATTCCAAAAGATTGGAAACACTCTATTATAATTCCAATCCACAACACTGGTAAAAACCCAAGTGACCCCCTTTCATATAGACCTATTTCACTCACCTCAAACTTAAATAAAATTATGGAAAAAATGGTCAATAATAGACTGCAATGGTATTTGGAAAAACATAAACTATATAATACTAATCAAAGTGGATTCAGGAAAAAATAGAAACACTGAAAAAGAAAAACAGAAATGTAAAAGAACCCCTTGTGTCCTCACATACCATCCCTGTCTGAGAAACAGCTTCAACACCATTCGTGGGCATTGGACATCCGTTGAAAACAATTCCAAACTGTCCAAAGTCTTTCCCGAGCCCCCCATGGTTGCCTCCAAACAACAAAACAGTCTGAGAAACCTGTTGGTGCGGACAGAGATGTCAAAGCCTAACACAACAATAGGCAATAGTCACTCTTGTGGAGACAAACGCTGCAAATATTGTAAACATATGCAACACTCGTCATCGTATACCAGTAAGGTCACCGGAAAACAGTTAATTGCAAGAGTGCAAATGTTATTTACATTCTTGAGTGTTCTGTTTGTGGTCTCCAATACCTTGGCGAGTCTAAGCAGCCCTTCCACAAACGCCTGAATGGACACAGGAGTGACCCTACAAAAAAGACATTTCTTCCTGTGAGCCAGCACTCCAGACCACAGTCTCGAGGATTTCAACAGAATGCAAATCCTCATCATTGAACAGAACTGTCTGTGGAGTGATTTTCAACGTGAGAATCGGGAAAGATTTTAGATTAAAGAACTCCGTGTTTAACATCCGGACGGTATTAACAGAAAACAATAGGGTGTTTATGTATATTTTCTTTCACAGTGTTTATAGTTAACGAATATTTTACTACTGTCACAAAGTTAAGGATTTGTGCTCACCACCTTTTATTAACGACTATCCTTAGCATTCTCCAATGCGTCACACTTTACCAGGTGACAATTATACCATCCTATTTTTACAGTGAAATGAGGGAGTTCAAGATTTTTAATACGTCACACTTTGTCATCTGACTATTTAGTGAGTTGTAATTATACCATCTAATCTTTACAAACTCAGTCTATAATAATAATAATAATAATAATAATAATAATACTTTATTCCGAAAGAAAATACAGCTTATAGGATTGTACAATTTATATATATAACATGTTAATAGCATCAACTACATATTTCAAATACATTGTATATTAAATGCAAATATAGATAAATAAATACAAACAAATGAATAAAACTACATGTATCGCGGAGTGTGATACACTTGGTCATAGTCTGAAACAAGTACATATAATTATATATATACGACATCAACAATGATAAATTATGCATTACGTAGTTTCTCTGCTAAACACAAATACTTTCCAAAATTATTCAATTCTTTTACATTTCTGACAGACAACAAAGTTACAAGTTTATATGCAGATGGATTTCTCCAGTAATACTGTTTTATATATTTTCTTCTCAAATCATTATATCTACTACACTCTAATATAAAATGATATTCATCTTCTATAGAATTTTTATTGCAATTAAAACAGATTCTCTCATTTCTATTAATGTTATTGAATCTTCCTGTTTCTATGTTTAGATTATGTGCACAAATTCTATATTGACATATAAATGGCTTGTATATATAGTTAACTGGCCTATCTAAATAATATTGTAACGTGTGCATACTATACATATGTTTATAAAATTGACATTTTGGTGAGTTTTTCAAGAAAGTAATAACTTCACTAATAAAACTACTAATAATTTTTTCTTTCAATTTCAATAAATAAGTTCTCCACGTTATCAACACATTGATTCAACCATACATAATTTAATCCATACTTAAATAATATGTCTTTAATTTTACAGCACCAGTTCTGTTTATCATTTGGTTTACTACAACTATATTCAAACATGTCATCATAACAACCCGTCAATATACAATTTTCAGTATTCAATAATTTTATCCACTATTTAACCATTTTACATTGTCTTTCTACGTACAAAGGTAATCTACCTAATTCAGAATATACCATAGTATTAACCGTACTTTTGATTACTTTCAATATACGCTTGAGCAAATATAAATGAATCTTTTCAATATCTGGTGCAGTATGATAACCCCACACTTCACATCCATAGTTCAGTATACATTTTACATAAGTATCAAACAATGATAAAAGTGTTTCATTGTTGTAACAATCATCTTGTATTTTATTAAATAAACCAAAAACTGCCTTTCTTCCTTGATCTGACAATTTTTTTGAGTCTGTACAAATTTACCATTAAAATAGAACAGTATACCCAGATACATAAACTCATTACATAATTCAATATGATTACCATTCAGGAACCATTTTTCTTCAGGCTTACAATTACCTCTGTTTCTAAAGATTACAATTTTAGTTTTTGACATATTTATATACAAGTCATACTCATTTGAATATAGGTTTACAACATCAATCATTTTTTGTAATTCGTGTATACTTTCACTGAACAAAACCATGTCATCCACATACATAAGAAGATACAAATTCAACATTCTAAGTTCATGAGATTTACAATTTTGCTTGATCAACTCTACCCCCATATCATTGACATATAGTGAATATAAAAGGGGACATAGAGAATCCCCTTGAATAAGCCCAACGGAACATTAAAAACAATCTGAACACTTGCCATTTAATTTTACGCATGATTTTATCTTACCATACATTGATCTTATAACATTTAATAATTTCCCTGTAATTCCACATCTGACTAATTTTTGCCATAATTTACTATGTGTTACACTATCAAAGGCTCTGGTATAGTCTACAAAACAACAATATAATCGTTTACCTTTGCGTAATGTACTTGTTATGAGCGAATGAAGGGCAAAGATGGCATCAGTTGTACCAAAGCCTGGACGAAAGCCAAACTGTGCGTCTGTCAGAATATTGTGCTGTTCAGCCCATTTCAACAATCTTTTATTTAGCAGTCCCGTAAAAAATTTACTACATGTGACACTAACGAGATTCCTCGGTAGTTTTTAGGTTCATTGACGTCTCCTTTTTTGAACACAGGTATAATTATACTTTGTACCCATAATTCTGGGTATATTCCTGTATTTATAATATTATTAAAAAGTTTTCCCAAAATTGGGATTAGATATGCTTTACCAGTTATCAAATATTCATTCATTAGATTGTCAAATCCAGTAGATTTATCCCGCTTCAAATCACGTATACCACGTTCTAATTCTGGTTCGGTAAAGGTCACATTTAGTTCCTCAAACACATTATCTTCGGAGTTTGGTTCATTATTTCTATCAATGTTGTTATCTTGTATATTCATTAGATTGCTAAAATGTTCCTTGAATTGTTCTAGTGTTATATTATGCACATTTTGCTGTTTACGTTTTCTGAATTTACGGTGTAAAATTTCTTTGGATTATTTCTTCTTAAATTTGATATCATATTTCCTTGTTGGTTTTTGTATTGTCTTTTCAGTCTGGTTTCCGTGCGTTTATACTTTTGTTTCGCTACGTTCAACTTCAGTCTGTTTTCGTTGGTCCGATTACTATTAATGTCGCGGAGAGAATATTTGTATTGTCTATATAGGCTCTTACAGTCCTCTGTAATCCATGGTTTATCGACTTTAGTGTTTGTATTGTCTATATAGGTTCTTACAGTCCTCTGTAATCCATGGTTTGTCGACTTTAGTGTTTGTATTATCTATATAGGTTCTTACAGTCCTCTGTAATCCATGGTTTATCGACCTTAGTGTTTGTATTGTCTATATAGGTTCTTACAGTCCTCTGTAATCCATGGTTTGTCGACTTTAGTGTTTGTATTATCTATATAGGTTCTTACAGTCCTCTGTATTCCATGGTTTATCGACATTAGTGTTTGCATTGTCTATATAGGTTCTTACAGTCCTCTGTAATCCATGGTTTATCGACCTTAGTGTTTGTATTGTCTATATAGGTTCTTACAGTCCTCTGTAATCCATGGTTTATCGACTTTAGTGTTTGTATTGTCTATATAGGTTCTTACAGTCCTCTGTAATCCATGGTTTATCGACTTTAGTGTTTGTATTGTTTATATAGGTTCTTACAGTCCTCTGTAATCCATGGTTTGTCGACTTTAGTGTTTGTATTGTCTATATAGGTTCTTACAGTCCTCTGTAATCCATGGTTTATCGACTTTAGTGTTTGTATTGTCTATATAGGTTCTTACAGTCCTCTGTAATCCATGGTTTGTCGACTTTAGTGTTTGTATTATCTATATAGGTTCTTACAGTCCTCTGTAATCCATGGTTTATCGACCTTAGTGTTTGTATTGTCTATATAGGTTCTTACAGTCCTCTGTAATCCATGGTTTGTCGACTTTAGTGTTTGTATTATCTATATAGGTTCTTACAGTCCTCTGTATTCCATGGTTTATCGACATTAGTGTTTGCATTGTCTATATAGGTTCTTACAGTCCTCTGTAATCCATGGTTTATCGACCTTAGTGTTTGTATTGTCTATATAGGTTCTTACAGTCCTCTGTAATCCATGGTTTATCGACTTTAGTGTTTGTATTGTCTATATAGGTTCTTACAGTCCTCTGTAATCCATGGTTTATCGACTTTAGTGTTTGTATTGTTTATATAGGTTCTTACAGTCCTCTGTAATCCATGGTTTGTCGACTTTAGTGTTTGTATTGTCTATATAGGTTCTTACAGTCCTCTGTAATCCATGGTTTATCGACTTTAGTGTTTGTATTGTCTATATAGGTTCTTACAGTCCTCTGTAATCCATGGTTTATCGACTTTAGTGTTTGTATTGTCTATATAGGTTCTTACAGTCCTCTGTAATCCATGGTTTATCGACTTTAGTGTTTGTATTATCTATATAGGTTCTTACAGTCCTCTGTAATCCATGGTTTATCGACCTTAGTGTTTGTATTGTCTATATAGGTTCTTACAGTCCTCTGTAATCCATGGTTTATCGACTTTAGTGTTTGTATTGTCTATATAGGTTCTTACAGTCCTCTGTAATCCATGGTTTGTCGACTTTAGTGTTTGTATTATCTATATAGGTTCTTACAGTCCTCTGTAATCCATGGTTTATCGACCTTAGTGTTTGTATTGTCTATATAGGTTCTTACAGTCCTCTGTAATCCATGGTTTGTCGACTTTAGTGTTTGTATTATCTATATAGGTTCTTACAGTCCTCTGTATTCCATGGTTTATCGACATTAGTGTTTGCATTGTCTATATAGGTTCTTACAGTCCTCTGTAATCCATGGTTTATCGACCTTAGTGTTTGTATTGTCTATATAGGTTCTTACAGTCCTCTGTAATCCATGGTTTATCGACTTTAGTGTTTGTATTGTCTATATAGGTTCTTACAGTCCTCTGTAATCCATGGTTTATCGACTTTAGTGTTTGTATTGTTTATATAGGTTCTTACAGTCCTCTGTAATCCATGGTTTGTCGACTTTAGTGTTTGTATTGTCTATATAGGTTCTTACAGTCCTCTGTAATCCATGGTTTATCGACTTTAGTGTTTGTATTGTCTATATAGGTTCTTACAGTCCTCTGTAATCCATGGTTTATCGACTTTAGTGTTTGTATTGTCTATATAGGTTCTTACAGTCCTCTGTAATCCATGGTTTATCGACTTTAGTGTTTGTATTATCTATATAGGTTCTTACAGTCCTCTGTAATCCATGGTTTATCGACCTTAGTGTTTGTATTGTCTATATAGGTTCTTACAGTCCTCTGTAATCCATGGTTTATCGACTTTAGTGTTTGTATTGTCTATATAGGTTCTTACAGTCCTCTGTAATCCATGGTTTATTGACTTAGTGTTTGTATTGTCTATATAGGTTCTTACAGTCCTCTGTAATCCATGGTTTATTGACTTTAGTGTTTGTATTATCTATATAGGTTCTAACAGTCCTCTGTAATCCATGGTTTGTCGACTTTAGTATTTGTATTGTCTATATAGGTTCTTACAGTCCTCTGTAATCCATGGTTTATCGACTTTAGTGTTTGTATTGTCTATATAGGTTCTTACAGTCCTCTGTAATCCATGGTTTATCGACTTTAGTGTTTGAAACACGGTTACTGTTATATACACAATATTTACATCGCTCTGTAAATTTAAATTCGGTCTTCGTATATTGTTCAAAAATATCAGCAAGCAGTATATTTAACTGTTCTACACATTCGTCGACACTATTTTCGTCAATATGTCATTTTTAAACCCTTCATTCCACCTATGAAAGGTAATAGAGTAATTAAAGATCAATGTACTTGTATGAAAACTGTTTATGATAAGTACAAGTACATTGATCTTTAATTACTCTATTACCTTTCATATATAGTTCAACAGCTAATGGAGCATGACAAGAATAAGTATTAAATTCTTTAACAGTTAACTTTTTTATCAAACTATAAACACAATCACTTGAGATCAATAAATAATCTATGACACTACAACCATTTTAATTTTGAAAAGTAAATTTACTACTGTCCACACCAAATCTACCGTTACATATTCTTAAATCAGTGGATTTACACAGTTCTAATATCCGTCGCCCAAAACTATTTGGGACTTTCAGATATTCAGACAATTTATCGGTAAATATATCGTCTTTTACATAGTCTATAAAGTTTATATTATCTTGTAAATTTTCATCTAGGATATCATCAAGAATAAAGTCCGACTCTATTCCAACCCTCCCGTTAATATCACCAATAACAGAAACAGTTCCTAAAGTAGAGAAATGTTCTATATGTTCTTGTAAAACGTCAAAAACATCTATATTATATTTTCTATTGTACACATTTTTATCAGGTGGCATATACATGGCACACATATATACATTTTTGTTATTTGGCATTATACATTTATCAAATATAAACCATATCATACAATCAGCAACACATTTAACTATCTCAACATATTGACTTAACCATTTTCTAAAAAATACCACAAGTCACCACCGTTACATTTTTCTCTATACACATGCTTTTTTTCATAGCCTTCTATATCGAAATCATCTGGGCACTTAACCCAGTTCTCATTGAAACACAACACATCATATTCTTTCACTATATTAAGAAAACCTGAATCAGACAATTTTCGCACTAAGCCTTTTGAAATATTCCATGTACATATATTAATCACACTTTTCCCACTAGATTCGTTTTCAGTAGAATTTTCATCACACTCCGCAGCCTCCTAACCTTTCCACAAGCTCCCATTAATGAACAGTTTATCACCGACAATATACGCAGTTTTCCCATTTTTTCGCTCATTTAACATGATAGGAACTAGTTTTTCCAGCGTTCGACCATTTCTCGTGGATAATGTGGGCTGATTCCGTACTTCGTGTTCTTTAAACGATTTGAGGAATTTTTAACCGCTGCTCTATCCTTAAAATTTGTAAATTTAACAACAATCGGCCTCTGATTAGTCGGTCCGTTTTTACGCTTGCCAAGTCTGTACGCTTTTTCGATCTGTATGGATTTTGTATCTTCAATTTTCAATGTATTCTCAAGAAAATTCATAATTTTATCTACACAGTTTTCATTTACACCCGTTACACCCCCCTGGTTCTCTGTTACTCCCGTTGCACCCCCATGGTTCTCTGTTACTCCCGTTGCACCCGCCTGATTTTCTGGATTATTTTCAACTACTGTATGCTCATCAATTGCGAAAAACAACATTTTTTTTTCCAATCTTTGAACTTCAATATCTAACAGCTTGTCGTTAAAGTTTTTACTCTCAGTTTTTGTCGATTCAATACCACTTGTGATTTTATTTAATTTTAGCTTTAATGCTTTATGATCAGCATGTACATTTGATAAGAATTGAGCGCTGTGTTCAAGCGTATTGAGTCTCTGCTTACAGCTATTAATTTCTGTATCCACTGTCTTAAATTTCTTGTCCATACTTTCCAGACGTTCTTCTATTTAATCAAGTTTTGTCAATTTGAAAGTAAGTGAACCAGAACGAGGTCCGGGGATATGGAAGATGAATTATACCGTTATTCAAACAGATTTATTTAAGCACATATTTGAAAGTTTTTGGAATAAATGGAAACTTCAGAAAAATAACTTCAAAAATAAATTGGAATGGTGGGAGCAAACTAAGATTAAAATAAAAAGCTTAACTATAGGCGTATCAAAAAAATTTAACATAACTGAAACGAAACTCAAGATCTGGGAAACTACTTGAGAGAAACTTGTTGAAAGCAACTCGGACAATAAAAATGAAATATCTGAGTTAAGGGGCAACATTAAAGGGTACTATGGAAAAAAAGCAGAAGCCTCTAGAATTCGATCAAAAGTAAATTGGTATGAAAAGGGGGAAAAATCTACAAAGTATTTCTTTAACTTAGAGAAAAAGAAGGGTAAAAAAAAACTATGGAATAGAGTTAAAATTAACGATGGCAAATATAAAGAGGATATTGTGTCTATTTTAGAGGAACAAGTAAATTTTTCGAAAAACTCTTTACCTCAGAAGGATGGGACAGTGATTCGGCCGCATATTTATTAAATAATTTGGAAAAAAAATTCAGTCAAGAGGATAAAGAGATTTGTGATGAAGGAATAACTTTGGATGAAATTTCAAAGGCAGTAAAATTACAAAACCCGATAAATCACCAGGAGAGGATGGGATTGTTAGTGAATTTTACAGACATTATTGGTATCTTATTGGAGAAGATTTTGAGTCTGTGGTGAGGGAGATTTTTTATCAAAAACTACTTAGTGAATCTCAGAATAGGGGAATAATTACACTTATGTTCAAATCGGGGAAAAGGGAGGATATAAAAAACTGGAGGCCTATTACTCTTCTAAACGTGGATTATAAAATTGTGTCAAAAATATTAGCCGAGAGACTAAAACGTGTATAACCAAATATAATTAATACCGACCAAAGGGTAGGAATATTTTTCAGGGGAATAGATTATTACAGGATATCATAGACTATACAGAAATGGAAGATGAAGAGGGGGCAATTATATTCCTAGATCAACAGAAAGCGTTCGATAGAGTTGAGTGGGGGTGGATAGATTTGTGTTTTGAAACATTTGGCTTTAGTGACTGTTTCAGGGGCTGGGTAAAAATGCTTTCCAAAAATGCAAAAACAAGTATTCAGACGAACGGAGTTGTATCCCGCTTCGTCAACATTTCACGTTCAATCCGTCAAGGATGCCCAATCGCTCCGATGCTATACATTTTGCAGGCGGAGCCATTGGCGACATCCATTAGACGCAATCCCAAGATAGTAGGCATATCTTTACCAAATAGAAATGGACCGGATATAGAGACAAAGGTAAACATGTTTGCTGATGACACTCAATTGATTAATAAAACTGAAGAATCCATCGAGGAAACATTTAAAACACTTGAAATATATTAAAAAGCTTCTGGGGCAAAAATGAATTTGGAAAAAACAGTGGGGATGTATCTATGGAAATAGCGTAATAAAAACCCGAGATTTAAAAATATTAAGTGGTCAACAAAACCGGTTAAAGCTTTGGGGGTATTTCATGGATATGCAATTGACTTGGAAATGATTTGGTTAGAAAAAATAAATAAGATAAAAAGTTGTGTGGAGGTTTGGAAATCAAGAGATCTTACGTATTTTGGAAAAATGTTAATTATCAAATCATTTGTCTTATCGGTAATAGGCTATGAAATAGAAATGAGGGGTATTCCAGTAAAATTTGAAAAGGAAATAAATTCCATCATATGGGATTTTATATGGGATGGTAAAACAAACCAAATATCTAGAAACGTATGCAGTTTACCACAGAATAAAGGGGGGATGGGAATGGTGAACTTGAATCAATTTATTAAAGCAAAGCAAGTTAAATGTATGCATAATATAATACACTCAGAATTAGATAAATGAAATGTTATTGGTAAATATTGGCTGACATCAATGGATTCCAAATTTGAGACCGATTGTTTTCTCTGTAAATGTTCAGATATCAAAGATATTGGATTAAGGAAGATTTCAAAATATTATCTGAATCTCTTAAATTGCGGGTCTGAATTTCTGAGTTTAAATAAAATTAACACAAAAGAAAATATATTAGAGCAACATATATTTGGCAATTCGAAAATAAGGTATAAACGAAAAGCTCTATTTTTGTCCAATTTCTCCAAAAGTGGGTTTAAAACGGTGAAAGATATCTGGGATCAAAATATTAAAATTTTTGTAAATTCCACTGAAATAGTCAATAGACTGCGTGATAAAAGAAACTGGATTGCCGAATACAGCCGTATAAAAGCATCATTTTCCCATGAACTACTTCTCATGCTCAAATCATACAACATTAATCAAGAAAATACTAAAAGCTATCCATTTACAGTGAAAAATACATGCGAATTTATAAAAAATGATAATATTCTAGAAAATAAAAAACTTCTTCTCAAAGATATACAGTACTTTTTTGCAATAGAAAATATTCCAATATGTCAACAAAAATGGGAAATTTATTTCGGAGTAGAATTACCATGGGAAGAAATATGGGATAGACGTTTTAAAAATCTCGCAAATAGAAAATCCAAACAATTAAAATGGAAAGTGATACTTATATATACAGAAGAAAGGTTACAAAAGATGAATAAATCTCCAAATGGTGGTTGTCATTTCTGTAAAGACCCCGAAAATTTAATGCATCTTTTCGCTAACTGTAAATTGGTGGATAGTGTGTGGACAGAAATTTTCCAAAAAATCAATGAATTTTATGAACAAAATGAAATTAAAACTATATAAAAATCAGAAAATTCGATAATCTTAGGAATAAGCCACAGAGACGACCGAATTAACGCAATAGTCAACACGATTTTGACAACCACAAAGTGGATGATTTGGAAAGAACGAAATGTTGCTAAATACCAAAAGAAAAAAATGACTAAATTGAAAATTATCAACTTAATTAAAAGCGAAATTTCATTCATATTTTCTCTTACGAAAAGTAAAACGGGAAATAATATCAATACAGAAATGACAAATATGTTTTGTATCTAACTGTTTTCATATGAATTAATTTATCTGCGTCACGGTGTTGTAAATGACCAGATACACACTCCTTTCTAGTACATTGTTGTATTGACATATATATTGATTATTTCTTACTTACAAAGCTGTCTGTTAATATGTAGACCCTATAGTGTATATGTTATTTATTAATCCAACTGCATTTTCCCTATAATTCCATTTGAATGAATAACACAAACTGATGATAATTGTAGGTCCCAAGAATGAAAATAGGAAAATGTATGTAAGAATAAATAGCCACGCTGCTGTCGTAAAGCTACACTCAAAACAATAAGGTGTGTTCGATTTATCAGGTAACTGCAGTTAGTTTTATTTAATGATACCGTTCTTAAATCGTTATAATTAGTTTTTCTATTTGCTACAATAATATTTGTTATAAAAAATAAAGTTAAAGAAAAAAAAATTAAATGTACATGTATATTTGTAATTTTCATTTTGTGAATGAAAGGGAGTGTATTTTTTTACTCAATTTGATATCTTCCCTGATCAAATGAGTTATGTAAACCACATGGGCCCTATGTAGCTCCCCTGGGCTATATAGGGTAATTATATAGCAGGGTTTTTGAATAAAATGATGTGAAATTTAAAAAAAAAAAAAAAAAAAAAAAGGTTTTGTCAATTTAGTCTCTACGTTGGAAAGTTTTTGACAAATTTCTTTCAATACAGAATCTATCCCTGGTGACATGGGCGGTGGTGGTGGATAAGGGGGGAGTGGGTGTGTCGGGTAAACAGGTGAATAATTCTGTTGATAAGCCATATTTGGTGTACTTGTCATTTGTGTGTATTGTGAACTGTTATTCATGTAGTTAGACAAATCTGAGTTAACTTCACTAGTATTTACCTTGTCTTTATTTTGTGTACATTGTCTTTTTTCTTTTTTACCGGTACAACTACTTTTCCTTTATGGACAAGAAATTTAAGACAGTGGATCCGAAGAAGAAGAATCCAGTGTATATATAATTTTCCTTATTCGATTGGGATTTTTCCTTTTTCGCCGTCCCATTACTTTTGAGAACAGTTTTGCAATCACATATATCCATTTTTAAGAATATTTGACTTTGGAACATTATTAAATCCACATTAAAATCAAAATTTTGCATTTTCAAAATTTTCACCGCCATTCAGTTTGATAGACACCGAGGAAGGTCATTTGTTGATCGAAAATTTTGTCATTATATTTTTTGTAGCATCTTCATTGGTATCGTTGCACAATCTTCTAGACTTCTATAATTTATTTTGTTTGTGCTGCATCGTCATGTCTCGACGATCCGTTACTCATTAAGTTCTCTGGTTGGTAGATTCCCTTAGACTTTATATATATATATATATATTTACCTGGCGAATAAATTGCACCGCTGCACTTTACTCTGTCAACGTTTAATCACCCTTGTTGTGTGTTTAGCTATTTTATGTCAAAGAAATTATAAGTGTTACATTCTAAGTTTTATATGAGGAAAATATGTCTTATGGAATTTTCGCAGACCAGATTTAATGCTTTTTTTTCTTGACAGAAATCATCAGTACAACGAGAAAACTAAACAGATATACACAAACACCACCTTTCACACACAATGTCGTATTCCTTCAGCATGAAAACCACATCTACCGTTATATTTGAAGTACGAAAACCATACTAATTCATATATTTGAAATACGAAAACCATACTAATTCATATATTTGAAATACGAAAACCATACTAATTCATATATTCGAAGTAGGAAAACCATACTAATTCATATATTCGAAGTACGAAAACCATACTAATTCATATATTCGAAGTAGGAAAACCATACTAATTCATATATTCGAAGTACGAAAACCATACTAATTCATATATTCGAAGTACGAAAACCATACTAATTCATATATTCGAAGTACGAAAACCATACTAATTCATATAGAACATAGATATCAAATTTAGTTTAAGAAAAACTTCATCCCGTATGCTAAAAGTCTAATGATTGAACACACAGACAATTTAGATATCTTTAGGTACAAGAAAACCAAAGGGCACTATGCAGGATCGATACAATCGGATAAAGGTATCCATACCTGAAGAAGGATATTATTATGATTTAGGAACTGTAAATTTCCTTTATATATATCTTATAAGCCATATCAGTGAATACTGGCGACAGAGGGAATTATACTCATGGGGACTAGTCAACCAGCAGAGGCAACCAACCCATTGATATATTAGGATGCAGGGGATAGTAGCCTCTATTTGTGCCCCTCCCTTTTTTATTAGTAGAGCAGTATGGTGATATTTTAAAAAAAAATGAGATTTTATATAGCTAATATGACTGACAATTCTTCAGTATAATTTCAAATGTGATTCATTTCTGTAAAAGCCTTTCTGCAAAATACAATGGATTTGAGATTATAAGCTGCTACCGGCACAGGTAGGTTCCTGTACTGACCCTGTGTTTTTCGACATAGGATACCAGTTGATTAATGGCAGCCCCATGTAAAGAGGTAATGCACACCATTTTCATGGTCATTAGGGCTGTTGAAAGCGTTTTTTGGTAGGATGCTATGTGCAGATGAAATGCTTTTATTCAGTTTTGTCCCTGTGTTTTGCTTTTTGTAAATTCTATATTGTGGAAGTGTAGTACCGTCCGTACAATTTAGTGGTATTTTGAATTTGAAATTTCTATATGTAAACCTCATTTTATTTTTTAAGTGAGCAACACATACCATTTTTGTATATTGACTGACAATTTCATTACTATTTCACTTTGATAATGCTTTCATTTATTTGTTGATTTGTAGTGTCCTTGACTAAATAATAGCAATAAATAGAAACACTGTCAATTGCCGTAGATTTTGGTTAAAAGTACTATCCGATGTCTCGCTAAGAAAATTACAGAATTTAAGAAAAAAATATTAAAATTAAGTCATTTGTTTTTTTCTAAATATACATGTTTTTTGCTACTTGGCATGCTTCAGTTTAATACCTGAATGTGAGAAATGTCACGAGAAAATGAATTTAAAAATAATACTGCAATTCAAGATAGATAACTCTTGTTTTTTGTCGTTTTCCCCAATTTTGTAATATCCGTCCCCAAAGTATTGCAATGGTAAATATCCATGATTTAGCTGACAAAAAAGATTCTTTGTCATTTAATGTGTTTGTTTGTTTTTTTTTGGTTTTTTATTGCAGTTAAACCAAACTGGCATCATCAAACTTTCCCATAATAACTATGCATTAACAAAATACAATATTTTCTGTTCACTACATAATTTTATTTTACAATGCAATATGACAAATGTTTACAAAACTAAGCTCTCCGATAAAGAAATTTGTAAAATTAACGAGTACATTAAGAACAAAATTAGTTTTAGTGCGCACAACGCGTTTCTGGAATAACCTTCATCAGGTACGCTCAAAATCGAAAGGTTGGAAAGCCAAATAATTTTAAAAGTTTTGCGAGCAAGTAAACCAAAGGGCCTAAATAGGATCGCCAAAATCGGCTAAGATCACCTATGCCTGAGGGAGGAGAACCTTAGTTTTAATAATACTTTCATTATTTAGAAACTGTAAATTTCAATAACACATACATCTATTAAACCATGTCAGTGCTAAAGCACTGACTATTGGGCGAATGATACCATAGGGGACTAATAATCCACCAGCAGAGGTATCGACCCAGTGATAGTAATAAAACATAGATATCAAATTTATCCTCAGATATTTCAGTCATTTTTATTTTCATCTTCTATTTTGACAGATCTCAGCTTTGTTGGAAGTACATCTCCATCACACTGTGGAGATAGAGCATCATCAAATTCCTCTGAACTGGTGCGGTGCCTTTGTAGAACAGACACAGAATAACTACTGGAATTTACTGTGTAAGACTCTTTGAGTGTTGATGTAAATTTATGTCCAGCGTGTAAATTTCATGTTTTCTGTATTTTGATCACTAGGAATCTTCTTTTTTTTTTTTTTTTCAAACCGGTGTGATAATTTCCAGTCTGTTTAAAGTGGCCGAGCACATTAAAACCATTATTTTATGCATTTTGATGTTAATATCCTGCAGTAGGAAGGCATCTTTATATTCCCTATGATTCAGTCTTTCCAGAATTAGATAATTAAGGGCTCCTTATAGAGGTTTATCTTGATTTTTTGCTAAAAAAAATTAAGCAATTTGGATATTGCGAACAAATTCCTGTAAATTTGTAAAGAACAGTGTACTTGTTTAAAAATTTCTAAATAGAGTCTGTAACATCTGTAAGTGTTCAAATATAGTTATTCTTGTTTCAAATTGGCTAAATTATTAGGAAAAAAATATACAGTGGATGATGCAGATTATTTTTGGTCTTCTTAAGGATGCAGGGGATAGTAGCTTCTATTTGTCCCCCTCCCTTTTTTATTGGTAGAGCAGTATGGTGATATTTAAAAAAAAAGAGCCAACTTTATAGCTAAAATGACTGACAAATCTTCAGTATAATTTCAAATGTGATTCATTTCTGTAAAAGCCTTTCTGCAAAATACATTGGATTTGAGATTATAAGCTGCTACCGGCACAGGTAGGTTCCTGTACTGACCCTGTGTTTTTCGACATAGGATACCAGTTGATTAATGGCAGCCCCCATGTGAAGAGGTAATGCACACCATTTTCATGGTCATT
This sequence comes from Bathymodiolus septemdierum, assembly GCA_963383655.1. NCBI lineage: Eukaryota > Metazoa > Mollusca > Bivalvia > Mytilida > Modiolidae > Bathymodiolus > Bathymodiolus septemdierum. The sequence continues at coordinate 63,378,526 of OY726521.1, forward strand.
AGGGCTGTTGAAAGCGTTTTTGGTAGGATGCTATGTGCAGATGAAATGCTTTTATTCAGTTTTGTCCCTGTGTTTTGGTTTTTGTAAATTCCATAGTTTAGTTTAATAATATTTTATTGTACATAAACAATAGGATTGGACAGCAAGTTATACCAACTTATATGAAGTCCTCTCCTTACAAATTATACACAAGAATTAATGACAGCAAAACAAAACACAGACAATAGACATTTAAAATTTTGACACTGAAAGAAAGTAAGTACAAGTGAAAAAGTGAAAAAGTAAAAAAAAGTGAAAAATTGCTGACATTAGCCCTAAAATCTTTTTGATTGATTTATAAAAGTTCGAACTTTTCCAAATATTTTGGAGTTGACGTCATAACTATACATATCGTTCCCAAAGAGCAAAGTTTCAATATTGATATTGATATCGTCGCTATTACTCAGAAGTGTTCTTCTTTCGTTCAGGTATAAGGGACATTCCAGAAAATAATGTATAGCATCTTCAAAAGAAGCACCGCAATTACATTTAAAATTATTTATTATATGTATTTTTGACAGATCGGCATTGAGTGAGCTGCATTGGTGTCTAAGTCTAGTATGTAATATACTTAGTTTCCGTGGGCCTTCATTATAATACTTTGGGGTTTTATAAATATCAGCTTTCACTCTGTTTTTAAACGAAGATAATGTAGGAGAATTTCTTATTGATATGTCTAGATTGTTCCAAAGCGAAACGGTAGATGGAATAAATGAGCTTGCTGATGTTCTCAGTCTGCATCTGGGTGGAACATAATTCTGATTATTTCTAAGGTTATAACTATTTACATCTGATGTAACTGGAGGTAAACAGTTAAATAAATAAGGAGGGCATAATTTATTATGAATTTTATAAAAAGTAGTTAATTTACGAGTTTCCCGCCGATTGGCTAAAGTTTCCCATCCAGTCTCAAAATATAATGAATCCTTACTAGCAAATTTTGTCAGACCTGTTACAATTCGTGCCGCTTCTAATTGTATTTTTCTAATTTTTCAATGTCCCGTTCATAACACCCATCCCACACTTCACATGCATATTCTAGTACTGGTCTGATAAATGTAAGATAGATATTTGACAAAGCTTGTTTAGATAAAATAAATTTTAATTTACGAAGAACATTTACTTGTTTTAATGCTGATCTAGCTATGTTTTCAATATGTACAGTCCAGTTTCCATTAGATACAAATGTTACACCCAGATGTTTATGATTATCAACAAGTTCAACTGATTCGTCATTAAAACGTATGTTTAATTCAGGAATATTAGTATTATTTGATATTATAAGGGCTTTAGTTTTTTTAGGGTTAAAGTCTACAAGCCATGTTTTTGCCCATTGATCCAATATTTGTAAATCATTATTTATCTCAATTTGCATCAAATCAAAGTTTTTCCCAGAATATGACAATGAGGTGTCGTCGGCAAACAGTCTCGCCAAATTGCCTAAGTTATCTGTAATGTCATTAATATATAATAAAAATAATAAAGGGCCAAGTACAGATCCTTGGGGTACACCTGCTTTGACAAGACCAGAATCTGATAGTTCATTATTTACAAACACAAATTGCCTTCTACCACTTAAATAATTTTTAAACCAGATCAAAAGGTCGCCCGATATCCCATACGATTTTAATTTCTTAATAAGCCCCTCATGCCAAACTCTGTCAAAAGCTTTTGAAATGTCACAAAATATTAAAATAGTTGACAATCGTTCGTCTAAATTTTGACATACTCTATGATACATTTCTAATAATTGGTATACAGTAGAATGACCACGAATGAATCCTGATTGGTAGGTATACAGAAGAGAATGTTCAAAAATAAAATTATATGTATACTTATAAACAGCACGTTCCATCACTTTCCCTATACAACTTAATAAAGATATGGGTCTATAATTTGAAGGACTGCTTTTGTCGTCTTTTTTGAAAGCTGGCATAACTCGCGCAATTTTCCATGTTGACGGAAATATGCCTTTCTGCAAAGAAAAGTTAAAAATAATAGCTAAAGGTATACAAATGGTTTCAGAAGTACTCTTTAACATTTGATGGGTGATGCCGTTATCACCACAAGCTTTACCTATTTTCAATGTTTGTAAAATATCTTTAACATCGTGTTCAGTAATATATATATTAGATAATAATGCATCAGTTCTTGATGGTATATCTGGGGGAACATGATTAGTATCATCAACAAATGAAATAGAACAAAAATATTTGTTCAACAGATTTGCCTTAATCTTGTCATCATATATCAATTCATTTGAATCATTATCATATAAGGGTGGAATGGAATAATTTTGGGACGTTCCTTTCATTAATTTCCGAATCAGTGACCAATAAGATTTCGAATCATTTCTTTGGAGTGAGTCTACCAATTCATTTGCACTTAAAAGGAACTGTTCACGGGCATGCTTGATCATATTAGTTACCTTATTACGATGGGATTTGTACTTATGTATAGCGGTCGATGACTTTTTTGTTCTTGCAATTTTTTTCAATCGGTTTCGTGTACGGATTTCCCTTTTGATATGGGAATTAAACCATGGCTTATCAGAAGATCTTACTTGAATCATTTTTGAGGGGATATTTCTCGATATTATCTCAAGGCATTTCTGTGTAAAGCTTGATGACATGATATCAATATCAGTGCATTCTTTGAGATACGATTCCCATTGAAATTCTGATATTTCATTATTAAGTTTTAAGAGGTCTACATGTTTGTATTGCCAAACTTTACGCATATATGTTTTTTTGATTGAGTACGGGATTTTGATATTAATCATTGTTGCATTGTGATCACTTATACTTCTATCAACACCTATTACTTCAGAATCAACAACTATATCTATATTTGAAACAATAACTGGATCCAATAGTGCACCCATCCTTGTTGGCTCATTTATAACATTAGTTAAATCATACAGTGTCATGATTTCGTTCAACTTATGATTAGTTTGGATAAGTAAATCAACATTAAGATGGCCAGTAATAATTATGTTTTCAGTAAAATTTAATGCTTGTTCAAGGGAGTAATCAAAATTATCCCAAAATGATTCTGTAGTTCCTGGTGGTCGATAAACAACACACACAAGTAGTTTAAAATTTGGAATAATTACTTCAATCCACAGCATTTCAACCCCATCACAATTTAAATCGTGCCTTTCTTTCACACAAATACCTTGAGAAGTATACACGAGAACGCCACCCCCAAAACTGTTTCTATCTTTTCTAAATATTTTATCGGAAAAACCATCAATACCAATATCAGTATCCAATATATTTCCGTCCAAATGGCTCTCTGTTACACAAATTATAGACGACTCGGAAGCTATGTCTTCTAAATATGACAATTTATTTCGCACACTACGTGCATTTAAATGAAACACAGAAAATTCGTATTCTTCAGGTCCCGGATTTTGATGGATATCATTATCAAGAATCAATAATAGTAAAAGTATTAAAGTAAATTGTATATTTGTCGAAAAGGGAAAGTGACAGGTTTGTGCAAACATGCAGATCAAATTCTGTAAATAAAGCATTACCTTCATAAAATTCAAAATACCAAAGCCAAAGAAGACCCTCATTTTTTTAACTAAGGAGGAATAAGCTCTAATATAAAACATACCTATCGACAGTCTATACATACCGATATCATTACCCATTGTCTATATGTATTTTATACTTTGAAGGATTCTGTCGATAGGTTTTAAATAGGGATATGTCAGCAATATTAAAAGAATAATGAGAAGTAAATACAAGAATATGAACAATATGTACAATTTCAGTTTCATTTGTGAAAAACATGATTAAGATAGAGAAGATAAATGTTAGGTTAAAAAACATTCAGGAAAAGTGCTTTAGTTTTGTACGAAAGTCAGAAAGATAAATTTTAGTCTCTGAAGATGTAAATTTCTTAACATTTGATATTATATTTATAAAAAAAAAAAAAATAAAAAAAAAAACAACAACAAAAAAGACAAAAAAAAAATAAAAGCAAAAACAAATTTTCTATAAAATAAAAAAAATAAAAAAAAATATATATATATATATATATATATAAATAGTAAAGTAGAATAGTACTATTTTTTTCCCACAGAATGCATGAAGTTAAACAAAATGGAAACAAAAAGAAGGAGAATATAAACTTACCGAAATGTTGATAATAGTTTAATGTCTACAGTTTACATATAACAAAAGGACAACAATAATATTCAACCTAATGAAGATCAAAAACAAAGAAGGAAATTAAGTCAATATACACAGGAAAACAAATTACTTGCAAGTCAATATTCAAGGGGAGAAAAATCAGAAAAAAATACAGACAAAAATATATAAAAAAAAAGAGTAATAAAATAAATAAATAATAAACAAGCATTAAATCCACATTACAGTAAACATATTGTATTCTAGTTACCATTGCATAATAAATTCGGCAATCTATAAGGAGTTTTGACCAAAAAGTAGGAAATGTAGAAGTCATACACACCTATTAGTAGTGGTGAGGTTATTTTAAATTGTTTTCATGTTCAAACACACCTTTCCTTTAATGTATTCATGGATTATATCAAGATCATATCAATTAATGATTTCTAATGCAATATGCTGAGCTACTACAACATTATATATTATTTACAAGAAATTAATTATTGTAAAAAAAAAATAAAAAAAAAATTGAGTAATATAGAACAGCAAATGACAAATCAAACACTCCTTTTATCAGAAAGTATACATCATTGAACACGTGGCAGTATGTTTACGAATAAAGCGCCGGATCACTTACATAACACGGACGTGTATGTATGTGGTAGAAATTAAATATTATATGTATACATGTATATATGGACTAGCGTTTTTGCGTACTTTCGGGAATATGCATTCGTGAATAATAAGGATAATGGAAAAAAAAAATGTGTTTCTGGATAATTAACAAGTGGCAGAGATGTGGTAAGTAATTTACTATAAGATAAAATTGAATGTATCTGTGAAAAAAACATTTAATTTGGTAGCAGTTTATATATAAAACAATCAACAAGCAAACAAAGTGAAGGAATACTCATTAAGCAATGATAAAAAAAAAAGCAATAATGAATAGACAAGTAATGATCAATTATTACTAAACATTGAGAACAGAAAGTTATATGGCATTGTATGAACGCCTTCCGGTAGTTCGATTGATTAAATGCTTATACCAGTTCGATTTTACACTATGTTTGAACACGTGGTAATTTATTTACAAATAGAACTAAGAATAGTGATAATTTGAAAGGGTATAATTTTAAATAAGGGTTCAAGTTTCCCGAAGATATACACTTCCAAAATTACAGATATATTTGAACAATTGGGTTATTTCATATAATAGTATTTATCGCCACACTGTCATTAAATGTTTCGGTAGAAGATGCTCATACCGTTTCGAGTAAACCCTATATTTAAACACGTGATAATTTGTTTACAAACACAATGAAAGATAATTCATCAAATACACACATATATATATTCAATTTAATTTGGAAGTGTAAAATTATTGATAATAGTACCTAGTCAAAATAAATATATATTTGATAATTTGGTTACTGGCATAATTTAGTTTATAGTATAATATATTTAAAAAAAAATTCATTCCTGTACAATTTAAAGTAAAACAATTATATTAACAGTGCAGCTAAACTACATGGGGATTTTTTTACAACTCTAAGAAAAAGAATACTGTATGCAATTTCAAGTACAAAAATGCTCAAGAATATATTATAGTTAAATGTTTATTATTATTTTTTTTACAAACGTTCGTCAAATTACTGGATGAGATCATTAATATCTTGGATACATCTGATGAATGTCTTCCTGGAATCGTCTGTCTTTTTTGCAAATATACGGCCATCAAATGTCCAGAAGGAGTTTAGTTTTTTTGCTTTTTTCTGTGCATTTAGTTCTTTGATGATGGATTGTCGAAACTTTGTGAGATCTTCGGTAATAAAGATGTTGTCCTTGTTGTTTTTGAGATTTTTCTTCTTCATAAAGATAGAGTTTTTTACCTTCCAATTACGAAAACGGCATATCAACTGACCTTTACCGTTGTTTATAGGCCCAATAATGTGGGAGCGATTAATATCGTTTTCGGTTAGAGGTTGTGCGAGACCAAGTTTATCATTTGTGGAAGTGTAGTACCGTCCGTACAATTTAGTGGTATTTTGAATTTGAAATTTCTATATGTAAACCTCTTTTTATTTTTTAAGTGAGCAACAAATACCATTTTTGTATATTGACTGACAATTTCATTTTTTTTTTAACAACAATATATTTTTATTCAAAATGCTTGTTACATTCTTACTTCAAAAGCCCAAGCTACTTATGAAGTATTTCATATTAATATTTTCTTATATAATTAAAATACTTTCAAATAATATAATATAACTGATGAGTATCAGACTTTAATTAAATATACCTATACATACGCACCTACATCTACACACATACATCTATGCATATACACACATACATATGCATGCATACATATACATATACATATATACAATGCATACATATTTACATTTTAATATTTTCCCTTATTTTTGCTAACAGTTTACTATTTTGGAGTTTTTGCACCTGGCTTATTCTCGTAATATATTCTCTCACAAATAAAGAATATATGTTTACTTGTTTGGTCTTTTGTTCAATTTCATTACTATTTCACTTTGATATCGCTTTCATTTGTTGATTTGTAGTGTCCTTGACTAAATAATAGCAATAAATAGAAACACTGTCAATTGCCGTAGATTGTAGTTAAAAGTACTACCCCCCTGCATCCTTAAAGCGTAGATATCTAATGTGATACACACAACGCGCTTCTGGAATAGCTATCATCAGGTAAGCTCAAAGATTTATCGATATAACCACTAGCCCATGGAGTAAATTTCATGCCTTAATGATTTTTCGGTTTAACCACTAGACAACGGAGTCTAATTTCAACTTCAAAGGTCTATCGCTTTAACCACTATACCACGGAATCAATGTCAAACCTTAACATTCTATCGCTTTAACCATTAGGTCACGGAGCATAAAATATGGACAAAAAGTTTCCAATTCATGATATAACACATTTTCCTGTACAAAAACCTAACTGCTTCCGTATCGCTACAATTAATTGTAGCTTCTGCCACACGTCGTAAAATAAACTTATCCCCTTTAATTCGAGACGTTTACAAATTGAAGTCATTTGATTGCACCGCATTACTTTGTTATCTCCCCATAATAATTGCTAACAAAGACTCATCGAGCATGAAACGTGGCTTATCTGCCATCTCTCAACCAATGGTATGGCAGAAGTGAGCTTCGTTGACGTAGGATACCTATAATCATATGGCCGGACATTGATGGTTTTGTTTGGCGTATTAAATACAGCCCTTGTCTTTCAGAATAGCCATAACTGAGTGTCTCATGCACGGATGACGTCACTCTCCTGGTAGGAAAAAGATACCTTGCAACAACACAGTCTTTCCATTAAATTTATGACAAGATTAGTTTCCCCAAAAAATCACGAATTGTATTGAATAAAAGTTTACCACCCACAGATGAAAATATATGTTTGTTTGTTTGTTTGTTCGTTTGATGCAATATTTCAATTATATCGTGGCGGTCAGTTTCATATAATAACTTCAGAGAAAACTATCAATACAATACATCAATATATAAATACAGTCCAATCCCGTTACCACGAACTCGGTAATGTCAAAGTTTTAACAATCGACTCTACTAGTAGCAATAAGCTATGGTTATCTCGAATTCATTAATACTCTATTAGATGTTTGTGAAATCTTTGGACCCTATCATTGTGATAAAACGAGGTCATGCTATTATATAGATACCACGGAAAGTAAAATGTGCTGATATATATATTACAAATTGCTGAGTTAGATTGCTGTCAAATTATAATATTAAGTATATATGTACCATCTACACACGCTTATACACATGTCTTACGCCTATCCCTAGATTTGGCTTACGAGAAAAGGTAAAACTGCGATCATTGGAGCTCCTTTTTTAGGGAGTGGATGTGGTCGAGTGGTCTAGGGCGCTGGACGTAAGGCTAAGCGAATGGTGCTGCAGTGTATCAATGGTGTGGGTTCAAATCCCGTCGAGGGAAGAACAAAAAATTGACAGCTGTAAAATCTAATTCTAACACTGTTTGGTTTAATTTTCAGACGTATATATAAAGGGAGTGGATGTAGTCGAGTGGTCTAGGGCGCTGGACGTAAGGCTAAGCGAATGGTGCTGCAGTGTAACAATGGTTTGGGTTCAAATCCCGTCGAGGGAAGAACAAAAATTTAACAGCTCTAAAATCTAATTCCAACACTGTTTGGTTTAATTTTCAGACGTATATATATATATATATATATATATATATATATATATATAATGGCGTAGAAAAGGTTGCTGAGCATAAAAAAACAATAAACTATGTTTTGGAAAAACATCTGAGTTACAAATAACTTTGAATATGTTTCGTTTGTCGTAATCGTAATCCTGTCTATATTCCCTCCTTTGTGACTTTTACAGATAACAATGGTGAAGACTTCTGGATTGGAGCGAATGATATATATATAGAAGGGGGCTGGGTTTGGGAGTCGGATAAGTCAATGCTGCTCTTCAGTGATTGGCATGGCTGTGAACCGAATAATTATAATAATGAAGATTTTGGCTTACTAGAATAGTATAATTCACTCTACGAATGGAATGATGCACCATGTCTATTTCTCTATCTCTATATCTGCGAACAATATATTTTTAATGGAGTATAAATGAGTAAGATCATCCTATGTTCTATTAAATATCTACAATTTTCCTAACATTAATGTTCTAAAATTTTGCTCAACACTGGTATGTTGATTTTGAAATAAATGTGTCCTCTGCTAATGACAACTGTGTTCTGATTTGCTCAAATTTTAATAAAAGTTGAAAAAAAAATAGAGATAGCAAAATAAAACCATTTTATAAAACAGGAGACGGTCTTATATAAACAGTTTGCTTGTTTCCAAATCTGTTTTGTAATAATTTTATTCACAATTGTTTGACAACAAAAATAATAAAAACAAATCAACTGTACAACGCTTTGATTGTTGTTATTCATGAGGTGCTCTTCTATAAGATTGGTATATTTTATTCGATACTCATTGGGAGTAACCTGTAGTGATAGTTACTTCGTTTCACTCAGGTGACGTTGTTCTGACCAACAAACGAAATGTAATAAATATTTATTTTATGAAAATGTTAACTGACTTTATATCGGTTCTAAAACATGACATATACCTCCACCAGCCTTGTAACTAGTTGAGTCTATTTCTCCTATATTTTGTTGCAACAATGAACAATGAACAATGGACAATGTATTAGTTTGTCGGCACATTGGAGTGTCAGGGAAATCGGATATCGGAGCATTAGGATACCATAACAATGTGGTGCCGCAATAGTGGGTGAGAGAAACTGAATGGAGTCTGTTTAATGTGAATGGAAAATTAAAGAGATGATCAGATGAGTTAGCACCAGTAAAATGCCGATTGTCCGTTGAATTATATGTTGTAGTGTTTCCGATTGTTTCTTTGAATAATGTATGTCTGGTCGATATACATTGTATATTGGTATATACGTATTATAGCAACAGTGGTACTCTATACCTATCTAAACCGAAAGCGTGCGATGTACTCACTATAAAGTTTTATTCATGTATCTACTGAAAGTCGTCACATCAAGTTTAATTTGGAGAATTAGAGAACAAGGGGTTCAAATGACTGTAGTTTGTATTCGGCTTTACTTAGATATATACGTATTAAGACAAAGGTGATACACTATGCCAGTCTAAATTGGAAGTGTGCGATACATTCACCATATAGCTTTTATCCTTCAGTCTGTTGACAGTATATAAAATGCCGCCTTTGGGCTTTACGGCCTGTAAAGAGAAATCCTTGGTTTGTGTTAACCAACAAATGATTCTCATGATACAGAGTAAATTACGAAGTGTAGAGCAAGGCGAGAAGCAGAAATACCTGTATCTGTGGTATCCTTTATTTCAAGCTCAATGGGATAGATGCGATCAACGAAATCACCAAATCTAGAATTTGTTAGTGAAAGGACATCATTTATATAGCGGTACACGAAGTTAAATGAATCGGGCTAGCTTCTTTTCATTTTTCTTGAGAAGCCCCTGTATGAAGTCTGCCTCATACGAATTAAGGAACAAGTCGGAGAGAAGAGGAGCGCTGTTTACATCCAGGTATGCCGATTGTCATAAAAACACATCTACCAAGCATAGCAAATATGTTGTCAATCAAAAACTCGTGCATGTTGACGATTGCAGCTTCAGAGAGTTTTTTTTTTTTTTTTTTTTTTTTTTTTACAAAATAAGATATGACCCTTCCTAGCACTAGGTATTTGCATATACATTGACCATTATTGTTAATGAAACACAGTTGGACCAACTCCTTTAATCTTTTCGTCAGCTTAGAGTGAGGAATAATAGATGTGTTGTTTATATTTAAAAACAAGGGATATCGTCGAGCGTAGCCATTCAATCAATCTATCTCCTCTGGTTGAAGCCACCTTTGCCAGAAACTGAACCTTACTACTTCCTGTGAGGAAAGTGCTAAAATATGTCATTGATCCCGAACTCACACAAGTTGTTTTCAATCTACATATACATGTGCTAGCAATTATTTCTTTTATTATTTTCTTAAAATTGATTAAGACAATAAATATATAAGTAAAAATACATTTTATATTTTGGTACTGAAGGCAACGACCATTTAATTTGAAAAAGAGGGAAAGGAGGTGCTTTCGAATAAATAACATGCATAAGGATACGATATTGGTGAAAATGTATCTTCTTTCTATTTCAAAATGGAAATCAATTATCGATGGCTGTTTCCTACCAAGTTTTGGTTCATCTTACCGAGCGGTTCCAGGGAGAATTTATTTCAAATATCGGTCAACCAGAAAAAATTGTTTTATATTGGCCAATCACAAAAACAACTTCCGTATGGCGGCCATACTAGTTGTGCGATCGGCACGAACTATGGACATTTTGCACAAGATATTCCATTCATCAAGGTAACAATTCATTGTGTCTCCTAATTTCAGATGATAAGATTGTTAAAATTTCAGCCAATAAGAAACAGGAATTGCCCATGTCGACCATGTTGTTTGTCCAATGGGATAGCAAACTTTATAAGGGACTTTCCATAGATGTTTTCTACTAAGTCTTAATTCATTTGACCATGTAATTTCAGAGGGGAATATTTTTCTAAAAATTGACCAACCAGAAACAATAATTGCCTAAAGCTGCCATGTTTGTTAACGGATCGGGACAAAATGAGCTATCTTAATAGATGACTTTCAATAAATGCTTCTTACCAAGTTTAGGTTCATGTGGCCAAGCGGTTTCAGAGGAAAATATTAAAATGCGAAAAGGGAATAAACGACGGACAGTGATGGCAGTGATGGCAGAACCTGACATGGTATTCGGTCAGTTGAACTATGAACTTTCTAAGAGAAGTCATGATGGAACAGTAACAGAAATATCAATAGTTGAATAAGACTCAATCTCGGTATGCAAATGTGTATCAGTACCATCGTTAAAGATACACAGTCCCTGTCAGGAGAGAAAAAGTCTTCAAATGTGTTGCCTTTGTTATTTGTTGTTTTACTACCACACAATGAGTTATGTCCATTACAGTCACCCAAGATAATGAAAAGGGTAGGTACCTAATCAGCTATTTTTTCTTATTTGAGCTATCTGAGTTATGAATTAAGTAGTATATAAACCAAACTCAAGGTTATAGTTTTATCTAAAGATATGCGTACAACAACAGCTGCAGATTTATCTCTAACTATGAGTGTTGAGCTTCAAAACAGCTCTTTCACCCTCGTGCCGTACACATAATAATTTTTATATTATCACCTTTTTTCAAATGAGATTCTTGAAGACAAAGTGCAATTAGGAGAAGAGCTTAGACCAATAAGGTGCTCTCAATACAATTACCTCGACAATTCCATTGGATGATCGGATGCATTAATTGAGATAAGTGGGAGAAATCTAGCGGTTTCCGACGTGATCTACTCTGTCAATCCCTTTCGGAAGATCTACTACGAGATTTTCAATTGGAGGAGCGCGACTCGTCCATTGGTACTCCACACACCGTTTCGTCATATTTTTGTCCAAATGTACTAGTTTATTATGAACCTGAACAGAGAGTGGTTTTTTTTTATCATTTGTACATGTCCACGTAGAGGGCCTCTAGAGTGTTGATTTTTGGAAGATTTATACTTGACATTTTTGTTGAGTTGAACATGCAAAAATTGAGATTTTGACTGTGTTCTAAGTGGTCGCTGTTTGAGAAGAACTTGATGTTTTGTGTGATGGAGTAATATTTTTTCTTTTGGATTCAGTCAGTCGAGTTGGTTTTCCAATGTCTTCAATCGAAGCGACACTGGCATACACTATTTTCACAGGTGAATTATTCGTCGTAGAGACGAATCTGCGCGCCTCAGGGTATGACATATTTTTTTTCAGATTTCATTATAAAAACGAAAATGTCTGTAATTTTGTACATCGTTCCCAAATTTGAGTATGCCAAGTGGAACACAAGTTTAACCGTGCATCCCTAGCATGAAGGATACTCTTATATGCTTCTGCGATTCCACTAATTTGTGCCTAAATTTCCAATGAGTCTGCCACTTTTTCGCAGCACGGTCTAAAATTGTATTTGAAGTCTTGAAGGATTGTTTTCAAGTGTGACTAAGAACACTTTGATTCTTCTTTGGTGTCTACACCTGAACGGAACCAGGTGGATCGATGAGTTAGGTAATTGGATTACCTAACCACTCATACGTAAACACAATAAATCAAGCAATAAATCAAAACTTGAACTATATATCTGCCTTTTAATTACTTGATTATTAAGTATTTAAAAACAAACACAGCAAGGCAAATCCTACAAAATATTTTAATGTATCAACAGCTACGTGTATATCTGAGAATAACCGACAGAAACATGTATGTTAAGCTATCTTGTAATGCATGTAAAACTATGCAGAGTTTCTTAGCATTTATAATCATTTGTCTTGTGTTCTTATCACATGACTGTTTTAGTAAAATGTTTTACATGGGCTTTAAATTCAACATATATGTATGTTTGCTGGTTCATCTGAGGAGTTTCCAAACATACAGGAGTATTATTAAACTGTACTAATCCGTTTCCAGCTACAACAAATCCTCATACAATACATACATTTATGACATAATGTGTCTACTGGATGTACTATAACTGAATTTTGAACAACATACATGTTTGAAAGCCCCTATTACTCTTTGTAGATATTATAGATACAAGACACAATGTGGGAAGTTCACTACACAGCTGAAAAAATAATGCAAGGTTCCCGTCTTAGCACCAAGTGTTGTTAATTGAGATACATAGAGGTGTGATGAAGATAAGTGAAATGATACGATAGCTATCCACATAATTGTACATTATCTTTTTCTCAGACTGGTGAAGTTAGACCGGAATCCCAATTCCTTCACCCCTCCATTGATACCTGTATCTACAACAGTACTACAGATATAAACAAACAATAAAAACACATGAACTCTAAATGACCACGAACTGCCATAACAATGAATGACAGCATAAACATGGACAATACATGCATATTTAAAATAAAATGAAATGTTGCTGTGTTGATGCAGTTCTGGAAATAGATTAAAAGGAGAAGATGTTGTGTTTGTATGCAAATTTATTTTAATAGAAAAGAAGATGATTGATTTCAACCAATCGTTTAAAAAAATGATACATACGATGTCAACTTTGATGATCTCTAATAAACAGCAAGAACACTTTAATATATCAGGCATAGACCTCAAGACATTGGTGTATGTGTACCTACAAAAAATATAACTTTAATTGTATGTGATGAATATAACAGTTGTAGTGGTTGACAACTAATGATAAAACGAAACTAAATAGTCACCGTCAAAAAAGCTGGAATATTCCAGTGAGGAAATCGTAAAAACAGGAAAACATGTTTAGTCACGTGATCATCTTATCATGTAATGTTTACAGTCACGTGATCATCTTATCATGTAATGTTTACAGTCACGTGATCATCTTATCATGTATAGTTTACAGTCACGTGATCATCTTATCATGTCTAGTTTACAGTCAAGTGATCATCTTATCATGTATAGTTTACAGTCACGTGATCATCTTATCATGCATAGTTTACAGTCAAATGATCATCTTATCATGCATAGCTTATAGTCACGTGATCATCTTATCATGTATAGTTTACAGTCAAGTGATCATCTTAGCACGTATAGTTTACAGTCACGTGATCATCTTATGTAAAGTTTAGTCAAATGATCATCTTATCATGCATAGTGTAGAGTGAAATGATCATGTATAGTTTACAGTCAAGTGATCATCTTATCATGTATAGTTTAGTCAAATGATCATCTTATCATGTATAGTTTACAGTCAAGTGATCATCTTATCATGTATAGTTTACAGTTAAGTGATCATGTTATCATGTATAGTTTACAGTCACGTGATCATCTTATCATGTATAGTTTACAGTCAAGTGATCATCTTATCATGTAATTTTAGAGTCAAGTGATCATCTTATCATGCATAGTTTACAGTCAAGTGATCATCTTATCATGCATAGTTTACAGTCAAGTGATCATCTTATCATGTATAGTTTACAGTGAAGTGATCATCTTATCATGTATAGTTTACAGTCAAGTGATCATCTTATCATGTATAGTTTACAGCCAGGTAATCATCTTATCATGTAATGTATAGTCGCCTGATAATCTTATCATGTAATGTTTAGTCAAGTGATCATCTTATCATGTATAGTTTAGTCAAATGATCATCTTATCATGTATAGTTTACAGTCACGTGATCATCTTATCATGTATAGTTTCCCGTCATGTGATCATATGTATAGTTTACAGTCACGTGGTAATCTTATCATGTATGGTTTACAGTCAAGTGATCATCTTATCATGTATAGTTTACAGTCAAGTGATCATCTTATCATGTATAGTTTACAGCCAGGTAATCATCTTATCATGTAATGTATAGTCGCGTGATAATCTTATCATGTAATGTTTAGTCAAGTGATCATCTTATCATGTATAGTTTAGTCAAATGATCATCTTATCATGTATAGTTTACAGTCACGTGATCATCTTATCATGTATAGTTTCCCGTCACGTGATCATATGTATAGTTTACAGTCACGTGGTAATCTTATCATGTATGGTTTACAGTCAAGTGATCATCTTATCATGTATAGTTTACAGTCAAGTGATCATCTTATCATGTATAGTTTACATCCAAGTAATCATCTTATCATGTAATGTATAGTCGCGTGATAATCTTATCATGTAATGTTTAGTCAAGTGATCATCTTATCATGTATAGTTTACAGTCTAGTGATCATCTTAATATGTATAGTTTACATTCAAGTGATCATCTTATCATGTAATTTTACAGTCAAGTGATCATCTTATCATGTATAGTTTACATTCAAGTGATCATCTTATCATGTAATTTTACAGTCAAGTGATCATCTTATCATGTATAGTTTACAGTCTATTGATCATCTTATCATGTATAGTTTACAATCAAGTGATCATCTTATCATGTATAGTTTACAATCTATTGATCATCTTATCATGTATAGTTTAGAGTCAAGTGATCATCTTATCATGTATAGTTTACAGTCACGTGATCATCTTATCATGTATAGTTTACAGTCAAGTGATCATCTTATCATATATAGATTACAGGCACGTGATCATATGTATAGTTTACAGTCACGTGGTAATCTTATCATGTATGGTTTACAGTCAAGTGATCATCTTATCATGTATTGTTTACAGTCAAGTGATCATCTTATCATGTATAGTTTACAGTCACGTGATCATCTTAACATGTATAGTTTACAGTCAAATGATCATCTTATCATGTATAGTTCAGTCAAGTGATCATCTTATCATGTATAGTTTACAGTCAAGTGATCATCTTATCATATATAGTTTACAGTCAAGTGATCATCTTATCATGTATAGTTTACATCCAAGTAATCATCTTATTATGTAATGTATAGTTGCGTGATAATCTTATCATGTATAGTTCAGTCAAGTGATCATCTTATCATGTATAGTTTACTGTCAAGTGATCATCTTATCATGTATAGTTTGCATTCAAGTGATCATCTTATCATGTAATGCATAGTCACGTGATCATCTTATCATGTAATGTTTAGGCAAGTGATCATCTTATCATGTATAGTTTACAGTCAAGTGATCATCTTATCATGTAATTTTACAGTCAAGTGATCATCTTATCATGCATAGTTTACAGTCAAGTGATCATCTTATCATGTATAGTTTACAGTCAAGTGATCATCTTATCATGTAGTTTTAGAGTCAAGTGATCATCTTATCATGTATAATTTACAGTGAAGTGATCATCTTATCATGAATAGTTTAGTCAATTGATCATCTTAGCATGCATAGTTTACAGTCAAATGATCATCTTATCATGCATAGTTTAGTCAAGTGATCATCTTATCATGTATAATTTACAGTCAAATGATCATCTTATCATGTAGAGGTTAGTCAAGTGATCATCTTATCATGTATAATTTACAGTCAAGTGATCATCTTATCATGTATAGTTTAGTCAAGTGATCATCTTATCATGTATAATTTACAGTGAAGTGATCATTTTATCATGTATAGTTTACAGTCAAGTGATCTTCTTATCATGTATAGTTTACTGTCACGTGATCATCTTATCATTTAATGGTCACAGTCAAGTGATGATCTTATCATGTATAGTTTAGTCAAGTTTTCATCCTATCATGTATAGTTTACAGTCAAGTGATGATCTTATCATGTATAGTTTACAGTGAAGTGATCATCTTATCGTGTATAGTTTACAATCAAGTGATCATCTTATCATGTATAGTTTACAGTCACGTGATCATCTTATCATGTATAGCTTACAGTGAAGTGATCATCTTATCATGTATAGTTTACAGTCAAGTGATCATCTTATCATGTATAGCTTACAGTGAAGGGATCATCTTATCATGTATAGTTTACAGTTAAGTGATCATCTTATCATGTATAGTTTACAGTCACGTGATCATCTTATCATGTATAATTTACAGTCAAGTGATCATCTTATCATGCATAGATCACAGTCACGTGATCATCTTATTATGTATAGTTTAGTCAAGTGATCATCTTATCATGTATAATTTACAGTGAAGTGATCATTTTATCATGTATAGTTTACAGTCAAGTGATCTTCTTATCATGTATAGTTTACAGTCACGTGATCATCTTATCATTTAATGGTCACAGTCAAGTGATGATCTTATCATGTATAGTTTAGTCAAGTTTTCATCTTATCATGTATAGTTTACAGTCAAATGATGATCTTATCATGTATAGTTTACAGTCAAGTGATCATCTTATCATGTATAGTTTACAGTCAAGTGATCATCTTAACATGTATAGTTTACAGTCAACTTATCATCTTCTCATGTATAGTTTACAATCAAGTGATCATCTTATCATGTATAGTTTACAGTCAAGTGATCATCTTATGATGTATAGTTTACAGTCAAGTGATCATCTTATCATGTATAGTTTACAGTCAAGTGATCATCTCATCATGCATAGCTTACAGTGAAGGGATCATCTTATCATGTATAGCTTACAGTCAAGTGATCATCTTATCATGTATAGTTTACAGTCACGTGATCATCTTATCATGTATAATTTACAGTCAAGTGATCATCTTATTATGTATAGTTTAGTCACGTGATCATCTTATTATGTATAGTTTACAGTCACGTGATCATCTTATCATGTATAGTTTACAGTCAAGTGATCATCTTATCATGTATAGTTTCCAGTCAAGTGATCATCTTATCATGTATAGTTTACAGTCAAGTGATCATCTTATCATGCATAGCTCACAGTCAAGTGATCATCTTATCATGTATAGTTTACTGTAAAGTGATCATCTTATCATGTATAGTTTACAGTCAAGTGATCATCTTATCATGTATAGTTAACAGTCAAGTGATCATCTTATCATGTATAGTTTAGTCAAGTGATCATCTTATCATGTATAGATTACAGTCACGTGATCATCTTATCATGTATAGTTTACAGTCAAGTGATCATCTTATCATGTATAGTTAACAGTCAAGTTATCATCTTATCATGTAATTTTACAGTCAAGTTATTATCTTATCTTGTATAGTTTACAGTGAAGTGATCATCTTATCATGAATAGTTTAGTCACGTGATCATGTTATCATGTAATGTATAGGCCACGTGATCATCTTATCATGTAATGTTTAGTCAAATGATCATCTTATCATGCATAGTTTACAGTCAGTGATCATCGTATCATGTATAGTTTACATTCAAGTGATGATCTTATCATGTATAGTTTAGTCACGGGATCATCTTAGCATGCAATTTTACAGTCACGTGATCATCTTATCATGTAATGTTTACCGTCACGTGAACATCTTATCATGCATAGTTTAGTCAAGTGTTCATCTTATCATGTATAGTTTACAGTCAAGTGACCATCTTATCATGTATAGTTTAGTCAAGTGATCATCTTATCATGTATTGTTTACAGTCAAGTGATCATCTTAACATGCATAGTTTAGTCAAGTGATCATCTTATCAGGTAATGTATACAGTCATGTGATCTTCTTATCATGTATGTGTAGTCACGTGATCATCTTATTATGTATAGTTTACAGTCACGTGATCATCTTATCATGTATAGTTTACAGTCAAGTGATCATCTTATCATGTATAGTTTACAGTCAAGTGATCATTTTATCCTGTATAGTTTACAGTCAAGTGATCATCGTATCATGTATAGTTTACAGTCAAGTGATCATCTTATCATGCATAGTTTACAGTCAAGTGATCATCGTATTATGTATAGTTTACAGTCACATGATCATCTTATCATGTATAGTTTACAGTCAAGTGATCAACTTATCATGTATAGCTTACAGTCAAGTGATTATCTTATCATGCATAGTTTACAGTCAAGTGACCATCTTATCATGTAATTTTACAGTCAAGTGATCATCTTATCATGTATAGTTTACAGTCAAGTGACCATCTTATCATGTAATTTTACAGTCAAGTGATCATCTTATCATGTAATGTTTAGTCAAGTGATCATCTTATCATGTATAGTTTAGTCAAATGATCATCTTATCATGTATAGTTTACAGTCACGTGATCATCTTATCATGTATAGTTTCCCGTCACGTGATCATATGTATAGTTTACAGTCACCTGGTAATCTTATCATGTATGGTTTACAGTCAAGTGATCATCTTATCATGTATAGTTTACAGTCACGTGATCATCTTATCATGCATAGTTTACAGTCAAATGATCATCTTATCATGCATAGCTTACAGTCACGTGATCATCTTATCGTGTATAGTTTACAGTCAAGTGATCATCTTAGCACATATAGTTTACAGTCACGTGATCATCTTATGTAAAGCTTAGTCAAATGATCATCTTATCATGCATAGTTTAGAGTGAAATGATCTTGTATAGTTTACAGTCAAGTGATCATCTTATCATGTATAGTTTATAGTCACGTGATCATCTTATCATGTATAGTTTAGTCAAATGATCATCTTATCATGCATAGTTTACAGTGAAGTCATCATCTTATCATGTATAGTTTACAGTCAAGTGATCATCTTATCATGTATAGTTTACAGTCACGTGATCATCTTATCATGTATAGTTTACAGTCAAGTGATCATCTTATCATGTAATTTTAGAGTCAAGTGATCATCTTATCATGCATAGTTTACAGTCAAGTGATCATCTTATCATGTATAGTTTACAGTCAAGTGATCATCTTATCATGTATAGTTTACAGTGAAGTGATCATCTTATCATGTATAGTTTACAGTCAAGTGATCATCTTATCATGTATAGTTTACAGCCAGGTAAACATCTTATCATGTAATGTATAGTCGCGTGATAATCTTATCATGTATAGTTTCCCGTCAAGTGATGATATGTATAGTTTACAGTCACGTGGTAATCTTCTCATGTATGGTTTACAGTCAAGTGATCATCTTATCATGTATAGTTTACAGTCAAGTGATCATCTTATCATGTAATTTTACAGTCAAGTGATCATCTTATCATGTATAATTAACAGTCAAGTGATCATCTTATCATGTATAGTTTAGGCAAGTGATCATCTTATCATGTATAGATTACAGTCACGTGATCATCTTATCATGTATAGTTTACAGTCAAGTGATCATCTTATCATGTAATTTTACAGTCAAGTGATCATCTTATCATGTATATTTAACAGTCAAGTGATCATCTTATCATGTATTGTTTACAGTCAAGTTATCATCTTATCATGTAATTTTACAGTCAAGTTATTATCTTAACATGTATAGTTTACAGTGAAGTGATCATCTTATCATGTATAGTTTAGTCACGTGATCATCTTATCATGTAATGTATAGGCCACGTGATCATCTTATCATGTAATGTTTAGTCAAATGATCATCTTATCATGCATAGTTTACAGTCAAGTGATGATCTTATCATGTATAGTTTACAGTCAAGTGATCATCTTATCATGCATAGTTTAGTCACGTGATCATCTTAGCATGCAATTTTACAGTCACGTGATCATCTTATCATGTAATGTTTACCGTCACGTGAACATCTTATCATGCATAGTTTACAGTCAAGTGATCATCTTATCATGTATAGTTTAGTCAAGTGATCATCTTATCATGCATAGTTTACAGTCAAGTGATCATCTTAACATGCATATTTTAGTCAAGTGATCATCGTATCAGGTAATGTATGCAGTCATGTGATCTTCTTATCATGTATAGTTTACAGTCAAGTGATCATCTTATCATGTATAGATTACAGTCAAATGATCATCTTATCATGTATAGTTTACAGTCAAGTGATCATTTTATCATGTATAGTTTACAGTCACGTGATCTTCTTATCATGTATGTTTAGTCACGTGATCATCTTATTATGTATAGTTTACAGTCACGTGATCATCTTATCATGTATAGTTTACAGTCAAGTGATCATTTTATCCTGTATAGTTTACAGTCAAGTGATCATCGTATCATGTATAGTTTACAGTCAAGTGATCATCTTATCATGTAATTTTACAGTCAAATTATCATCTTATCATGTATAGCTTACAGTCAAGTGATCATCTTATCATGCATAGTTTACAGTCAAGTGACCATCTTATCATGTAATTTTACCGTCAAGTGATCATCTTATCATGTATAGTTTACAGTCAAGTGACCATCTTATCATGTAATTTTACAGTCAAGTGATCATCTTATCATGTAATGTTTAGTCAAGTGATCATCTTATCATGTATAGTTTAGTCAAATGATCATCTTATCATGTATAGTTTACAGTCACGTGATCATCTTATCATGTATAGTTTCCCGTCACGTGATCATATGTATAGTTTACAGTCACCTGGTAATCTTATCATGTATGGTTTAAGTCAAGTGATCATCTTATCATGTATAGTTTACCGTCACGTGATCATCTTATCATGCATAGTTTACAGTCAAATGATCATCTTATCATGCATAGCTTACAGTCACGTGATCATCTTATCATGTATAGTTTACAGTCAAGTGATCATCTTAGCACGTATAGTTTACAGTCACGTGATCATCTTATGTAAAGTTTAGTCAAATGATTATCTTATCATGCATAGTTTACAGTGAAGTCATCATCTTATCATTTATAGTTTACAGTCAAGTGATAATCTTATCATGTATAGTTTACAGCCAAGTAATCATCTTATCATGTCATGTATAGTCGCGTGATAATCTTTTCATGTAATGTTTAGTCAAGTGATCATCTTATCATGTATAATTTAGTCAAATGATCATCTTATCATGTATAGTTTACAGTCACGTGATCATCTTATCATGTATAGTTTCCCGTCACGTGATCATATGTATAGTTTACAGTCACGTGGTAATCTTATCATGTATAGTTTACAGTCAAGTGATCATGTTATCATGTATAGTTTACAGTCACGTGATCATCTTATCATGTATAGTTTACAGTCAAGTGATCATCTTATCATGCATAGTTTACAGTCAAGTGATCATCTTATCATGTATAGTTTACAGCCAGGTAATCATCTTATCATGTATAGTTTACAGTCAAGTGATCATCTTATCATGTATAGTTTACAGTCAAGTGATCATCTTATCATGTATAGTTTACAGTCAAGTGATCATGTTATCATGTATAGTTTACAGTCAAGTGATCATCTTATCATGTATAGTTTACATCCAAGCAATCATCTTATCATGTAATGTATAGTCGCGTGATAATCTTATCATGTAATGTTTAGTCAAGTGATCATCTTATCATGTATAGTTTACAGTCTAGTGATCATCTTAACATGTATAGTTTACATTCAAGTGATCATCTTATCATGTAATTTTACAGTCAAGTGATCATCTTATCATGTATAGTTTACAGTCTATTGATCATCTTATCATGTATAGTTTACAATCAAGTGATCATCTTATCATGTATAGTTTACAGTCAAGTGATAATCTTATCATGTATAGTTTACAGCCAAGTAATCATCTTATCATGTAATGTATAGTCGCGTGATAATCTTTTCATGTAATGTTTAGTCAAGTGATCATCTTATCATGTATAATTTAGTCAAATGATCATCTTATCATGTATAGTTTACAGTCACGTGATCATCTTATCATGTATAGTTTCCCGTCACGTGATCATATGTATAGTTTACAGTCACGTGGTAATCTTATCATGTATAGTTTACAGTCAAGTGATCATGTTATCATGTATAGTTTACAGTCACGTGATGATCTTATCATGTATAGTTTCCCGTCACGTGATCATATGTATAGTTTACAGTCACGTGGTAATCTTATCATGTATAGTTTACAGTCAAGTGATCATGTTATCATGTATAGTTTACAGTCACGTGATCATCTTATCATGTATAGTTTACAGTCACGTGATCATCTTATCATGTATAGTTTACAGTCAAGTGATCATCTTATCATGTATAGTTTACAGTCAAGTGATCATGTTATCATGTATAGTTTACAGTCAAGTGATCATCTTATCATGTATAGTTTACATCCAAGCAATCATCTTATCATGTAATGTATAGTCGCGTGATAATCTTATCATGTAATGTTTAGTCAAGTGATCATCTTAACATGTATAGTTTACATTCAAGTGATCATCTTATCATGTAATTTTACAGTCAAGTGATCATCTTATCATGCATAGCTTACAGTCACGTGATCATCTTATCATGTATAGTTTACAGTCTATTGACCATCTTATCATGTATAGTTTACAGTCAAGTGATCATCTTATCATGTATAGTTTACAGTCAAGTGATCATCTTATCATGTATAGTTTACAGTCAAGTGATCATCTTATCATGTATAGTTTCCAATCAAATGATCATCTTATCATGCATAGCTTATAGTCACGTTATCATCTTATCTTGTATTGTTTACAGTCAAATGATCATCTTATCATGTATAGTTCAGTCAAGTGATAATCTTATCATGTATAGTTTACAGTCACGTGATCATCTTATCATGTATAGTTTACAGTCAAATGATAATCTTATCATGTAATGTTTAGTCAAGTGATCATCTTATCATGTATAGTTTATATTCAAGTGATCATCTTATCATGTAATTTTACAGTCTAGTGATCATCTTATCATGCATAGTTTACATTCAAGTGATCATCTTATCATGTAATTTTACAGTCAAGTGATCATGTTATCATGTATAGTTTACAGTCTATTGATCATCTTATCATGTATAATTTACAATCAAGTGATCATCTTATCATGTATAGTTTACAGTCAGGTGATCATCTTATCATGTATAGTTTACAGTCTATTGATCATCTTTTCATGTATAGTTTACAATCAAGTGATCATCTTATCATGCATAGTTTACAGTCAAATGATCATCTTACCATGCATAGTTTACGGTCAAGTGATCATCTTATCATGCATAGCTTACAGTCAAATGATCATCTTACCATGTATAGCTTACAGTCAAGTGATCATCTTATCATGTATAGTTTACAATCAAGTGATCATCTTATCATGCATAGTTTACAGTCTATTGATCATCTTATCATGTATAGTTTACAATCAAGTGATCATCTTATCATGCATAGTTTACAGTCAAATGATCATCTTACCATGTATAGTTTACAGTCAAGTGATCATCTTATCATGTATAGTTTACAGTCACGTGATCATCTTATCATGTATAGTTTACAGTCAAATGATCATCTTATCATGTAATTTTACAGTCAAGTGATCATGTTATCATGTATAGTTTACAGTCTATTGATCATCTTATCATGTATAATTTACAATCAAGTGATCATCTTATCATGTATAGTTTACAGTCTATTGATCATCTTATCATGTATAGTTTACAATCAAGTGATCATCTTATCATGCATAGTTTACAGTCTATTGATCATCTTATCATGTATAGTTTACAATCAAGTGATCATCTTATGATGCATAGTTTACAGTCAAATGATCATCTTATCATGTATAGTTCAGTCAAGTGATCATCTTATCATGTATAGTTTACAGTCAAGTGATCATCTTATCATGTATAGATTACAGGCTAGTGATCATCTTATCATGTATAGATTACAGACCCGTGCTCATCTCATCATGTATAGTTCAGTCAAGTGATCATCTTATCATGTATAGTTTACTGTCAAGTGATCATCTTATCATGTATAGTTTACATTCAAGTGATCATCTTATCATGTAATGCATAGTCACGTGATCATCTTATCATGTAATGTTTAGTCAAGTGATCATATTATCATGTATAGTTTACAGTCAAGTGATCATCTTATCATGTAATTTTACAGTCAAGTGATCATCTTATCATGTATAGTTTACAGTCAAGTGATCATCTTATCATGTATAGTTTACAGTCAAGTGATCATCTTATCATGTAATTTTAGAGTCAAGTGATCATCTTATCATGTATAATTTACAGTGAAGTGATCATCTAATCATGAATAGTTTAGTCAATTGATCATCTTAGCATGCATAGTTTACAGTCAAATGATCATCTTATCATGCATAGTTTAGTCAAGTGATCATCTTATCATGTATAATTTACAGTCAAATGATCATCTTATCATGTAGAACTTAGTCAAGTGATCATCTTATCATGTATAATTTACAGTCAAGTGATCATCTTATCATGTATAGTTTAGTCAAGTGATCATCTTATCATGTATAACTTACAGTGAAGTGATCATTGTATCATGTATAGTTTACAGTCAAGTGATCTTCTTATCATGTATAGTTTACAGTCACGTGATCATCTTATCATTTAATGTTCACAGTCAAGTGATGATCTTATCATGTATAGTTTAGTCAAGTTTTCATCTTATCATGTATAGTTTACAGTCAAATGATAATCTTATCATGTATAGTTTACAGTCAAGTGATCATCTTATCATGTATAGTTTACAGTCAAATGATCATCTTATCATGTATAGTTCAGTCAAGTGATCATCTTATCATGTATAGTTTACAGTCAAGTGATCATCTTATCATGTATAGATTACAGGCAAGTGATCATCTTATCATGTATAGATTACAGACACGTGCTCATGTCATCATGTATAGTTCAGTCAAGTGATCATCTTATCATGTATAGTTTACTGTCAAGTGATCATCTTATCATGTATAGTTTACATTCGAGTGATCATCTTATCATGTAATGCAGTCACGTGATCATCTTATCATGTAATGTTTAGTCAAGTGATGATATTATCATGTATAGTTTACAGTCAAGTGATCATCTTATCATGTAATTTTACAGTCAAGTGATCATCTTATCATGTATAGTCTACAGTCAAGTGATCATCTTATCATGTATAGTTTACAGTCAAGTGATCATCTTATCATGTAATTTTAGGGTCAAGTGATCATCTTATCATGTATAATTTACAGTGAAGTGATCATCTAATCATGAATAGTTTAGTCAATTGATCATCTTAGCATGCATAGTTTACAGTCAAATGATCATCTTATCATGCATAGTTTAGTCAAGTGATCATTTTATCATGTATAATTTACAGTCAAATGATCATCTTATCATGTAGAACTTAGTCAAGTGATCATCTTATCATGTATAGCTTACAGTCAAGTGATCATCTTATCATGTATAGTTTAGTCAAGTGATCATCTTATCATGTATAACTTACAGTGAAGTGATCATTTTATCATGTATAGTTTACAGTCAAGTGATCTTCTTATCATGTATAGTTTACAGTCACGTGATCATCTTATCATTTAATGTTCACAGTCAAGTGATCATCTTATCATGTATAGTTTAGTCAAGTTTTCATCTTATCATGTATAGTTTACAGTCAAATGATAATCTTATCATGTATAGTTTACAGTCAAGTGATCATCTTATCATGTATAGTTTACAGTCAAGTGATCATCTTATCTTGTATTGTTTACAGTCAAGTGATCATCTTATCATGTATAGTTTACAGTCAAGTGATCATCTTATCTTGTATTGTTTACAGTCAAGTGATCGTCTTATCATGTATAGTTTACAGTCAAGTGATCATCTTATCTTGTATTGTTTACAGTCAAGTGATCGTATTATCATTTATAGTTTACAGTGAAGTAATCATCTTATCATGTATAGTTTACAATCAAGTGATCATCTTATCATGTATTGTTTACAGTCTGGTGATCATCTTATCATGTATAGTTTACAGTGAAGTGATCATCTTATCATGTATAGCTTACAGTCAAGTGATCATCTTATCATGTATAGTTTACAATGAAGGGATCATCTTATGATGTATAGTTTACAGTCTGGTGATCATCTTATCATGTATAGTTTACAGTCAAGTGATCGTCTTATCATGTATAGTTTACAGTGAAGTGATCATCTTATCATGTATAGCTTACAGTCAAGTGATCATCTTATCATGTATAGTTTACAATGAAGGGATCATCTTATGATGTATAGTTTACAGTCTGGTGATCATCTTATCATGTATAGTTTACAGTCAAGTGATCATCTTATCATGTATAGTTTACAATCAAGTGATCATCTTATCATGTATTGTTTACAGTCTGGTGATCATCTTATCATGTATAGTTTACAGTCAAGTGATCATCTTATCATGTATTGTTTACAATCAAGTGATCATCTTATCATGTATAGTTTACAATGAAGGGATCATCTTATGATGTATAGTTTACAGTCAAGTGATCATCTTATCATGTATAGTTTACAGTCAAGTGATCATCTCATCATGTATAGCTTACAGTAAAGGGATCATCTTATCATGTATAGTTTACAGTCAAGTGATCATCCTATCATGTATAGTTTACAGTCAAGTGATCATCTTATCATGCATAGCTTACAGTCAAGTGATCATCTTATCATGTATAGTTTACTGTTAAGTGATCATCTTATCATGTATAGTTTACAGTCAAGTGATCATCTTATCATGTATAGTTAACAGTCAAGTGATCAACTTATCATGTATAGTTTAGTCAAGTGATCATCTTATCAAGTATAGATTACAGTCACGTGATCATCTTATCATGTATAGTTTACAGTCAAGTGATCATCTTATCATGTAATTTTACAGTCAAGTGATCATATTATCATGTATAGTTAACAGTCAAGTGATCATTTTATCATGTATTGTTTACAGTCAAGTGATCATCTTACCATGTATAGTTTAGTCACGTGATCATCTTAGCATGCAGTTTTACAGTCACGTGATCATCTTATCATGTAATGTTTACCGTCACGTGATCATCTTATCATGTATAGTTTACAGTCAAGTGATCATCTTAACATGCATAGTTTAGTCAAGTGATCATCTTATCAGGTAATGTATACAGTCATGTGATCTTCTTATCATGTATAGTTTACAGTCAAGTGATCATCTTATCATGTATAGATTACAGTCAAATGATCATCTTATCATGTATAGTTTACAGTCAAGTGATCATTTTATCATGTATAGTTTACAGTCACGTGATCTTCTTATCATGTATGCTTAGTCACGTGATCATCTTATTATGTATAGTTTACAGTCACGTGATCATCTTATCATGCATAGTTTACAGTCAAGTGATCATCTTATCATGTAATTTTACAGTCAAATGATCATCTTATCATGTATAGCTTACAGTCAAGTGATCATCTTATCATGCATAGTTTACAGTCAAGTGACCATCTTATCATGTAATTTTACAGTCAAGTGATCATCTTATCATGTATAGTTTACAGTCAAGTGATCATCTTATCATGTATAGTTTTCAGTCACATGATCTTCATATCATGTATGTTTAGTCACGTGATCATCTTATTATGCATAGTTTACCGTCACGTGATCATCTTATCATGTAAAGTTTACAGTTAAGTGATCATCTTATCATGTATTGTTTACAGTCAAGTGATCATTTTATCCTGTATAGTTTACAGTCAAGTGATCATCTTATCATGTATAGTTTACAGTCAAGTGATCATCTTATCATGTATAGTTTACAGTCAAGTGATCATTTTATCATGTAATTTTACAGTCAACTGGTCATCTTATCATGAATAGTTTACATTCAAGTGATCATCTTATCATGCATAGTTTACAGTCAGGTGACCATCTTATCATGTAATTTTACAGTCAAGTGATCATCTTATCATGTATAGTTTACAGTCAAGTGATCATCTTATCATGTATAGTTTACTGTCAAGTGATCATCTTATCATGCATAGCTGACAGTGAAGTGATCATCTTATCATGTATAGTTTACAGTCACGTGATCATCTTATAATGTATAGTTTACAGTCAAGTGATCATATTATCATGTATAGTTTACATTCCAGTGATCATCTTATCATGTATAGTTTACAGTCAAGTGATCATCTTATCATGTATAGTTTACATTCAAGTGATCATCTTATCATGTAATTTTAGAGTTAAGTTATCATTTTATCATGTATAGTTTGCAGTGAAGTGATCATCTTATCATGTATAGTTTAGTCACGTGATCATCTTATCATGTATAGTTTAGTCAAGTGGTCATCTTATCATCTATAGTTTACAGTCAAGTGATCATCTTATCATGAATAGTTTACAGTCAAGTGATCATCTTATCATTTATAGCTTACAGGCAAGTGATCATATTATCATGTAATGTATACAGTCACGTGATCTTTTGATGATGTATAGTTTACAGTCAAGTGATCATCGTATCATGTATAGTTTAGTTAAATGATCATCTTATCATGTATAGCTTACAGTGAAGTGATAATCTTATCATGTATAGCTTACAGTCAAGTGATCATCTTATCATGTATAGCTTAGTCAAGTGATCATCTTATCATGCATAGTTTACAGTCACGTGATCATCTTATCATGTATAGTTTAGAGTCAAGTGATAATCTTATTATGTATAGTTTACAGTTTAGTGATCATCTTATCATGTATAGTTTAGTCACGTGATCATCTTAGCATGTATTTTTTCCAGTCACGTGATCATTTTATCATGTAACGTTTACAGTCAGTTGATCATCTTATCATGAAACGTTTACAGTCACGTGATCATCTGATAATGTACATCTTAGTCAAGTGATCATCTTATCATGTAATGTATAGTCACGTGATCATCTTATCATGTAATGTTTAGTCAAGTGATCATCTTATCATGTATAGCTCACAGTCAAGTGATCATCTTATCATGTATAGTTTTCAGTCAACTCATCATCTTATCATGTATAATTTAGTCAAGTGATCATCTTATCATGTAATGTATACAGTCACGTGATCATCTTATCATGTATAGTTTAGTCAAGTGATCATCTTATCATGCATAGTTTACAGTGAAGTGATCATCTTATCATGCAATTTTGCAGTAAAGTGATCATCTTATCATGTAGTGTTTACTGTCAAGGGGTCATCTTAGCATGTATAGTTTACAGTCAAGTGATCATCTTATCATGTATAGTTTACAGTCAAGTGATCATCTTATCATGCATAGTTTAGTCAAGTGATCATCTTATCATGTATAGATTACAGTCACTTGATCATCTTATCATGTATATTTTACAGTCAAGTGATCATCTTATCATGTAATGCTTAAAGTCAAGTGATCATCTTATCATGTATAGTTTACAATCTAGTGATCATCTTATCATGTATAGTTTACAGTCAAGTGATCATCTTATCATGTAATTTTACAGTCAAGTGTTCATCTTATCATGTATAGTTTACAGTCAAGTGATCATCTTATCATGTATAGTATACAGTCAAGTGATCATCTTATCATGTAATTTTACAGTCAAGTTATCATCTTATCATGTAATTTTACAGTCAAATTATCATCTTATCATGTATAGTTTGCAGTGAAGTGATCATCTTATCATATATAGTTTAGTCACGTGATCATCTTAGCATGTAGTTTTACAGTCACGTGATCATCTTATCATGTAACGTTTACAGTCACGTGATCATCTTATCATGTATAGTTTAGTCAAGTGGTCATCTTATCATGTATAGTTTACAGTCAAGTGATCATCTTATCATGAATAGTTTACAGTCAAGTGATCATCTTATCATTTATAGCTTACAGTCAAGTGATTATCTTATCATGTAATGTATACAGTCACGTGATCTTTTCATGATGTATAGCTTACAGTCAAGTGATCATCGTATCATGTATAGTTTAGTTAAATGATCATCTTATCATGTATAGCTTACAGTCAAGTGATCATCTTATCATGTATAGCTTAGTCAAGTGATCATCTTATCTTGCATAGTTTACAGTCACGTGATCATCTTATCATGTATAGGTTAGAGTCAAGTGATAATCTTATTATGTATAGTTTACAGTTTAGTGATCATCTTATCATGTATAGTTTAGTCACGTGATCATCTTAGCATGTATTTTTACAGTCACGTGATCATTTTATCATGTAACGTTTACAGTCACGTGATCATCTTATCATGAAACGTTTACAGTCACGTGATCATCTTATCATGTATATCTTAGTCAAGTGATCATCTTATCATGTAATGTATAGTCACGTGATCATCTTATCATGTAATGTTTAGTCAAGTGATCATCTTATCATGTATAGCTTACAGTCAAGTGATCATCTTATCATGTATAGTTTACAGTCAACTCATCATCTTATCATGTATAATTTAGTCAAGTGATCATCTTATCACGTAATGTATACAGTCACGTGATCTTCTTATCATGTATAGTTTACAGTCAAGTGATCATCTTATCATGTATAGTTTAGTCAAGTGATCATCTTATCATGCATAGTTTACAGTGAAGTGATCATCTTATCATGTAATTTTGCAGTAAAGTGATCATCTTATCATGTAGTGTTTACTGTCAAGGGGTCATCTTAGCATGTATAGTTTACAGTCAAGTGATCATCTTATTATGTATAGTTTACAGTCAAGTGATCATCTTATCATGCATAGTTTAGTCAAGTGATCATCTTATCATGTATAGATTACAGTCACTTGATCATCATATCATGTATATTTTACAGTCAAGTGATCATCTTATCATGTAATTTTACAGTCAAGTGTTCATCTTATCATGTATAGTTTACAGTCAAGTGATCATCTTATCATGTATAGTATACAGTCAAGTGATCATCTTATCATGTAATTTTACAGTCAAGTTATCATCTTATCATGTATAGTTTACAGTCAAGTGATCATCTTATCATGTATAGTTTATTCACGTGATCATCTTCGCATGTAGTTTTACAGTCACGTGATTATCTTATCATGAAACGTTTACAGTCACGTGATCATCTTATCATGTATAGCTTAGTCAAGTGATCATCTTATCATGTAATGTATAGTCTCGTGATCATTTTATCATGTAATGTTTAGTCAAGTGATCATCTTATCATGCATAGCTTACAGTCAAGTGATCGTCTTATCATGTATAGTTTACAGTCAAGTGATCATCGTATCATGTATAGTTTAGTCAAATGATCATCTTATCATGAATAGCTTACAGTGAAGTGATCATTTTATCACATATAGTTTACAGTCAAGTGATCATCTTATCATGTATAGTTTATAGTCAAGTGATCATCTTTTCATGTATATCTTACATTCAAGTGATCATCTTATCATGTATAGCTTAGTCAAGTGATCATCTTATCTTGCATAGTTTACAGTCACGTGATCATCTTATCATGTATAGTTTACAGTCAAGTGATAATTTTATCATGTATAGTTTACAGTTTAGTGATAATCTTATCATGTATAGTTTACATTCAAGTGATCATGTTTTCATGTAATTTTACAGTCAAGTTATCATCTTATCATGTATAGTTTACAGTGAAGTGATCATCTTATCATGTATAATTTAGTCACGTGATCATCTTAGCATGTATTTTTACAGTCACGTGATCATTTTATCATGTAACGTTTACAGTCACGTGATCATCTTATCATGAAACGCTTACAGTCACGTGATCATCTTATCATGTATATCTTAGTCAAGTGATCATCTTATCATGTAATGTATAGTCACGTGATCATCTTATCATGTAATGTTTAGTCAAGTGATCATCTTATCATGTATAGTTTACAGTCAAGTCATCATCTTATCATGTATAATTTAGTCAAGTGCTCATCTTATCATGTAATGTATACAGTCACGTGATCTTCTTATCATGTATAGTTTCCAGTCAAGTGATCATCTTATCATGTATAGTTTAGTCAAGTGATCATCTTATCATGCATAGTTTACAGTGAAGTGATCATCTTATCATCTAATTTTACAGTCAAGTGATCATCTTATCATGTGTAGTTTACAATCAAGTGATCATCTTATCATGTATAGTTTACAGTCAAGTGATCATATTATCATGTATAGTTTAGTCAAGTGATCATCTTATCATGTATAGATTACAGTCACGTGATCATCTTATCATGTATATTTTACAGTCAAGTGATCATCTTATCATGTAATGCATAGTCACGAGATCATCTTATCATGTAATGCTTAAAGTCAAGTGATCATCTTATCATGTATAGTTTACAATCTAGTGATCATCTTATCATGTATAGTTTACAGTCAAGTGATCATCTTATCATGTAATTTTACAGTGAAGTGTTCATCTTATCATGTATAGTTTACAGTCAAGTGATCATCTTATCATGTATAGTATACAGTCAAGTGATCATCTTATCATGTAATTTTACAGTCAAGTTATCATCTTATCATGTATAGTTTACAGTGAAGTGATCATCTTATCATGTTTAGTTTAGTCACGTGATCATCTTAGCATGTAGTTTTACAGTCACGTGAATATCTTATCATGAAACGTTTACAGTCACGTGATCATCTTATCATGTATAGCTTAGTCAAGTGATCATCTTATCATGTAATGTATAGTCACGTGATCATCTTATCATGTAATGTTTAGTCAAGTGATCATCTTATCATGTATAGTTTATACTCAAGTGATCATCTTATCATTTAATTTTACAGTCATGTGACCATGTTTTCATGTATAGTTTACAGTCAAGTGATCATCTTATCATGTATAGTATACAGTCAAGTGATCATCTTATCATATATAGTTTACAGTCAAGTGATCATCTTATAATGTACTTTTGCAGTCAAGTGATCATCTTATCATGTATAGTTTACATTCAAGTGATCATCTTATCATGTAATTTTACAGTCAAGTTATCATCTTATCATGTAATTTTACAGTCAAGTGATCATCTTATCATTTATAGTTTGCATTCAAGTGATCATCTTATCTTGTAATTTTACAGTCACGTTATCATCTTATCATGTATAGTTTACAGTGAAGTGATGATTTTATCATGTATAGTTTAGTCACGTGATGATCTTATCATGTAACGTTTACAGTCACGTGATCATCTTATCATGAAACGTTTACAGTCACGTGATCATCTTATCATGTATAGCTTAGTCAAGTGATCATCTTATCATGTAATGTATAGTCACGTGATCATCTTATCATGTAATGCTTAGTCAAGTGATCACCTTATCATGTATAGTTTACAGTCAAGTGATCGTCTTATCATGTATAGTTTACAGTCAAGTGATCATCTTATCATGCATAGTTTTCAGTCAAGTGATCATCTTATCATGCATAGTTTATAGTCAAGTGATCATTTTATCATGTATAGTTTACAGTCACGTGATCATCTTATCATGTATAGTTTACAGTCAAGTGATCATCTTATCATGTATAGTTTACAGTCAAGTGATCATCTTATCATGTATAGTTTACAGTCAAGTGATCATCTTATCATGCATAGTTTACAGTGAAGTGATCATCTTATCATGTATAGTTTACAGTCAAGTTATCATCTTATCATGTATAGCTTACAGTCAAGTGATCATCTTATCATGTATAGTTTACAGTGAAGTGATCATCTTATCATGTATAGTTTACAGTGAAGTGATCATCTTATCATGTATAGTTTACAGTCAAGTTATCATCTTATCATGTATAGCTTACAGTCAAGTGATCATCTTATCATGTATAGTTTACAGTGAAGTGATCATCTTATCATGTATAGTTTACAGTCAAGTGATCATCTTATTACGTTTAGTTTACATTCAAGTGATCATCTTATCATGTAATTTTACAGTCAAGTTATCATCTTATCATGTATAGTTTGCAGTTAAGTGATCATCTTATCATGTATAGTTTAGTCACGTGATCATCTTAGCATGTAGTTTTACAGTCACGTGATCATCTTATCATATAACCTTTACAGTTACGTGATCATCTTATCATGTATAATATAGTCAAGGGATAATCTTATCATGTATAGTTTAGTCAAGTGATCATCTTATCATGAATAGTTTACAGTCAAGTGATCATCTTATCATGAATAGTTTACAGTCAAGTGATCATCTTATCATTTATAGCTTACAGTCAAGTGATCATCTTATCATGTATAATTTAGTCAAGTGATCATCTTATCATGTAATGTATACAGTCACGTGATCTTTTTATGATGTATAGTTTACAGTCAAGTGATCAGCGTATCATGTATAGTTTAGTCAAATGATCATCTTATCATGAATAGCTTACAGTGAAGTGATCATTTTATCACATATAGTTTACAGTCAAGTGATCATCTTATCATGTATAGTTTATAGTCAAGTGATCATCTTTTCATGTATATCTTACATTCAAGTGATCATCTTATCATGTATAGCTTAGTCAAGTGATCATCTTATCTTGCATAGTTTACAGTCACGTGATCATCTTATCATGTATAGTTTACAGTCAAGTGATAATTTTATCATGTATAGTTTACAGTTTAGTGATAATCTTATCATGTATAGTTTACATTCAAGTGATCATGTTTTCATGTAATTTTACAGTCAAGTTATCATCTTATCATGTATAGTTTACAGTGAAGTGATCATCTTATCATGTATAATTTAGTCACGTGATCATCTTAGCATGTATTTTTACAGTCACGTGATCATTTTATCATGTAACGTTTACAGTCACGTGATCATCTTATCATGAAACGCTTACAGTCACGTGATCATCTTATCATGTATATCTTAGTCAAGTGATCATCTTATCATGTAATGTATAGTCACGTGATCATCTTATCATGTAATGTTTAGTCAAGTGATCATCTTATCATGTATAGTTTACAGTCAAGTCATCATCTTATCATGTATAATTTAGTCAAGTGCTCATCTTATCATGTAATGTATACAGTCACGTGATCTTCTTATCATGTATAGTTTCCAGTCAAGTGATCATCTTATCATGTATAGTTTAGTCAAGTGATCATCTTATCATGCATAGTTTACAGTGAAGTGATCATCTTATCATCTAATTTTACAGTCAAGTGATCATCTTATCATGTGTAGTTTACAATCAAGTGATCATCTTATCATGTATAGTTTACAGTCAAGTGATCATATTATCATGTATAGTTTAGTCAAGTGATCATCTTATCATGTATAGATTACAGTCACGTGATCATCTTATCATGTATATTTTACAGTCAAGTGATCATCTTATCATGTAATGCATAGTCACGAGATCATCTTATCATGTAATGCTTAAAGTCAAGTGATCATCTTATCATGTATAGTTTACAATCTAGTGATCATCTTATCATGTATAGTTTACAGTCAAGTGATCATCTTATCATGTAATTTTACAGTGAAGTGTTCATCTTATCATGTATAGTTTACAGTCAAGTGATCATCTTATCATGTATAGTATACAGTCAAGTGATCATCTTATCATGTAATTTTACAGTCAAGTTATCATCTTATCATGTATAGTTTACAGTGAAGTGATCATCTTATCATGTTTAGTTTAGTCACGTGATCATCTTAGCATGTAGTTTTACAGTCACGTGAATATCTTATCATGAAACGTTTACAGTCACGTGATCATCTTATCATGTATAGCTTAGTCAAGTGATCATCTTATCATGTAATGTATAGTCACGTGATCATCTTATCATGTAATGTTTAGTCAAGTGATCATCTTATCATGTATAGTTTATACTCAAGTGATCATCTTATCATTTAATTTTACAGTCAAGTGACCATGTTTTCATGTATAGTTTACAGTCAAGTGATCATCTTATCATGTATAGTATACAGTCAAGTGATCATCTTATCATATATAGTTTACAGTCAAGTGATCATCTTATCATGTACTTTTGCAGTCAAGTGATCATCTTATCATGTATAGTTTACATTCAAGTGATCATCTTATCATGTAATTTTACAGTCAAGTTATCATCTTATCATGTAATTTTACAGTCAAGTGATCATCTTATCATTTATAGTTTGCATTCAAGTGATCATCTTATCTTGTAATTTTACAGTCACGTTATCATCTTATCATGTATAGTTTACAGTGAAGTGATGATTTTATCATGTATAGTTTAGTCACGTGATGATCTTATCATGTAACGTTTACAGTCACGTGATCATCTTATCATGAAACGTTTACAGTCACGTGATCATCTTATCATGTATAGCTTAGTCAAGTGATCATCTTATCATGTAATGTATAGTCACGTGATCATCTTATCATGTAATGCTTAGTCAAGTGATCACCTTATCATGTATAGTTTACAGTCAAGTGATCGTCTTATCATGTATAGTTTACAGTCAAGTGATCATCTTATCATGCATAGTTTTCAGTCAAGTGATCATCTTATCATGCATAGTTTATAGTCAAGTGATCATCTTATCATGTATAGTTTACAGTCACGTGATCATCTTATCATGTATAGTTTACAGTCAAGTGATCATCTTATCATGTATAGTTTACAGTCAAGTGATCATCTTATCATGTATAGTTTACAGTCAAGTGATCATCTTATCATGCATAGTTTACAGTGAAGTGATCATCTTATCATGTATAGTTTACAGTCAAGTTATCATCTTATCATGTATAGCTTACAGTCAAGTGATCATCTTATCATGTATAGTTTACGGTGAAGTGATCATCTTATCATGTATAGTTTACAGTGAAGTGATCATCTTATCATGTATAGTTTACAGTCAAGTTATCATCTTATCATGTATAGCTTACAGTCAAGTGATCATCTTATCATGTATAGTTTACAGTGAAGTGATCATCTTATCATGTATAGTTTACAGTCAAGTGATCATCTTATTATGTTTAGTTTACATTCAAGTGATCATCTTATCATGTAATTTTACAGTCAAGTTATCATCTTATCATGTATAGTTTGCAGTTAAGTGATCATCTTATCATGTATAGATTAGTCACGTGATCATCTTAGCATGTAGTTTTACAGTCACGTGATCATCTTATCATATAACCTTTACAGTTACGTGATCATCTTATCATGTATAATATAGTCAAGGGATAATCTTATCATGTATAGTTTAGTCAAGTGATCATCTTATCATGAATAGTTTACAGTCAAGTGATCATCTTATCATGAATAGTTTACAGTCAAGTGATCATCTTATCATTTATAGCTTACAGTCAAGTGATCATCTTATCATGTATAATTTAGTCAAGTGATCATCTTATCATGTAATGTATACAGTCACGTGATCTTTTTATGATGTATAGTTTACAGTCAAGTGATCAGCGTATCATGTATAGTTTAGTCAAATGATCATCTTATCATGAATAGCTTACAGTGAAGTGATCATTTTATCACATATAGTTTACAGTCAAGTGATCATCTTATCATGTATAGTTTATAGTCAAGTGATCATCTTTTCATGTATATCTTACATTCAAGTGATCATCTTATCATGTATAGCTTAGTCAAGTGATCATCTTATCTTGCATAGTTTACAGTCACGTGATCATCTTATCATGTATAGTTTACAGTCAAGTGATAATCTTATCATGTATAGTTTACAGTTTAGTGATAATCTTATCATGTATAGTTTACATTCAAGTGATCATGTTTTCATGTAATTTTACAGTCAAGTTATCATCTTATCATGTATAGTCTACAGTGAAGTGATCATCTTATCATGTATAATTTAGTCACGTGATCATCTTAGCATGTATTTTCACAGTCACGTGATCATTTTATCATGTAACGTTTACAGTCACGTGATCATCTTATCATGAAACGCTTACAGTCACGTGATCATCTTATCATGTATATCTTAGTCAAGTGATCATCTTATCCTGTAATGTATAGTCACGTGATCATCTTTTCATGTAATGTTTAGTCAAGTGATCATCTTATCATGTATAGCTTACAGTCAAGTGATCATCTTATCATGTATAGTTTACAGTCAAGTCATCATCTTATCATGTATAATTTAGTCAAGTGCTCATCTTATCATGTAATGTATACAGTCACGTGATCTTCTTATCATGTATAGTTTCCAGTCAAGTGATCATCTTATCATGTATAGTTTAGTCAAGTGATCATCTTATCATGCATAGTTTACAGTGAAGTGATCATCTTATCATCTAATTTTACAGTCAAGTGATCATCTTATCATGTGTAGTTTACAATCAAGTGATCATCTTATCATGTATAGTTTACAGTCAAGTGATCATCTTATCATGTATAGTTTAGTCAAGTGATCATCTTATCATGTATAGATTACAGTCACGTGATCATCTTATCATGTATATTTTACAGTCAAGTGATCATCTTATCATGTAATGCATAGTCACGAGATCATCTTATCATGTAATGCTTAAAGTCAAGTGATCATCTTATCATGTATAGTTTACAATCTAGTGATCATCTTATCATGCATAGTTTACAGTGAAGTGATCATCTTATCATGTAATTTTACAGTGAAGTGTTCATCTTATCATGTATAGTTTACAGTCAAGTGATCATCTTATCATGTATAGTATACAGTCAAGTGATCATCTTATCATGTAATTTTACAGTCAAGTTATCATCTTATCATGTATAGTTTACAGTGAAGTGATCATCTTATCATGTTTAGTTTAGTCACGTGATCATCTTAGCATGTAGTTTTACAGTCACGTGAATATCTTATCATGAAACGTTTACAGTCACGTGATCATCTTATCATGTATTGCTTAGTCAAGTGATCATCTTATCATGTAATGTATAGTCACGTGATCATCTTATCATGTAATGTTTAGTCAAGTGATCATCTTATCATGTATAGTTTATACTCAAGTGATCATCTTATCATTTAATTTTACAGTCAAGTGACCATGTTTTCATGTATAGTTTACAGTCAAGTGATCATCTTATCATGTATAGTATACAGTCAAGTGATTATCTTATCATATATAGTTTACAGTCAAGTGATCATCTTATCATGTACTTTTGCAGTCAAGTGATCATCTCATCATGTATAGTTTACATTCAAGTGATCATCTTATCATGTAATTTTACAGTAAAGTTATCATCTTATCATTTATAGTTTACATTCAAGTGATCATCTTATCTTGTAATTTTACAGTCACGTTATCATCTTATCATGTATAGTTTACAGTGAAGTGATGATTTTATAATGTATAGTTTAGTCACGTGATGATCTTATCATGTAACGTTTACAGTCACGTGATCATCTTATCATGAAACCTTTACAGTCACGTGATCATATTATCATGTATAGCTTAGTCAAGTGATCATCTTATCATGTAATGTAATGTCACGTGATCATCTTATCATGTAATGTTTTGTCAAGTGATCATCTTATCATGCATAGTTTACAGTCAAGTGATCGTCTTATCATGTATAGTTTACAGTCAAGTGATCATCTTATCATGCATAGTTCTCAGTCAAGTGATCATCTTATCATGCATAGTTTACAGTCAAGTGATCATCTTATCATGTATAGTTTACAGTCACGTGATCATCTTATCATGTATAGTTTACAGTGAAGTGATCATCTTATCATGTATAGTTTACAGTCAAGTGATCATCTTATCATGTATAGTTTACAGTCAAGTGATCATCTTATCATGTATAGTTTACAGTGAAGTGATCATCTTATCATGTATAGTTTAGTCACGTGATCATCTTAGCATGTAGTTTTACAATCAAGTTATCATCTTATCATGTAATTTTACAGTCAAATGATCATCTTATCATGTATAGTTTACAGTCAAGTGATCATCTTATCATGTATAGTATACAGTCAAGTGATCATCTTATCATGTAATTTTACAGTCAAGTTATCATCTTATCATGTATAGTTTACAGTGAAGTTTTCATCTTATCATGTATAGTTTAGTCACGTGATCATCTTAGCATGTAGTTTTACAGTCACGTGAATATCTTATCATGAAACGTTTACAGTCACGTGA
The DNA here is from genome assembly GCA_963383655.1 of Bathymodiolus septemdierum. Lineage (NCBI taxonomy): Eukaryota > Metazoa > Mollusca > Bivalvia > Mytilida > Modiolidae > Bathymodiolus > Bathymodiolus septemdierum. The sequence continues at coordinate 63,419,622 of OY726521.1, forward strand.
TCATCTTATCATGTATAGCTTAGTCAAGTGATCATCTTATCATGTAATGTATAGTCACGTGATCATCTTATCATGTAATGTTTAGTCAAGTGATCATCTTATCATGTATAGTTTATACTCAAGTGATCATCTTATCATTTAATTTTACAGTCAAGTGATCATCTTTTCATGTATAGTTTGCAGTCAAGTGATCATCTTATCATGTATAGTATACAGTCAAGTGATCATCTTATCATGTATAGTTTACAGTCAAGTGATCATCTTATCATGTAATTTTACAGTCAAGTGATCATCTTATCATGTATAGTTTACATTCAAGTGATCATCTTATCATGTAATTTTACAGTCAAGTTATCATCTTATCATGTAATTTTACAGTCAAGTGATCATCTTATCATGTATAGTTTACATTCAAGTGATCATCTTATCATGTAATTTTACAGTCACGTTATCATCTTATCATGAATAGTTTACAGTGAAGTGATGATCTTATCATGTATAGATTAGTCACGTGATGATCTTATCATGTAACGTTTACAGTCACGTGATCATCTTATCATGAAACGTTTACAGTCACGTGATCATCTTATCATGTATAGCTTAGTCAAGTGATCATCTTATCATGTAATGTATAGTCACGTGATCATCTTATCATGTAATGTTTAGTCAAGTGATCATCTTATCATGCATAGCTTACAGTCAAGTGATCGTCTTATCATGTATAGTTTACAGTCAAGCGATCATCTTATCATGCATAGTTTTCAGTCAAGTGATCATCTTATCATGCATAGTTTACAGTCAAGTGATCATCTTATCATGTATAGTTTACAGTCACGTGATCATCTTATCATGTATAGTTTACAGTGAAGTGATCATCTTATCATGTATAGTTTACAGTCAAGTGATCATCTTATCATGTATAATTTACAGTCAAGTGATCATCTTATCATGTATAGTTTACAGTGAAGTGATCATCTTATCATGTATAGTTTAGTCACGTGATCATCTTAGCATGTAGTTTTACAGTCACGTGAATATCTTATCATGAAACGTTTACAGTCACGTGATCATCTTATCATGTATAGCTTAGTCAAGTGATCATCTTATCATGTAATGTATAGTCACGTGATCATCTTATCATGTAATGTTTAGTCAAGTGATCTTCTTATCATGTATAGTTTACACTCAAGTGATCATCTTATGATGTATAGTTTACAGTCAAGTGATCATCTTATCATGTAATTTTATAGTCAAGTGATCATCTTATCATGTATAGTTTACATTCAAGTGATCATCTTATCATGTAATTTTACAGTCAAGTTATCATCTTATCATGTAATTTTACAGTCAAGTGATCATCTTATCATGTATAGCTTAGTCAAGTGATCATCTTATCATGTAATGTATAGTCACGTGATCATCTTATCATGTATAGTTTACACTCAAGTGATCATCTTATCATGTATACTTTACAGTCAAGTGATCATCTTATCATGTAATTTTATAGTCAAGTGATCATCTTATCATGTATAGTTTACATTCAAGTGATCATATTATCATGTAATTTTACAGTCACGTTATCATCTTATCATGTATAGTTTACAGTGAAGTGATCATCTTATCATGTATAGCTTAGTCAAGTGATCATCTTATCATGTAATGTATAGTCACGTGATCATCTTATCATGTAATGTTTAGTCAAGTGATCATCTTATCATGCATAGTTTACAGTCAAGTGATCGTCTTATCATGTATAGTTTACAGTCAAGTGATCATCTTATCATGCATAGTTTTCAGTCAAGTGATGATCTTATCATGCATAGTTAACAGTCAAGTGATCATCTTATCATGTATAGTTTACAGTCACGTGATCATCTTATCATGTATAGTTTGCAGTGAAGTGATCATCTTATCATGTATAGTTTAGTCACGTGATCACCTTAGCATGTAATTTAAAGTAACGTGATCATCTTATCATGTAACGTTTACAGTCACGTGATCTTCCTATCATTTAATTTTACAGTCAAGTGATCATCTTTTCATGTATAGTTTACAGTCAAGTGATCATCTTATCATGTTTAGTATACAGTCAAGTGATCATCTTATCATGTATAGTTTACAGTCAAGTGATCATCTTATCATGTAATTTTACAGTCAAGTGATCATCTTATCATGTATAGTTTACATTCAAGTGATCATCTTATCATGTAATTTTACAGTCAAGTTATCATCTTATCATGTAATTTTACAGTCAAATGATCATCTTATCATGTATAGTTTACATTCAAGTGATCATCTTATCATGTAATTTTACAGTCACGTTATCATCTTATCATGTATAGTTTACAGTGAAGTGATGATCTTATCATGTATAGTTTAGTCACGTGATGATCTTATCATGTATAGCTTAGTCAAGTGATCATCTTTTCATGTAATGTATTGTCACGTGATCATCTTATGATGTAATGTTTAGTCAAGTGATCATCTTATCATGTATAGTTTACACTCAAGTGATCATCTTTTCATGTATAGTTTACAGTCAAGTGATCATCTTATCATGTAATTTTATAGTCAAGTGATCATCTTATCATGTATAGTTTACATTCAAGTGATCATCTTATCATGTAATTTTACAGTCAAGTTATCATCTTATCATGTAATTTTACAGTCAAGTGATCATCTTATCATGTATAGTTTACATTCAAGTGATCATCTTATCATGTAATTTTACAGTCACGTTATCATCTTATCATGTATAGTTTACAGTGAAGTGATCATCTTATCATGTATAGCTTAGTCAAGTGATCATCTTATCATGTAATGTATAGTCACGTGATCATCTTATCATGTAATGTTTAGTCAAGTGATCATCTTATCATGCATAGTTTACAGTCAAGTGATCGTCTTATCATGTATAGTTTACAGTCAAGTGATCATCTTATGATGCCTAGTTTTCAGTCAAGTGATGATCTTATCATGCATAGTTTACAGTCAAGTGATCATCTTATCATGTATAGTTTACAGTCACGTGATCATCTTATCATGTATAGTTTACAGTGAAGTGATCATCTTATCATGTATAGTTTACAGTCAAGTGATCATCTTATCATGTATAGTTTACAGTCAAGTGATCATCTTATCATGTATAGTTTACATTCAAGTGATCATCTTATCATGTAATTTTACAGTCACGTTATCATCTTATCATGTATAGTTTACAGTGAAGTGATGATCTTATCATGTATATATTAGTCACGTGATGATCTTATCATGTAACGTTTACAGTCACGTGATCATCTTATCATGAAACGTTTACAGTCACGTGATCATCTTATCATGTATAGCTTAGTCAAGTGATCATCTTATCATGTAATGTATAGTCACGTGATCATCTTATCATGTAATGTTTAGTCAAGTGATCATCTTATCATGCATAGCTTACAGTCAAGTGATCGTCTTATCATGTATAGTTTACAGTCAATTGATCATCTTATCATGCATAGTTTTCAGTCAAGTGATCATCTTATCATGCATAGTTTACAGTCAAGTGATCATCTTATCATGTATAGTTTACAGTCACGTGATCATCTTATCATGTATAGTTTACAGTCAAGTGATCATCTTATCATGTATAGTTTACAGTCAAGTGATCATCTTATCATGTATAATTTACAGTCAAGTGATCATCTTATCATGTATAGTTTACAGTGAAGTGATCATCTTATCATGTATAGATTAGTCACGTGATCATCTTAGCATGTAGTTTTACAGTCACGTGAATATCTTATCATGAAACGTTTACAGTCACGTGATCATCTTATCATGTATAGCTTAGTCAAGTGATCATCTTATCATGTAATGTATAGTCACGTGATCATCTTATCATGTAATGTTTAGTCAAGTGATCTTCTTATCATGTATAGTTTACACTCAAGTGATCATCTTATGATGTATAGTTTACAGTCAAGTGATCATCTTATCATGTAATTTTATAGTCAAGTGATCATCTTATCATGTATAGTTTACATTCAAGTGATCATCTTATCATATAATTTTACAGTCAAGTTATCATCTTATCATGTAATTTTACAGTCAAGTGATCATCTTATCATGTATAGCTTAGTCAAGTGATCATCTTATCATGTAATGTATAGTCACGTGATCATCTTATCATGTATAGTTTACACTCAAGTGTTCATCTTATCATGTATAGTTTACAGTCAAGTGATCATCTTATCATGTAATTTTATAGTCAAGTGATCATCTTATCATGTATAGTTTACATTCAAGTGATCATATTATCATGTAATTTTACAGTCACGTTATCATCTTATCATGTATAGTTTACAGTGAAGTGATCATCTTATCATGTATAGCTTAGTCAAGTGATCATCTTATCATGTAATGTATAGTCACGTGATCATCTTATCATGTAATGTTTAGTCAAGTGATCATCTTATCATGCATAGTTTACAGTCAAGTGATCGTCTTATCATGCATAGTTAACAGTCAAGTGATCATCTTATCATGTATAGTTTACAGTCACGTGATCATCTTATCATGTATAGTTTGCAGTGAAGTGATCATCTTATCATGTATAGTTTAGTCACGTGATCACCTTAGCATGTAATTTAAAGTAACGTGATCATCTTATCATGTAACGTTTACAGTCACGTGATCTTCTTATCATTTAATTTTACAGTCAAGTGATCATCTTTTCATGTATAGTTTACAGTCAAGTGATCATCTTATCATGTTTAGTATACAGTCAAGTGATCATCTTATCATGTATAGTTTACAGTCAAGTGATCATCTTATCATGTAATTTTACAGTCAAGTGATCATCTTATCATGTATAGTTTACATTCAAGTGATCATCTTATCATGTAATTTTACAGTCAAGTTATCATCTTATCATGTAATTTTACAGTCAAGTGATCATCTTATCATGTATAGTTTACATTCAAGTGATCATCTTATCATGTAATTTTACAGTCACGTTATCATCTTATCATGTATAGTTTACAGTGAAGTGATGATCTTATCATGTATAGTTTAGTCACGTGATGATCTTATCATGTATAGCTTAGTCAAGTGATCATCTTTTCATGTAATGTATTGTCACGTGATCATCTTATGATGTAATGTTTAGTCAAGTGATCATCTTATCATGTATAGTTTACACTCAAGTGATCATCTTTTCATGTATAGTTTACAGTCAAGTGATCATCTTATCATGTAATTTTATAGTCAAGTGATCATCTTATCATGTATAGTTTACATTCAAGTGATCATCTTATCATGTAATTTTACAGTCAAGTTATCATCTTATCATGTAATTTTACAGTCAAGTGATCATCTTATCATGTATAGTTTACATTCAAGTGATCATCTTATCATGTAATTTTACAGTCACGTTATCATCTTATCATGTATAGTTTACAGTGAAGTGATCATCTTATCATGTATAGCTTAGTCAAGTGATCATCTTATCATGTAATGTATAGTCACGTGATCATCTTATCATGTAATGTTTAGTCAAGTGATCATCTTATCATGCATAGTTTACAGTCAAGTGATCGTCTTATCATGTATAGTTTACAGTCAAGTGATGATCTTATCATGCCTAGTTTTCAGTCAAGTGATGATCTTATCATGCATAGTTTACAGTCAAGTGATCATCTTATCATGTATAGTTTACAGTCACGTGATCATCTTATCATGTATAGTTTACAGTGAAGTGATCATCTTATCATGTATAGTTTACAGTCAAGTGATCATCTTATCATGTATAGTTTACAGTTAAGTGATCATCTTATCATGTAACGTTTACAGTGAAGTGATCATCTTATCATGTATAGTTTACAGTCAAGTTATCATCTTATCATGTAATTTTACAGTCACGTTATCATCTTATCATGTATAGTTTGCAGTGAAGTGATCATCTTATCATGTATAGTTTAGTCACGTGATCACCTTAGCATGTAATTTTACAGTCACGTGATCATCTTATCATGTAACGTTTACAGTCACGTGATCATCTTATCATGTATAATATAGTCAAGTGATCATCTTATCATGTATAGTGTAGTCAAGTGATCATCTTATCATGAATAGTTTACAGTCAAGTGATCATCTTATCATTTATAGCTTACAGTCAAGTGATCATCTTATCATGTATAATTTAGTCAAGTGATCATCTTATCATGTAATGTATACAGTCACGTGATCTTTTTATGATGTATAGTTTACAGTCAAGTGATCATCGTACCATGTATAGTTTAGTCAAATGATCATCTTATCATGTATAGTTTACAGTGAAGTGATCATTTTATCATGTATAGTTTACAGTCAAGTGATCATCTTATCACGTATAGTTTATAGTCAAGTGATCATCTTATCATGTATAGCTTACAGTCAAGTGATCATCGTATCATGTATAACTTAGTCAAGTGAACATTTTATCTTGCATAGTTTACAGTCACGTGATCATCTTATCATGTATAGTTTACAGTCAAGTGATCATCTTATCATGCATAGTTTTCAGTCAAGTGATCATCTTATCATGCATAGTTTACAGTCAAGTGATCATCTTATCATGTATAGGTTAGTCACGTGATCATCTTATCATGTATAGTTTACAGTCAAGTGATCATCTTATCATGTATAATGTACAGTCAAGTGATCATCTTATCATGTATAGTTTACAGTGAAGTGATCATCTTATCATGTATAGTTTAGTCACGTGATCATCTTAGGATGTAGTTTTACAGTCACGTGAATATCTTATCATGAAACGGTTACAGTCACGTGATCATCTTATCATGTATAGTTTACAGTCAAGTGATAATCTTATCATGTATAGTTTACAGTTTAGTGATCATCTTATCATGTGTAGTTTACAGTCAAGTGATCATCTTATCATGTAATTTTACAGTCAAGTTATCATCTTATCATGTATAGTTTACAGTGAAGTGATCATCTTATCATGTATAGTTTAGTCACGTGATCATCTTAGCATGTATTTTTTCAGTCACGTGATCATTTTATCATGTAACGTTTACAGTCACGTGATCATCTTATCATGAAACGCTTACAGTCACGTGATCATCTTATCATGTATAGCTTACAGTCAAGTGAACATCTTATCATGTATAGTTTACAGTCAAGTCATCATCTTATCATGTATAATTTAGTCAAGTGATCATCTTATCATGTAATGTATACAGTCACGTGATCTTCTTATCATGTATAGTTTACAGTCAAGTGATCATCTTATCATGTATAGTTCAGTCAAGTGATCATCTTATCATGCATAGTTTACAGTGAAGTGATCATCTTATCATGTAATTTTGCAGTCAAGTGATCATCTTATCATGTATAGTTTACAATCAGGTCATCATCTTATCATGCAGTGCTTACTGTCAAGGAATCATCTTATCATGTATAGTTTACAGTCAAGTGATCATCTTATCATGTATAATTTACAGTCAAGTGATCATCTTATCATGTATAGTTTAATCAAGTGATCATCTTATCATGTATAGATTACGGTCACGTGATCATCTTATCATGTATATTTTACAGTCAAGTGATCATCTTATCATGTAATGCATAGTCACGAGATCATCTTATCATGTAATGCTTAAAGTCAAGGGATCATCTTATCATGTATAGTTTACAATCTAGTGATCATCTTATCATATATAGTTTACAGTCAAGTGATCATCTTATCATGTAATTTTACAGTGAAGTGTTCATCTTATCATGTATAGTTTACAGTCAAGTGATCATCTTATCATGTATAGTATACAGTCAAGTGATCATCTTATCATGTAATTTTACAGTGAAGTGTTCATCTTATCATGTATAGTTTACAGTGAAGTGGTCATCTTATCATGCATAGTTTAGTCACGTGATCACCTTAGCATGTAGTTTTACAGTCACGTGAATATCTTATCATGAAACGTTTACAGTCACGTGATCATCTTATTATGTATAGCTTAGTCAAGTGATCATCTTATCATGTAATGTATAGTCACGTGATCATCTTATCATGTAATGTTTAGTCAAGTGATCATCTTATCATGTATAGTTTACAGTCAAGTGATCGTCTTATCATGTATAGTTTACAGTCAAGTGATCATCTTATCATGTAAAGTTTACAGTCAAGTGATCATCTTATCATGTATAGTTTACAGTCAAGTGATCATCTTATCATGTAATTTTACAGTCAAGTGATCATCTTATCATATACAGTTTACATTCAAGTGATCATCTTATCATGTAATTTTACAATCACGTTATCATCTTATCATGCATAGTTTACAGTGAAGTGTTCATCTTATCATGTATAGTTTACTGTCAAGTGATCATCTTATCATGTATAGCTTACAGTCAAGTGATCATTTTATCATGTATAGTTTACAGTCAAGTGATCATCGTATCATGTATAGTTTAATCAAGTGATCATCTTATCATGCATAGTTTACAGTCACGTGATCATCTTATCATGTATAGTTTACAATCAAGTGATCATCTTATCATGTAATGCATAGTCACGAGATCATCTTATGATGTAACATTTACAGTCAAGTGATCATCGTATCATGTATAGTTTTGTCAACTGATCATCTTATCATGTATAGCTTAGTGAAGTGATCATTTTATCTTGTATAGTTCACAGTCAAGTGATCATCTTATCATGTATAGTTTACAGTCAAGTGATCATCTTATCATGTATAGCTTACAGTCAAGTGATCATCTTATCATGCAATTTTACAGTCAAGTGATCATCTTAACATGCATAGTTTACAGTCAAGTGATTATCTTATCATGTAACTTTACAGTCAAGTGATTATCTTATCATGGATAGTTTACAGTCAAGTGATCATCTTATCATGTATAGTTTACTGTCAAGTGATCATCTTATCATGTATAGTTTACAGTCAAGTGATCATCTTATCATGTATAGTTTACAGTCAAGTGATCATCTTATCATGTATAGTTTACAGTCAAGTGATCATCTTATCATGTATAGCTTACAGTCAAGTGATCATCTTATCATGTATAGCTTAGTCAAGTGATCCTCTTATCATGTAATGTATTGTCACATGATCATCTTATCATGTAATGTTTAGTCAAGTGATCATCTTATCATGTATAGTTTATACCCAAGTGATCATCTTATCATTTAATTTTACAGTCAAGTGTTCATCTTATCATGTATAGTATACAGTCAAGTGATCATCTTATCATGTATAGTTTACAGTCAAGTGATCATCTTATGATGTAATTTTACAGTCAAGTTATCATCTTATCATGTAATTTTACAGTCAAGTGATCATCTTATCATGTATAGTTTACATTCAAGTGATCATCTTATGATGTAATTTTACAGTCAAGTTATCATCTTATCATGTAATTTTACAGTCAAGTGATCATCTTATCATGTATAGTTTACATTCAAGTGATCATCTTATCATGTAATTTTACAGTCACGTTATCATCTTATCATGTATAGTTTACAGTGAAGTGATGATCTTATCATGTATAGTTTAGTCACGTGATGATCTTATCATGTAACGTTTACAGTCACGTGATCATCTTATCATGAAACGTTTACAGTCACGTGATCATCTTATCATGTATAGCTTAGTCAAGTGATCATCTTATCATGTAATGTATCGTCACGTGATCATCTTATCATGTAATGTTTAGTCAAGTGATCATCTTATCATGCATAGCTTACAGTCAAGTGATCGTCTTATCATGTATAGTTTACAGTCAAGTGATCATCTTATCATGCATAGTTTTCAGTCAAGTGATCATCTTATCATGCATATTTAACAGTCAAGTGATCATCTTATCATGTATAGTTTACAGTCACGTGATCATCTTATCATGTATAGTTTACAGTGAAGTGATCATCTTATCATGTATAGTTTACAGTCAAGTGATCATCTTATCATGTATAATTTACAGTCAAGTGATCATCTTAGCATGTATAGTTTTCAGTGAAGTGATCATCTTATCATGTATAGTTTATTCACGTGATCATCTTAGCATGTAGTTTTACAGTCACGTGAATATCTTATCATGAAACGTTTACAGTCACGTGATCATCTTATCATGCATAGCTTAGTCAAGTGATCATCTTATCATGTAATGTATAGTCACGTGATCATCTTATCATGTAATATTTAGTCAAGTGATCATCTTATCATGTATAGTTTACACTCAAGTGATCATCTTATCATGCATAGTTTACAGTCAAGTGATCATCTGATCATGTAATTTTATAGTCAAGTGATCATCTTATCATGTATAGTTTACATTCAAGTGATCATATTATCATGTAATTTTACAGTAAAGTTATCATCTTATCATGTAATTTTACAGTCAAGTGATCATCTTATCATGTATAGTTTACATTCAAGTGATCATCTTATCATGTAATTTTACAGTCACGTTATCATCTTATCATGTATAGTTTAAAGTGAAGTGATCATCTTATCATGTATAGCTTAGTTAAGTGATCATCTTATCATGTAATGTATAGTCACGTGATCATCTTATCATGTAACGTTTAGTCAAGTGATCATCTTATCATGCATAGTTTACAGTCAAGTGATCGTCTTATCATGTATAGTTTACAGTCAAGTGATCATCTTATCATGCATAGTTTTCAGTCAAGTGATGATCTTATCATGCATAGTTTACAGTCAAGTGATCATCTTATCATGTATAGTTTACAGTCACGTGATCATCTTATCATGTATAGTTTACAGTGAAGTGATCATCTTATCAGGTATAGTTTACAATCAAGTGATCATCTTATCATGTATAGTTTACTGTCAAGTGATCATCTTATCATGTATAGTTTACAGTCAAGTGATCATCTTATCATGTATAGTTTACAGTCAAGTGATCATCTTATCATATATAGTTTACAGTCAAGTGATCATCTTATCATGTATAGCTTACAGTCAAGTGATCATCTTATCATGTATAGCTTAGTCAAGTGATCATCTTATCATGTAATGTAGTGTCACGTGATCATCTTATCTTGTAATGTTTAGTCAATTGATCATCTTATCATGTATAGTTTATACTCAAGTGATCATCTTATCATTTAATTTTACAGTCAAGTGATCATCTTATCATGTATAGTATACAGTCAAGTGATCATCTTATCATGTATAGTTTACAGTCAAGTGATCATCTTATGATGTAATTTTACAGTCAAGTTATCATCTTATCATGTAATTTTACCGTCAAGTGATCATCTTATCATGTATAGTTTACATTCAAGTGATCATCTTATGATGTAATTTTACAGTCAAGTTACCATCTTATCATGTAATTTTACAGTCAAGTGATCATCTTATCATGTATAGTTTACATTCAAGTGATCATCTTATCATGTAATTTTACAGTCACGTTATCATCTTATCATGTATAGTTTACAGTGAAGTGATGATCTTATCATGTATAGTTTAGTCACGTGATGATCTTATCATGTAACGTTTACAGTCACGTGATCATCTTATCATGAAACGTTTACAGTCACGTGATCATCTTATCATGTATAGCTTAGTCAAGTGATCATCTTATCATGTAATGTATAGTCACGTTATCATCTTATCATGTAATGTTTAGTCAAGTGATCATCTTATCATGCATAGCTTACAGTCAAGTGATCGTCTTATCATGTATAGTTTACAGTCAAGTGATCATCTTATCATGCATAGTTTTCAGTCAAGTGATCATCTTATCATGCATATTTAACAGTCAAGTGATCATCTTATCATGTATAGTTTACAGTCACGTGATCATCTTATCATGTATAGTTTACAGTGAAGTGATCATCTTATCATGTATAGTTTACAGTCAAGTGATCATCTTATCATGTATAATTTACAGTCAAGTGATCATCTTATCATGTATAGTTTACAGTGAAGTGATCATCTTATCATGTATAGTTTAGTCACGTGATCATCTTAGCATGTAGTTTTACAGTCACGTGAATATCTTATCATGAAACGTTTACAGTCACGTGATCATCTTATCATGCATAGCTTAGTCAAGTGATCATCTTATGATGTAATGTATAGTCACGTGATCATCTTATCATGTAATATTTAGTCAAGTGATCATCTTATCATGTATAGTTTACACTCAAGTGATCATCTTATCATGCATAGTTTACAGTCAAGTGATCATCTTATCATGTAATTTTATAGTCAAGTGATCATCTTATCATGTATAGTTTACATTCAAGTGATCATATTATCATGTAATTTTACAGTAAAGTTATCATCTTATCATGTAATTTTACAGTCAAGTGATCATCTTATCATGTATAGTTTACATTCAAGTGATCATCTTATCATGTAATTTTACAGTCACGTTATCATCTTATCATGCATAGTTTACAGTGAAGTGATCATCTTATCATGTATAGCTTAGTCAAGTGATCATATTATCATGTAATATATAGTCACGTGATCATCTTATCATGTAATGTTTAGTCAAGTGATCATCTTATCATGCATAGTTTACAATCAAGTGATCGTCTTATCATGTATAGTTTACAGTCAAGTGATGATCTTGTCATGCATAGTTTTCAATCAAGTGATGATCTTATCATGCATAGTTTACAGTCAAGTGATCATCTTATCATGTATAGTTTACAGTCACGTGATCATCTTATCATGTATAGTTTACAGTGAAGTGATCATCTTATCATGTATAGTTTACAGTCAAGTGATCATCTTATCATGTATAGTTTACAGTCAAGTGATCATCTTATCATGTATAGTTTACAGTGAAGTGATCATCTTATCATGTATAGTTTACAGTCAAGTTATCATCTGATCATGTAATTTTACAGTCAAGTTATCATCTTATCATGTATAGTTTGCAGTGAAGTGATCATCTTATCATGTATAGTTTAGTCACGTGATCACCTTAGCATGTAATTTTACAGTCACGTGATCATCTTATCATGTAACGTTTACAGTCACGTGATCATCTTATCATGTATAATATAGTCAAGTGATCATCTTATCATGTATAGTTTTGTCAAGTGATCATCTTATCATGAATAGTTTACAGTCAAGTCATCATCTTATCATTTATAGCTTTCAGTCAAGTGATCATCTTATCATGTATAATTTAGTCAAGTGATCATCTTATCATGTAATGTAGACAGTCACGTGATCTTTTTATGATGTATAGTTTACAGTCAAGTGATCATCGTACCATGTATAGTTTAGTCAAATGATGATCTTATCATGTATAGTTTACAGTGAAGTGATCATTTTATCATGTATAGTTTACAGTCAAGTGATCATCTTATCATGCATAGTTTATAGTCAAGTGATCATCTTATCATGTATAGCTTACAGTCAAGTGATCATCGTATCATGTATAGCTTAATCAAGCGAACATCTTATCTTGCATAGTTTACAGTGACGTGATCATCTTATCATGTATAGTTTACAGTCAAGTGATCATCTTATCATGCATAGTTTTCAGTCAAGTGATCATCTTATCATGCATAGTTTACAGTCAAGTGATCATCTTATCATGTATAGTTTACAGTCACGTGATCATCTTATCATGTATAGTTTACAGTGAAGTGATCATCTTATCATGTATAGTTTACAGTCAAGTGATCATCTTATCATGTATAATTTACAGTCAAGTGATCATCTTATCATGTATAGTTTACAGTGAAGTGATCATCTTATCATGTATAGTTTAGTCACGTGATCATCTTAGGATGTAGTTTTACAGTCACGTGAATATCTTATCATGAAACGTTTACAGTCACGTGATCATCTTATCATGTATAGTTTACAGTCAAGTGATAATCTTATCATGTATAGTTTACAGTTTAGTGATCATCTTATCATGTATAGTTTACATTCAAGTGATCATGTTTTCATGTAATTTTACAGTCAAGTTATCATCTTATCATGTATAGTTTACAGTGAAGTGATCATCTTATCATGTATAGTTTAGTCACGTGATCATCTTAGCATGTATTTTTTCAGTCACGTGATCATTTTATCATGTAACGTTTACAGTCACGTGATCATCTTATCATGAAACGCTTACAGTCAAGTGATCATCTTATCATGTATAGTTTACAGTCAAGTCATCATCTTATCATGTATAATTTAGTCAAGTGATCAACTTATCATGTAATGTATACAGTCACGTGATCTTCTTATCATATATAGTTTACAGTCAAGTGATCATCTTATCATGTATAGTTCAGTCAAGTGATCATCTTATCATGCATAGTTTACAGTGAAGTGATCATCTTATCATGTAATTTTGCAGTCAAGTGATCATCTTATCATGTATAGTTTACAATCAGGTCATCATCTTATCATGTAATGCATAGTCACGATATCTTCTTATCATGTAATGCTTAAAGTCAAGGGATCATCTTATCATGTATAGTTTACAATCTAGTGATCATCTTATCATATATAGTTTTCAGTCAAGTGATCATCTTATCATGTAATTTTACAGTGAAGTGTTCATCTTATCATGTATAGTTTACAGTCAAGTGATCATCTTATCATGTATAGTATACAGTCAAGTGATCATCTTATCATGTAATTTTACAGTCAAGTTATCATCTTATCATGTATATTTTACAGTGAAGTGATCATCTTATCATGCATAGTTTAGTCACGTGATCATCTTAGCATGTAGGTTTACAGTCACGTGAATATCTTATCATGAAACGTTTACAGTCACGTGATCATCTTATCATGTTTAGCTTAGTCAAGTGATCATCTTATCATGTAATGTATAGTCACGTGATCATCTTATCATGTAATGTTTAGTCAAGTGATCATCTTATCATGTATAGTTTACAGTCAAGTGATCGTCTTATCATGTATAGTTTACAGTCAAGTGATCATCTTATCATGTAAAGTTTACAGTCAAGTGATCATCTTATCATGTATAGTTTACAGTCAAGTGATCATCTTATCATGTAATTTTACAGTCAAGTGATCATCTTATCATGTACAGTTTACATTCAAGTGATCATCTTATCATGTAATTTTACAATCACGTTATCATCTTATCATGTATAGTTTACAGTGAAGTGATCATCTTATCATGTATAGTTTACTGTCAAGTGATCATCTTATCATGTATAGCTTACAGTCAAGTGATCATCTTATCATGTATAGTTTACAGTCAAGTGATCATCGTATCATGTATAGTTTAATCAAGTGATCATCTTATCATGTAAAGTTTACAGTCACGTGATCATCTTATCATGTATAGTTTACAATCAAGTGATCATCTTATCATGTAATGCATAGTCACGAGATCATCTTATGATGTATAGTTTACAGTCAAGGGATCATCGTATCATGCATAGTTTTGTCAACTGATCATCTTATCATGTATAGCTTACAGTGAAGTGATCATTTTATCATGTATAGTTCACAGTCAAGTGATCATCTTATCATGTATAGTTTACAGTGAAGTGATCATCTTATCATGTATAGCTTACAGTCAAGTGATCATCTTATCATATATAGCTTAGTCAAGTGATCATCTTATCTTGCATAGTTTACAGTCACGGGATGATCTTATCATGTATAGTTTACAGTCAAGTGATAATCTTATCATGTATAGTTTACAGTTTAGTGATCATCTTATCATTTATAGTTTACAGTCAAGTGATCATCTTATCATGTAATTTTAGAGCCAAGTGATCATCTTATCATGTATAGTTTACATTCAAGTGATCATGTTTTCATGTAATTTTACAGTCAAGTGATCATCTTATCATGTATAGTTTACAGTCAAGTGATCATCTTATCATGTATAGCTTACAGTGAAGTGATCATCTTATCATGTATAGCTTAGTCAAGTGATCATCTTATCTTGCATAGTTTACAGTCACGTGATCATCTTATCATGTATAGTTTACAGTCAAGTGATCATCTTTTCATGTATAGTTTACAGTTTAGTGATCATCTTATCATGTATAGTTTACAGTCAAGTGATCATCTTATCATGTAATTTTAGAGCCAAGTGATCATCTTATCATGTATAATTTACAATCAAGTGATCATATTTTCATGTAATTTTACAGTCAAGTGATCATCTTATCATGTAATGCATAGTCATGAGATCATCTTATCATGTAATGTTTACAGTCAAGTCATCATCTTATCATGTATAGATTACAGTCAAATGATCATCTTATCATGTATAGTTTACAGTCAAGTGATCATTTTATCCTGTATAGTTTACAGTCACGTGATCTTCTTATCATGTATGTTTAGTCACGTGATCATCTTATTATGCATAGTTTACAGTCACGTGATCATCTTATCATGTTTAGTTTACAGTGAAGTGATCATCTTATCATGTATAGTTTTCAGTCAAGTGATAATTTTATCCTGTATAGTTTACAGTCAAGTGATCATCGTATCATGTATAGCTTACAGTCAAGTGATCATCGTATCATGTATAGCTTACAGTCAAGTGATCATCTTATCATGTATAGTTTACAGTCAAGTGATCATCTTTTCATGTATTGCTTACTGTCAAGTGATCATTTTATCATGTATAGTTTACAGTCAACTGATCATCTTATCATGTTTAGTTTACAGTCAAGTGATCATCTTATCATGCATAGTTTAGTCAAGTGATCATCTTATCATGTATAGTTTACAGTCACGTGATAATTTTATCATGTATAGTTTACATTCAAGTGATTTTCTTATCATGTATAGTTTACAGTCACGTGATCTTCTTATCATGGATAATTTAGTCACGTGATCATCTTATTATGTATAGTTTACAGTCACGTGATCTTCTTATCATGTATAGTTTACAGTCAAGTGATCCTCTTATCATGTATAATTTACAGTCAAGTGATCATCTTATCATGTATAGTTTACAGTCAAGTGATCATCATATCATGTAATTTTACAGTCAAATGATCATCTTATCATGTATAGTTTACAGACAAGTGATCATCTTATCATGCATAGTTTACAGTCAAGAGACCATCTTATCATGTAATTTTACAGTCAAGTGATCATCTTATCATGCATAGTTTACAGTGAAGTGACCATCTTATCATGTAGTTTTACAGTCAAGTGATCATCTTATCATGTATAGTTTACAGTCAAATGATCATATTATCATGTATAGCTTACAGTCACGTGATCATCTTATCATGTATAGTTTACAGTCAAGTGATCATCTTATCATGTATAGTTTACAGTCAAGTGATCATCTTATCATGTATAGCTTACAGTCAAGTGAACACCTTATCATGTATAGTTTACAGTCTAGTGATCATCTTATCATGTATAATTTAGTCAAGTGATCATCTTATCATGTAATGTAGACAGTCACGTGATCTTTTTATGATGTATAGTTTACAGTCAAGTGATCATCGTACCATGTATAGTTTAGTCAAATGATGATCTTATCATGTATAGTTTACAGTGAAGTGATCATTTTATCATGTATAGTTTACAGTCAAGTGATCATCTTATCATGCATAGTTTATAGTCAAGTGATCATCTTATCATGTATAGCTTACAGTCAAGTGATCATCGTATCATGTATAGCTTAATCAAGCGAACATCTTATCTTGCATAGTTTACAGTGACGTGATCATCTTATCATGTATAGTTTACAGTCAAGTGATCATCTTATCATGCATAGTTTTCAGTCAAGTGATCATCTTATCATGCATAGTTTACAGTCAAGTGATCATCTTATCATGTATAGTTTACAGTCACGTGATCATCTTATCATGTATAGTTTACAGTGAAGTGATCATCTTATCATGTATAGTTTACAGTCAAGTGATCATCTTATCATGTATAATTTACAGTCAAGTGATCATCTTATCATGTATAGTTTACAGTGAAGTGATCATCTTATCATGTATAGTTTAGTCACGTGATCATCTTAGGATGTAGTTTTACAGTCACGTGAATATCTTATCATGAAACGTTTACAGTCACGTGATCATCTTATCATGTATAGTTTACAGTCAAGTGATAATCTTATCATGTATAGTTTACAGTTTAGTGATCATCTTATCATGTATAGTTTACATTCAAGTGATCATGTTTTCATGTAATTTTACAGTCAAGTTATCATCTTATCATGTATAGTTTACAGTGAAGTGATCATCTTATCATGTATAGTTTAGTCACGTGATCATCTTAGCATGTATTTTTTCAGTCACGTGATCATTTTATCATGTAACGTTTACAGTCACGTGATCATCTTATCATGAAACGCTTACAGTCAAGTGATCATCTTATCATGTATAGTTTACAGTCAAGTCATCATCTTATCATGTATAATTTAGTCAAGTGATCAACTTATCATGTAATGTATACAGTCACGTGATCTTCTTATCATATATAGTTTACAGTCAAGTGATCATCTTATCATGTATAGTTCAGTCAAGTGATCATCTTATCATGCATAGTTTACAGTGAAGTGATCATCTTATCATGTAATTTTGCAGTCAAGTGATCATCTTATCATGTATAGTTTACAATCAGGTCATCATCTTATCATGTAATGCATAGTCACGATATCTTCTTATCATGTAATGCTTAAAGTCAAGGGATCATCTTATCATGTATAGTTTACAATCTAGTGATCATCTTATCATATATAGTTTTCAGTCAAGTGATCATCTTATCATGTAATTTTACAGTGAAGTGTTCATCTTATCATGTATAGTTTACAGTCAAGTGATCATCTTATCATGTATAGTATACAGTCAAGTGATCATCTTATCATGTAATTTTACAGTCAAGTTATCATCTTATCATGTATATTTTACAGTGAAGTGATCATCTTATCATGCATAGTTTAGTCACGTGATCATCTTAGCATGTAGGTTTACAGTCACGTGAATATCTTATCATGAAACGTTTACAGTCACGTGATCATCTTATCATGTTTAGCTTAGTCAAGTGATCATCTTATCATGTAATGTATAGTCACGTGATCATCTTATCATGTAATGTTTAGTCAAGTGATCATCTTATCATGTATAGTTTACAGTCAAGTGATCGTCTTATCATGTATAGTTTACAGTCAAGTGATCATCTTATCATGTAAAGTTTACAGTCAAGTGATCATCTTATCATGTATAGTTTACAGTCAAGTGATCATCTTATCATGTAATTTTACAGTCAAGTGATCATCTTATCATGTACAGTTTACATTCAAGTGATCATCTTATCATGTAATTTTACAATCACGTTATCATCTTATCATGTATAGTTTACAGTGAAGTGATCATCTTATCATGTATAGTTTACTGTCAAGTGATCATCTTATCATGTATAGCTTACAGTCAAGTGATCATCTTATCATGTATAGTTTACAGTCAAGTGATCATCGTATCATGTATAGTTTAATCAAGTGATCATCTTATCATGTAAAGTTTACAGTCACGTGATCATCTTATCATGTATAGTTTACAATCAAGTGATCATCTTATCATGTAATGCATAGTCACGAGATCATCTTATGATGTATAGTTTACAGTCAAGGGATCATCGTATCATGCATAGTTTTGTCAACTGATCATCTTATCATGTATAGCTTACAGTGAAGTGATCATTTTATCATGTATAGTTCACAGTCAAGTGATCATCTTATCATGTATAGTTTACAGTGAAGTGATCATCTTATCATGTATAGCTTACAGTCAAGTGATCATCTTATCATATATAGCTTAGTCAAGTGATCATCTTATCTTGCATAGTTTACAGTCACGGGATGATCTTATCATGTATAGTTTACAGTCAAGTGATAATCTTATCATGTATAGTTTACAGTTTAGTGATCATCTTATCATTTATAGTTTACAGTCAAGTGATCATCTTATCATGTAATTTTAGAGCCAAGTGATCATCTTATCATGTATAGTTTACATTCAAGTGATCATGTTTTCATGTAATTTTACAGTCAAGTGATCATCTTATCATGTATAGTTTACAGTCAAGTGATCATCTTATCATGTATAGCTTACAGTGAAGTGATCATCTTATCATGTATAGCTTAGTCAAGTGATCATCTTATCTTGCATAGTTTACAGTCACGTGATCATCTTATCATATATAGTTTACAGTCAAGTGATCATCTTTTCATGTATAGTTTACAGTTTAGTGATCATCTTATCATGTATAGTTTACAGTCAAGTGATCATCTTATCATGTAATTTTAGAGCCAAGTGATCATCTTATCATGTATAATTTACAATCAAGTGATCATATTTTCATGTAATTTTACAGTCAAGTGATCATCTTATCATGTAATGCATAGTCATGAGATCATCTTATCATGTAATGTTTACAGTCAAGTCATCATCTTATCATGTATAGATTACAGTCAAATGATCATCTTATCATGTATAGTTTACAGTCAAGTGATCATTTTATCCTGTATAGTTTACAGTCACGTGATCTTCTTATCATGTATGTTTAGTCACGTGATCATCTTATTATGCATAGTTTACAGTCACGTGATCATCTTATCATGTTTAGTTTACAGTGAAGTGATCATCTTATCATGTATAGTTTTCAGTCAAGTGATAATTTTATCCTGTATAGTTTACAGTCAAGTGATCATCGTATCATGTATAGCTTACAGTCAAGTGATCATCGTATCATGTATAGCTTACAGTCAAGTGATCATCTTATCATGTATAGTTTACAGTCAAGTGATCATCTTTTCATGTATTGCTTACTGTCAAGTGATCATTTTATCATGTATAGTTTACAGTCAACTGATCATCTTATCATGTTTAGTTTACAGTCAAGTGATCATCTTATCATGCATAGTTTAGTCAAGTGATCATCTTATCATGTATAGTTTACAGTCACGTGATAATTTTATCATGTATAGTTTACATTCAAGTGATTTTCTTATCATGTATAGTTTACAGTCACGTGATCTTCTTATCATGGATAATTTAGTCACGTGATCATCTTATTATGTATAGTTTACAGTCACGTGATCTTCTTATCATGTATAGTTTACAGTCAAGTGATCCTCTTATCATGTATAATTTACAGTCAAGTGATCATCTTATCATGTATAGTTTACAGTCAAGTGATCATCATATCATGTAATTTTACAGTCAAATGATCATCTTATCATGTATAGTTTACAGACAAGTGATCATCTTATCATGCATAGTTTACAGTCAAGAGACCATCTTATCATGTAATTTTACAGTCAAGTGATCATCTTATCATGCATAGTTTACAGTGAAGTGACCATCTTATCATGTAGTTTTACAGTCAAGTGATCATCTTATCATGTATAGTTTACAGTCAAATGATCATATTATCATGTATAGCTTACAGTCACGTGATCATCTTATCATGTATAGTTTACAGTCAAGTGATCATCTTATCATGTATAGTTTACAGTCAAGTGATCATCTTATCATGTATAGCTTACAGTCAAGTGAACACCTTATCATGTATAGTTTACAGTCTAGTGATCATCTTATCATGTATAGTTTACAGTCAAGTGATCATCTAATCATGTAATTTTAGAGTCAAGTGATCATCTTATCCTGTATAGTTTACATTCAAGTGATCATCTTATCATGAAATTTTACAGTCAAGTTATCATCTTATTATGTATAGCTTACAGTGAAATGATCATCTTATCATGTATAGTTTAGTTCCGTGATCATCTTAGCATGCAATTTTAGAGTCACGTGATCATCTTATCATGTAATGTTTACAGTCACGTGAACATCTTATCATGCATAGTTTACAGTCAAGTGATCATCTTATCATGTATAGTTTAGTCAAGTGATCATCTTATCATGTATAGTTTAGAGTCAAGTGATCATCTTATCATGTATAGTTTAGTCAAGTGATTATCTTATCAGGTAATGTATACAGTCACGTGATCTTCCTATCATGTATAGTTTACATTCAAGTCATCATTTTATCATCAATAGTTTATTCACGTGATCATCTTAGCATGCAATTTTACAGTCACGTGATCATCTTATCATGTAATGTTTACAGTCACGTGAACATCTTATCATGCATAGTTTACAGTCAAGTGATCATTTTATCATGAATAGTTTAGTCAATTGATCATCTTATCAGGTATAGTTTAGAGTCAAGTGATCATCTTATCATGTATAGTTTAGTCAAGTGAGCATCTTATCAGGTAATGTATACAGTCACGTGATCTTCCTATCATGTATAGTTTACAGTCAAGTCATCATCTTATCATGTATAGTTTACAGTAAAATGATCATCTTATCATGTATAGTTTACAGTGAAGTGATCATTTTATCATGTATAGCTTACAGTCACGTGATCTTCTTATCATGTATAGTTTAGTCACGTGATCAACTTATTATGTATAGTTTACAGTCAAGTGATCTTCTTATCATGTATAGTTTAGTCACGTGATCAACTTATCATGTATAGTTTACAGTCAAGTGATCATCTTATCATGTATAGTTTATAGTCAAGTGATCATCTTATCATGTATAGATTACAGTGAAGTGATCATCTTATCATGTATAGTTTAGTCAAGTGATCAACTTATTATGTATAGTTTACAGTCAAGTGATCTTCTTGTCATGTATAGTTTACAGTCACGTGATCATCTTATCATATATAGTTTAGTCAAGTGATCATCTTATCATGTAATGTATTCAGTCACACGATCTTCTTATCATGTATAGTTTACAGTCAAGTGATCATTTTATCATGTATAGTTTAGTCAAATGATCATCTTATCATATATAGTTTACAGTGAAGTGATCATTTTATCATGTATAGTTTACAGTCACGTGATCTTCTTATCATGTATAGTTTACAGTCACGTGATCATCTTATCATGTATAGTTTACAGTCAAGTGATCATCTTATCATGTATAGTTTACTGTCAAGTGATGATAATATCATGCATAGTTTACAGTCAACTGATCATCTTATCATGTATAGTTTACAGTCAAGTGATCATCTTATCATGCATAGTTTAGTCAAGTGATCATCTTATCATGTATTGTTTACAGTCACGTGATCATTTTATCATGTATAGTTTACAGTCAAGTGATCATCTTATCATGCATAGTTTACAGTCTAGTGATCATCTTATCATGTATAGTTCACAATCAAGTGATCATCTTATCATGTATAGTTTACATTCAAGTGATCATCTTATCATATATTGTTTACAGTCACGTGATCTTCCTATCATGTATAGTTTACAGTCAATTGATCATCTTATCATGTATAGTTTACAGTCTAGTGAACATCTTATCATGTATAGTTTACAGTCAAGTGATCATCTAATCAAGTAATTTTACAGTCAAGTGATCAACTTATCCTGTATAATTTACAGTCAAGTGATCATCTTATCATGTATAGTTTACATTCAAGTGATCATCTTATGATGAAATTTTACAGTCAAGTTATCTTCTTATCATGTATATTTTACAGTGAAGTGATCATCTTATCATGTATAGTTTAGTCCCGTGATCATCTTAGCATGCAATTTTAGAGTCACGTGATCATCTTATCATGTAATGTTTACAATCACGTGAACATCTTATCATGCATAGTTTACAGTCAAGTGATCATCTTATCATGTATAGTTTAGAGTCAAGTGATCATCTTATTATGTATAGCTTAGTCAAGTGATCATCTTATCAGGTAATGTATACAGTCACGTGATATTCCTATCATGTATAGTTTACAGTGAAGTCATCATCTTATCATGTATAGCTTACAGTAAAATGATCATCTTATCATGTATAGTTTACAGTGAAATGATCACTTTATCATGTATAGCTTACAGTCACGTGATCTTCTTATCATGTATAGTTTAGTGACGTGATCAACTTATTATGTATAGTTTACAGTCAAGTGATCTTCTTATCATGTATAGTTTACAGTCAAGTGATCATCTTATCATGTATAGTTTACATTCAAGTGATCATCTTATCATGCATAGTTTACAGTCTAGTGATCATCTTATCATGTATAGTTCACAAGCAAGTGATCATCTTATCATGTATAGTTTACATTCAAGTGATCATCTTATCATGTATTGTTTACAGTCACGTGATCTTCCTATCATGTATAGTTTACAGTCAAGTGATCATCTTATCATGTATAGTTTACAGTCTAGTGATCATCTTATCATGTATAGTTTACAGTCAAGTGATAATCTTATCATGTATAGTTTCCAATCAAGTGATCATCTAATCATGTAATTTTACAGTCAAGTGATCATCTTATCCTGTATAGTTTACAGTCAAGTGATCATCTTATCATGTATAGTTTACATTCAAGTGATCATCTAATCATGTAATTTTACAGTCAAGTGATCATCTTATCCTGTATAGTTTACAGTCAAGTTATCATCTTATCATGTATAGTTTACATTCAAGTGATCATCTAATCATGTAATTTTACAGTCAAGTGATCATCTTATCCTGTATAGTTTACAGTCAAGTTATCATCTTATCATGTATAGTTTACAGTGAAGTGATCATCTTATCATGTATAATTTAGTCCCATGATCATCTTAGCATGCAATTTTAGAGTCACGTGATCATCTTATCATGTAATGTTTACAATCACGTGAACATCTTATCATGAATAGTTTACAGTCAAGTGATCATCTTATCATGTATAGTTTAGTCAAGTGATCATCTTATCATGTATAGTTTAGAGTCAAGTGATCATCTTATCATGTATAGTTTAGTCAAGTGATCATCTTATCAGGTAATGTATACAGTCACGTGATCTTCCTATCATGTATAGTTTACAATCAAGTCATCATTTTATCATCAATAGTTTATTCACGTGATCATCTTAGCATGCAATTTTATAGCCACGTGATCATCTTATCATGCATAATTTACATTGAAGAGATCATCTTATCATGAATAGTTTAGTCAATTGATCATCTTCTCATGTACAGTTTACTGTCAAGTGATGATAATATCATGCATAGTTTACAGTCAACTGATCATCTTATCATGTATAGTTTACAGTCAAGTGATCATCTTATCATGTATAGTTTACTGTCAAGTGATGATAATATCATGCATAGTTTACAGTCAACTGATCATCTTATCATGTATAGTTTACAGTCAAGTGATCATCTTATCATGTATAGTTTATAGTCAAGTGCTCATCTTATCATGTATAGTTTATAGTCAAGTGATCATCTTATCATGTATAGTTTATAGTCAAGTGCTCATCTTACCATGTATAGTTTACAGTCAAGTGATCATCTTATGATGTATAGTTTATAGTCAAGTGCTCATCTTATCATGTATAGTTTATAGTCACGTGATCATCTTATCATGTATAGTTTATAGTCAAGTGATCATCTTATCATGTATAGTTTACAGTGAAGTGATCATCTTATCATGTATAATTTAGTCACGTGATCATCTTAGCATGTAGTTTTACAGTCACGTGATCTTCTTGTCATGTATAGTTTACAGTCACGTGATCATTTTATCATGTATAGTTTAGTCAAATGATCATCTTATCATGTATAGTTTACAGTGAAGTGATAATTTTATCATGTATAGTTTACAGTCACGTGATCTTCTTATCATGTATAGTTTACAGTCACGTGATCATCTTATCATGTATAGTTTACAGTCAAGTGATCATCTTATCATGCATAGTTTAGTCAAGTGATCATCTTATCATGTATAGTTTACAGTCAAGTGATCATCTTATCATGCATAGTTTACAGTCTAGTGATCATCTTATCATGTATATTTTACAGTCTAGTGATCATCTTATCATGTATTGCTTACAGTCACGTGATCTTCCTATCATGTATAGTTTACAGTTAAGTGATCATCTTATCATGTATAGTTTACAGTCAAATGATCATCTTATTATGAATAGTTTACAGTGAAGTGATCATTTTATCATGTATAGTTTACAGTTACGTGATCTTCTTATCATGTATAGTTTAGTCACGTGATCATCTTATTATGTATAGTTTACAGTGACGTGATCTTCTTCTCATGTGTAGTTTACAGTCAAGTGATCATCTTATATTGTATAGTTTACAGTCAAGTCATCATCTTATCATGTATAGCTTAGAGTCACGTGATCATCTTATCATGTATAGTTTACAGTCTAGTGATCATCTTATCATGTATAGTTTACAGTCAAGTGATCATCTTATCATGTAATTTTACAGTCAAGTGTTCATCTTATCATGTAGAGTTTACAGTCAAGTGATAATTTTATCATGTATAGTTTACATTCAAGTGATTTTCTTATCATGTATAGTTTACAGTCACGTGATCTTCTTATCATGGATAATTTAGTCACGTGATCATCTTATTATGTATAGTTTACAGTCACGTGATCTTCTTATCATGTATAGTTTACAGTCAAGTGATCCTCTTATCAAGTATAGTTTACAGTCAAGTGATCATCTTATCATGTATAGTTTACAGTTAAGTGATTATCATATCATGTAATTTTACAGTCAAATGATCATCTTATCATGTATAGTTTACAGACAAGTGATCATCTTATCATGCATAGTTTACAGTCAAGAGACCATCTTATCATGTAATTTTACAGTCAAGTGATCATCTTATCATGCATAGTTTACAGTCAAGTGACCATCTTATCATGTAGTTTTACAGTCAAGTGATCATCTTATCATGTATAGTTTACAGTCAAATGATAATCTTATCATGTATAGCTTACAGTCACGTGATCATCTTATCATGTATAGTTTACAGTCAAGTGATCATCTTATCATGTATAGTTTACAGTCAATTGATCATCTTATCATGTATAGCTTACAGTCAAGTGAACATCTTATCATGTATAGTTTACAGTCTAGTGATCATCTTATCATGTATAGTTTACAGTCAAGTGATCATCTAATCATGTAATTTTAGAGTCAAGTGATCATCTTATCCTGTATAGTTTACATTCAAGTGATCATCTTATCATGAAATTTTACAGTCAAGTTATCATCTTATTATGTATAGCTTACAGTGAAATGATCATCTTATCATGTATAGTTTAGTTCCGTGATCATCTTAGCATGCAATTTTAGAGTCACGTGATCATCTTATCATGTAATGTTTACAGTCACGTGAACATCTTATCATGCATAGTTTACAGTCAAGTGATCATCTTATCATGTATAGTTTAGTCAAGTGATCATCTTATCATGTATAGTTTACAGTCAAGTGATCATCTTATCATGTATAGTTTAGTCAAGTGATTATCTTATCAGGTAATGTATACAGTCACGTGATCTTCCTATCATGTATAGTTTACAGTCAAGTCATCATTTTATCATCAATAGTTTATTCACGTGATCATCTTAGCATGCAATTTTACAGTCACGTGATCATCTTATCATGTAATGTTTACAGTCACGTGAACATCTTATCATGCATAGTTTACAGTCAAGTGATCATTTTATCATGAATAGTTTAGTCAATTGATCATCTTATCAGGTATAGTTTAGAGTCAAGTGATCATCTTATCATGTATAGTTTAGTCAAGTGAGCATCTTATCAGGTAATGTATACAGTCACGTGATCTTCCTATCATGTATAGTTTACAGTCAAGTCATCATCTTATCATGTATAGTTTACAGTAAAATGATCATCTTATCATGTATAGTTTACAGTGAAGTGATCATTTTATCATGTATAGCTTACAGTCACGTGATCTTCTTATCATGTATAGTTTAGTCACGTGATCAACTTATTATGTATAGTTTACAGTCAAGTGATCTTCTTATCATGTATAGTTTACAGTCAAGTGATCATCTTATCATGTATAGTTTATAGTCAAGTGATCATCTTATCATGTATAGATTACAGTGAAGTGATCATCTTATCATGTATAGTTTAGTCACGTGATCAACTTATTATGTATAGTTTACAGTCAAGTGATCTTCTTGTCATGTATAGTTTACAGTCACGTGATCATCTTATCATATATAGTTTAGTCAAGTGATCATCTTATCATGTAATGTATTCAGTGACACGATCTTCTTATCATGTATAGTTTACAGTCAAGTGATCATTTTATCATGTATAGTTTAGTCAAATGATCATCTTATCATATATAGTTTACAGTGAAGTGATCATTTTATCATGTATAGTTTACAGTCACGTGATCTTCTTATCATGTATAGTTTACAGTCACGTGATCATCTTATCATGTATAGTTTACAGTCAAGTGATCATCTTATCATGTATAGTTTACAGTCAAGTGATCATCTTATCATGCATAGTTTAGTCAAGTGATCATCTTATCATGTATTGTTTACAGTCACGTGATCATTTTATCATGTATAGTTTACAGTCAAGTGATCATCTTATCATGCATAGTTTACAGTCTAGTGATCATCTTATCATGTATAGTTCACAATCAAGTGATCATCTTATCATGTATAGTTTACATTCAAGTGATCATCTTATCATATATTGTTTACAGTCACGTGATCTTCCTATCATGTATAGTTTACAGTCAATTGATCATCTTATCATGTATAGTTTACAGTCTAGTGAACATCTTATCATGAATAGTTTACAGTCAAGTGATCATCTAATCAAGTAATTTTACAGTCAAGTGATCATCTTATCCTGTATAATTTACAGTCAAGTGATCATCATATCATGTATAGTTTACATTCAAGTGATCATCTTATGATGAAATTTTACAGTCAAGTTATCTTCTTATCATGTATATTTTACAGTGAAGTGATCATCTTATCATGTATAGTTTAGTCCCGTGATCATCTTAGCATGCAATTTTAGAGTCACGTGATCATCTTATCATGTAATGTTTACAATCACGTGAACATCTTATCATGCATAGTTTACAGTCAAGTGATCATCTTATCATGTATAGTTTAGAGTCAAGTGATCATCTTATTATGTATAGCTTAGTCAAGTGATCATCTTATCAGGTAATGTATACAGTCACGTGATATTCCTATCATATATAGTTTACAGTGAAGTCATCATCTTATCATGTATAGCTTACAGTAAAATGATCATCTTATCATGTATAGTTTACAGTGAAATGATCACTTTATCATGTATAGCTTACAGTCACGTGATCTTCTTATCATGTATAGTTTAGTGACGTGATCAACTTATTATGTATAGTTTACAGTCAAGTGATCTTCTTATCATGTATAGTTTACAGTCAAGTGATCATCTTATCATGTATAGTTTACAGTCAAGTGATCATCTTATCATGTATAGTTTACATTCAAGTGATCATCTTATCATGCATAGTTTACAGTCTAGTGATCATCTTATCATGTATAGTTCACAATCAAGTGATCATCTTATCATGTATAGTTTACATTCAAGTGATCATCTTATCATGTATTGTTTACAGTCACGTGATCTTCCTATCATGTATAGTTTACAGTCAAGTGATCATCTTATCATGTATAGTTTACAGTCTAGTGATCATCTTATCATGTATAGTTTACAGTCAAGTGATCATCTAATCATGTAATTTTACAGTCAAGTGATCATCTTATCCTGTATAGTTTACAGTCAAGTGATCATCTTATCATGTATAGTTTACATTCAAGTGATCATCTAATCATGTAATTTTACAGTCAAGTGATCATCTTATCCTGTATAGTTTACAGTCAATTTATCATCTTATCATGTATAGTTTACAGTGAAGTGATCATCTTATCATGTATAATTTAGTCCCATGATCATCTTAGCATGCAATTTTAGAGTCACGTGATCATCTTATCATGTAATGTTTACAATCACATGAACATCTTATCATGAATAGTTTACAGTCAAGTGATCATCTTATCATGTATAGTTTAGTCAAGTGATCATCTTATCATGTATAGTTTAGAGTCAAGTGATCATCTTATCATGTATAGTTTAGTCAAGTTATCATCTTATCAGGTAATGTATACAGTCACGTGATCTTCCTATCATGTATAGTTTACAATCAAGTCATCATTTTATCATCAATAGTTTATTCACGTGATCATCTTAGCATGCAATTTTATAGCCACGTGATCATCTTATCATGTAATGTTTACAGTCACGTGATCATCTTATCATGCATAGTTTACAGTGAAGAGATCATCTTATCATGAATAGTTTAGTCAATTGATCATCTTATCATATATAGTTTACTGTCAAGTGATGATAATATCATGCATAGTTTACAGTCAACTGATCATCTTATCATGTATAGTTTACAGTCAAGTGATCATCTTATCATGTATAGTTTACTGTCAAGTGATGATAATATCATGCATAGTTTACAGTCAACTGATCATCTTATCATGTATAGTTTACAGTCAAGTGATCATCTTATCATGTATAGTTTATAGTCAAGTGATCATCTTATCATGTATAGTTTACAGTGAAGTGATCATCTTATCATGTATAATTTAGTCACGTGATCATCTTAGCATGTAGTTTTACAGTCACGTGATCTTCTTGTCATGTATAGTTTACAGTCACGTGATCATCTTATCATGTATTGTTTAGTCAAGTGATCATCTTATCATGTAATGTATTCAGTCACACGATCTTCTTATCATGTATAGTTTACAGTCAAGTGATCATTTTATCATGTATAGTTTAGTCAAATGATCATCTTATCATGTATAGTTTACAGTGAAGTGATAATTTTATCATGTATAGTTTACAGTCACGTGATCTTCTTATCATGTATAGTTTACAGTCACGTGATCATCTTATCATGTATAGTTTACAGTCAAGTGATCATCTTATCATGCATAGTTTAGTCAAGTGATCATCTTATCATGTATAGTTTACAGTCACGTGATCATTTTATCATGTATAGTTTACAGTCAAGTGATCATCTTATCATGCATAGTTTACAGTCTAGTGATCATCTTATCATGTATAGTTTACAGTCACGTGATCATCTTATCATGTATTGCTTACAGTCACGTGATCTTCCTATCATGTATAGTTTACAGTTAAGTGATCATCTTATCATGTATAGTTTACAGTCAAATGATCATCTTATTATGAATAGTTTACAGTGAAGTGATCATTTTATCATGTATAGTTTACAGTTACGTGATCTTCTTATCATGTATTGTTTAGTCACGTGATCATCTTATTATGTATAGTTTACAGTGACGTGATCTTCTTCTCATGTGTAGTTTACAGTCAAGTGATCATCTTATATTGTATAGTTTACAGTCAAGTCATCATCTTATCATGTATAGCTTAGAGTCACGTGATCATCTTATCATGTATAGTTTACAGTCAAGTGATCATCTTATCATGTATAGTTTACAGTCAAGTGATCATCTTATCATGTAATTTTACAGTCAAGTGTTCATCTTATCATGTAGAGTTTACAGTCAAGTGATCATCTTATCATGTATAGTTCACATTCAAGTGATAATCTTATCATGCAATTTTACAGTCAAGTTATCATCTTATCATGTATAGTTTAGTCACGTGATCATCTTAGCATGCAATTTTACCGTCACGTGATCATCTTATCATGTAATGTTTACAGTCACGTGAACATCTTATCATGCATAGTTTACAATCAAGTGATCATCTTATCATGTATAGTTTAGTCTAGTGATCATCTTATCATGTATAGTTTAGTCAAGTGATCATCTAATCAGGTAATGTATACAGTCACGTGATCTTCCTATCATGTATAGTTTACAGTCAAGTCATCATCTTATCATGTATAGTTTACAGTAAAATGATCACCTTATCATGTATAGTTTACAGTGAAGTGATGATTTTATCATGTATAGTTTATAGTTAAGTGATCATCTTATCATGTATAGTTTACAGTGAAGTGATCATCTTATCATGTAATTTTAGAGTCAAATGATCATCTTATCATGCATAGTTTACAGTCAAGTGATCACCTTAACATGCATAGTTTACAGTCAAGTAACCATCTTATGTAGTTTTACAGTCAAGTGATCATCTTATCATGTATAGTTTACAGTCAAGTGATCATCTTATCATGTATAGTTTACTGTCAAGTGATCATCTTATCATGTATAGTTTACAGTCAAGTGATCATCTTATCATGTAAAGTTTACAGTCAAGTGATCATCTTATCATGTATAGTTTAGTCAATTGATCATCTTATCATGTATAGTTTACAGTCACGTGATCATCTTATCATGTATAGTTTACAGTCTAGTGATCATCTCATCATGTATAGTTTACAGTCAAGTGATCATCTTATCATGTATAGTTTACATTCAAGTGATCATCTTATCATGAAATTTTACAGTCAAGTTATCATCTTATCATGTATAGTTTACAGTGAAGTGATCATTTTATCATGTATAGTTTAGTCACGTGATCATCTTAGCATGTAGTTTTACAGTCACGTGATCATCTTATCATGTATAGTTTACAGTCACGTGATCATCTTATCATGCATAGTTTACAGTCAAGTGATCATATTATCATGTATAGTTTACAGTCAAGTGATCATCTTATCATGTATAGTTTACATTCAAGTGATATCTTATCATGTATTGTTTACAGTCACGTGATCTTCCTATCATATATAGTTTACAGTTAAGTGATCATCTTATTATGTATAGTTTACAGTCAAATGATCATCTTATTATGAATAGTTTACAGTTACGTGATCATTTTATCATGTATAGTTTACAGTTACGTGATCTTCTTATCATGTATAGCTTAGTCACGTGATAATCTTATTATGTATAGTTTACAGTCACGTGATCTTCTTTTCATGTATAGTTTACAGTCAAGTGATCATCTTATATTGTATAGTTTACAGTCAAGTCATCATCTTATCATGTATAGCTTAGAGTCACGTGATCATCTTATCATGTATAGTTTACAGTCAAGTGATCATCTTATCATGTATAGTTTACAGTCTAGTGATCATCTTATCATGTATAATTTACAGTCAAGTGATCATCTTATCATGTAATTTTACAGTCAAGTGTTCATCTTATCATGTATAGTTTACAGTCAAGTGATCATCTTATCATGTATAGTTCACATTCAAGTGATAATCTTATCATGCAATTTTACAGTCAAGTTATCATCTTATCATGTATAGTTTAGTCACGTGATCATCTTAGCATGCAATTTTACAGTCACGTGATCATCTTATCATGTAATGTTTACAGTCACGTGAACATCTTATCATGTATAGTTTACTGTCAAGTCATCATCTTATCGTGTATAGTTTAGTCAAGTGATCATCTAATCAGGTAATGTATACAGTCACGTGATCTTCCTATCATGTATAGTTTACAGTTAAGTCATCATCTTATCATGAATAGTTTATTCACGTGATCATCTTAGCATGCAATTTTACAGTCACGTGATCCGCTTATCATGTAATGTTTACAGTCACGTGAACATCTTATCATGCATAGTTTACAATCAAGTGATCATCTTATCATAAATAGTTTAGAGTCAAGTGATCATCTTATCATGTATTGTTTAGTCAAGTGACCATCTTATCAGGTAATGTTTACAGTCACGTGATCCTCCTATAATGTATAGTTTACAGTCAAGTCATCATCTTATCATGTATAGTTTACAGTACAATGATCATCTTATCATGTATAGTTTACAGTGAAGTGATCATCTTATCATGTAATTTTAGAGTCAAATGATCATCTTATCATGCATAGTTTACAGTCAAGTGATCACCTTATCATGCATAGTTTACAGTCAAGTAACCATCTTATCATGTAGCTTTACAGTCAAGTGATCATCTTATCATGTATAGTTTACAGTCAAGTGATCATCTTATCATGTATAGTTTACTGTCAAGTGATCATCTTATCATGTATAGTTTACAGTCAAGTGATCATCTTATCATGTAAAGTTTACAGTCAAGTGATCATCTTATCATGTATAGTTTAGTCAAGTGATCATCTTATCATGTATAGCTTACAGTCACGTGATCATCTTATCATGTATAGTTTACAGTCTAGTGATCATCTCATCATATATAGCTTACAGTCAAGTGATCATCTTATCATGTAATTTTACAGTCAAGTGATCATCTTATCATGAAAAGTTTACAGTCAAGTGATCATCTTATCATGTATAGTTTACATTCAAGTGATCATCTTATCATGAAATTTTAGAGTCAAGTTATCATCTTATCATGTATAGTTTACAGTGAAGTGATCATTTTATCATGTATAGTTTAGTCACGTGATCATCTTAGCATGTAGTTTTACAGTCACGTGATCATCTTATCATGTATAGTTTACAGTCAGGTGATCATCTTATCACGTATAGTTAATCAAGTGATCATCTTATCATGTAATGTATTCAGTCACACGATCTTCTTATCATGTATAGTTTACAGTCAAGTAATCATCTTATCATGTATAGTTTAGTCAAATGATCATCTTATCATGTATAGATTACAGTGAAGTGATCATTTTATCATGTATAGTTTACAGTCACGTGATCATCTTATCATGTATAGCTTACAGTGAAGTGATCATCTTATCCTGTATAGCTTACAGTCACGTGATCATCTTATCATGTATAGTTTACAGTGAAGTGATCATCTTATCATTTATAGTTTACAGTCAAGTGATCATCTTCTTATGTATAGTTTACTGTCAAGTGATCATCTTATCATGTATAGTTTACAGTCAAGTGATCATCTTATCATGTAAAGTTTACAGTCAAGTGATCATCTTATCATGTATAGTTTAGTCAAGTGAACATTTTATCATGTGTAGCTTACAGTCACGTGATCATCTTATCATGTATAGTTTACAATCTAGTGATCATCTCATCATATATAGTTTACAGTCAAGTGATCATCTTATCATGTAATTTTACAGTCAAGTGATCATCTTATCATGAATAGTTTACAGTCAAGTGATCATCTTATCATGTATAATTTACATTCAAGTGAACATCTTATCATGAAATTTTACAGTCAAGTTATCATCTTATCATGTATAGTTTACAGTGAAGTGATCATTTTATCATGCATAGTTTAGTCACGTGATCATCTTAGCATGTAGTTTTACAGTCACGTGATCATCTTATCATGTATAGTTTACAGTCAGGTGATCATCTTATCACGTATAGTTAATCAAGTGATCATCTTATCATGTAATGTATTCAGTCACACGATCTTCTTATCATGTATAGTTTACCGTCAAGTAATCATCTTATCATGTATAGTTTAGTCAAATGATCATCTTATCATGTATAGATTACAGTGAAGTGATCATTTTATCATGTATAGTTTACAGTCAGGTGATCATCTTATCATGTATAGCTTACAGTGAAGTGATCATCTTATCCTGTATAGCTTACAGTCACGTGATCATCTTATCATGTATAGTTTACAGTCAAGTGATCATCTTATCATGCATAGTTTACAATCAAGTGATCATCTTATCATGAATAGTTTAGTCAAGTGATCATCTTATCATGTATAGTTTAGAGTCAAGTGATCATATTATCATGAATAGTGTAGTCAAGTGATCATCTAATCAGGTAATGTATACAGTCACGTGATCTTCCTCTCATGCATAGCTTACAGTCAAGTCATCATCTTATCATGAATAGTTTATTCACGCGATCATCTTAGCATGCAATTTTACAGTCACGTGATCATCTTATCATGTAATGTTTACAGTCACGTGAACATCTTATCATGCATAGTTTACAATCAAGTGATCATCTTATCATGTATAGCTTAGTCAAGTGATCATCTTATCATGTATAGTTTAGAGTCAAGTGATCATCTTATCATATATGGTTTAGTCAAGTGATCATCTTATCAGGTAATGTTTACACTCACGTGATCTTCCTATCATGTAGAGTTTACAGTCAAGTCATCATCATATCATGTATAGTTTACAGTAAAATGATCATCTTATCATGTATAGTTTACAGTGAAGTGATCATTTTATCATGAATAGTTTATAGTCAATGATCATCTTATCATGTATAGTTTACAGTCAAGTGATCATCTTATCATGTATATTTTAGTCAAGTGATCATCTTATCATGTATAGCTTACAGTCACGTGATCATCTTATCATGTATAGTTTAGTCAAGTGATCATCTTATCATGTATAGCTTACAGTCACGTGATCATCTTATCATGAATAGTTTACAGTCAAGTGATCATCTTATCATGTATAGTTTACATTCAAGTGATCATCTTATCATGAAATTTTACAGTCAAGTTATCATCTTATCATGTATAGTTTACAGTGAAGTGATCATTTTATCATGAGTGGTTTAGTCACGTGATCATCTTTGCATGTAGTTTTACAGTCACGTGATCATCTTATCATGTATAGTTTACAGTCACGTGATCATCTTATCATGTATAGTTTAGTCAAGTGATCATCTTATCATGTAATGTATTCAGTCTGACGATCTTCTTATCATGTATAGTTTACAGTCAAGTGATCATCTTATCATGCATAGTTTAGTCAAGTGATCATCTTATCATGTATAGTTTACAGTCACGTGATCATTTTATCATGTATAGTTTACAGTCAAGTGATCATCTTATCATGTATAGTTTACATTCTAGTGATGATCTTATCATGTATAGTTCACAATCAACTGATCATCTTATCATGTAATTTTACAGTCAAGTGATCATCTTATCATGTATAGTTTACATTCAAGTGATATCTTATCATGTATTGTTTACAGTCACGTGATCTTCATATCATGTATAGTTTACAGTTAAGTGATCATCTTATCATGTATAGTTTAGAGTCAAATGATCATCTTATCATGTATAGTTTACAGTGAAGTGATCGTTTTATCATGTATAGTTTACAGTCACGTGATCTTCTTATCATGTATAGTTTAGTCACGTGATCATCTTATTATGTATAGTTTACAGTCACGTGATCTTCTTATCATGTATAGCTTACAGTCAAGTGATCATCTTATCATGTATAGTTTACAGTCAAGTGATCATCTTATCCTGTACAGCTTACAGTCACGTGATCATCTTATCATGTATAGTTTACAGTAAAGTGATCATCTTATCATGTATAGTTTACAGTCTAGTGATCATCTTATCATGTATAGCCTACAGTCAAGTGATCATCTTATCATGTAATTTTACAGTCAAGTTATCATCTTATCATGTATTGTTTACAGTCAAGTGATCATCTTATCATGTATAGTTCACATTCAAGTGATCATCTTATCATGAAATTTTACAGTCAAGTTATCATCTTATTATGTATAGTTTAGTCACGTGATCATCTTAGCATGTAGTTTTACAGTCACGTGATCATCTTATCATGTATAGTTTACAGTCACGTGATCATCTTATCATGCATAGTTTAGTCAAGTGATCATCTTATCATGTAATGTATTCAGTCACACGATCTTCTTATCATGTATAGTTTACAGTCAAGTGATCATCTTATCATGTATAGTTTACAGTCAAGTGATCATCTTATCATGTATTGTTTAGTCAAATGATCATCTTATCATGTATAGTTTACAGTGAAGTGAACATTTTATCATGTATAGTTTACAGTCACGTGATCATCTTATCATGTATAGCTTACAGTCAGGTGATCATCTTATCATGTGTAGTTTACAGTCAACGGATCATCTTATCATGTATAGTTTACAGTCAAGTGATCATCTTATCATGCATAGTTTAGTTAAGTGATCATCTTATCATGTATAGTTTACAGTCACGTGATCATTTTATCATGTATAGTTTACAGTCAAGTGATCATCTTATCATGTATAGTTTACATTCAAGTGATATCTTATCATGCATTGTTTACAGTCACGTGATCTTCATATCATGTATAGTTTACAGTTAAGTGATCATCTTATCATGTATAGTTTAGTGTCAAATGATCATCTTATCATGTATAGTTTACAGTGAAGTGATCATTTTATCATGTATAGTTTACAATCACGTGATCTTCTTATCATGTATAGTTTACAGTCAAGTGATCATCTTATCATGTATAGTTTACAGTCAAGTGATCATCTTATCCTGTATAGCTTACAGTCACGTGATCATCTTATCATGTATAGTTTACAGTCAAGTGATCATCTTATCATGTATAGTTTACAGTCTAGTGATAATCTTATCATGTATAGCCTACAGTCAAGTGATCATCTTATCATGTAATTTTACAGTCAAGTGATCATCTTATCATGTATAGTTTACAGTCAAGTGATCATCTTATCATGTATAGTTCACATTCAAGTGATCATCTTATCAAGAAGTTTTACAGTCAAGTTATCGTCTTATCATTTATAATTTAGTCACGTGGTCATCTTAACATGCAATTTTACCGTCACGTTATCATCTTATCATGTAATGTTTACAGTCACGTGAACATCTTATCATGCATAGTTTACAATCAAGTGATCATCTTATCATGAATAGTTTAGTCAAGTGATCATCTTATCATGTATAGTTTAGAGTCAAGTGATCATCTTATCATGTATAGTTTAGTCAAGTGATCATCTTATCAGGTAATGTTTACAGTCACGTGATCTTCCTATGATGTATATTTTACAGTCAAGTCATCATCATATCATGTATAGTTTACAGTAAAATGATCATCTTATCATGTATAGTTTACAGTGAATTGATCATTTTATGATGAATAGTTTATAATCAAGTGATCATCTTATCATGTATAGTTTACAGTCAAGTGATCATCTTATCATGTATAGTTTACAGTCAAGTGATCATCTTATCATGTATAGTTTAGTCAAGTCATCATCTTATCATGAATAATTTACTCACGTGATCATCTTAGCATGCAATTGTACAGTCACGTGATCATCTTATCATGTAATGTTTACAGTCACGTGAACATCTTATCATGCATAGTTTACAATCAAGTGATCATCTTATCATGTATAGTTTAGTCAAGTGATCATCTTATCAGGTAATGTTTACAGTCACGTGATCTTCCTATCATGTATAGTTTACAGTCAAGTCATCATCATATCATGTGTAGCTTACAGTAAAATGATCATCTTATCATGTATAGTTTACAGTGAAGTGATCATTTTATCTTGAATAGTTTATAGTCAAGTGATCATCTTATCATGTATAGTTTACAGTCAAGTGATCATCTTATCATGTATAGTTTAGTCAAGTGATCATCTTATCATGAATAGCTTACAGTCAAATGATCATCTTATCATGTATAGTTTACATTCAAGTGATCATCTTATCATGAAATTTTACAGTCAAGTTGTCATCTTTTCATGTATAGTTTACAATGAAGGGATCATTTTATCATTAGTAGTTTAGTCACGTGATCATCTTAGCATGTAGTTTTACAGTCACGTGATCATCTTATCATGTATAGTTTACAGTCACGTGATCATCTGATCATGTATAGTTTAGTCAAGTGATCATCTTATCATGTAATGTATTCAGTCACACGATCTTCTTATCATGTATAGTTTAGAGTCAAGTGATCATCTTATCATGTATAGTTTAGTCAAATGATCATCTTATCATGTATAGTTTACAGTGAAGTGATCATTTTATCATATACAATTTACAGTCACGTGATCTTCTTATCATGTATAGTTTACAGTCACGTGATCATCTTATCATGTATAGTTTACAGTCAAGTGATCATCTTATCATGTATAGTTTACAGTCAAGTGATCATCTTATCATGTATTGCTTACTGTCAAGTGATCATCTTATCATGTATAGTTTACAGTAAACTGATCATCTTATCATGTATAGTTTACAGTCACGTGATCATTTTATCATGCATAGTTTACAGTGAAGTGATCATCTTATCATGTATAGTTTACAGTCTAGTGATCATCTTATCATGTATAGTTCACAATCAAGTGATCATCTTATCATGTAATTTTACAGTCAAGTGATCATCTTATCATGTATTGTTTACAGTCACGTGATCTTCCTATCATGTATAGTTTACAGTTAAGTGATCATCTTATCATGTATAGTTTACAGTCAAATGATCATCTTATGATGTATAGTTTACAGTCAAGTGATCATTTTATCATGTATAGTTTACAGTCACGTGATCTTCTTATCATGTATAGTTTACAGTCAAGTGATCATCTTATCATGTATAGTTTACATTCAAGTGATCATCTTATCATGTATAGCTTACAGTCACGTGATCATCTTATCATGCATAGTTTACAGTCAAGTGATCATCTTATCATGTATAGTTTACAGTCTAGTGATAATCTTATCATGTATAATTTACAGTCAAGTGATCATCTTATCATGTAATTTTACAGTCAAGTGATCATCTTATCATGTATAGTTTACAGTCTCGTGATCATCTTATCACGCATAGTTTAGTCAAGTGATCATTTTATTATGTAATGTATTCAGTCACACGATCTTCTTATCATGTATAGTTTACAGTCAAGTGATCATCTTATCATGTATAGTTTAGTCAAATGATCATCTCATCATGTATAGTTTACAGTGAAGTGATCATTTTATCATGCATAGTTTACAGTCACGTGATCATCTTATCATGTATAGCTTACAGTCAAGTGATCATCTTATCATGTATAGCTTACAGTCAAGTGATCATCTTATCATGTATAGTTTACAGTAAACTGATCATCTTATCATGTATAGTTTACAGTCAAGTGATCATCTTATCATGCATAGTTTACAGTCTAGTGATCATCTTATCATGTATAGTTTACAGTCACGTGATCATTTTATCATGTATAGTTTACAGTCAAGTGAACATCTTATCATGTATAATTTACAATCAAGTGATCATTTTATCATGTATAGTTTACAGTCAAGTGATCATCTTATCATGTATAGTTTACATTCAAGTGATATCTTATCATGCATTGTTTACAGTCACGTGATCTTCATATCATGTATAGTTTACAGTTAAGTGATCATCTTATCATGTATAGTTTAGTGTCAAATGATCATCTTATCATGTATAGTTTACAGTGAAGTGATCATTTTATCATGTATAGTTTACAATCACGTGATCTTCTTATCATGTATAGTTTACAGTCAAGTGATCATCTTATCATGTATAGTTTACAGTCAAGTGATCATCTTATCCTGTATAGCTTACAGTCACGTGATCATCTTATCATGTATAGTTTACAGTCAAGTGATCATCTTATCATGTATAGTTTACAGTCTAGTGATAATCTTATCATGTATAGCCTACAGTCAAGTGATCATCTTATCATGTAATTTTACAGTCAAGTGATCATCTTATCATGTATAGTTTACAGTCAAGTGATCATCTTATCATGTATAGTTCACATTCAAGTGATCATCTTATCAAGAAGTTTTACAGTCAAGTTATCGTCTTATCATTTATAATTTAGTCACGTGGTCATCTTAACATGCAATTTTACCGTCACGTTATCATCTTATCATGTAATGTTTACAGTCACGTGAACATCTTATCATGCATAGTTTACAATCAAGTGATCATCTTATCATGAATAGTTTAGTCAAGTGATCATCTTATCATGTATAGTTTAGAGTCAAGTGATCATCTTATCATGTATAGATTAGTCAAGTGATCATCTTATCAGGTAATGTTTACAGTCACGTGATCTTCCTATGATGTATATTTTACAGTCAAGTCATCATCATATCATGTATAGTTTACAGTAAAATGATCATCTTATCATGTATAGTTTACAGTGAATTGATCATTTTATGATGAATAGTTTATAATCAAGTGATCATCTTATCATGTATAGTTTACAGTCAAGTGATCATCTTATCATGTATAGTTTACAGTCAAGTGATCATCTTATCATGTATAGTTTAGTCAAGTCATCATCTTATCATGAATAATTTACTCACGTGATCATCTTAGCATGCAATTGTACAGTCACGTGATCATCTTATCATGTAATGTTTACAGTCACGTGAACATCTTATCATGCATAGTTTACAATCAAGTGATCATCTTATCATGTATAGTTTAGTCAAGTGATCATCTTATCATGTATATTTTAGAGTCAAGCGATCATCTTATCATGTATAGTTTAGTCAAGTGATCATCTTATCAGGTAATGTTTACAGTCACGTGATCTTCCTATCATGTATAGTTTACAGTCAAGTCATCATCATATCATGTGTAGCTTACAGTAAAATGATCATCTTATCATGTATAGTTTACAGTGAAGTGATCATTTTATCTTGAATAGTTTATAGTCAAGTGATCATCTTATCATGTATAGTTTACAGTCAAGTGATCATCTTATCATGTATAGTTTAGTCAAGTGATCATCTTATCATGAATAGCTTACAGTCAAGTGATCATCTTATCATGTATAGTTTACATTCAAGTGATCATCTTATCATGAAATTTTACAGTCAAGTTGTCATCTTTTCATGTATAGTTTACAATGAAGGGATCATTTTATCATTAGTAGTTTAGTCACGTGATCATCTTAGCATGTAGTTTTACAGTCACGTGATCATCTTATCATGTATAGTTTACAGTCACGTGATCATCTGATCATGTATAGTTTAGTCAAGTGATCATCTTATCATGTAATGTATTCAGTCACACGATCTTCTTATCATGTATAGTTTAGAGTCAAGTGATCATCTTATCATGTATAGTTTAGTCAAATGATCATCTTATCATGTATAGTTTACAGTGAAGTGATCATTTATTCATATATAATTTACAGTCACGTGATCTTCTTATCATGTATAGTTTACAGTCACGTGATCATCTTATCATGTATAGTTTACAGTCAAGTGATCATCTTATCATGTATAGTTTACAGTCAAGTGATCATCTTATCATGTATTGCTTACTGTCAAGTGATCATCTTATCATGTATAGTTTACAGTAAACTGATCATCTTATCATGTATAGTTTACAGTCACGTGATCATTTTATCATGCATAGTTTACAGTGAAGTGATCATCTTATCATGTATAGTTTACAGTCTAGTGATCATCTTATCATGTATAGTTCACAATCAAGTGATCATCTTATCATGTAATTTTACAGTCAAGTGATCATCTTATCATGTATTGTTTACAGTCACGTGATCTTCCTATCATGTATAGTTTACAGTTAAGTGATCATCTTATCATGTATAGTTTACAGTCAAATGATCATCTTATGATGTATAGTTTACAGTCAAGTGATCATTTTATCATGTATAGTTTACAGTCACGTGATCTTCTTATCATGTATAGTTTACAGTCAAGTGATCATCTTATCATGTATAGTTTACATTCAAGTGATCATCTTATCATGTATAGCTTACAGTCACGTGATCATCTTATCATGCATAGTTTACAGTCAAGTGATCATCTTATCATGTATAGTTTACAGTCTAGTGATAATCTTATCATGTATAATTTACAGTCAAGTGATCATCTTATCATGTAATTTTACAGTCAAGTGATCATCTTATCATGTATAGTTTACAGTCTCGTGATCATCTTATCACGCATAGTTTAGTCAAGTGATCATTTTATTATGTAATGTATTCAGTCACACGATCTTCTTATCATGTATAGTTTACAGTCAAGTGATCATCTTATCATGTATAGTTTAGTCAAATGATCATCTCATCATGTATAGTTTACAGTGAAGTGATCATTTTATCATGCATAGTTTACAGTCACGTGATCATCTTATCATGTATAGCTTACAGTCAAGTGATCATCTTATCATGTATAGCTTACAGTCAAGTGATCATCTTATCATGTATAGTTTACAGTAAACTGATCATCTTATCATGTATAGTTTACAGTCAAGTGATCATCTTATCATGCATAGTTTACAGTCTAGTGATCATCTTATCATGTATAGTTTACAGTCACGTGATCATTTTATCATGTATAGTTTACAGCCAAGTGAACATCTTATCATGTATAATTTACAATCAAGTGATCATCTTATCATGTAATTTTATAATCAAGTGATCATCTTATCATGTATAGTTTACGTTCAAGTGATATCTTATCATGTATTGTTTACAGTCACGTGATCTTCCTATCATGTATAGTTTACAGATAAGTGATCATCTTATCATGTAGAGCTTACAGTCACGTGATCATCTTATCATGTATAGTTTACAGTCTATTGATCATCTTATCATGTATAGTTTACAGTCTAGTGATCATCTTATCATGTATAGTTTACAGTCTAGTGATCATCTTATCATGTATAGTTTACAGTCAAGTGATCATCTTATCATGTATAGCTTACAGTCACGTGATAATCTTATTATGTATAGTTTACAGTCAAGTGATAATCTTATCATGTATAGTTCACATTCAAGTGATCATCTTATCATGAAATTTTACAGTCAAGTTATCATCTTATCATGTATAATCTAGTCACGTGATCATCTTATGATGTATACTTTAGAGTCAAGTGATCATCTTATCATGTATAGTTTAGTCAAGTGATCATCTAATCAGGTAATGTATACAGTCACGTCATCTTCCTATCATGTATAGCTTAGTCAAGTCATCATCTTATCATGAATAGTTTACTCACGTGATCATCTTAGCATGCAATTGTACAGTCACGTGATCATCTTATCATGTAATGTTTACAGTCACGTGAACATCTTATCATGCATAGTTTACAATCAAGTGATCATCTTATCATGTATAGTTTAGTCAAGTGATCATCTTATCATGTATATTTTAGAGTC
This sequence comes from Bathymodiolus septemdierum, assembly GCA_963383655.1. NCBI lineage: Eukaryota > Metazoa > Mollusca > Bivalvia > Mytilida > Modiolidae > Bathymodiolus > Bathymodiolus septemdierum. The sequence continues at coordinate 63,464,392 of OY726521.1, forward strand.
AAGTGATCATCTTATCATGTATAGTTTAGTCAAGTGATCATCTTATCATGTAGAGCTTACAGTCACGTGATCATCTTATCATGTATAGTTTACAGTCTATTGATCATCTTATCATGTATAGTTTACAGTCTAGTGATCATCTTATCATGTATAGTTTACAGTCTAGTGATCATCTTATCATGTATAGTTTACAGTGAAGTGATCATTTTATCATGAATAGTTTATAGTCAAGTGATCATCTTATCATGTATAGTTTACAGTCAAGTGATCATCTTATCATGTATAGTTTAGTCAAGTGATCATCTTATCATGTAGAGCTTACAGTCACGTGATCATCTTATCATGTATAGTTTACAGTCTAGTCATCATCTTATCATGTATAGTTTAGAGTCAAGTGATCATCTTATCATGTAATTTTACAGTCAAGTGATCATCTTATCATGAATAGCTTACAGTCAAGTGATCATCTTATCATGTATAGTTTACATTCAAGTGATTATCTTATCATGAAATTTTACAGTCAAGTTGTCATCTTTTCATGTATAGTTTACAGTGAAGTGATCATTTTATCATGAGTAGTTTACTCACGTGATCATCTTAGCATGTAGTTTTACAGTCACGTGATCATCTTATCATGCATAGTTTACAGTCACGTGATCATCTTATCATGCATAGTTTAGTCAAGTGATCATCTTATCATGTAATGTATTCAGTCACACGATCTTCTTATCATGTATAGTTTACAGTCAAGTGATCATCTTATCATGTATAGTTTAGTCAAATGATCATCTTATCATGTATAGTTTACAGTGAAGTGATCATTTTATCATATATAATTTACAGTCACGTGATCTTCTTATCATGTATAGTTTACAGTCACGTGATCATCTTATCATGTATAGTTTACAGTCAAGTGATCATCTTATCATGTATAGTTTACTGTCAAGTGATCATCTTATCATGTATAGTTTACAGTAAACTGATCATCTTATCATGTATAGTTTACAGTCACCTGATCATTTTATCATATATAGTTTAGAGTCAAGTGATCATCTTATCATGTATAGTTTACAGTCTAGTGATCATCTTATCATGTATAGTTCACAATCGAGTGATCATCTTATCATGTAATTTTACAGTCAAGTGATCATCTTAGCATGTATAGATTACAGTCAAGTGATCATCTTATCATGTATTGCTTACAGTCACGTGATCTTCCTATCATGTATAGTTTACAGTTAAGTGATCATCTTATCATGTATAGTTTACAGTCAAATGATCATCTTATGATGTATAGTTTACAGTCAAGTGATCATTTTATCATGTATAGTTTACAGTCACGTGATCTTCTTATCATGTATAGTTTAGTAACGTGATCATCTTATTATGTATAGTTTACAGTCAAGTGATCTTCTTATCATGTATAGTTTACAGTCAAGTGATCATCTTATCATGTATAGTTTACAGTCAAGTGATCATCTTATCATGTATAGCTTACAGTCACGTGATCATTTTATCATGTATAGTTTACAGTCAAGTGATCATCTTATCATGCATAGTTTACAGTCTAGTGATCATCTTATCATGTATAATTTACAGTCAAATGATCATCTTATCATGTAATTTTACAGTCAAGTGATCATCTTATCATGTATAGTTTACAGTCAAGTGATCATCTTAGCATGCAATTTTACCGTCACGTGATCATCTTATCATGCAATGTTTAGAATCACGTGAACATCTTATCATGCATAGTTTAAAATCAAGTGATCATCTTATCATGTATAGTTTAGCCCAGTGATCATCTTATCATGTATAGTTTAGTCAAGTGATCATCTAATCAGGTAATGTATACAGTCAAGTGATCTTCCTATCTTGTATAGTTTACAGTCAAGTCATCATCTTATCATGAATAGTTTATTCACGTGATCATCTTAGCATGCAATTTTACAGTCACGTGATCATCTTATCATGTAATGTTTACAGTCATGTGAACATCTTATCATGTATAGTTTAGAGTTAAGTGATCATCCTATCATGTAATGTTTACAGTCACGTGATCTTCTTATCATGTATAGTTTACAGTCAAGTCATCATCTTATCATGTATAGTTTACAGTAAAATGATCATCTTATCATGTATAGTTTACAGTGAAGTGATCATTTTATCATGTATAGTTTATAGTCAAGTGATCATCTTATCATGTATAGCTTACAGTCAAGTGATCATCTTATCATGTAATTTTACAGTCAAATGATCATCTTATCAAGTATAGCTTACAGTCAAGTGATCATCTTATCATGCATAGTTTACAGTCAAGTGACCATCTTATCATGTATAGTTGACAGTCAAGTGATCATCTTATCATGTATAGTTTACAGTGAAGTGATCATCTTATCATGTATAGCTTACAGTCACGTGATCATCTTATCATGTATAGTTTACAGTCAAGTGATCATCTTATCATGTATAGTTTACAGTCTAGTGATCATCGTATCATGTATAGTTTACAGACAAGTGATCATCTAATCATGTAATTTTACAGTCAAGTGATCATCTTATCATGAATAGCTTACAGTCAAGTGATCATCTTATCATGTATAGTTTACATTCAAGTGATCATCTTATCATGAAATTTTACAGTCAAGTTATCATCTTATCATGTATAGTTTACATTCAAGTGATCATCTTATCATGCATAGTTTAGTCATGTAATCATCTTAGCATGTAGTTTTACAGTCACGTGATCATCTTATAATGTATAGTTTACAGTCACATGATCATCTTATCATGTATAGTTTAGTCAAGTGATCATCTTATCATGTAATGTATTCAGTCACATGATCTTCTTATCATGTATAATTTACAGTCAAGTGATCATCTTATCATGTATAGTTTAGTCAAATGATCATCTTATCATGTATAGTTTACAGTGAAGTGATCATTTTATCATGTATAGTTTACAGTCACGTGATCTTCTTATCATGTATAGCTTACAGTCACGTGATCATCTTATCATGTATTACTTACTGTCAAGTGATCATCTTATCATGTATAGTTTACAGTCAACTGATCATCTTATCATGTATAGTTTACAGTCAAGTGATCATCTTATCATGCATAGTTTAGTCAAGTGATCGTCTTATCATGTATAGTTTACAGTCACGTGATCATTTTATCATGTATAGTTTACAGTCAAGTGATCATGTTATCATGTATAGTTTACAGTCTAGTGATCATCTTATCATGTATAGTTTACAGTGAAGTGATCATCTTATCATGTAATTTTACAGTCAAGTGATCAACTTATCATGTATAGTTTTCATTCAAGTGATCATCTTATCATGTATTGTTTACAGTCACGTGATCTTCCTATCATGCATAGTTTACAGTCAAATGATCATCTTATCATGTATAATTTAGTCAAATGATCATCTTATCATGCATAGTTTACAGTGAAGTGATCATTTTATCATGCATAGTTTACAGTCAGTGATCTTCTTATCATGTATAGTTTAGTCACGTGATCATCTTATTATTTATAGCTTACAGTCACGTGATCTTCTTATCATGTATAGTTTACAGTCAAGTGATCATCTTATCATGTATAGTTTAGTCAAATGACCATCTTATCATGTATAGTTTACAGTCAAGTGATCATCTTATCATGTATAGTTTAAAGTCAAGTGATCATCTTATAATGTATAGTTTACAGTCAAGTGATCATCTTATCATGTATAGTTTACAGTCAAGTGATCATCTTATCATGTATAGTTTACAGTCAAGTGATCATCTTATCATGTAATTTTACAGTCAAATGATCATCTTATCATGTATTGTTTACAGTCAAGTGATCATCTTATCATGCATAGTTTACAGTCAAGTGACCATCTTATGATGTAATTTTACCGTTAAGTGATCATCTTATCATGTATAGTTTACAGTCAAGTGATCATTTAATCATGTATTGTTTACTGTCAAGTGATCATCTTATCATCTATAGTTTACAGTGAAGTGCTTATCTTATCATGTATAGATTACAGTCAAGTGATCATCTTATCATGTATAGTTTACAGTCAAGTGATAATCTTATCATATATAGTTTACATTCAAGTGATCATCTTATCATGTAATTTTACAGTCAAGTTATCATCTTATCATGTATAGTTTACAGTGAAGTGATCATCTTATAATGTATAGTTTATTCACGTGATCATCTTCGCATGTAGTTTTACAGTCACGTGATCTTCTTATCATGTACCGTGTAGTCACGTGGTCATCTTATAATGTATAGTTTAGTCAAGTGATCATCTTATCATGTATAGTTTACAGTCAAGTGATCATCTTATCATGTATAATTTAGTCGAGTGATCATCTTATCATTTATAGTTTACAGTGAAGTGATCATTTTATCATGTATAGTTTACAGTCAAGTGATCATCTTATCATGTATAATTTAGTCGAGTGATCATCTTATCATTTATAGTTTACAGTGAAGTGATCTTCTTATCATGTATAGTTTAGTCACGTGATCATCTTATTATGTATAGTTTACAGTCACGTGATCATTTTATCATGTATAGTTTACAGTCACGTGATCATATTATCATGTATAGTTTACAATCAAGTGATCATCTTATCATGTATAGCTTACAGTCAAGTGATCATCTTATCATGTATTGTTTACTGTCAAGTGATCATCTTATCATGTATAATTTACAGTCAAGTGATCATCTTATCATGTATAGTTTACAGTCAAGTGATCATCTTATCATGCATAGCTTAGTCAAGTGATCATCTTATCATGTATAGTTTACAGTCACGTGATCATCTTATCATGTATAGTTTACAGTCAAGTGATCATCTTATCATGTATAGTTTACAGTCTAGTGATCATCGCATCATGTATAGCTTACAGTCAAGTGATCATCTTATCATGTAATTTTACATTCAAGTGATCATCTTATCATGTATTGCTTACAGTCACGTGATCTTCCTATCATGTATAGTTTACAGTCAAGTGATCATCTTATCATGTAAAGTTTACAGTCAAATGATCATCTTATCATGTATAGTTTACAGTGAAGTGATCATTTTATCATGTATAGTTTACAGTCACGTGATCTTCTTATCATGTATAGTTTAGACACGTGATCATCTTATCATGTATAGTTTACAGTCACGTGATCTTCTTATCATGTATAGTTTACAGTCAAGTGATTATCTTATCATGTATAGTTTAGTCAAATGATCATCTTATCATGTATAGTTTACAGTCAAGTGATCATCTTATCATGTATAGTTTACAGTCAAGTGATCATCTTATCATATAATTTTACAGTAAAATGATCATCTTATCATGTATTGTTTACAGTCAAGTGATCATCTTATCATGCATAGTTTACAGTCAAGTGACCATCTTATGATGTAATTTTACAGTCAAGTGATCATCTTATCATGTATAGTTTACAGTCAAGTGATCATTTAATCATGTATTGTTTACTGTCAAGTGATCATCTTATCATCTATAGTTTACAGTGAAGTGCTCATCTTATCATGTATAGTTTACAGTCAAGTGATCATCTTATCATGTAATGTTACAGTCAAGTGATCATCTTATCATGAATAGTTTACATTCAAGTGATCATCTTATCATGAAATTTTACAGTCAAGTTATCATCTTATTATGTATAATTTACAGTCAAGTGATCATCTTATCATGTATAGTTTACAGTCAAGTGATCATCTTATCATGTAATTTTACAGTCAAATGATAAACTTATCATGTATAGTTTACAGTCAAGTGATCATCTTATCATGCATAGTTTACAGTCAAGTGACCATCTTATGATGTAATTTTACCGTCACGTGATCTTCTTATCATGTATAGTTTACAGTGAAGTGAACATCTTATTATGTATAGTTTACAGTCAAGTGATCATCTTATCATATATAGTTTACATTCAAGTGATCATCTTATCATGTAATTTTACAGTCAAGTTATCATCTTATCATGTATAGTTTACAGTGAAGTGATCATCTTATAATGTATAGTTTATTCACGTGATGATCTTCGCATGTAGTTTTACAGTCACTTGATCTTCTTATCATGTAACGTTTACAGTCACGTGGTCATCTTATAATGTATAGTTTAGTCAAGTGATCATCTTATCATGTATAGTTTAGTCAAGTGATCATATTATCATGTAACGTTTACAGTCACGTGGTCATCTTATAATGTATAGTTTAGTCAAGTGATCATCTTATCATGTATAGTTTAGTCAAGTGATCATCTTATCATGTATAGTTTACAGTCACGTGATCATCTTATCATGTATTACTTACTGTCAAGTGATCATCTTATCATGTATAGTTTACAGTCAACTGATCATCTTATCATGTATAGTTTACAGTCAAGTGATCATCTTATCATGCATAGTTTAGTCAAGTGATCATCTTATCATGTATAGTTTACAGTCACGTGATCATTTTATCATGTATAGTTTACAGTCAAGTGATCATGTTATCATGTATAGTTTACAGTCTAGTGATCATCTTATCATGTATAATTTACAGTGAAGTGATCATCTTATCATGTAATTTTACAGTCAAGTGATCATCTTATCATGTATAGTTTACATTCAAGTGATCATCTTATCATGTATTGTTTTCAGTCACGTGATCTTCCTATCATGTAAAGTTTACAGTCAAGTGATCATCTAATCATGTATAGTTTACAGTGAAGTGATCATTTTATCATGTATAATTTACAGTCACGTGATCTTCTGATCATGTATAGTTTAGTCACGTGATCATCTTATTATGTATAGTTTACAGTCACGTGATCTTCTTATCATGTATAGTTTACAGTCAAGTGATCATCTTATCATGTATAGTTTAGTCAAATGATCATCTTATCATGTATAGTTTACAGTCAAGTGATGATCTTATCATGTATAGTTTACAGTCAAGTGATCATCTTATAATGTATAGTTTACAGTCAAGTGATCATCTTATCATGTAATTTTACAGTCAAATGATCATCTTATCATGTATTGTTTACAGTCAAGTTATCATCTTATCATGCATAGTTTACAGTCAAGTGACCATCTTATGATGTAATTTTACAGTCAAGTGATCATCTTATCATGTATAGTTTACAGTCAAGTGATCATTTAATCATGTATTGTTTACAGTCAAGTGATCATCTTATCATGTATAGTTTACAATGAAGTGCTCATCTTATCATGTATAGCTTACAGTCAAGTGATCATCTTATCATGTATAGTTTACAGTCAAGTGATAATCTTATCATATATAGTTTACATTCATGTGATCATCTTATCATGTAATTTTACAGTCAAGTTATGATCTTATCATGTATAGTTTACAGTGAAGTGATCATCTTATAATGTATAGTTTATTCACGTGATCATCTTCGCATGTATTTTTACAGTCACGTGATCTTCTTATCATGTAACGTTTAGTCACGTGGTCATCTTATAATGTATAGTTTAGTCAAGTGATCATATTATCATGTATAGTTTACAGTCAAGTGATCATCTTATCATGTATAATTTAGTCGAGTGATCATCTTATCATGTAATGTATACAGTCACGTGATCTTTTTATCATGTATAGTTTAGTCAAATGATCATCTTATCATGTATAGTTTACAGTGAAGTGATCATTTAATCATGTATAGCTTACAGTCACGTGATCTTCTTATGATGTATAGTTTAGTCACGTGATCATATTATCATGTATAGTTTACAGTCACGTGATCATCTTATCATGTATAGCTTACACTCAAGTGATCATCTTATCATGTATAGTTTACAGTCAAGTGATCATCTTATCATGCATAGTTTAGTCAAGTGATCATCTTATCATGTATAGTTTACAGTCACGTGATCATCTTATCATGTATAGTTTAGAGTCAAGTGATCATCTTATCATGTATAGTTTACAGTCAAGTGATCATCTTATCATGCATAGCTTAGTCAAGTGATCATCTTATCATGTATAGTTTACAGTCAAGTGATCATCTTATCATGTATAGTTTAGAGTTAAGTGATCATCTTATCATGTATAGTTTAGTCACGTGATCATCTTATCAGGTAATGTTTATAGTCACGTGATCTTCTTATCATGTATAGTTTACAGTCAAGTCATCATCTTATCATGTATAGTTTACAGTAAAATGATAATTTTATCATATATAGTTTACAGTAAAATGATCATTTTATAATGTATAGTTTATAGTCAAGTGATCATCTTATCATGTATAGTTTACAGTCAAGTGATCATCTTATCGTGTAATTTTACAGTCAAATGATCATCTTATCAAGTATAGTTTACAGTCAAGTGATCATCTTATCACGCATAGTTTACTGTCAAGTGATCATCTTATCATGTATAGTTGACATTCAAGTGATCATCTTATCATGTATAGCTTACAGTCACGTGATCATCTTATCATGTATAGTTTACAGTCAAGTGATCATCTTATCATGTATAGTTTACAGTCTAGTGATCATCGCATCATGTATAGCTTACAGTCAAGTGATCATCCTATCATGTAATTCTACAGTCAAGTGATCATCTTATCATGAATAGTTTACATTCAAGTGATCATCTTATCATGAAATTTTACACTCAACTTATCATCTTATCATGTATAGTTTACAGTCAAGTGATCATCTTATCATGTATAGTTTAGAGTTAAGTGATCATCTTATCATGTATAGTTTAGTCACGTGATCATCTTATCAGGTAATGTTTACAGTCACGTGATCTTCTTATCATGTATAGTTTACAGTCAAGTCATCATCTTATCATGTATAGTTTACAGTAAAATGATAATTTTATCATGTATAGTTTACAGTGAAGTGATCATTTTATAATGTATAGTTTATAGTCAAGTGATCATCTTATCATGTATAGTTTACAGTCAAGTGATCATCTTATCATGTAATTTTACAGTCAAATGATCATCTTATCAAGCATAGTTTACAGTCAAGTGATCATCTTATCATGCATAGTTTACTGTCAAGTGATCATCTTATCATGTATAGTTGACATTCAAGTGATCATCTTATCATGTATAGTTAACAGTCAAGTGATCATCTTATCATGTATAGTTTAGTCAAGTGATCATCTTATCATGTATAGCTTACAGTCACGTGATCATCTTATCATGTATAGTTTACAGTCAAGTGATCATCTTATCATGTATAGTTTACAGTCTAGTGATCATCGCATCATGTATAGCTTACAGTCAAGTGATCATCCTATCATGTAATTTTACAGTCAAGTGATCATCTTATCATGAATAGTTTACATTCAAGTGATCATCTTATCATGAAATTTTACACTCAAGTTATCATCTTATCATGTATAGTTTACAGTCACATGATCATCTTATCATGTATAGTTTAGTCAAGTGATCATCTTATCATGTAGTTTTACAGTCAAGTGATCATCTTATCATGAATAGTTTACATTCAAGTGATCATCTTATCATGAAATTTTACACTCAAGTGATCATCTTATCATGTATAGTTTACAGTCACATGATCATCTTATCATGTATAGTTTAGTCAAGTGATCATCTTATCATGTAATGTATTCAGTCACATGATCTTGCTTATCATGTATAGTTTACAGTCTAGTGATCATCTTATCATGTATAGCTTAGTCAAATGATCATCTTATCATGTATAGTTTACAGTGAAGTGATCATTTTATCATGTATAGTTTACAGTCACGTGATCTTCTTATCATGTATAGCTTACAGTCAAGTGATCATCTTATCATGTGTAGTTTACAGTCAAGTGATCATCTTATCATGTAATTTTACAGTCAAATGATCATCTTATCATGTATAGTTTACAGTCAAGTGATCATCTTATCATGCATAGTTTACAGTCAAGTGACCATCTTATGATGTAATTTTACCGTCAAGTAATCATCTTATCATGTATAGTTTACAGTCAAGTGATCATTTTATCATGTATAGTTTACAGTCAAGTGATCATCTTATCATATATAGTTTACATTCAAGTGATCATCTTATCATGTAATTTTACAGTCAAGTTATCATCTTATCATGTATAGTTTACAGTGAAGTGATCATCTTATAATGTATAGTTTATTCACGTGATCATCTTCGCATGTAGTTTTACAGTCACGTGATCTTCTTATCATGTAACGTTTACAGTCACGTGATCATCTTATAATGTATAGTTTAGTCAAGTGATCATCTTATCATGTATAGTTTAGTCAAGTGATCATCTTATCATGTATAGTTTACAGTCACGTGATCATCTTATCATGTATTACTTACTGTCAAGTGATCATCTTATCATGTATAGTTTAGTCAAGTGATCATCTTATCATGTAACGTTTAGAGTCACGTGGTCATCTTATAATGTATAGTTTAGTCAAGTGATCATCTTATCATGTATAGTTTAGTCAAGTGATCATCTTATCATGTATAGTTTACAGTCACGTGATCATCTTATCATGTATTACTTACTGTCAAGTGATCATCTTATCATGTATAGTTTACAGTCAACTGATCATCTTATCATGTATAGTTTACAGTCACGTGATCATTTTATCATGCATAGTTTACAGTCAAGTGATCATCTTATCATGTATAGTTTACAGTCTAGTGATCATCTTATCATGTATAGTTTACAGTCAAGTGATAATCTTATCATGTATAGTTTACATTCACGTGATCATCTTATCATGTATTGTTTACAGTCACGTGATCTTCCTATCATGTATAGTTTACAGTCAAGTGATCATCTTATCATGTATAGTTTACATTCACGTGATCATCTTATCATGTATTGTTTACAGTCACGTGATCTTCCTATCATGTATAGTTTACAGTCAAGTGATCATCTTATCATGTATAGTTTACAGTCAAATGATGATCTTATCATGTAGAGTTTACAGTGAAGTGATCATTTTATCATGCATAGTTTACAGTCACGTGATCTTCTTATCATGTATAGTTTAGTCACGTTATCATCTTATTATATATAGTCTACAGTCACGTGATCTTCTGATCATGTATAGTTTACAGTCAAGTGATCATCTTATCATGCATAGTTTAGTCAAATGATCATCTTCGCATGTAGTTTTACAGTCACGTGATCTTCTTATCATGTATAGCTTAGAGTCAAATGATCATCTGATCATGTATGGTTTACAGTGAAGTGATCATTTTATCATGTATCGTTAAAGTCACGTGTTCTTCTTATCATGTATAGTTTACAGTCAAGTGATCATCTTATCATGTATTGTTTACTGTCAAGTGATCATCTTATCATGTATAGTGTACAGTCAACTGATCTTCTTATCATGTATAGTTTACAGTCAAGTGATCATCTTTTCATGCATAGTTTAGTCAAATAATCTTCTTATCATGTATAGTTTACAGTCACGTGATCATTTTATCATGTATAGTTTACAGTCAAGTGATCATCTTATCATGTATAGTTTACAGTCTAGTGATCATCTTATCTTGTATAGTTTACAGTCAAGTGATCATCTTATCATGTAATTTTACAGTCAAGTGATCATCTTATCATGTGTAATTTACAGTCAAGTGATCATCTTATCATGTAATTTTACAGTCAACTGATCATCTTATCATGTATAGTTTACAGTCAAGTTATCATCTTTTCATGCATATCTTAGTCAAGTGATCATCTTATCATGTATAGTTTACAGTCACGTGATCATTTTATCATGTATAGTTTACAGTCAAGTGATCATCTTATCATGTATAGTTTACAGTCTAGTGATCATCTTATCTTGTATAGTTTACAGTCAAGTGATCATCTTATCATGTAATTTTACAGTCAAGTGATCATCTTATCATGTGTAGTTTACAGTCAAGTGATCATCTTATCATGTAATTTTACAGTCAAATGATCATCTTATCATGTATAGTTTACAGTCAAGTGATCATCTTATCATGCATAGTTTACAGTCAAGTGACCATCTTATGATGTAATTTTACCGTCAAGTGATCATCTTATCATGTATAGTTTACAGTCAAGTGATCATCTTATCATGTATAGTTTACAGTCAAGTGATCATCTTATCATATATAGTTTACATTCAAGTGATCATCTTATCATGTAATTTTACAGTCAAGTTATCATCTTATCAAGCATAGTTTACAGTCAAGTGATCATCTTATCATGCATAGTTTACTGTCAAGTGATCATCTTATCATGTATAGTTGACATTCAAGTGATCATCTTATCATGTATAGTTTACAGTCAAGTGATCATCTTATCATGTATAGTTTAGTCAAGTGATCATCTTATCATGTATAGCTTACAGTCACGTGATCATCTTATCATGTATAGTTTACAGTCAAGTGATCATCTTATCATGTATAGTTTACAGTCTAGTGATCATCGCATCATGTATAGCTTACAGTCAAGTGATCATCCTATCATGTAATTTTACAGTCAAGTGATCATCTTATCATGAATAGTTTACATTCAAGTGATCATCTTATCATGAAATTTTACACTCAAGTTATCATCTTATCATGTATAGTTTACAGTCACATGATCATCTTATCATGTATAGTTTAGTCAAGTGATCATCTTATCATGTAATTTTACAGTCAAGTGATCATCTTATCATGAATAGTTTACATTCAAGTGATCATCTTATCATGTATAGTTTACAGTCACATGATCATCTTATCATGTATAGTTTAGTCAAGTGATCATCTTATCATGTAATGTATTCAGTCACATGATCTTGCTTATCATGTATAGTTTACAGTCTAGTGATCATCTTATCATGTATAGCTTAGTCAAATGATCATCTTATCATGTATAGTTTACAGTGAAGTGATCATTTTATCATGTATAGTTTACAGTCACGTGATCTTCTTATCATGTATAGCTTACAGTCAAGTGATCATCTTATCATGTGTAGTTTACAGTCAAGTGATCATCTTATCATGTAATTTTACAGTCAAATGATCATCTTATCATGTATAGTTTACAGTCAAGTGATCATCTTATCATGCATAGTTTACAGTCAAGTGACCATCTTATGATGTAATTTTACCGTCAAGTGATCATCTTATCATGTATAGTTTACAGTCAAGTGATCATTTTATCATGTATAGTTTACAGTCAAGTGATCATCTTATCATATATAGTTTACATTCAAGTGATCATCTTATCATGTAATTTTACAGTCAAGTTATCATCTTATCATGTATAGTTTACAGTGAAGTGATCATCTTATAATGTATAATTTATTCACGTGATCATCTTCGCATGTAGTTTTACAGTCACGTGATCTTCTTATCATGTAACGTTTACAGTCACGTGATCATCTTATAATGTATAGTTTAGTCAAGTGATCATCTTATCATGTATAGTTTAGTCAAGTGATCATCTTATCATGTATAGTTTACAGTCACGTGATCATCTTATCATGTATTACTTACTGTCAAGTGATCATCTTATCATGTATAGTTTAGTCAAGTGATCATCTTATCATGTAACGTTTAGAGTCACGTGGTCATCTTATAATGTATAGTTTAGTCAAGTGATCATCTTATCATGTATAGTTTAGTCAAGTGATCATCTTATCATGTATAGTTTACAGTCAACAGATCATCTTATCATGTATAGTTTACAGTCACGTGATCATTTTATCATGTATAGTTTACAGTCTAGTGATCATCTTATCATGTATAGTTTACAGTCAAGTGATCATGTTATCATGTAATTTTACAGTCAAGTGATCATCTTATCATGTATAGTTTACATTCACGTGATCATCTTATCATGTATTGTTTACAGTCACGTGATCTTCCTATCATGTATAGTTTACAGTCAAGTGATCATCTTATCATGTATAGTTTACAGTCAAATGATGATCTTATCATGTAGAGTTTACAGAGAAGTGATCATTTTATCATGCATAGTTTACAGTCACGTGATCTTCTTATCATGTATAGTTTAGTCACGTTATCATCTTATTATATATAGTCTACAGTCACGTGATCTTCTGATCATGTATAGTTTAGTCAAATGATCATCTTCGCATGTAGTTTTACAGTCACGTGATCTTCTTATCATGTATAGCTTAGAGTCAAATGATCATCTGATCATGTATGGTTTACAGTGAAGTGATCATTTTATCATGTATAGTTAAAGTCACGTGTTCTTCTTATCATTTATAGTTTACAGTCACGTGATCATCTTATCATGTATAGTTTACAGTCAAGTGATCATCTTATCATGTATAGTTTACAGTCAAGTGATCATCTTATCATGTATTGTTTACTGTCAAGTGATCATCTTATCATGTATAGTGTACAGTCAACTGATCTTCTTATCATGTATAGTTTACAGTCAAGTGATCATCTTTTCATGCATAGTTTAGTCAAGTAATCATCTTATCATGTATAGTTTACAGTCACGTGATCATTTTATCATGTATAGTTTACAGTCAAGTGATCATCTTATCATGTATAGTTTACAGTCTAGTGATCATCTTATCTTGTATAGTTTACAGTCAAGTGATCATCTTATCATGTAATTTTACAGTCAAGTGATCATCTTATCATGTGTAATTTACAGTCAAGTGATCATCTTATCATGTAATTTTACAGTCAACTGATCATCTTATCATGTATAGTTTACAGTCAAGTGATCATCTTTTCATGCATATCTTAGTCAAGTGATCATCTTATCATGTATAGTTTACAGTCACGTGATCATTTTATCATGTATAGTTTACAGTCAAGTGATCATCTTATCATGTATAGTTTACAGTCTAGTGATCATCTTATCTTGTATAGTTTACAGTCAAGTGATCATCTTATCATGTAATTTTACAGTCAAGTGATCATCTTATCATGTGTAGTTTACAGTCAAGTGATCATTTTATCATGTAATTTTACAGTCAAATGATCATCTTATCATGTATAGTTTACAGTCAAGTGATCATCTTATCATGCATAGTTTACAGTCAAGTGACCATCTTATGATGTAATTTTACCGTCAAGTGATCATCTTATCATGTATAGTTTACAGTCAAGTGATCATCTTATCATGTATAGTTTACAGTCAAGTGATCATCTTATCATATATAGTTTACATTCAAGTGATCATCTTATCATGTAATTTTACAGTCAAGTTATCATCTTATCATGTATAGTTTACAGTGAAGTGATCATCTTATCATGTATAGTTTATTCACGTGATCATCTTCGCATGTAGTTTTACAGTCACGTGATCTTCTTATCATGTAACGTTTACAGTCACGTGGTCATCTTATAATGTATAGTTTAGTCAAGTGATCATCTTATCATGTATAGTTTAGTCAAGTGATCATCTTATCATGTATAGTTTACAGTCACGTGATCATCTTATCATGTATTACTTACTGTCAAGTGATCATCTTATCATGTATAGATTAGTCAAGTAATCATCTTATCATGTAACGTTTAGAGTCACGTGGTCATCTTATAATGTATAGTTTAGTCAAGTGATCATCTTATCATGTATAGTTTAGTCAAGTGATCATCTTATCATGTATAGTTTACAGTCACGTGATCATCTTATCATGTATTACTTACTGTCAAGTGATCATCTTATCATGTATAGTTTACAGTCAAGTGATCATCTTATCATGTATAGTTTACAGTCAAATGATGATCTTATCATGTAGAGTTTACAGTGAAGTGATCATTTTATCATATATAGTTTACAGTCACGTGATCTTCTTATCATGTATAGTTTAGTCACGTGATCATCTTATTATATATAGCTTACAGTCACGTGATCTTCTGATCATGTATAGTTTACAGTCAAGTGATCATCTTATCATGTATAGTTTAGTCAAATGATCATCTTCGCATGTAGTTTTACAGTCACGTGATCTTCTTATCATGTATAGCTTACAGTCAAATGATCATCTGATCATGTATGGTTTACAGTGAAGTGATCATTTTATCATGTATAGTTAAAGTCACGTGTTCTTCTTATCATGTATAGTTTACAGTCACGTGGTCATCTTATCATGTATAGTTTACAGTCAAGTGATCATCTTATCATGTATAGTTTACAGTCAAGTGATCATCTTATCATGTATTGTTTACTGTCAAGTGATCATCTTATCATGTATAGTTTACAGTCAACTGATCATCTTATCATGTATAGTTTACAGTCAAGTGATCATCTTTTCATGCATAGTTTAGTCAGGTGATCATCTTATCATGTATAGTTTACAGTCACGTGATCATTTTATCATGTATAGTTTACAGTCAAGTGATCATCTTATCATGTATAGTTTACAGTCTAGTGATCATCTTATCTTGTATAGTTTACAGTCAAGTGATCATCTTATCATGTAATTTTACAGTCAAGTGATCATCTTATCATGTATAGTTTACATTCAAGTGATCATCTTATCATGTATTGTTTACAGTCACATGATCTTCCTATCATGTATAATTTACAGTCAAGTGATCATCTTATCATGCATAGTTTACAGTCAAATGATCATCTGATCATGTATAGTTTACAATGAAGTCATCATTTTATCATGTATATTTTACAGTCACGTGATCTTCTTATCATGTATAGTTTGGTCACGTGATCATCTTATTATGCATAGTTTACAGTCACGTGATCTTCTTATCATGTATAGTTTACAGTCAAGTGATCATCTTATCATGTATAGTTTACAGTCAAGTGATCATCTTATAATGTATAGTTTACAGTCAAGTGATCATCTTATCATGTATAGTTTACAGTCAAGTGATCATCTTATCATGTAATTTTACAGTCAAATGATCATCTTATCATGTATAGTTTACAGTCAAGTGATCATCTTATCATGCATAGTTTACAGTCAAGTGACCATCTTATGATGTAATTTTACAGTCAAGTGATCATCTTATCATGCATAGTTTACAGTCAAGTGATCATTTTATCATGTATAGTTTACTGTCAAGTGATCATCTTATCATGTATAGTTTACAGTGAAGTGATCATCTTATCATGTATAGTTTACAGTCAAGTGATCATCTTATCATGTATAGTTTACAGTCAAGTGATCATCTTATCATATATAGTTTACATTCAAGTGATCATCTTATCATGTAATTTTACAGTCAAGTTATCATCTTATCATGTATAGTTTACAGTGAAGTGATCATCTTATAATGTATAGTTTATTCACGTGATCATCTTCGCATGTAGTTTTACAGTCACGTGATCTTCTTATCATGTAACGTTTACAGTCACGTGGTCATCTTATAATGTATAGTTTAGTCAAGTGATCATCTTATCATGTATAGTTTAGTCAAGTGATCATCTTATCATGCATAGTTTACAGTCAAGTGATCATCTTATCATGTATAATTTAGTCGAGTGATCATCTTATCATGTAATGTATACAGTCACGTGATCTTCTTATCATGTATAGTTTAGTCAAATTATCATCTTATCATGCATAGTTTACAGTGAAGTGATCATTTTATCATGTATAGTTTACAGTCACGTGATCTTCTTATCATGTATAGTTTAGTCACGTGATCATATTATCATGTATAGTTTACAGTCACGTGATCATCTTATCATGTATAGCTTACAGTCAACTGATCATCTTATCATGTATAGTTTACAGTCAAGTGATCATCTTTTCATGCATAGTTTAGTCAAGTGATCATCTTATCATGTATAGTTTACAGTCACGTGATCATTTTATCATGCATAGTTTACAGTCAAGTGATCATCTTATCATGTATAGTTTAAAGTCTAGTGATCATCTTATCATGTATAGTTTACAGTCAAGTGATCATGTTATCATGTAATTTTACAGTCAAGTGATCATCTTATCATGTATAGTTGACATTCACGTGATCATCTTATCAAGTATTGCTTACAGTCAAGTGATCATCTTATAATGTATAGTTTACAGTCAAATGATGATCTTATCATGTAGAGTTTAGAGTGAAGTGATCATTTTATCATGTATAGTTTACAGTCACGTGATCTTCTTATCATGTATAGTTTAGTCACGTGATCATCTTATTATGTATAGTTTACAGTCACGTGATCTTCTGATCATGTATAATTTACAGTCAAGTGATCATCTTATCATGTATAGTTTAGTCAAATGATCATCTTCGCATGTAGTTTTACAGTCACGTGATCTTCTTATCATGTATAGCTTACAGTCAAATGATCATCTGATCATGTATGGTTTACAGTGAAGTGATCATTTTATCATGTATAGTTAAAGTCACGTGATCTTCTTATCATGTATAGTTTACAGTCACGTGATCATCTTATCATGTATAGTTTACAGTCAAGTGATCATCTTATCATGTATAGTTTAGTCAAGTGATCATCTTATCATGTATAGTTTACAGTCACGTGATCATCTTATCATGTATTACTTACTGTCAAGTGATCATCTTATCATGTATAGATTAGTCAAGTAATCATCTTATCATGTAACGTTTAGAGTCACGTGGTCATCTTATAATGTATAGTTTAGTCAAGTGATCATCTTATCATGTATAGTTTAGTCAAGTGATCATCTTATCATGTATAGTTTACAGTCACGTGATCATCTTATCATGTATTACTTACTGTCAAGTGATCATCTTATCATGTATAGTTTACAGTCAAGGGATCATCTTATCATGCATAGTTTAGTCAAGTGATCATCTTATCATGTATTGTTTACAGTCACGTGATCATTTTATCATGCATAGTTTACAGTCAAGTGATCATCTTATCATGTATAGTTTACAGTCACGTGATCATCTTATCATGTATAGTTTACATTCACGTGATCATCTTATCATGTATTGTTTACAGTCACGTGATCTTCCTATCATGTATAGTTTACAGTCAAGTGATCATCTTATCATGTATAGTTTACAGTCAAATGATGATCTTATCATGTAGAGTTTACAGTGAAGTGATCATTTTATCATATATAGTTTACAGTCACGTGATCTTCTTATCATGTATAGTTTAGTCACGTGATCATCTTATTATATATAGCTTACAGTCACGTGATCTTCTGATCATGTATAGTTTACAGTCAAGTGATCATCTTATCATGTATAGTTTAGTCAAATGATCATCTTCGCATGTAGTTTTACAGTCACGTGATCTTCTTATCATGTATAGCTTACAGTCAAATGATCATCTGATCATGTATGGTTTACAGTGAAGTGATCATTTTATCATGTATAGTTAAAGTCACGTGTTCTTCTTATCATGTATAGTTTACAGTCACGTGGTCATCTTATCATGTATAGTTTACAGTCAAGTGATCATCTTATCATGTATAGTTTACAGTCAAGTGATCATCTTATCATGTATTGTTTACTGTCAAGTGATCATCTTATCATGTATAGTTTACAGTCAACTGATCATCTTATATGTATAGTTTACAGTCAAGTGATCATCTTTTCATGCATAGTTTAGTCAGGTGATCATCTTATCATGTATAGTTTACAGTCACGTGATCATTTTATCATGTATAGTTTACAGTCAAGTGATCATCTTATCATGTATAGTTTACAGTCTAGTGATCATCTTATCTTGTATAGTTTACAGTCAAGTGATCATCTTATCATGTAATTTTACAGTCAAGTGATCATCTTATCATGTATAGTTTACATTCAAGTGATCATCTTATCATGTATTGTTTACAGTCACATGATCTTCCTATCATGTATAATTTACAGTCAAGTGATCATCTTATCATGCATAGTTTACAGTCAAATGATCATCTGATCATGTATAGTTTACAATGAAGTCATCATTTTATCATGTATATTTTACAGTCACGTGATCTTCTTATCATGTATAGTTTGGTCACGTGATCATCTTATTATGCATAGTTTACAGTCACGTGATCTTCTTATCATGTATAGTTTACAGTCAAGTGATCATCTTATCATGTATAGTTTACAGTCAAGTGATCATCTTATAATGTATAGTTTACAGTCAAGTGATCATCTTATCATGTATAGTTTACAGTCAAGTGATCATCTTATCATGTAATTTTACAGTCAAATGATCATCTTATCATGTATAGTTTACAGTCAAGTGATCATCTTATCATGCATAGTTTACAGTCAAGTGACCATCTTATGATGTAATTTTACAGTCAAGTGATCATCTTATCATGCATAGTTTACAGTCAAGTGATCATTTTATCATGTATAGTTTACTGTCAAGTGATCATCTTATCATGTATAGTTTACAGTGAAGTGATCATCTTATCATGTATAGTTTACAGTCAAGTGATCATCTTATCATGTATAGTTTACAGTCAAGTGATCATCTTATCATATATAGTTTACATTCAAGTGATCATCTTATCATGTAATTTTACAGTCAAGTTATCATCTTATCATGTATAGTTTACAGTGAAGTGATCATCTTATAATGTATAGTTTATTCACGTGATCATCTTCGCATGTAGTTTTACAGTCACGTGATCTTCTTATCATGTAACGTTTACAGTCACGTGGTCATCTTATAATGTATAGTTTAGTCAAGTGATCATCTTATCATGTATAGTTTAGTCAAGTGATCATCTTATCATGTATAGTTTACAGTCAAGTGATCATCTTATCATGTATAATTTAGTCGAGTGATCATCTTATCATGTAATGTATACAGTCACGTGATCTTCTTATCATGTATAGTTTAGTCAAATTATCATCTTATCATGCATAGTTTACAGTGAAGTGATCATTTTATCATGTATAGTTTACAGTCACGTGATCTTCTTATCATGTATAGTTTAGTCACGTGATCATATTATCATGTATAGTTTACAGTCACGTGATCATCTTATCATGTATAGCTTACAGTCAACTGATCATCTTATCATGTATAGTTTACAGTCAAGTGATCATCTTTTCATGCATAGTTTAGTCAAGTGATCATCTTATCATGTATAGTTTACAGTCACGTGATCATTTTATCATGCATAGTTTACAGTCAAGTGATCATCTTATCATGTATAGTTTAAAGTCTAGTGATCATCTTATCATGTATAGTTTACAGTCAAGTGATCATGTTATCATGTAATTTTACAGTCAAGTGATCATCTTATCATGTATAGTTGACATTCACGTGATCATCTTATCAAGTATTGCTTACAGTCAAGTGATCATCTTATAATGTATAGTTTACAGTCAAATGATGATCTTATCATGTAGAGTTTAGAGTGAAGTGATCATTTTATCATGTATAGTTTACAGTCACGTGATCTTCTTATCATGTATAGTTTAGTCACGTGATCATCTTATTATGTATAGTTTACAGTCACGTGATCTTCTGATCATGTATAATTTACAGTCAAGTGATCATCTTATCATGTATAGTTTAGTCAAATGATCATCTTCGCATGTAGTTTTACAGTCACGTGATCTTCTTATCATGTATAGCTTACAGTCAAATGATCATCTGATCATGTATGGTTTACAGTGAAGTGATCATTTTATCATGTATAGTTAAAGTCACGTGATCTTCTTATCATGTATAGTTTACAGTCACGTGATCATCTTATCATGTATAGTTTACAGTCAAGTGATCATCTTATCATGTATAGTTTACAGTCAAGTGATCATCTTATCATGTATTGTTTACTGTCAAGTGATCATCTTATCATGTATAGTTTACAGTCAACTGATCATCTTATCATGTATAGTTTACAGTCAAGTGATCATCTTTTCATGCATAGTTTAGTCAAGTGATCATCTTATCATGTATAGTTTACAGTCACGTAATCATTTTATCATGTATAGTTTACAGTCAAGTGATCATCTTATCATGTATAGTTTACAGTGTAGTGATCATCTTATCTTGTATAGTTTACAGTCACTTGATCATCTTATCATGTAATTTTACAGTCAAGTGATCATCTTATCATTTATAGTTTACATTCAAGTGATCATCTTATCATGTATTGTTTACAGTCACGTGATCTTCCTATCATGTATAATTTACAGTCAAGTGATCATCTTATGATGCATAGTTTACAGTCAAATGATCATCTGATCATGTATAGTTTACAGTGAAGTGATCATTTTATCATGTATATTTTACAGTCACGTGATCTTCTTATCATGTATAGTTTGGTCACGTGATCATCTTATTATGCATAGTTTACAGTCACGTGATCTTCTTATCATGTATAGTTTACAGTCAAGTGATCATCTTATCATGTATAGTTTACAGTCAAGTGATCATCTTATAATGTATAGTTTACAGTCAAGTGATCATCTTATCATGTATAGTTTACAGTCAAGTGATCATCTTATGTAATTTTACAGTCAAATGATCATCTTATCATGCATAGTTTACAGTCAAGTGATCATCTTATCATGCATAGTTTACAGTCAAGTGACCATCTTATGATGTAATTTTACAGTCAAGTGATCATCTTATCATGTATAGTTTACAGTCAAGTGATCATTTTATCATGTATAGTTTACTGTCAAGTGATCATCTTATCATGTAGAGTTTACAGTCAAGTGATCATCTTATCATGTATAGTTTACAGTCAAGTGATCATCTTATCATATATAGTTTACATTCAAGTGATCATCTTATCATGTAATTTTACAGTCAAGTTATCATCTTATCATGTATAGTTTACAGTGAAGTGATCATCTTATAATGTATAGTTTATTCACGTGATCATCTTCGCATGTAGTTTTACAGTCACGTGATTTTTTATCATGTAATGTTTACAGTCACGTGGTCATCTTATAATGTATAGTTTAGTCAAGTGATCATCTTATCATGTATAGTTTAGTCAAGTGATCATCTTATCATGTATAGTTTACAGTCAAGTGTTCATCTTATCATGTATAATTTAGTCGAGTGATCATCTTATCATGTAATGTATACAGTCACGTAATCTTCTTATCATGTATAGTTTAGTCAAATTATCATCTTATCATGCATAGTTTACAGTGAAGTGATCATTTTATCATGCATAGTTTACAGTCACGTGATCTTCTTATCATGTATAGTTTAGTCACGTGATCATATTATCATGTATAGTTTACAGTCACGTGATCATCTTATCATGTATAGCTTACAGTCAACTGATCATCTTATCATGTATAGTTTACAGTCAAGTGATCATCTTTTCATGCATAGTTTAGTCAAGTGATCATCTTATCATGTATAGTTTACAGTCACGTGATCATTTTATCATGTATAGTTTACAGTCAAGTGATCATCTTATCATGTATAGTTTACAGTCTAGTGATCATCTTATCATGTATAGTTTCCAGTCAAGTGATCATCTTATCATGTAATTTTACAGTCAAGTGCTCATCTTATCATGTATAGTTTACATTCAAGTGATCATCTTATCATGTATTGTTTACAGTCACGTGATCTTCCTATCATGTATATTTTACAGTCAAGTGATCATCTTATCATGTATAGTTTACAGTCAAATGATCATCTTATCATGTATAGATTACAGTGAAGTGATCATTTTATCTTGTATATTTTACAGTCACGTGATCTTCTTATCATGTATAGTTTGGTCACGTGATCATCTTATTATGTATAGTTTACAGTCAAGTGATCATCTTATCATGTATAGTTTACAGTCAAGTGATTATCTTATAATGTATAGTTTACAGTCAAGTGAACATCTTATCATGTATAGTTTACAGTCAAGTGATCATCTTATCATGTAATTTTACAGTCAAATGATCATCTTATCATGTATAGTTAACAGTCAAGTGATCATTTTATCATGTATAGTTTACTGTCAAGTGATCATCTTATCATGTATAGTTTACAGTAAAGTGCTCATCTTATCATGTATAATTTACAGTCAAGTGAACATCTTATCATGTATAGTTTACAGTCAAGTGATCATCTTATCATATATAGTTTACATTCAAGTGATCATCTTATCATGTAATTTTACAGTCAAGTTATCATCTTATCATGTATAATTTACAGTGAAGTGATCATCTTATAATGTATAGTTTACAGTCTAGTGATCATCTTATCATGTATAGTTTACAGTCACGTATTCTTCTTATCATGTAACGTTTACAGTCACGTGGTCATCTTATAATGTATAGTTTAGTCAAGTGATCATCTTATCATGTATAGTTTAGTCAAGTGATCATCTTATCATGTATAGTTTACAGTCAAGTGATCATCTTATCATGTATAATTTAGTCAAGTGATCATCTTATCATGTATAGCTTACAGTCAAGTGATCATCTTATCATGTATTGTTTACTGTCAAGTGATCATCTTATCATGTATAGTTTACAGTCAAGTGATCATCTTATCATGTATAGTTTACAGTCAAGTGATCATCTTATCATGCATAGCTTAGTCAAATGATCATCTTATCATGTATAGTTTACAGTCACGTGATCATTTTATCATGTATAGTTTACAGTCAAGTGATCATCGTATCATGTAATTTTACAGTCAAGTGATCATCTTATCATGCATAGTTTACATTCAAGTGATCATCTTATCATGTAATTTTGCAGTCAAGTTATCTTCCTATCATGTATAGTTTAGAGTGAAGTGATCATCTTATCATGTATAGTTTAGTCACGTGATCATCTTAGCATGTAGTTTTACAGTCAAGTGATCATCTGATCATGTATATTTTACAGTCATGTGATCATCTTATCATGTATAGTTTACTGTCAAATGATCATCTTATCATGCATAGATTACAGTGAAGTCATCATCTTATCATGTATAGTTTACAGTCAAGTGATCATCTTATCATGTATAGTTTACAGTCACGTGAGCATCTTATCATGTATAGCTTACAGTCAAATGATCATCTTATCATGCATAGTTTACAGTGAAGTCATCATCTTATCATGTATAGTTTACAGTCAAGTGATCATCTTATCATGTATAGTTTACAGTCACGTGATCATCTTATCATGTATAGCTTACAGTCAAATGATCATCTTATCATGTATAGTTTACAGTGAAGTGATCATCTTATCATGTATAGTTTACAGTCAAGTGATCATCTTATCATGTATAGTTTACAGTCACGTGATCATCTTATCATGTATAGTTTACAGTCACGTGATCATCTTATCATGCATAGTTTAGTCAAATGATCATCTTATCATGTATAGTTTACAGTCAAGTGATCATCTTATCATGAATAGTTTACAGTGAAGTGATCATCGTATCATGTAATGTTTAGTCACGTGATCATGTTATCGTGCATAGTTTACAGTCACGTGTTCATCTTATCATGTATAGTTTACAGTCAAATGATCGTCTTATGTATATTCATGATTATAACAATTTTATTAACAATGAATCGTGTATATTAAAATAAGTAGTGAATTGTGTTGCTCAAGCGGGGCAATGGAGCCTATAAATGACGGATAGTGTCGGGAATGTGTACCTTGCAACGAACAACATACGACCATTTATTAAAAACTTGCTGCAATGCATACATATGAACAAGATGCTTGAGCATAATAATCGTATTGCTTGGTAATATGAAAGGTATGTGCTAACATAATTTTCTGGAATCTGGTATTGACCATTTCACCATTTCACCAGGCATTCCAAAGATATGCGTACATTGCTTAATGAACAACATATTATTAGAAGCAGTCTCGTTTAAAGTCAACATATTCCGATCTATTGCTTTTCTCCCCTTTGTCATGTATATGTTTGTCCAATTATATGTGTACAATTAATGTTCGTATTATAATTTTGCCTTTTGAAGTTATTTTCTAGTTCAATAAACCAACCTGTTACTCGATCTTTAGTGTTATGTGTTTGTTTTGTAGATCGTTGTGGGGGTGTTATGGTTTTTGTTTCGTTCAGAATTTTTTTTCGGACGACACGCAATTTTTCCCCCCAGAATTTAACATTAGGTTAGATGACAAAAACTCTGAATCAGATTATTTTTTTTCCTCCACCAAAATCAGAATATTTTTTTCAGCAACATTGGGTATCAGAATATTTTTGTAGAAAAAAAACATATTTCCCTGCTGACTTTTTACTTGTCTTTTCAGCAATTCAGATTTCTATTATAATAAAACAATAGATAATACATTTAGTGCGTTCGGCGCGTTTCTGGAATAACCTTCTTCAGGTATGCTTAATGTCAAAAGATTGAATATTTCAGGGCATGGAAACTGAAGGAGCAAAACAGGAATAGCCAAAATCAACTAATGCCACTTACTTTGCGATATTTGTTATATTGCGTCGTAATACATTCGTAATAGGTAAAACTTATTACTATTACGTTTGTTTGTTTGTTTTTTTGTTTGATGGTGTTTAACGTCACTTTCAACAATATTTCAGCTATATCATGGTGGTCAGTTTTATTGGTGGAGGAAACCGGAGGACCCGGAGAAAACCATCCCACTGTCGCAGATCACTGACAAATTGTATCATATAATATTGTACTCCTCGCCCTGATGATAGGCACTGATTGCATAAGTAGTTGTATCGAAGACGGTCCTTATATTACTATTACGTTATTGTCAATGAAAAAAATATTTACAGAATAAACTTAATTATTTGAGAATGTAACTGACATCATATAGCTGAACATTTGCTCGCTTGGTGATAAACAACAATCACTCACTCATTCATAACTATGTACGTACCACATAATCCACAGGTCGATTGACATTCAGATTTCAGAGGTGTTCCACAAATACCTCGACTTGAACATTTAATCCAAGGATTGTTCAGACATGGCTTTGCTGTTGTGAATGGAGCTTTAAAACAGGAAACAGATATTGGTTGATTATTGCCCATCTATAATGTTGTTTATCGACTTCCTTTTGTTTGTAAAGTGTTTATGTTTTATTTGTGTTATTTTGTATTTCTTTACTCACACTGGTGTCCAACGCGATATCCATAACAGATGATGTTCGTGTCGTTTCCGCAGCACACGTGATCACCTCCAGTTATAGCGGGGTTTGTGTTGCTCGATCGTTAGTTTTGTAGATCATTGTGTGTCCTTTTTGGTTCGGCCATTGTGTTGTCAGTCCTTCGATTTATTGAATCTGAGTGTCCCTTTTGCATCGAATTGTGTGAGATGTGGAGCAGGAACTGATAAGCCTTCCTGAATTCACACCTGGGTTTTAATGAGATTTATGTTGTTCTATCTTTACTTTTATGTGTAATGCTTTGTAGATCGTTGTGTGTTCCTTATATTTTTGGCCATTGTATTGTGTGTCCTTCGAATTACGGCTTCTGATTATCCTTTCGGTATCTTCAAACGTTCATACACTTGTGTCACTGTAATATTTACGACAATTTCAGAAATATATTATGGTATGTCATTGTCTATGGTATTTAACGCCATTTTTAAACAATATGCTTTCTATATCGTGGTAGTCAATTTATGTTGGAGAAAACCATCCAATTGCCGCACGTTATTGAGAAACATTATTACATCGAAAACATTTGGCAAATATCAGAATCGAAGTCGCACATTATGTGGAGATAAATGCTGGTTGGATACTAATGCATAAGTAATGAGAAAATCCAACTACTAGACCATCACGGCCTTGACTACACCTCTGATATATGAGAAAATTAGATAGAATTGTTGATTAAAATGTTTCTACTTTTAATTCATATAGTTCTAGGAAATATTAATAGACAGATAATGCAAAATATACAAACAAGTTATAAGTTTTTAAGGCACTTTATTAGCAAACCACTATGTTTCTAAGTTCAGCTTTCAGTAAATTGCTATACATGCACATTTGGTTTTCTAATATTCGCATTAATGCAAATAAACGTCAGAGAAAATCGAAGAGGCAATCAAGAATGGACCATCCAGACACTGGCAACATAAGGCAGACCCCACAAAAACCCGGGAGTGAACCCAGGTACTCGCGAAGAGTAAGTGGTTCCAGATTCTTATACGAAGCCCGCCGTGTTACTCATATATATATATATATATGGTCAAGTACGATACATGTCTTGTCGGTGATGGAGGAATGAAAACATTTATTTTATAAAGGAAAAGATCCATTATTATTTGAGATATGGATATTTCGTAAAGGTCAACCAGACAATGATGACGACCTTAACTTTTTGTTGGCGATTACTTCAACCGAGAAGCAACGTAACATTGTTTCAGCAGTGCATGTGAACTTTAGAATTCGGTTATAAAAATCTCTCCCAATAGAAAGTAATTCAACAAATTCATTGTTCAATGTTCTGGAAATGTCATATAAAAGTTAGATCCCTATGTTAATAATAGTTAAACTTTTACAAATTACATTTTAAGTACAAAATGTAGAACACATTAAGACTTAAAAATAGCAGACTGTCGGAACAGTTACAAAATCTAATAGAAAATATATAGAAAGAATCAACATTATCAACCCCCCCCCCCTTCCCCCCACACACACAAATACTTGACAGCATAATCTACTGGATTGGTGCATGCACTTCAATAAAAAAAATGTGGGGGCGTTAAACTAGTTTTATGGGCCCAATTATCTTCTCTTGGTGAAATGATGTGGTCTTGCAATTGAGATTCAATAGAAATGTTTGGGTTGATATTTAATGATTATTTGACCGAGTAAAACATCTTTCATCTAGAATTGTGTTTTTGTAGTTATTTTTTGTCGGAATGTTTACCGTCGTATCTGTATTGCATCAGATGTATTTCATTATGTTCAAAACTTTTCTGTTAATTCAGAGTTAAAACCAAAATTAACTATATACGGGTTGTGATTCACTCGTATTGAATCTATATAGTTATTACATTAATACTAATCCTCTTTATGATTCATTTGGCTGATGTTGTCAGTTCGAATCTCGATCAGGGCGAGGTTTACAACATTATGTGATAAAGTATATCAGTGGCTTGCGACATATCGATCTTTTTCAGTGTACTCTGGTTTCCTCCACCAATAAAACTGACCGCCACGATATAACTGAAATATTGTTGAAGGGGAGTTAAGCAACATCAAATAAAACAAACAAACATCATTTGGCCTGTTTGATAGTACAGTTGAATTTATATAGTTATTAATAGTTTCAACTTTCTGCTTAATTATGTATGCATATTCATAAACATAAATATGTATACTTACTACATTTGCCACATGATACCGGACAATACGCTTTAAACGTTGATGTACACATTATAGGATCGTTACAGTTAACAAATGTGTTGTCGACACAGGTATTTGTTGTTACCTGTTGTGCTGAAAATACATTTTGAAATAAGAATTTATCATTCGCCATATGGGACGGTCGTAGTCGTGATCGTATAGTAGTTGGAGTTACAACATATCTAGGCAATCAGTGCCTATCACCACTAAGGTTGTGAGTTCGAACCCTGTTCATGGCGTGGTGTACTCGATATAACAGTGTGCGACAGGTAAGTGGTTTTCCCCGGGTACTCCGGTTTCCTCCATCAATAGAAATTACCGCCACGATATAACTTAGATATTGTTAAAGGTGGCGTTGAACACCATTAACCAAACCTGAACCATCATTCGCCATCTAAATATTGTTTTGACTGGTTGATTGATTGTTATGTAAAATGTAATGCTACAAGGAAAAAAAGGGGCATGGATAAATATGTTTTTACCTTGCAAGAAGGCACTAAAAACAACTATAAAGCAAATACTTTCTCATTAGGAGTTGCAGAAAATTTTCTTGCTTTATGATAAAATAAAGCTTAAATAGTTGTGGAAGCCTTGCTATATCTGGTAAAAATGAACAAGAACTTTCCAATCAGTGGTACCCGCCATTCATAAACAGACAAAAACGATCCGCCTTTTATAATAAAATATATGCTAAAACACCAATAGGACCATTAATTCCAGCAAATTGATATACAAAATGCCTGAAATACATTTCTTGGTTGGGAAGCCTTTTATACTTACCGTCAAAATTGCAAAAAGCAAGTAGTCTTGACCAGATGTCGTATTGGTAGATTTATACACAATTAGTTTATTATTAAAATAACGAAGAAAGATCGAAATGTATTCCGTGCAATTCCGAGGGAAATAACCATAGTTTTTGGATACTCACCGATTCAGAGGGCCGTAGCTGTTTTATTATACCGAACAAACAGTTGAAATATACTGTTTAATATTTGAATTGTTAAAGTATTATTTCATTAGGGTTATTCAATGGACGTGTGTAATTCTTGAGGTTATTCACCGTTGGCGGCGATTAGAAGCAAAAATATCCAGATTATTTTATGTCATGTGATTATCTTTTAACCAATAGAATTGATTCTTTATTATGTGAAGTATAATAATATAAATTATTGCAATGACATATTGTGGATTATTACAATCAAATATTGTGGATTAATGCAATGAAATATAGTGGATTATTCCAATGAAATGATGTGGATTATTACAATAGAATATTGTGGAATATTACAATATAATGGTGTAACCATGAGTGACTTTGGAGCTGAAACTAAGTTGTTCACGCTCATCGTTCCATTGAAAAGGAAGATTTAATGTACTCGGTTGGCTAAGACTTTACGAGTTACCTTGACATGTAATCATACGAATGGGACGTTCTTTTAGCATACCTGTTGTCGGTATTTTTATTGTCAATAACATTGAGGTTCTCTTTGGTATAAAGGTTGTTGTAGGTATCATTGTCTGTTTATCTGAAAATAAAATATGGTGGATCATTACAATAAAATACTGTGGATTATTACATTAAAATATTTTTGAATATTTCAATGGAAAATTATGGATTATTGCAATAAAATATTGTGGATTATAGCAATGAAAAGATGTAACCATGCGTGACTTTGGAGATACGATTAATAGTTCACGCTCATGTTTCCATAGACACGCTCACCGTTTCATTGATAAATATAGTTGAATGTACTCGGTTACCTTGGCATTCAATCATGCCAATGTGACGTTCTGTTAAAGCATACCTGTTGTCTATAACTTTGGGGAAGTCTTTGGTATAAAAGTTGTTTTATGTATCATTTTCTGTTTTCCTGAAAATACAATATTGTGGATTATGACAGTGAAATATTGTGATTATTGCAATGACATATTGTGATTATTGCAATGAAATATTGTGGATTATTGCAATAAAATATTGTAGAGTATTGCAGTGACATATTGTGGATTATTCAAATGGAATGTTTTGGCTTATTACAATAAAATATTGTAAATTATAACACTGACATATTGTGGAATATGATAATGAAATATTGTGGATTATTACAATAAAATGATGTAGCCATGCGTGACTTTGGGGATGAATCTAAATAGATATTCATATACAGGTTTACGCTTCTGTTAATATAGACAACACACTCGCCGTTTCATTGACATGGATACTTATATGTTCTCCTTGGCTAATTCTTTACTAGTTACTATGCATTGTTTTGTAGTATAGTTTTAGCAAGTCAAAGCTTTGATCCAACAAGCCAACTATGAGGAAATACTTGCATGCAAAATTTATGATATTTGCACAATATGTACAGGAAAATAATATATATATGGGTTTGTCCCGTGTAGGTTCCAGTGTACTACGAATAGGTCCACATCACCCTTCGGTTTGTCATAGAAGGCAGACTGAATGAGACAACACGTTTGCCGTAATGGTGGAGGACGGGTTTTTCGTGGTTGAAATGCCCAACTTTGGTCCTGACTTCATCTAGATGGGAGATCGAATATACCCGGTTCGATCAATCGGTTGATCACGCCCACCCTTTAACTGATTATTAATGATTATTCTTGTATTGTTTTCTCAAATAGTCAAGAGATTGGATCACTAAAGAAGGGTGTGTGTAATGGGTCAATCGAGTAGCTAGTATTTCGAAAGGTTGTTTCATCAGTGAACCAGCCCTGATAGAAATCTTTCGTTCATAAAGAAATTTTCTGTTTTTGCATTCCATCCTTGATATTCCTGAAAAGGTCATTTACCTATTATTCTAGAAAGGTTAGAAAGTTAAAAACATAATTCCACAAACTTTTATCACTATAATGTAAACAAGTGTTTCAGAGCTTAACATTTCCAAATTGTTCTTTACATAGAAATAAACAGACACAATGCAGATATAATAATTGCTTTGTAACTGATAATCAAATAATTATATAAGTGCCTTATCCCTCGATTTTGTTTCAGAGGTTGCAAAAACCTAGAATATTACAAGGAATTAAATGAGTCTTAATTCAAAATCATACATTGGAACCTATGAAATGCTGAATTCGATAGACAGATTTTTGTAACAGTTCTACGTCTAATACTATAATACTATACTATACTATACACTACAAGTCAATCAGCCAATCTTACTAAATTCGCAGATGAACGTAAAATGATATCCAATGTTTCCAACTATAGATTCACAATGATAGTCACTCCATTTGCCACCATCGTCCCATCTAAGTATAGCACAGTCTTCGGTGACGCCATTAGCAAAAAAGAATCCTTCGTTATGATTATTTCCTTGTCCATTAGCAAAACGACTAAAGGCTACTTTTGAGCCTGAAATAATAATATAACACTCGTTCTATCCCATGCATTATACATATACGAAATGCTCAATGGAATATTGTTATTCTGGATTTCTTGCCAATAGGACATAAACCATATCACTATATTCATTGGTATATGGGTAGGCGGACTTCAACTAAGTTGTGTAATTTTTGTCCTATTAATATAAAAGTCTTTTGGAGCAAAAAATCAACGTACCAAAGTGAATAAACAGGAGTTGAAGATGCCAAAGAAGTAATCAGAATCCGTATATCAAAGAAGAACAGACAAAACAATGGCCAAGCGAAAAAGTACAAAAGGACAAATAACGATCTACAAAACATGCATATACAATTAAAGATCGAGTAACACGAACCCCACTACAAATAGGGGGTGAATTCAGGTGCTTAGGAAGGGTAAACAGTTCCTGCTCCACTAGTGACACTCGTCGTGTTAATCTAGTTACAAACCCGGTGATAAGTCATGAACGAGGAAAGGATCGGGAAGTGTTTGCGACAAGTGGATAAATAAACATCACTATACTATATATCACAAAGATACATAGATTTTAGTAAGAATGAAAGACCATCCATCCGAAACACAAGCAAATATAAAAAATCAGCGAACAATTTCATTATTGCTGATTTTTGTTCTGACTCACTGTGCTGATATGTATATGTATAAATAATTACATTACTTCCGTTTTTCATTGAAATGTTACAATATGATTGGCTATGAAGTGGTCACATGATTATAAAAGAGATGTTTCTCATCCTAATGAAACTCAAATCCGAACTTGCACGTGCCTCCATGACGACGTCAGATGTAAACAATCAATGGCGTAGTAATTTCCAACAGCAAATAATCTAACACAAATAAAATTCACAACGAAAAATTCAACTATATTAAATTTTGGTGTGATTTAAATATAATTATAAGAATTTAATGCATTCTTTTGAAGTTTCATTGGAGTATGAAAGCGTTGATCGAACTACATTTTCAACATGAAGCGCTACCGCGCTTCATTGAAGATGTACGTTAGTATCGATGATAAGCAAGACATGAACTCAAACCACGTGAATTCTAAGCAGAAAACGGATATGGGAAAATGTCACCCGCCGTGAAACCAGCATTATCCAGTTAATGAAAAACAGATTCACAAATCTGTACCAGAAACATCTACAGCCAGGTGCGTTGAAACTACTTACATCGGATAGCAACAATACCTTGAACAAATCAGCATATATAATGTACGTACTGAAATCTTACATTTTACTCCATTGTGACTTATTGTTGACGAGAACACATGCTTGTGTAGTGTTCATGTCTCGCATGTATAATTCCGTCCCATTGGTCTTAATATAAACCACATCCAACAAATAAATAGTGCTGAAATGAAAAACAGCTCATGATCGCGAAAATAGCATTTTCACAGTCATAAAGGCGTCGTTAGAATAATAGGTGTGAGTGATGTGCTTCTGAAGGGTAATCAGTTCCTACTCCAGAAACTGATATTCTGATGGATGGACGTCAAGCAATAATCAATCAATATCAAAGCATGGAACTCACACAAAAGACCACGAAATATTCCGTTGGAAATCGGTGCTTGTGGACGTGCACACAAGTATGGTGGATATATTCCGATTGCTCACTCCAAACTTCCGCTCTTGATAATTCGATCTCCAACATTGTAGATAAACACAAACAAACATAAAAAAGGCACAGAATGACTTCCTCTCAAGAAAGAACAAACTATCACAAAATATAAGTGACAATATGAACATGAAAATTACGTGTATTTTGTAAAATGTTATTTTGGTGGGTTGAATCCGCTCTGAATAAAATGTGGGTGTCTTGCAGGAAAAAAAGGAGCCAGTGCTCGAGTCGCTGTGATTACATGTAGACTGGTGCCTCTAGCGCAGCAAGAACTGCTAACCCTTCCGGAGTACCTGAGTCCACCCCTATTCTTTGTACATGTATTGGCGGGTTTCGTGTTGTTTATTTTGTCAAATTACATGTTTTCACATTTTTAGCTGCGTGTCGTGATGTACGCTGCGATGGTATAATCTGAGATTTGCTCTCTAAAATGAACGTCCATCGCTTGTATTCCTTCCAGTAAGGTTTTCACTTGCTATTGTAGAGATGCTTGTAAGTACAGACATTTTGTTAATGGAGAGGGTACATAAACAGACAAAATCAGTCAACAACCGGAAAACTGTGAAAACCGTAATGACCCTGACTTGGTACAGGCATTTCTAAAGAAATAGTGGGGTGAATCAGATTTTAAAGCACCAAACCTCCCGCTTTCATTACGGCTCAAAGGTTCCGGCTGTCACTATAACAGTATTTATAACAATACTGGAACAAAATAGGTAAAATAGTTGTCAAAGCAGTACCAAATTCAGTGTTGGACTGCGTTTGTAAAGATTAGATGGTATAATTACAACTCACTAAATAAGTCAGGTGACAAAGTGTGACGTATTAAAAATTTTCAACTCCTTCATTTCATTGTAAAGATAGGATGGTATAATTATACCATCTAATCTTTACAAGCTCAGTCTAACTTTGATAGACACTGAGGAAGGTCATTTGTTGATCAAAAATTGTGTCAATATATTTTTTGTAACATCTTTATCGGTATCGTTGCACAATCTTCTAGACTTCTATAAATTATTTTGCTTGTGCTGCATCGTCATGTCTCGACGATCCGTTACTCATTAAGTTCTCTGGTTGGTAGATTCCCTTAAACTTTAGATATATATATATATATATATATATATATATATATATATATACATACACGTCTGAAAATAAAACCAAACAGTATTAGAATTAGATTTTAGAGCTGTCAAATATTTGTTCTTCCCTCGACGGGATTTGAACTCACACCATTGATACACTGCAGCACCATTCGCTTAGCCTTACGTCCAGCTCCCTCGAACACATCCACTCCCTATATATATATATATAAACGTTTAAAATGCCGCACAACATAAGAAAAGATGCTAGAATATAACAAAAATAACTATAAGTCTACAAAAAGACTATAAATATAATCAAATTGACGGATATTTCGCTTGACCGACAAGCTTCATCAGCGTCTGTAATCTGATCTGAGGATGGATCAGATTGTCACATGACTATCAGTTATCGTGACGTAAAAATCATTATCTTGAACTTTAAAAAATCATAATCTTGAACTTTATATTATTCAAATATATATGTACACTAATTTATAAACAATATGAAAACAATGAGAAAATGTAATGATGAAATTTACCAACTAGATTAACTGGTTAAAAAGTTAAAAAACAAAAGATTTAGGCCTTTTTGTTTATGCCCTCCGGATGTAATGTTCGTAACTCGCGGATCCAAAAATTCGCTCTTTTTTGTCTTTGATATATATAACCAGTGACAATATAATAAGTCACCAGATCAATTTTCCATATAGATTTGAAATATAGCTATAATAAAGTACGGTAATGTCAGCAAACATGTTAAATTATGATATTGAGGAATTACAAATTAGATGCTAATCTAAAAAAAATTATAATTAAACTAAATGATAATATTTTTGAAAACACATACATGAACAAATGCACAAATAATAATGATCTAAAGGGAATCTCAGAGTGGAGCAATGTTCAATTTAAAACGTAAACGGAAAGCGCACATAACTCGTGATATTTATATTTGTTTATTATATCCAATTTAATTAATTGTATTAAGGTAATAACACGTCATTGCTAACGACTTGATATCAATTTTATACCTTTGTCTGATGAAATCCCTTCTTTTTCTGATACACTAATCTACAGTGAAGCTCAGTGTTTCCTGGAACACTGAATTAGATTATATACAAAAAGGTACAACATATTGTTAAATAATTAGAAATACACGAATTAGTCTTAACAATATGTAAAATCATACAGATAAAACAACTCTAGGGTTTACACAACAATATTTCCTTTATAAATTCCGAATAATATACAACAAATGCCACGTTTAGTATGACAAAAGAGAGAAAATGTGATTTTTGTGCTATATGACTGCTGATTTATAACATTCAGGAATCATGTATTATTAGAAGATAAGGAATACAAACACATTGAAATGTATCGGAATCAATAACTTCTCGTGAACCAACATGGTAATATTCTGATAACCTTTTTACTTATCAGAGAACAAAACTATGATCAAATTATAGATACACGTGTTTTTTTATTGTTCAATGTAGCACATTTATTGAGCAATGCTGTATCGTGTTGTAGGCGGCGCAAAGGAGAAACTATCCAGTGAATCATTGAAACAAATGAATTTGCTTAATACTTGCAAAACAAAAGCACATGCCTGCTTGTATTTCCATTTAAGCGAACGTCAAAAATATTAAACAGAATACACGTAGTTTTAATGTAGGTATTGTTGTCTATAGGGTATACTTGAAAGACAATAATTGACCTACATGTACTTTGGTGGTGTTTGTGTTGCTCGATCTTCAGTTTTCTGTGTAGTGTAAATAATTAATGAAACATAAATGTCACCATAAATATCACCAATGACAATTTTACTTCCCTCTAACTGGTAAATTTTGAATTATCGATTAAATGGCCTGATTTTTTATGAATTTTCAAAACGAACGGGTAAAGCAATCATCAACTTTCCACTTTCAAACTTAGGATTGATACCTTACTAGAGAGTTATTAGGATATTGCTATTGCAGAGATATATATTGAAGATAAAATCGAGCCTGATCGCATCTAGGTGTCAACAAGAAGAACGTTGTTATAGAATAAATCTAGGGTGATGATGCAGATTTCTATTAAAAAAAAGTATCTCAATTACTATATCATTTCTCGGCCCCAGTATAAATATGCAGCAGTAATGATTAATTCTCATTATGATATCGTAATGTATGACTGATATGTTTTTCATTTGACGTCATAGAAACATCACAACTATCTTGTGTATTACGTGTTATGTTGACCGCAATAACCATCATCCTCCACATTATCAATGTTAATATGAATACACATATTGGAAATTAAGAAGCATTGCTGACCGATTGAAAATTTAAATTTAACATATTCTTAGGATTTATCAAGTTATATGTTCACTTTTACTCTTCGCAATGATTAAGCCAAATTAGTGGTTAAAATAGACATGAGAAATTTGTTACATGTAAATTAGGAAATATCGCAAAAAATTAGGTGAAACTATTAAGAAATAAAATATATCAATATTTTCATAATGCAATAATGTAAATTTCAACCAAAAACTACTGAATTTTGTAATCTTACAAATGAGTTTATGCTATGTAAATCGCACGTGGCTGTTTGTATTGCCAGAGTTGAGCAAACTTCAGAAGAAACACAAATAAATGTAGAAGTAATATAGGCATTATTGTCTTCTAAGTATATACTTGAGAGAAAATAATTGACCTACATGTAATTTGTTGGTACATTTTATCATTATCACGTCAAATGACCGTTATTTTCAATATGAAAAAAGAAATCAATATACCATTGCACGAATTCCATTGCATAATGAATCAAATAAGAACATGGCCAGGCTGACCTAGACTAGTTTAAACCCCAGTTATGATTGGAACAGGAGGTACTGATCTTTATTCGCAGCTGATTTCACTTCCGTTTGTTTAATGAGAGTTCATCTCTTCTGAATTTCCGCTATTATATATCTTTTTGATTTGTGTGTTTTCACTTTATGCTGCTTACTATCTTTGAATTGTGTTCGTCCTCTAACTTGTAATGTATCTTTGTCTTACTGAAACCATTTGATGTTTGTACAAATCTAAATTATTGAACTGAAAGGAAAATAAGATAAAATGTGTCCAGTAAGATTACTAATATCTTAGTGACTATGAGTGCATACTATTTTCAAACATATATTGTTTATTAATTGCTAAATCTGCTAAATTCTGCAATTCATATAAATATATTATTGTAAGGAATAAAGGAAACATCATACTTTTGACTGGATAAGAAATATTTGAAGAGAGAACAGTACCAAAAAAAAAAAGATCACAATCTGGATAGACAAATAATTGGTGAAGCATCACCAATCACTTGTTAGCGAAAATTACCTTTTAAAATGTAGAATATTAATTATTAATCTTAATAAATTTTCCTGGTAAATTTTGTAGTATCGCTTAATTGCGTGATTTTTAGTGCTTTTCAAAAGAGCGGATTTCCATTTCATCCAGATACTTAATAAAGAGTTAAAAATGGTTGTTGTAATTTCAGAAATACTGAGGATATAATAGAGCATGAACAAAATTGTTTCGGAGTAAACATAAGTTGATGATTCAGATTTTTTCAAAAACAAGTACATGTGTAGTTCGATTAATATCTCATTCATTGCTATTGATAGCAATGTAGAACATCAATGATTAATTCATACTATGATATCGTAATCTATGACTGACATGTTTCATTTGACGTCATAGAAACATCAGAGTTATATTGTGTATTATCGTGTAATGTTGACCGCAATAACCATCATCTTCCTCCACAATATCAATGTTAATATGAATACACATTGAGGAACAATACTGACCGATTACAAATGTTAAATATTGTAATTGTGGATTTGTGTAATAGGTACAGGTTGAAAATAATAATAAAAAAAAAATTCCTCCCCAACAATTATTATGAATTAATCTCTAGATACAGCAAGAATACTATATTTAATTTGTATGTGATATAGGTTGACACACAGAAATTAACAGAAGTAAAATAAACCTGACCATAAGGTGTGAAATTACATATTATGAATCCAATAGAGATGCAGATATAGCATGTCATTCTTGTTCAAATCTTCATTGATTATATGAGGTTTATTTGTAGAAAGGTGCTCACTTTTCGCAATAATTGAAGCTAATTGTGGTAAAAAAAAAGAACAGATGCGACAAATTATTACATGTAAGGTTGAAAAATGAATTTCATGTCCGGACATAATGTTGAGATATTTGTTTCCAGTGGGTTGTAGGTTTGGTTCCTATCTGTTTTACTGAGTGTGCATTACTGAATACTCGGGTAAACAAATCTGACATTTTGGAAGCTGATGCCCTAAATGGGTGAATAATGTGACAGAAATCTTGTTTGAGTCATATAGTAATCATTTTCTGCCATCCAACGGAGAATCACAACATTATAAATAACCATTGCATTTGGCTTTATATATAATATATGTATATTTTTGGAAAACATTAATCTATTTGTACAAGCACTAGACGCTGGTAGAAAAGCAAGAACTGTTTCACAAAGAAACATTATTTTTGCCGACGATGAACGGATATTGTGCTAAACCTGCAACGTCAAAAAGTCCAAAACAATTGCCAAATTCTACTGAAAAAGGCAGATGCAAACGTCCTTCCAATCGTTTTCTATGGGGTCCTTTGTCACATCCGAGCTATACTGCTACCATTTGGCATGCCATGAAAGATGGACCTTTAGCTGGAACTAAGCATGTCAATCTGCAATATAGTCACACATTTCGATGTTTATTTTAATAATTAATGTAATTGTATATCGACTAGTGGAACAGTAACTGCTTCTTACCCTTCCAGAGCACATGAGTTCTCCAGTGGGTGTTATTAGGGTTCACATTGTGTGCTCAATGGTTAGTTAGCTAGATAGAGTTTCATAGATCATTGTTTAACCTTTTGTTTTTTCTTTTGATCTTTGTAAATTTGTGTACATTTAAAGCAGTGAAACGTCTTTTTCTTCGGATAGTTTGAAGCGAGTTTTGGAAAGGTGAACGGATATCAAAATTGTTATAAGTGTTGAGCTTATGAAATTCTACACCTGGTAAAGGGCAATAGCAATTGTTTTAAAATCTGCTGAAATGAACAATGTTGTCTCTGAAGATGTCTTTCCAAGTTTTTCATTGATTGTGGTTGCCTTTTGAAATCTGAATCCTTCATTCATAATAACACTGCATACTGAAGGATAGCTACTGATGAGATAATACATACAGTGCGCATGTTGTTGTTTTTATTCCAAAACTGAGGAGTAATTAAAAATATTTCAAATCGGAAAATAACAATATAAAACATAATAAATTACTTAAATACTTAATTTTACTTATATCTATGAAATTATACCATGTTATAAATGATAAACTTTTATACATTTATCTGAAGAGATCACGATGAAATAGTTTACGGGGAAGTTCAGTGTCTGCTGAAACACTTAATTATATTATTATACAGAAAGCAATACGGTGTCGAATGATAAAAAATAACAATTTAGTAAAAAAAAATAAAATGTAAAATCATATTGATATAGCAAAAGTCGAGAGTATACTCAATAATACCCTCTCTCTAAAACCTGAATAGCATATAATACGTGTAATGTTTACCGTACAAAAGAAAGAAAATGTGATTATTGAGTTGAGTTGTGGTGCTTAACGCTACTTTCAACAATATTTCAGCTATAGCATGGCGACCAGTTTTAGTGGTGGAAGAAGCCGGAGAACCCGGATAGAACCACCGACCATGGGCAAGCAACTGGTAAACTTTATCACTTGCGGCTGTGAGTCGAGTGCACCCTTTTTTGTAATTTACAAAGCCGGGCGCGAACCCACGCCGTATTGGTGATAGGCTTGTATGAGTTGTTAGGTTCCGGGCCCTTGATTGTTGATATGTATGTCTACTTATTTATAACATTCACATAGACATGTATTAATATAAGACAAGAAACTCAAACACATTGAAATGTATAGGGATGAATGAATCATATTAAACCAATATCGGGATATTCTGATCATTTTCAGACATCGTTTATTTTTGTAGAATTTATAAAAAAAAAACGCAATTTAATTATAGATACAGGTGGTTACAGTTCTCTGTAGTACATGTATTATTGCTTAATTACATGTTAGAGTGAGAAATATAATAGATCAGTATTTCATTTTGAAATACATGTATTACAATAGCAGCTAACAAACAATGGTAGATATAATCAATAGCGAATGGCTGTTTGTAGTTCACACAGAGCGAATATAGCTCTTGGTATTATGGGTACAATTTCCTAAATAAGGGTAATAACAAAATGACCGAACTCCGAACAATCTTACAAAGGGAAAGTAAAAACTCATAATTATATAAACAGACAAATTCAGTCAACAACCGGAAAACTGTGAAAACCGTAATGACCCTGACTTGGTACAGGCATTTCTCAAGAAATGGTGGGTTGAATCAGATCTTAAAGCGCCAAACCTCCCGCTTTCATTACGGTTCAAAGGTTCCGGCTGTCACTATAACACTATAAAAGCAACACGAAATAGAAAGTCATCGATTGATCGTTACAATCTTAACCAACCATATATTGATGAGGATCCTTTATAATCAGCCACAAATATACGTCTACGACATAGTACAAAATGACCTTGTTCTACCACAGTAAAGCAATTAAAAACTGACTACATCGACAAAGATAGAGGTTAATGTGACTATATGGTTCGTTGTTATGGCAACGTTATATGTGATGTATTACCCAACGATGTGGGTCCAAATGTCGATGATTTTC
Source organism: Bathymodiolus septemdierum (assembly GCA_963383655.1). NCBI lineage: Eukaryota > Metazoa > Mollusca > Bivalvia > Mytilida > Modiolidae > Bathymodiolus > Bathymodiolus septemdierum. The sequence goes on from OY726521.1 coordinate 63,506,495, forward strand.
TTTTCTTGGTTCTAACTAGTAGTTAACCAAAAGTATAATTTTCTCATATCCTAAAATATTTCTCATCTCCTTAAAGCATAATATTATTATTAAATTTAACTCCCCCCCCCCCCCCCCCCCCCCCTTAAGAAAACCCCCCGTAAAATTGAAAATCTGTATTTTTGTTAGAAACTGCATATAATATGATCATCTATTATCTGATCGTACAGATTCAAGGGTACTTTCTTGTCAAATGTATCATGCTTAAACATAGTATTATGTACTTACTAACAAATACTAATATTACATCTTATAAAAAAATATAATGACAGATTGATAGATATGTATACTAGTGAAAATATTATATATGAAAAGTTAAAAAACGTACCAACTGGGTAGGACAACACAATTTATATAAAATTAAAATGTGTAATAGAAAAACACCATAAATATTTCGTATATTAGAAGTTTATTGTCCCTAAAACATGGCGGATTTTAGTTCTTCGGGCGATCTACTAGTCTGTGATGATATCATCCGCCAATGGTCAATAGTCAGTGTTACGGCACTGCCATGGGATGCCTGATTCCGATAAAAATAATGACATTTCAAAATGTACAGAAGCTAAAAATAAACATGTTATGTATAGAAGTTGACTGTGTTATGTGTCATGAAACATTTTATTGTTATTGGAGTCATCCATCCACGTGATACTGAATAGCCATTCGAAAGCGAACTGTAATTCGAGAATGTCATAGTTTATATAAAAGTCTACATATTATTTGAAGTTTTGCTTTCTGTGTTGGAATCAATACTCGCTGTGAAAACCTACAGCCACGACTATCGTATTTTTATGATAAAATATTAAATATCAAATTCCACTTCACTAAAAATAAACCATCAAACAATGTGTTAGATAAATTACTAAATAATAACATGAAAAAGTGAGACAACCTGATATTTCGATGATCCATTAGTCCCAAAGTCCATTGGTCCGAAAATATGTGAAATGTTTATGACAGTATACAGTGTCTAATAATTTACCACTATGACCTATATGGCTAAAAGTGATTAACAAGGGGGACAATGATGTGAGAAATGAGGGGAACGGGATAGCAGGTAGCGAGATGTGAAACACGAACGAAAGTGGCAGGAGAAGAAGAGAGTGGAGACGAAGACTGGCAGCAATATAATGGCCCCGCTTCTATTATAGGCGTGTACTGGATTAAACGTATTTGATATGTTAACATGGTGTTTACTTAGTACTTGTGATTGTTTTATTTCAATTATCATTTATTCAATTGTATTATTAGGGTACAAATGTACTTGTGTGAGAGTTGTTCTTTTAAGATGTTTAGATCGTTGACACTTTGATCCCACGGAAATTGATATGCCTCTATAACGGTGATTTGTTTGTGTAATGATTTTCCTTTTAAGATTGTTTAGATCATTGACACTCAGACATAGAAATTGATATTTCTACATTTTTTTGCAATGGCAAGTTGTTTACTTGAATAATCACGAGAGACAATATATCTGATATAAACATAATTATATACACGTAGCTAGGACAACAATGTGTTTGTACATAGAACACCTACTAGTATATTTAAAAACAAACGCACAAATAAACCTTGTCATTTACAATGTGTAAAAACGAGGGAGTTATTAGACATATAGTCGAAAAAGAAATGATTAAAAAATAATAATTTGAATATTTGTACATTGAGAGGTATCAAAGTAACGCAATACATTTCTAACATACCTAAAAATAGATCAAATATACTACAAGCTCATGGCCATGATTGTGTTTACATCGTTTTAGTATTACATCAAATTATGTTACTACATATATGCCTATAATTTCTACACAGCGCAACATAATGTAGAGGAAGCAATACCATATATGGACAACAAACAAGCAATAATATATGCAATGTATTGCAAAACTACTGTACGCAGACTTAAATGCAAATTATTATATTTGTTTTTCTTGACAATTCCTCAATCCCACGTGTTATTTCTTGAAATTAAAAGAGCTAATAATATGTCCCTCCCAGTGTGCCAGCTGTTTACGTAGATGCTGTCTAATTATTTGTATTGATTGGTTCGTGTTTGATTATCGTCCAACGCCAATTATTTAATACACATTCGTGAATAGAACAAGTTCAACAATATATGAATAATATACAAATTAGATATATACATCTTAATACAGAAACGAGAGGACCGGGATAAGGATCTTTAGCTGCCACTGAAGAAACTAGTGTTTGGTAGAACGGAATATTTAACATTTTGTAGAGGTTACAATGTTCCTACTCTTTTAAGAAGTCTGAAAAAGTGGTACATTTCCATACATCCATTTCTGGTTGATAATGCCCTTATATATAAATTCCAGTCAGGATTTATACCTGGTCACTCCACGTCACACCAACTAATGGAACTTACACACAAAATTATGCAATCCTTTGATAATCAAGAATTGATCTGCTTAACTTTGTGTGATGTCAGTAAAGAACGAGTTTGGTTGCGGGGCTTACTGCTAAAATTAGAACGGTATGGGATTAAAGGTAATCTTCTCCGGTGGTTATATTTAGAGAGTTACATCTCGAACAGAGAACAACAAGTTATTTATCAAAGACACCATCTCATTGAAAGGTAATTTAAAAGCTGGAGTTCCCTAGTGGTCAATCTTTGGTCCTCTGCTGTTTTTGATATTTATTAATGACATTGCCGATTATATACTTGGATTGTGTAGACTGTTTACTGATGACACGTCCGTTGGCGAAATATCACTTGAAATTAATAATCTGCGGTCTATGGTAAACATCAATTCCTGTTATTGTAACTGTGACAATTATGGGGTAAACAAGGAACACTACGTCTTACACTGTAAATTGTTTGTAAATCAGAGAAATGTAATGTTGAACAATATTAGAGATCTTGGGTTAGATATATCCATTAACAATATATTGTATGGAAATTCAGATTTTGCATACGATGTCAACTGCTCGCTTTTTGTAGCTGTTCACAGATACATACTAGACACTAATAGATTTGTCTAATGATTATGTACTCCTAACTCACCAGACGGCAACGACTCTACATCAATCACAATATATCTTGCAGTATTATGTCATTTTTCTCAAATAATTATAAATGAAATAATGCTATGTTTTTGTAATATATTGTCTACTTAATGATTTATATGTAACGGAGAAGACCGTAAGTTTATAACTTGTGTCTGATCCTTTGTCTGTATTTGTTTGACATTAAAATATGTTTAATGTAAATTTCCATTTACAAAAGTTGTGCTCATTTAATATTTTTATTTCAATATTTAGAAAATTAAATGAGATTGCAATTAACAAAACAAAACAAGAGAGAAACAAACAAACAAAAAACCTAGAAGATAGAATTGTATCTGAATACATACTTTCTGTCCTGAATGTTCACATAATGTGTTTCTGATTTGTGAGTGTTTTGTATTGTTTTAATTGTGATAATGCATTTTGGACGTTTACGTACTTGTCAGTTGTTAATATAAACTGTTCCTGAAAATGAAATACTTGTATAATGCTTCTAAAATGATCAATTACACACACACACACACACACAAGTTGTTGTACCAAACTAGATATCTACGTTTTTATTCTTGACTCTATGAAGAGTCATCTACTAGCACACTAATTATGTTGTATAGTTGTGATGATCAGCGTGGACTAATGGTAAGACTCTACTATTGGTCTATATACGTCCTCTGGCTATCATCCATTCAGTATTCAGTTCTTCCACACTGACATCGTTTATGAGAATCATGTTGGGAGTGGGCCGAGTCGTGTGGGTTTTAAATCCGTAAATATGGCGGGTGTTTGAAGACTTTCTAGAAAATTGTTTCCGTTTGATATCCGGAAAATACAACTATCTGACGTATTATAACTATGATATATCATTGTATTAAATATTTACGAGGTCGTATACAGAATTATTAGAATGGTATATGTTAAATTAAATATAGTGTGCACTTTATTTAACTGACATTTCGTACTATATATTTGTTTGTCCTATAATATTTCATTCTTAATTATCTCGTAATTTATAATTAGCGTTAACAGTTGTTTTTATGAATGAAATATTTTTTTTTAATCGTTTGAAGGGACTGAATTAGATTGAAATTAATTTCTTCTAGTTATCTGCCCATAGACCGTATGTATTTTCCCGCCCTCCGTGAAAATACCATTCAACACGACAGGGTCGACTCGATAGGACGTGTTTTACTTCGTTAGTTAACACAAAGGATATCGACGATACATACCTCCCAACCCAGAAATATCTTTTCAGACAGTTTTGGATGTAGTGATCCATCAAAGTCAAGAAATAGAAGCTAAAGTCGATGTAAAAATATCGTAAAATATCATGGCGGACATTTACGTGATGAAATCCATGGGACAAATCAGTGCATGAAAAATCAACATAAATTTGTAAAAGATGAGTATATTTATGATAATTTTGATTTTTAAAATAATTCAAATGCACACACATTTACTCATGATTACTTTGAGTAGAAGCAATGCGAGGCAGATATTATTTTCAAAGACAGACTAAGAGCTAATATTCTTTTGGATAGATATCGGTGTTTACGATTTTATTATTGACACTATCAGAGATGGTTATAAGATACCATTATTCTAGTTTACCTTCAGTTTATTTATCTAATAATATATCTGGTTTAAAAAATGCTAATATTGTAGATACAGTTTTACAAGATTTATTACTTAGAGATTTAATAGTTAAATGTAATAAGCACCTATTGTGGTTAATCCATAACAGTTTTTATTTAATCAAACAAAAAGAAAAGATTAATTCTTGATCTTAGAACTGTCAATGAACATTTATGGAAGCAAAGTGTAAAATTTGAAGACATGCGAACTGCTCGACAACATATCAAGCTTAAATCCTCTATGTTTGCATTTGATATTAACTTAGCTTATCATCATGTGGACATCTATGAACCACATACCGAATTTGTAGAGTTTCATGGACAGTTAACGGCTGTAAAACATTTTTAAAATTTATTGTGCTACCCTTCGGACTAAGTACAGCTGGTTATTTATCTACTAAACTTACTAGGCTTGTTTTAAAAAATAAAAATAAAAATAAAATGGCGATCAGAAGGTAAGCCAGTTATTATGTATCTTTATGACGGATTAGGTATTATGCAAGATGATGAACTTTGTAAAGCTGTAGTAAATCAAGTGAAATGTTATTTGATTAATAGTAGTTGTGTTCCTAAAGTAGAAAAATAACTTTGGAAACCTACCAAACGGTTGATTTGGTTAGGTACATTATCAATAGTGAAGCAGAATTTTTATAAAATTCCTGATCAGAGGATTGACAAGTTTGTAAGTACTATAAATTAGATACGAACATGCTTGGCAACACATACAACTTTTATGTAAGGAAAGTTGCTTCTTTTGTAGGTCATGCAAATAATACATATGCATTCAGTTATTGGTAACATTGCTTATTTGATGACTAAACATCTTACTATTGAAATCATCAAATCATTTTCATGGCATATATTATATATTAAGTTACCAGAATCAAGTGTTCAACAATTACTATTTTGTAAAGAATTTATTTGAGACTTGAATGTTAAGCATTGTAGCACAGATGAATCATGTCAGAGTAGTGTATATAGTGATGCCAGTGACATAAGTTTTGGTGGAACACCAATTAATATTGTTCATGGAATGTGGTTGGGTGTAGAACGTGGTAATAGTTCTACATGAACATACCTTACAGCAATTATGGTGCTATTGTCATAAATAAAACTTTTAGAGGGCAAGAAGATACAATGTTTTACAGACAACCAAAATGTCGTTAGCATAGTAAGGACAGAACTAAAACAGTCCTACAAAAATTAGTTCTCGGTATGCTTAGTACATGTTTTAAATACAACATTAACATTGATATGGCTTGAATCCCAGGGTCAGAAAATGATAAAGCTGACTTTTTGAGTTGTATTGTTGATAACGATGACTGGAGTATATCAGAGTACATTTATCAGATCATAACATTTAATTGGGGACCACATGAAGTAGATTGGTTTGCGGCAGACCACAATGTCAAACTTAAAGTTTTTTATTCAAGATATTGGAATATGTATTCGACAGGTATAGATGCATTTACAGTAGATTGGCACGGGGTTAATGGTTTGTTTGTACCTCCTATATGTTTAATACCACGTGTATTGAAATATATGAGAAAGTAGAGCAATTGGAATGATTGTTCCATGTTGGCCGAGTGGTAACGGGTTTATAGTTCAAGTGATATATTGATTTACCTGTTTCAAAGATGTTTTACATTCCAGGTAAAAGTCAGAGATATATTTTTGGTATTACTGATCTGACGTTTAGAATGCTAGCTTTAAGGTTAGATTTCAGACAATAATGAAGTAGTAATATTTTTTTAAAGGTTGTATACCTTGAAATTTACAAGCTATTAATGCTGATCTGTTTTTCAGATGATGAAAAGAAAGGCATGTTAAGGCCTTGTACAGTTTTGATATACTAACTTTTTAATGCATATCTGAATTTTATTTTCAGAACTGGATTTAAAGGCTTGATATATGATATCAGCCTTGTTCATAACTAATACACTAACATCGAATGCTATGTCAAGCATTAAGATTATATGCTAAATAGTCTTGTTGGAGATTTACTAATATACAATGATTATATGTATTTATATTATTTAATGATAAGAATGTGCTTATTGAAATTTTTGCTACACACAATGTACATGTATTTTTGCAAGATTATGGCAGATACACAACAAATCCATATATAAATCTACATTCCTAAATAAAGGTGACGGCAAAAGTTGTACATCAGACTCATGATCCTGCGAAAATACATGTACATTGTGTATAGAAAAATTTCAATAAGCACATTCTTATCATTAAATAATATAAATACATATAATCATTGTATATTAGTAAATCTCCAACAAGACTATTTAGCATATAATCTTAATGCTTGACATAGCATTCGATGTAACCATTCGATGTAATTCAGTTTTCAAAGAGAACAATCTTATGTCACAGCGTATTATCAGTTCTTGCCTACTTGCCATTGCAGAATTTCTGCGTGTTTCCGAGTTATTATAAATTAAGAGGAGCGATATTATTTTCGAATCTTATTATGTGTCGATTTTTATTCCTAAAAGTAAAACTGACATATATCGCGACGGAAATACAGTTGTCATATCCCGAATGGATAGCAACTTGTATCCAGTTAAAAAAATTAGAAAAGTATTTATTGTTGTTGAATAGAAACTTAAGGATCGTTTTGAATTGCGAAAGGTGAATAGACCACTTGCATACACTCGTAAGATAAGATAAGATAAGATAATTTTATTGAAATAAAGACCAGACAATGATCTATCTTCAATGTCAATACAACATTGTACAATATAAAATAACAATTCAAAAAGAGCAATAAACATATACTTAATTGAAGTTGTGTATCTCAGCTGAGGAAGATTGAAAAGAATTATCTCTCTTTTCACATTAAACACTCGTACGAGGGAATTATTCATTGATGCATTTCGACCGTTTGTTTCTGATATTAAGAAATATGGATTACACAGTTTGAAACCTGGTCTTGCGACTACCGCAACAGATTGGATTATGCCATTTCTGACCGTTTGCAAAAGACGGATACGTTTAAAAAGATTCATTAAAAGACAGGTTAATTGGTTCCGGAAATATAGGTTTATGACTAACTTTGGACGCATGTTAAATAATTTAAAAATGATCTGATTAGTTTATTTATTAAGAAACAAGATACAATTTTTTTCGATTTCCCGTTCTTTTTATTCAGCACATGGCACTGTCGGGTAGCTATTCAATTTGAATATTGTTTTTCAATTATTGGCCTATATAAAGATATTTATGGGTATGGTATGATGTCTATGGGTTTTTGATTGTTGTCTAAAAAGAAATGTTTATATGATTTATTGCTGTAGTAGCAAGGAAGCTTTGTATTGGAGGGAAAATATGATTTATATTGGATAAAAAATAGACACGGATTGAACAGGTGTACAAATGTTGTATGATAATAAACTGTTAAAGATATCTATCTATCTATCTGTAAAAAATGAACTAATTTAAAACATTTGTATGAAAGTTTAAAAATTAACATTGATCAACCTTTTGGATATTCCAGAAACGCGTCGTGTGCACTAAGTTTGATATCAATGTTTTTTTGTTATTATAAGAAAATTAAAGAATGACAAAATGTATTCTATAAAGTAGCACTATTCTTTTTCTTTTTTTGAAAAACCATATGAACATTACATGTTATTTTCATGCCGATGCGGTGCATTTTCTATTTTGTTTTCTGGTGACTGTTAAACATGCATCTTCACAGCATGTTTTTACATGTAAGAATGGTATAAGAATCAGGATAAGCATTGTGCATATTTAATGTATTTAAAAAGTACCATACCTTATGCCCAGCGCGCATATGCTTGACAACTCACTTTTCTGTCTTGGTACAGGCATTTCAATAAAAACTTGCGGAGCAAGACTAGTTTTATGGGCTCAGCAATCCGCTCTTAGTGAAATGATACGGCCATGCACGCATTTTCAAACATGTGAGTAAAGTTTATATTCTAAGAAGAGTTTGATGATACCAAAGGTGTAATCACAATCCGTATATCGAAGAACAGACAACACAATGGCGAAAAGAAAAAGTACAAAAGTACAAACAACAATCTACAAAACATACACATAAAACTAAAGATCGAGTAACACGATCCCCACTAAAACCGGTGTCAACACAGGTGCAATATGACAAGGAGAAAAATTATATGATATGTTTTAGTTTCTACCCTTAGCAGACATGTGTCATCTTACTCAGAATTGGTTATGGACTTTTAATCAATGTCAGTGTTTCCAAAATATCAATTCATGGTTTTCTGTGCGTTTGTTTGACAATATATAAATCTATCAGTAATCATGAATAAACTGATTTGGATTTACCAATGTCACTTTTGAAAGTATGTGATATCATGCTGCAATAAAACATCTTACGATAGAATATAGGGTGAACGTTCTCAATTCTCTGCCCATAATAAATGTCACCTAACCTTTGATTGAAAACAAATTGCTTTGTCTAACGACGCCTTTGTTTGTTCAGTGGTTTATTAAGTGAACATGACTATCCATTATCATCTTCCAAGGTAAACAGAATGGTAATTGTCAGTCACGGATGTCTGCTTGTAAATTAAAACGTTATTTTCATAAACAGAATAAGATCAAATCATTTCTCAAACCCCCCAGGGAGTCAGTCGTCGGTAGAGAACACAATACATACAGATTTGTATTTAACACCTAGAGAACACAGTATATACCAACTGTATTCATGACAAGAACAAAGTTACAAACAATACAGTTTGTGTGTAGATAGTTTATATTTTCATAGGAAAAGGGGAGATAATAGATAGAAAATGGAAACTGTTGTCTGGCAACGAACCACAAAGGACCACACCGAACACACTGTTACTCATTAAACGCTGCTGCAATATGTCGTTTACGTGCAAGGAGCGTGACATTGTTATTACACGAGTCACTCAGCTGCTTCTAATCATAAAGGTCGAGTCGTGTATTCCATTCGCCCCCCACAGATAGTAATCACTTCATTGAAAGGTGTTGTACCTCACAAAATTACATTTTATGTACGCTTTTTATATCTCGTCATGCCAAAGTGGGAAATGTATATAAAGTGTAAAGACATAGATTCGACAGTTCAAATTAGAATGTGGTTATTGGTGATCTTTTATGATTGCTGAGCGGTGACCGATTATGAAAATCAGTTTGATTTACCAAATATCATCAACAATTTTTCCCTAAAACAACTAGGACCATGTAATCCTACATGGATATGATGACCTTTTCAAAACCATTCAGATCCACATTCCATAAAAAATTGAACTTGCATTATAGAAAATAATGAGGTCCAATAATAGTTATTGGTGGTTCAATGTACGAAGAGTTTGAAGATACCAAAGGGGTAATTAGAATTCGTATATCGAAGAAGAACAGACAAAACAATGGCCAAAAGAAAAGGCATAAAAGGACAAACAACGATCTACAAAACACACACATAAAAATAAAGATCGAGCAACACGAACCCCACTAAAAATCAGGGATGAACGCAGATGCTCCGGAAGGGTAAGCAGTTCCTGCTCCACTAAGGTCATTCCATCAGACTGTCTAAAGACAGGTCAGATACATGATGCGCGAACTTATATTTTGACAGCCTGTGAGTTATGTAGTAGTTCTTGTTTAGAGTGTGTTTTTATCTTTGTGTTTGTACTTTGAAATTGTTGTTTTCTCGTGTTGATATATGAATATTTCACTCGAAAACCTTATTGACCTTGGTATTTATTTTGCGTCTTGCAATATTACCCATGATGACGTGTCAGACACAACATCTACGTCTATGATTAACGTCTTTTCTTCTCTGCATCTGCACAACACATATGTGCTTACATTTGTCTACTGTGTTATGCGCCTTTATACATTGTATGTTATCGACCTTTGAGTTTTAGTCGTCTTATATATGTCATTGACTATTAATTCAAATCATTAAAGGTGAATGGAAATAGTAATATCAATGTTAAATGTCAGGTATGACAGATACATGTAAATAAATGGCAAAGTTATTTTTATAAACGAAATCAAATCAGACCATTTCTAACATACCCCATCAAATCAGTCGGCAAATATACATCAAACATTACAAAGATCATCATTAATTCATAACCCACACAATATATTCACAAACCTGCAGTGATTCGGTACAGAAAAGTAAGTAAACGATCATTATTGTAATTTTTAATTGTCTTTTATTGACGGACTGAGATATAATTCTAATATATTTTGAAATGATTACATTTAAATGATCTTTGTAATTTAGCAATTGATCTGCTGGAGGAATGTATAAAAATTAATCTGGCTCGTGCGAATGGAACGCGCTCTACTCTACGCTAGCATAGCAATGTCTGAGCTAAATCTTTCAGAAAATAAATTCCTGGCATAAGTTAAAGCTTTGCTAATACTCACTGACTGCCTCAGTGGTGCAATGGGAAATGGTTAATGTGATCGTCTAATGTACGATAAATTGTGGGTTCGATCGCCAGTCGGGTCAAGCTAAAAAAAAGGAAAATTACTGCTTTTGGGTTCAGTACGCAGCATTAAGAAGTAATTACTGGTTGTCTGCTGAGTCGACATCAACGTTCGACTGCAACGAAATATGAATTGTTAGCACTATATAATTCAAACTGAACGTGATTTCAAAATTGTATTATCCCATTCACCAAGAAAGCATACCATTCCATGATGTATAGTGTTGTTCATCAAGTTCACATGCAGCTCTCCATTAATAAATGTTAAAGAATAACGAAGGAGCAATCAAAAATGGACAATCCAGAGAAAGTGGCAACATAGGGTACATAAGTCGAAGAATAACAAAGCAAAAACACAACGCAATATGTGTTGAACACCACGATACGCAAACAAGTAAAAATATGATCCATCCTACAATTAACTGGAGAAAGACAGAACAGTATCATTTGAAATCGTAACGGACATCACAACTCGGAATCCAAACCGTAAAGACGTACAACAGGACTAAAACAAAAAAAAGAAGCAACACGGACCTCACCAAAAAACCAAGGGTGAGCTCAGCTGCTCGCAAAGAGTAAGCAGTGCCTGCTATTAAACTATAACAATGGCAACTCTGACTGTTCCATTAATCATTGAAAATTCTCAATTTTTCCAGCATCGACATGTAATTTCACAGCAGACGTTACATTTGTATAGCTTGGAGAGTACATATGCATATGTCACTCTAGACAGTCTCAGTATGGTTGCCATTACAAGGACGGTATATTCCGAATCTTCCCTAACATTTTGTCTCTTTAATATTGTCTTTGTATTTGTGTTCTTGGATAAATTAATGTAGTTTTTTTACTCGAAGAACTCTTCAAATGATACTGTTCTGTCTTTCTCCGAGCAATATCCGAAATAATATTTTGAACCATGCAATAAAAAGAAATTGTCATGTCGTTATATATGCTACCGTCTTTTTTATCATATGATGGGGTCAGTTTTCTGGATCTTATCAGCAAACTTAGATTTAAGAAATCACCATCTTTCATTCGCTAATATGATAATGAAATATTATACAAGTAGATACAGAACATTTGTACATTAATTAAATGCCGTGTAGTCACTTATTCTATAGGTTGATGATCAGACTGGTGTCCGATTCCAACACCTGTCAGTTTGTCCAATCAACTTTGGGAATGTCCTTGATGTCTGTGTGTACTGACTGTCACTTCTAGAAAACCAATCGTTAAACACCCATAGTCAATAACTCTAGTCTTGATCGTTGTATTCTAGACATAGTGTGATACTATTATCTTTACCATTATTGTGTCATATATTGGTCCAATCATAGGACTAGCTGCTATGCACATTCCATATAATTATATATAGAGGAAATATGTTGACAAGCCAATGTAGAAATAGATGTAGAAATTATATTTTGTTATCGGCATGGCTGAAAATTCACGATAGTGACGGCGATGTCTATATATACAGAGCCGCATTATAAGTCTGTGTTTCTAACGATTTCGATGGCGACTACACTGTGATGAAAAGTGTTTCACTATATAAATTTGGTATCAAAAGAAAGATAAATCATTCTTCTTTTTAACGATGTAAACATTTAAAAATAAGAACAATAACTAATAAAACGAATGGAAAAAATGTGCATACCCTACGTTCTATGTTGATGTTGACATGTTTATTAAATCTGGGCACCACTTTCTGTACCAGGTATGAAGGATTTATAGTGCAAACATTGGGTCGACATTTCAGTGACGGATACGACCTTTTTGGTAGGTGGGAGCTCACTGTAGCCGACGATATCTACATTACCAACGCAAGCGGAAGCAATATTGGTGCACATACTTATAATACCTATCAGTATACATAAATATGATATTATATATTATATTATATGTTATAGGAATGCTTAGTGACTAGTGACTATGAATGTTGTTATTTTTTCTAATTTGTAGGGGGTTCAAATGCCTTTATTATTAGCAGAACGATTTGCAGGTCTTCATTCTCATTATCTTTCTGTGTTTGTAAGTATTAAGTTTTGACAGAAGAGTAATGTGTATTATTGTTGACTTTATTGTCGACTAAAGGGCCCGGGTGGCTCAATGAGTTAGGTAGTTGAATTACCTAACAACGCATACAAGCCTATCACCAATACGGCGTGGGTTCGCGCCCGGCTTTGTAAATTACAAAAAGTGTGCACTCGACTCGCAGCCGCAAGTGATGAAGCTTACCAGTTGTTTGGGCATGGTCGGTGGTTCTCTCCAGGTACTCCATCTTCTTCTACCACTAAAACTGGTCGCTATGATATAGCTGAAATATGGCTGAAAGTGGCGTTAAGCACAATAAATCAAATCAAATCAAATATTGTCAACTACTACTGTTGTGTTCAGTCAGTTTAAAAATTCGTAAATTTTTGTAGTTATCATTAAGAAAAGATTCATTATACTTAATAGTGACCTGTAGCAAGTCACTGACAAACTCTATCACAAAATGTTGTATCGAATACACCTAGTCATGACGGAGTCCGAACTCAGAACGTTAGTGGTAATAGGCAGTATTGAAATAATGTTATATTTTTTTCCAAAACAGGGAGGGGGCGTCGTGGTGGTGATCGTAATGGTACTTGGTATTCCAACTACCTGTGAAATCAATACAACATTTTGTGATATAGTTTGTCAGTGACACTGCTACAGGTCGATGGTTTTCTCTGGGTTCTCCGGTTTCCTCCACTAATAAAACTGACCGCCAGGATATAGCGGAAACATTGTTAATAGTGGTGTTAAACACCATAAACCAATCCAAGATAGGGGATGATTACCCCTAGGATCGGGGATCTGATTAACTTGAGGACCGGTCGATAGATAATTGCTTAACGTTTCGTGAGAAGTATCAGAGCTATTTTCATGTTTACACCAAAATGAGCAGTGGTGCAATTTTCTTCATGCTTGCTGTCAACTAAGCAGTATTACAGCTATATTCATTTTTACACTCAAGTGAGCAGTGGTGCAGCTATATTCATGCCTACAATGAGGCGAGCAGTAGTGCAACTGCTTGTATCTTCATGTTTATTGTCAAGTGAGCAGTGATAATGTAAAAATTCATGTTTATTGTCAAATGAGCAGTGATACAGATATGTTCATGTTTGCAGTCATGTGAGCAGCATTGGCGCTATATTCATGTGCATAGCCAAATGAGCAGTATTATAGCGATCTTTATATTTGCAGTCAACTGAGCCGCATTATATCCACTGAAGTGAGCAGTATTGCAGCTATATTCCTGTTTGCAGTCAACTAAGCAGTATTGTACCTATATTCATGATTCCAGTCAAGTGAGCAATATTACAGCTATATTCATGTTTACACTCAAGTCAGCAAGTAGTATAGCTATGTTCATGTTTACACTCAAGTGAGCAGCAGTGCAGCTAGAATCATGCTTAGTCATTTGCGCAGTATTGCAGATACATGCATCTTATTGCACATAATCAATTGCGCATTGGTACATCTATCTTCATGTTTACAGTCAAGTAATCAGTAGCGCAGCTATCTTCATGTTGATAGGTATGTGCGCAGTGGTGGAACTATCGTCATGTGTATAGTCATTGAGCAATATTGCAAATACATGCATCTTCATATTTATGGTCAATTGAGCAGTAGTGGTGCTATTGTCATGTTTATAGTCATGTGAGCAGTACTGCAGCTATCTTCATGTTTATCACGTTATTCATTGAGCAGTGGTACAGCTATCTCCATGTATATCGTCAAGTGATCAAATCAGTATTGCAGCTATTTTCATGTTGATAGTCATGGTTATGAACCAACTATACACTATGACAAAATCTGTTAAAAATATACAGAAGTGATACTTTTAAAATCAGATATATAGGAGCATGAACGCATGCCTGTGTCTTTTGTACCCAATGTTGCCTGTGTCTCTGGATTGTCCATTCTCGATTGCCTCTTTAATTTTCTCCAACGTTTATTTCCAAGACATATTCTCTATAAAATATATTGGAATATTAATAAAAAAAATGATGAATTAGATTAAGAGTTTGCAACACTGCGACAATGAAATGAAAAACATCAGATACCAAACTGTCGAAACAGTTCAAAATTCCATAGAACAATCGTGAAATCAGAGGCAAAATAGATAACTCTAAACTCTAAGCCACACATACGTGAAAGCTCACTTTCCTGGCTTGATACAGACTCTTCCGTAAAATGTGTTGGAATTAAGCTGGGTTTTTTGGACACAAACATCCTCTCTTAGTGAAAAGTATTGGAAATTTTTTGTAAATACAATATTTGTTGGAGGCGTATAAGAAAATGATGCACATTATTTTCAACTTATTATTCATTGAAAGATGGGGACGTTTATCATATATGGAGGTGAATGATTGAATGTGAGGAAAATGATCTTTGATATTGATATTTATAGTAATAATGTAAAACCATCCTTTGGCAGTTTATATTACATGTACTGGAAACTTTGATTTGGAGAACTTAGATTTTAGTATCACGGTTTTGTTTCTACACGATTAATTTTTTTTAGTGAAGAATCGAATCTTTTGCCCTTCGTTAATTAGTCAAGTGCATAATTCAACACTTTAAATCTAATTCCTACACTCTATGCAAGCGATATAACCCTTAATAGGTGATATGTGATACCGGAAGTAATTTGAATCAAATGCTTTCTAATTGGAATATGGCCTATATTAAACATTCTATACAACCAAATATCTACACGCTTCAAATTGAACTCTGTGCATATTTCATCTTGTGATGGAGTATTCTAGTACATGCAGTCATTTGATTTTAATGTGACACAGACTATTGATAAAGTATCAATAAGGGTAATAACAAAATTACCGAACTCCGAACAATCTTACAAAGGGAAAGTCAAAACTCATAATTATATAAACAGACAAAATCAGTCAACAACCGGAAAACTGTGTAAACCGTAATGACCCTGACTTGGTACAGGCATTTCTAAAAAAAATGGTGGGTTGAATCAGATTTTAAAGCGCCAAACCTCCCGCTCTCATTACGGTTCAAAGGTTCCGGCTGTCACTATAACAGTATTTAAATACAGGAACAAAATAGGTAAAATAGTTGTCAAAGCAGTACCATATTAGATGACGTAAATGTCAAAAATATTTTTACGTCACACATTGATAAAAAAATATCCTTGACATTTTTCTTGACTTCTTTATCTTTATACATTTTCACTATATGAAAATGCATCGTTTATAATCGTTTCTGCAGAGACGGAATATATTTCGACAAGATCAAACGTTTCATCAGAATAACTCAAAGCGAGCCAACATTCTAATTATAGTTATAGTTGTAGTTTACTGAGCAAAATTGAGATATAAAATTGTCTACCATTTTAAAATAATGCAATTAATTTGGATAGGCTCTTCATTTTACACAATAAATCTCGAACCCTAAGAATTAACTTAGGTACGAACCCTTTCTTACAGCTTATTTTCCTATTTATTTTAATTTACTTTAACATATCATTTTCAATAGATACCCGGCCCGTTACAAAATTGGTGGCAGTGGTGGGATTCGAGTAGTGTAAATAAATTGTTTAAATTGTAAATACGTTTCTTGTTTGATTGTTTGATTATTTGTTGTACTTTAAACTTGCAATATGGCAGATTATGATGAAGAGTTATTTGAAATAGAATCAGAGGTTGACCGTCTCACAAAACAAGTGAGCGGGTACGAACGGGTTGGTCAGTCAGCGGACAGAATAGAGGTTGAAATTAAAAAAAAATCAGATCAAACTAAGAAACCTGCACAACCGACAGCTGCTAAAGGCTCAAATACTACACGTGTAAAAGCTGCAACCTATGATGGTACATCATCATGGTTAGATTATAAGTCTCACTTTGATGCTTGCTCTCGTATAAATCAATGGTCAGAAAATGAAAAGGGGTTATATCTGATTGTGGCTTTGCGTGGACAAGCCCAGGGCATATTAGGAGATTTGTCTATAGATAAGCAACAAGACAATAAATCTCTTGTGAAAGCAATCGAAGAACGCTTTGCCTCACCTAATCAAGCTAAGCTGTACAGAGTTCAGCTCACTGAGCGACGACAAAAACCAGCAGAAAGCCTACCTGAACTTGGTCAGGCAATTAGAAGGTTAGTAAATCTGGCTTATTCTACAGTACCAGAGAATGTAGGTGACACGCTTGCAAAGCAGCATTTTATAGTGGCTCTAGCCGACTCAAAAATGAGGATACGAAATAAGCAGTCACGTCCCCAAAATTTAAATGATGCTATTCGACTAGCTGTCGAATTGTATACTTTTAATAGAGCTGAACGAAGGGTGACGGAAGGTCGCTCAAATTTACGTACAACTGCAGCAGACAGTACTGCTGGCAAGGTATCTGATAAAACAAAAGATCAGACAGACATGATGAAATTAATGACTGATCTGCGAAAAAGACTATCAGATTTACAGAGATGTCAACCAGCTTAAGAACGAAAAATTCAGACCACGGAAATTTGATAATACACCAAGATTTAATTATGGACGTGGTCAAGCTTACGGACAGAATTATGGTCGTGGACATGGGAATAGACAAAACTTTGGTCGTGGTCAAGATAATAGACAAAACGGGTATAGAGTGAATCCTTAGAAGGAAAATTCACAAACTGATAAGAAAAGTCAGAATGTTGGACGTGGTCGCGGAAGAGCAAGACCACTTAGGAGCGAAGTGACAACAAATCAAAGTAGTATACAGGGTAGTATTGGAGTGTCATCTGCCGCTCAAGAGGCAGGTATGTACGTAGAGGCTGATATTCATCAAGTCAAATGCAAGTTGCTAGTAGACACAGGAGCAACTGTGTCTATAGTATCAAACGATATATATCAAAAGATACCTGATGTAGCTAGGCCAATCCTGACTAGCACAAATCAAGAAGTTTTGACTGTTAGTGGCGACAAATTAAAGATTTTAGGTCGTTGTAATTTTCTGATGAGACTTGATGATACAAAAGATATGGTAGTGCAGGCATTAGTTGCACAAATCACAGTAGACGGAATAATAGGTTTGGATTGCTTGAGATCAAATGCTGGTTTAATAGATTTACAGAATAGTATGTTAGAGGTAGATGGAAAGCGAGTAAGTCTCAAGTATGCAGGAAAACTAGGTTGTTTTCGGGTTGTTGCACATGACAAAGTTGTCATGCCTGCTCAGAGTGAAATGATAATAAGAGGAGCAGTAGATGATTCAGCGAATAAGCTAACATATGAAACAGATATGTTAGTAGAAGCAAACGAAACATTTTTGGAAAAGAATAAAGCGCTTGTAGGCCGTTCACTAGTTCAAGCTAGTAAGAATGTCTTTGTTAGAGTTAAGAATCCGGCAGCGGACACTCAAATTATTTATCTGGGAACTATTGTGGCACAGGTCAGTCCTGTTCAAGAGGTTGTTAATCCCAACAGTAAAATTGATGAAGAAGGAGAATTGAGAACAGATTTAATTAATCTACTGGAACGCTCCCAAGAACATTTAACACCCAAACAAAGTTCAGAAGCTAAGCGTTTACTAAAAGAATATGAAGGGTTGTTTGCTGCTTCAGATAGCGATTATGAAAGGACAAGCGTAGTAAAGCATAAAAATGCTACAGGGTCTGCACATCCAATAAAACAGCCACCTCGTAGACTCTCAGATGTCTTAGCAAAGGAAGTGGACAAACAAGTAAAAGGAATGTTGAACAATGAAGTAATTATTCCATCCTCAAGTCCTTGGTCATCGCCTGTTGTCTTGGTGAGAAAGAAGGATGGAACGACCCGCTTCTGTGTAGACTACAGACGTTTGAATGCGGTAACCATCAATGATGCCTACACATTACCACTCATTGATGACTCATTTGATCATTTATCCGGTAGCTGCTGGTTTTCAACACTCGACCTATGTTCGGGGTACTGGCAGGTGGAATGTGAGGATAGTGATAGACACAAAACCGCTTTTGCAACAAGGTCTGGACTTTATGAATTTCGGGTCATGCCATTTGGACTAAAAGGAGCTCCAGCAACATTTGAGAGATTGATGGAAACAGTACTAGCAGGGTTGCAATGGGACATATGCCTGATTTATCTGGATGATGTTATTGTGTTGGGACGCTCATTTGAAGACATGGCTATAAACCTTAGAAAGGTTTACGATCGGCTGCTAGCCGCTGGACTTAAATTAAAAGCAAAGAAATGTCATCTCTTTTGTAAGAAAGTTGTTTATTTGGGACATGTAATATCGGAAGCAGGAATAGCTACCGATCCAGAAAAGACAAAAATTGTAGAATCATGGCCAGTACCAACGAATGTCAAAGAATTACGGTCATTTATGGGATTCTGTGGGTATTATAGAAAATTCAATCAAACTTTTCAAAATTAGCGAAATGTTTGCACAAACTCACAGAGAAAGGGCAAACATTTGAATAGACAAATGAATGTCAGACAGCATTTGAAGAACTCAAAAATCGACTGGTATCATCGCCGATTCTGGCTCATCCAGATTTTTCGAAGAAATTTATACTTGACACAGATGCAAGTAATGAAGCCATTGGAGCTGTCCTGTCTCAGGAAATTGATGGAAAAGAGAGACCCATCGCGTTTGCTAGTCGAACTTTGACAAAACCGGAACGACGCTACTGTGTAACACGAAAGGAGTTACTACCGGTAGTTTTCTTTGTGAAACATTTTAAGCATTACTTGTATGGAAAACAATTTATCGTTCGAACAGATCATGGCTCACTCAGGTGGCTATTAAACTTCAAAAATCCCGAAGGACAAATGGCAAGGTGGCTTCAAGTACTCCTATGATATGACGATTGTACATCGTCCAGGTAGACAGCATTGAAATGCCGATGCGCTCAGTCGCATCCCAGGTAGACAATGTGGATTTGATCCCAGTTTGGAAAACACAGAAAATCTGGCACAACATTCTAGAAACCTACAGGAACGAGAAACACCGGAAGTAGATGAGAAGGAAGTATCTATCAGTGAGAAGCAAAAATCTGATAAAGATTTAACACTGATCAGAAAATGGGTTGAGAAAGGAGAAAAAGCAGAATTGAAGGAAATTACAGGAGAGTCAATAATAGTGAAGTCAATGTGGGCTCAATTTGATCAACTTACCATCATAGATGATGTACTTGTTAGGGAATTAGAAGGACTAAAAACAAAGCTACAAGTGCTTGTACCTATGACAGAAAACAGGACTATACTGTCACACTATCATGATAATCGAACATCTGCACATCTTGGGTTGCGAAAAACTCTAGCCAAAATTAGACAGGGGTATTATTGGCCAGGTTTGGGAAAGGATGTAAATTTATATGTAGCAGATTGTTCGTTCTGCTCACAAAAGAAGCCTCCAAATAAGAAGAAGAGAGCTCCTATGCAAATAGTCGAAACTGGGTTCCCAATGGAACGCATAGCTATGGACATTCTTTGTGAATTACCAGAAACAAGTGGAGGAAATAAGCATATTTTAGTAATCAGTGATTACTATACTAAATGGACAGAATGTTTTGCAATGCCTAACATGGAGGCAAAAACAGTGGCACAACTTTTAGTTGAAGAGGTTATAGTTAGATTTGGGACCCCATATGTGATTCATACGGATCAGGGGGTACAGTTCGAAAGCAACTTGTTTCAGAAGGTGTGTAGATTACTGCAAATACAGAAAACTCGGACTACTCCCTACCATCCTCAGTCAGATGGGATGGTTGAGCGGAATAACAGAACAATACTTACGATGTTGTCCGCATTTGTCAATGAACATCAAAACGATTGGGATGAACACCTCCCTTACATTTCAATGGCTTATAGAGCCGCAGAGCATGAAACAACGGGAATCACTCCGAATTATATGATGTTGGGAAGAGAGGTTACAACCCCGCTGGATATTCAATATTGCATGCCACGTAGCATTGCACATATCCCTCAAAATCGTTGGGCATGGATACTCAAGGACAGAATGGAAGAAACTCATAAACATGTCAGGGAAAATGTTAAAGGTGTCATGCACCGACAGAAGAAATATTATGACCAGAAACTATCCTGGCAAAGTTTTCAGCCAGGCGATCAAGTATTTGTTTTCTTTCCAAATGTTAAACCAGGGTTAACAACCAAGCTAGCATGCTTGTGGAGAGGACCCTTCAAAGTGATAGCAAAAATCACAGATGTCGCTTACAAAATTAGCTGTGGTCGAAAAGGTAAACCACAAGTAATACATGTGGATAGGATAAGAAAGAAATATCCACAAAATCTCCAGGAGAAGAAAGTGAGCAGATTGAGTCTTACGAGGAAGTATGAAAAAAGACAAAGCCATGGAGTTTGACTCCAACAAGGAAATCTCAGACAATGTAGGGATAGATAGCGAAGTTCAAAAGTCAGGTAGACAAAAACGAAAACCCGGTTGGTTAGCGGATTACGAAACATAATATTAAACAGATATGGTTTTTTTTCTTTTTTAATGTCCGTCTGATGGGGACGTTAAATCCAAGGTTCCGTGTGCAGGAACTGCCACAACCTGTCCACGTTAAAGATCCCTCCTACAGAGTCCGCTAAGAGTAGGCTCCTTGGGGTCGCTGCAGAGGCAAAATTTGCTAGGGAACACAAAATTTATTCTTTTGGCCGTGGCACTCAAAATTTCAGACGTTAGTAGTTACATTATTGTTTAGGTTACTTTTTGTCAAAATAGGTTTAGGTGTTAGGGTCAAAGTTAATATTAGTTGGATCATTGATAAAAGTTAGGGTATAAGGACAATTTAACTTGGTTAAGAAAACAATGCTCGTACCTGAGCAAAGCGAGGACGCTTTTTGTTCGGAGGCGTGGGCAAATGTAGTGAAATGAAATGAACACTTTACTGAAAGCGCTATTTTTCCATTACGTCAATGTTGTATTTATATAGTTGGCAATCCCATTGTAGAATTCTCGGGGGTTTATATAGAAGTGATCGATTAATTAGAGGATCCCGAGTAAATTTTAGAGTACATAAGGCGGTCAAAATGCCGCTGATCGGTTCATTCGTTTTGTGTCATTTGGGAAGTAAACGTCGAAAAGATATGCAAGATTAAATAGGTATATTGAGCTGAATTGAGCTAAAACAAGACATCAGAGTTTAAAGAATAGCAGAAGTGACTGATTTAAGTCTTGCCTGTTATTCTGATGAAACGTTTGATCGTTGAATAGCTCAAAGCGAGCCAACATTCTATTTATAGTTATAGTTGTAGTTTACTGAGCAAAATTGAGATATAAAATTGTCTACCATTTTAAAATAATACAATTCATTTGGATAGGCTCTTCATTTTACACAATAAATCTCGAAACCTAAGAATTAACTTAGGTACGAACCCTTTCTTACAGTTTATTTTCCTATTTATTTTAATTTACTTTAACATATCATTTTCAATATATACCCGGCCCGTTACAATATGTTCAATATTTTGAGGTGAGTGTTAGTTTTGATGATATTGTTGGAATTGTTGATCATCACTGTTTAAATTTTCTTTTTGAACATGATCGTTTATATACAATACTTGACTAAGAAATAAAATAAATTTATGAATCAACCGTAAACATACATAAATGTAATAATTATATAATAGTTACTGATATGGAGAGCAATATCAGGATATACAGATTGCCCAAAGGTTGTGGTATGGACCAGTGGAAATGATATTGCCCTAGCCAAACCGGAGGCGAGGGAAATATCATTTCCACTGGTCCGTACCACGACCCAAGGGCAGTCTGTCTATCTTGATATTGCACTCCATATCAGTAACTATTGTGTTCATTGCATTGCAGATCAGAATCTGACACGTACAATATAAATGCATAGAAATTGTTAATCAGGATCATTGAATGTTTCCGTAGGCCTTATCACCTTCGTTATTATCTAATTTGAATTGACTACAATTGTTGGAATGGTGTTCAACTTATAATGAGAAATAAAATGAGATTATAAGTAACATTGTAATTTATTAAAACGTAAACAAACAAATATCCGTATATAGACCAGTAGTACCAGTCTATACACAGTTTGTGGACCGGTCTATTTCAGTATTCCAGTCTATATCGCGGAATAGTGAAGGTCACGTGGAGAGTGTTCAACCTATTAAATGTATGATTTTTATTCTAATATGCAATAATACCCTTTATGGTAATGAGAAACAGCTGGGTCACCAGTATGAATAGTTATAAACACACGATAATAAACTACAGTAATTTGTTCAGTTCTATATAACCAGATCATTTTTCATCAATTGGATGAATGAAACTACAAACCAGATGTCTTTACTCAAATATAGATATATATGATTAGATACAATTTTTAATAAAAAATTTGATATAAGTTACTCTCATTCATACCCTGTAATGTATCGTATTCCAGGAAGATAAAATATATGTCTAAATACAGGCTTTTCTTGAATTTTTTTTTCAGTCAGTCTGTTCATCAAGGCAATGCATGTATATTAGTTGCAAACATCAAATTTAAGCATACGCGCATTAAAAACAAGAATGTTTTGAAGCGAGTACAATTACATTTTATATATCCCGATAGTGTGCGTATATTGTGTTTATATTGCACAGTCTTGTATGCCAAAAACATGATAAATTTACACACAAACGGGAAAAAACATCGAACATATTGGATAATTTGCTATGGGGAGTCTACAGCACGGTTGCGGTTCGAACAGTGTCTTGTCATCTTCGCTCTCCCGGGTACCAATATACTTTTTATATCGAGTAGACGTATAGATCAAAATTAAGTGAGTTCTCTTTGACAATCTTCCGTAACAGTCTTTATAGCAAAGAAACAAATATCGCCCAACAAATGTTAAAAAAATACAGGTCTTGGCATTTGAGAAACTTTCAAACAGTTAACAAAAGGGCTGCATCACAAAACAATACAGATGGCCAATGAAAACCAAGTCAAATAACCAGATAGGTATATTGGAACCAAACGGTTCGCCTCTTTAACATTAGCCTTACTCACGAGGGACATATAACCGTGCATTTACATACGTTAAATCAATCGACTCATCTTTCGGATTAGGATATGAATAGGCCACAACATATCCTGATCTCCACGCGGGCATCAATCACGTAGGTGAGCAAATGGAATTGACAAACGGGGTTGTATAAATAGTCCTTTAATTCTGAGCTTAAGCTCTGTTTTACGTCATAATACATGCATTTTCTCTGGCACTTTTGAAATTTTGTGGGAAGTTTTGGTTTTATTTGGAAGTGTTAGAATTGATGTTTAAACCAAAGATAAAGCCTTTTATTAATTTGATTTTTCTTCTTCAAAGTGCTACAATAGCTTTCCAATAACTGATTTAATTTATTTACTAATTACTGTTTTGGAAATTGATTTCCTTGGTGCTTAAAAGACGGATTGCCATTATGTTGTCACAAATCGTCATTCATCACAACGCAATCAAAATTCGTAATATCATACACCAACCGGAATACTTCATTGTAGGATATACCAGTTGAAAACAAAATTGCTTTGACATGAATCGAATATTGAACCATATCTTATCAATGGCAGAATGGAGTTAAGATGTTTAATTCAATAAAGTACCATGAAGATAGCAGATGCATTTGTCAGTTTGTGTTTAACATTTGTGGACATGTTGATATTCATTGACACATAACATCGTCCTTATCATTATCGCTGAAATTCGGTAACAAAGTAATTACGTTCATTTATGCTTCGGCACAAATGTCACCTCTGGTATTTTCACTTGTAAGAGGTAGTGTATTATTTTGCATATATTTGGTTATTGCACCCATTTATCTTCCATTGGCATTTAAAGAAGTAACTGTTTCTGTCAACATTTTATTTGCATTGTTGTACCTGAGCAAGTTTGGTTCACTTGACATCGGCGGCATTAACGATACTGCTGGGGATTGCTATTGTATGACATATTTAGATTTGTGGGATGTATTTTGTTCTTAATATGGTATTATTCAATTTGTATTGCAAAACACCCACACTGACTGGCATTATTAAAAAAACGTATTTGAATACATTAAAATCGAAATATACCAGCTGGAAATCATTTCCCACTGGGCTTGTCGATTTGCTGAAATTCAAATGAATAAAACATCAATGTCATATCATTCCGTATTCTACGTCACAGTGTATTTATTAGGTTATAGTATTCTACGTCACTGTGTATTTGTTAGGTTTTAGTATCATTGTTCGTCCATTGGATGAATGAAATTACAAACCAGATGAATTATGTTTTTACTCAAATATAGATATATATGATTAGATACAATTTTTTATTAGAAATTTGATATAAGTTACTCTCATTCATACCCTGTAATGTATCGTATTCCAGGAAGATAAAATATATGTCTGTAAAGACGTAGGATATCGGAATTGTCGGTTGGCCAATGCATAATACAAAACATCAGTAAAATTAAATATTTTACTAGAAAAAAAAAAAAAAAAGTGAAAAAAAATGAACATAAAACAATCATAATTCTTGACACAAAAAATAAACAAAATTAATACAAACAAAAATACAAAACATGCACTAAATGAAATAAAATTCACACAAAAATAATAAGAACAATCAACAATGAATTTCAAATTTGCATACCTTCAGTTTAGTTCACTGTCAAAAAGAAAAATATTCAAATGAAACCAAATTATTTTCAAGTATTAAATTTAATGTTCTTGGTAGTTGAGCAGATACTACAATAAATAACGATATGCTTGCAATGTTATACACTTCAAGTTAAGTTCTGATTCAACAAAGGTTAAAATTAAGAATTCTCACTTCCGATACTCAACTGTTGACTTCCGGAATACAACTTCCAACCACGGACCATAACTTTTGGTTTACGAATTCGGTTTTCAACTTCCGGTTCACTATATCTGATTTCCAACCACGGACTAACTTCCGGTTCTCAAAGTACGGACTATTAACTTCCGGTACTCAATAACTTCATTAAATATTATACCAGCACGCAACATCTACCATTTATCCAAACATTTCTCGAACCCAAATTCAACATGACAACCAACCCCTGAAAGTATACGAAAATAATCAATAGTTTACCTTTTATATCAACAGACCTTCAGTTCTTTAATAAACCTGCGGTGTGCTCGACTGGTAAATACGACTGAACGAAAATAAATAAAATGACTTACCCGAGTGGAAATAAAACGTATCCTGTGATAATTCCATGTCCTGTATTTGACAATTTTGAATTTTCACCAACCATTTCTTCCATGTAACATATTTAAGGTCTATCCTCGTCCAGTGTTCAGTGCGGTATATCTAGTATACCTCGTGTGTCCTACCTCAACTGACCAGTCACGTGATTTTGCTTGGCGGGAATTAATTACTGTAATTAGCTCCCGATAGCTGGATTTAAATACCTACCTGTATTGATTTTTTCAACTTATCGTATGTTATCAAACTGGATAACATAAACGTAATTAATGATAAAAGATGAAAAGACAGTTTGTTGCATATGTCCCTCACCAGAAGACTAAACATCGTTTTAGTCCAACCCAAATTAACAAACTTCAGCTAGTGTATCTACAAAAAAAAAACAACAACAAATGCATCTGAAATCACATAAAATATAATAAATTATAAATCTACAAATCGGCACTACACCACTCAGGGGTCTACACCCTCGTCACATCTGGACAGTGCATCTGCGACAATATTCGCTTTTCCTGCAATATGAGATATAGAAAATTTGAACTCTTGAAGAATTAAACTCCACCTAAGTAACCGCTGGTTACTCGTTTTCATCCTGTACAACCACTGCAAGGGTGCATGATCTGAATTTACAGTAAACTCTTTACCTTCCAATTAAACCCTTAACATTTTGATTGCCCACAGAATGGTATAACACTCCTTTTCAATGACTACATAATTATATTCCGCCCCCGACTAAACTTTTTACTTATGAACATCACCGGATGTCTGCCATCTTAAAATGCCTGCTGCAACACCGCAACCATTCCAATCTGAGATGCATCAGTCTGTAGAATAATTTTTTTATTGAAATCAGGGGTTTTTAATACAGTCTTTACAAATTTCCCCTTTTAACTTATCAAATGACTCTTGATGAATATCTAACCATTTCACTTTGTTTGGAACATTTTTCTTTGTTAGATCAGTGAGAGATACAGCGATGTCGGCAAAATTCGGAATAAATTTCCGGTAAAAACCAATAAGTCCCAGAAATGATCGAACGTTTTTCTTTGTCTTAGGAATCGGAAAGTGTTTGATTGATGCAACTTTGTCTTGTACGGGTTTAATCACACCTCTTCCTGCAATGTGACCCAAAAACTCTAATTCCGAGAAACCAAAGGAACATTTACTCGGTCTTGCCGTAAGTTTTGCGTCCCTAAGTTCCTGAAAAACAAGTTTTAAATGTTCTAAATAAAATAGCCAATTATCACTGAATATTCCAACATCGTCAAAAAATGAGTCTGTGTATTCCTCGTGACCCTTTAGTACTTTATTCTTGAGACGGACGAAAGTCGCTCCTGCATTAATCATCTCAAAAGGCATAGCTGAAAATTTATATTGTTCAAATGTTGTAACAAAGGCACTCGTACGTTTTGCGTCCTGGTCGAGGGGTACCTGCCAATAACCTTTGGTCATGTCGATTTTGCTTACGTATTTCGCATTGCTGACTCTGTGTAAAACTTCATCCATGCGTGGCATTGGTCTAGGATCAAATATTGTCTCGCTGTTTAGTGCTCTGAAATCCCACTCGCACTACCAGACGTATGTAACAAACTGTCTTTTCATTTATTTTGATCTTGTAATCAACCGGACTAACTTTGTCAATGATGGTGTACGAACCTTTCCAACTTGCAAGTAATTTTGATGTATGTGTTGGAAGCAAAACTAAAACTTTTTGATCTACCTCTAATTTCCTTGATCTTGATTTCTTGTCGTAATAACTTTTCTGTTTTGTCTTTGCTTTTCTCTCATTTATGGGTGCTAAATCTGCCATTGACTTCAGTTTGCTTCGAGTATCTAAAATATAACTAAGTACAGAATTATCACTCTCACTTGGTTCTTCCCATTCTTCTTTGAGTATTGCAAGTGGTCCCCTAACATGCCTGCCGTATAGCAATTCAAATGGAGAAACACCTGTTGTCTCGTTTGGAACTTCTCTGTAAGCGAATAAGATGTACGGAATAAATTTGTCCCACTTTGATGGTTATTTTTGTGCATAACTCTTGAGCATTTTCTTCAATACTCCATTGAAGTTCTCAACTAGACCGTTTGCTTCTGGATGGTAAGGTGTAGTGCAAAGTTTGTTTATCTTAAGTAATTTACATACCTGTTTAATGAGGTCTGACATGAAGTTACTACCTTGATCGGTCAGTAGTTCTTTTGGAACACCTACTCTGGAAAACATACTAATAAGAGCATCTGCTACTGTCTCAGCCTCTTGATTCTTTAATGGTATAGCTGCAGGATATCTAGTGGCATAATCAATGCAAACTAAAATATATCTATTCCTGTTATTAGTCAATGGTAAAGGAAAGTTAATCAGATTAAAAGAGATGTATGTTGTTTAGATATAGAAAATGGTGGCATGAGTATGGTTAATCTAGATTCCTACATTGACAGTAGAAGAATAAAATTTATTTATCGCATTATTAACGAACCAATTGAAAATTGGAATGCTATTGGAAAATATTGGTTAAGTAGACTTGATATTAAATTTAATGAAACTTTTTTTATTTGCAAATGCTCAAATGTTTCATCCTTAAATTTAAACAGGTATCCCTTGTTCTATCAAAAATCAATCCAAGCATGGACAACATTTTTACAATGTGCACAAAAGGTGGAAACCAAAACAGATATCTTGCATGTTAGATTATTTGGGAATTGTAATATAACCTTCCAAAATAAACCTTTAATATTTTCTTCATTTTTAAGAAGTAATATAAAAACTATTCAAGACATATGGGATGAAAACTCAAAACAATTCATCGATTGTGATTTATTATATTCTCAGCTGATAGACAGGAGAAACTGTATCTCAGAATACTCTAAAATTAAGAAATGTATTCCAAAAGACTACTTAAAGTTCTTAAAAAATGAAAATAATGATATAGAAAACAAAACTAAAAGTAGAAATAAAATGAAATTGTTAAATAATTTAACACTTACAGATATTAGAGGCAAAATTATTAATACAAAAGACGTGAAGATTAAAATTATACAAAAAATATTGAATAAAAAATCAATACCAAAATGTCAAGATAAATGGAATAATGTTTATAATGAAGAATTTCACTGGCCAAAAATTTGGAATAATCTTAAAAGACTGGACATCAGTAATAAAATTAAAGAATTCCAATGGAAATGCAACCATAACATTATTTACACCGAAAGTAGACTTAGAAAAATGAACCTATCCAATGGAAGATGTCACCTTTGTAAAGAATCGAACATTCAAGAAGATCTTCAACATTTGTTTTTTAAATGCATTATATCTAACCGATTCATATCAAACATCACAATTTTAATAAACACTTTAAATGTGGGAACTGTTAATTTAAATGAGAAAAATATGATGTTTGGGTTCAATATGGGGGGTAACCATGAACTTCTATTAAATACATTAATTTTTATATCTAAGTGGTCTATTTGGAAGGCAAGAAACAAAGTTAAATATGACAAAATTCATATCAATCAAAATGTACTTTGTAATATATGGAAACAGACTTTAAAATCTGAACTAAAAATATTGCTAACGGTCAATTGTAATGATACAATAGATAAAGCCAAAATCTTGACAATTCTATCAGTGATTAGTAAGTAGTTATAATATATGAGTACAATGCATGTATGTAAATGTTATAAAAAATTATGTTGAAGCTATCATAAAATGCCGATATAGATTGACTTACATGTTGATTTTATTATTGATAAATTTAGTTGTATTTTTGAAATGGGATCATGTGGACTCTAATAAATCTCTTAATAACCCTGGATAAGAGATCTATTGTAAAACAGGGAACATTAGATTATTTTAGCTTACCTGGGCATCTAAGGTGTTTTGATAACAGGCGAGTCAAACAATAAAGTATTATTAAAAAAAAAAAAAAAAAAAAAAAAAATGGTAAAGGACCAACAAAATCAATTGCTATTCTTTGAACTGGCTCTTCAATTGGAGGAATACTTATTAGAGGGGCTCTTGCTATTCTACCTTTCTGTATACCTTTTTGACATTCTGGGCAACTCCTACAATACTCTGAAATATCTGTAAAAATACCTGGCCAAAAGAAATGCCGCATTATCCTGTCCCTTGTTTTCTTTGTGCCTAAATGTCCTGCTAATAAAACGTCATGACCTAAAGATAAAACTGTTTTTCTCATGCTATTTGGAACAACAATTTGGCT
Organism: Bathymodiolus septemdierum; assembly: GCA_963383655.1. Taxonomy (NCBI): domain Eukaryota; kingdom Metazoa; phylum Mollusca; class Bivalvia; order Mytilida; family Modiolidae; genus Bathymodiolus; species Bathymodiolus septemdierum. The sequence goes on from OY726521.1 coordinate 63,537,111, forward strand.
TATTACTTCACCTAAATTTGTTTTAAACAGTCTGTACAAAATATTAGTTCTAAAAACAAAACAAGACGAAAAATCACCACTAGGTTCATTTATAACTAAAGATCTCACTTTATCCAAGCTCGGACCACTTTTTTATGTCTCAATCAGCGCTTGTCTACTACAAAATGAAAAGTATTTTCAGGATTTCTAATTTCTACTGTTTCACTGACTGGTGTATCATTGGTGTATACCTTTCCACTGGCTTGTTCTTTTTCTACTCCTTTTAATTCTTTTGCTCTCTGTTTTCTAGTTTGAACAGCTCCGTGGACATTCTGTCAGCTCTGTAGACTTTTCACCTAAATAATTTGGAAAAGTTAATTCATTAGAATTCTGGATAGCTATCCGATTCTCTACTGGTTTTGGTATCGAAGTGTTTACCAAATTTCCTACTATGAGATCTGCAAATGAAGATTCTAAAACTAAAGCTAATACGGTACCTGTAATATAAGGTACTACAATATCAATCCATGCTTTTTGACATTCTCTAACAGTACCATCTGCCAAAGAAATAATTTTTACCTCACCTGTAAACTTTACTGGTTCAACATATTTTCCGTGTACGGAAACAGTTGAACTTCCTGTATCTCTGAGAACACTAACAGATTGTTCATTTACCTTGTCATCTACTATTTCAATACCAGACACTTTCTTTGCTGTGTGGTCTGTCCCCGACACTCCTGGTAAACGAACTGTAACGCCAGATACATAACGTTTTACACCTTCTGATTTCTCATCACTTACCTGATTCTGAGTTTTTTCTATACAGAGACCTAACTTACCCGGTTTGAATTTTACACATCTGAGATGTTGGATAGTATGACGCTATGTGGCCTTGACGATTACATTTGAAACATGTACGGACCTCCTGTTTATACTGACTATCCTGGCTGCGGTTATTATTCTGTTGACGTTTTGGAAAACTATTTCCCGACTGCGATTTAATGCTATTGCCCAACTGTACATGTTTCCTCGCATCTTGAAAGGATTCCGCTAATTCAACAAGTGCATTCACATTTCTAGGTCTAAGTTCTTGAACCCAAAGTTTAAGATCTTTGTCGCACCCACTCAACAACCTCTCTCTCATCATAAGGTCAAACAGTTTCTCAAAGTATACGCCAATATCTTGCCTTTCACACCAATGTCTGAAAAAACCTTCTACTCTAACCGTATATTCTCGAAATGACTCATCACGCAGCTGAAACGCATTCTTAAATTTCTCTCTATACGCCTCTGATGTTAGCTCATACCGTACTAGTATAGCCGTTTTAACCTTCTCATATTCTACACTATCTTCTTCACTAAGTCTGGAGAAAGCTTCCAGTGATTTACCCGTTAGCAAAGGGATTAAGCGCAACGCCCATTCGCGTTTGTTAACTTTGTTAAGTACTAAAAGTCTTTCAAAAGACTTCAAATATACATCAGGATCATCTCCCTCATTAAACTTAACTATGTACCTGATTCGCTCCTTGTGACAACTCTTTCTCTTTGAACTCTAACTCTTTCAGTCGAACATCTCTTTCCATCTCTGCTGCCTTTAACTTGTAAGTCTGCTCAATCTCTGTCTTTCTCATTTCTCTCTCTGATGCTCTTTCTTCTCTCTCTGTCGCCTGCATCTCTTTATATAAACTTAAACAGGCTGATACAGACTCTCATTTAGATATCAATTCGGATACCCATTCTGGCAAACCTGCTAAAGACATTTTCAATGTAAAATTTTAAACAACAAAAATACAATACTTCAAATATATATTTATTGAATATTGACCAGTGACAATCCCACCGCTGCCACCATTGTAAAGACGTAGGATATCGGAATTGTCGGTTGGCCAATACATAATAAAACAAAACATCAGTAAAATTAAATATTTTACTAGAAAAAAAAAAAAAAAAAGTGAAATAAAAATGAACATAAAACAATCATAATTCTTGACACAAAAAATAAACAAAATTAATACAAACAAAAATACAAAACATGCACAAAATAAAATAAAATTCACACAAAAATAATAAGAACAATCAACAATCAATTTCAAATTTGCATACCTTCAGTTCAGTTCACTGTCAAAAAGAAAAATATTCAAATGAAACCAAATTATTTTCAAGTATTAAATTTAATGTTCTTGGTAGCTGAGCAGATACTAAAATAAATAACGATATGCCTGCAATGTTATACACTTCAAGTTAAGTTCTGATTCAGCAAAAATCAAAATGAAGAATTCTCACTTCCGATACTCAACTGTTGACTTCCGGTATACAACTTCCATAACATCCGGTTCACAACCACGGACTATAACTTCCGGTTTACGAATTCGGTTTTCAACTTCCGGTTCACTATATCTGATTTCCAACTACGGAATACCTTCCGGTGTTCAACACCCGGCTCGCAATATCCGGTTTCCAACTACGGACTTACTTCCGGTTAGCAATTACGGAATAACTTCCGGTGTGCAACCACGGACTAACTTCCGGTTCTCAAAAATGGACTATTAACTTCCGGTACTCAATAACTTCATTAAATATTATACCAGCACGCAACATCTACCATTTATCCAAACATTTTTCGAACCCAAATTCAACATGACAACCAACCCCTGAAAGTATACGAAAATAATCAATAGTTTACCTTTTATATCAACAGAACTTCAGTTCTTTAATAAACCTGTGGTGTGTTCGACTGGTATATACGATTGAACGAAAATAAATAAAATGACTTACCCGAGTGGAAATAAAACGTATCCTGTGATACTTCCATGTCATGTATTTGACAATTTTGAACTTTCACCAACCATTTATTCCATGTAACATATTTAAGGTCTATCCTTGTCCAGTGTTCAGTGCGGTATATCTGGTATACCTCGTGTGTCCTACCTCAACTGACCAGTCACGTGATTTTGGTTGGCGGGAGCTAATTACCTGTAATTAGCTCCCGATAGATGGATTTAAATACCTACCTGTATTGATTTTTCCAACTTATCGTATGTTATCAAACTGACTAACATAAACGTAATTAAAGGATAAAAAATGAAAAGACAGTTTGCTACAATGTCTAAATACAAGCTATTCTTGAAACATTTTTTCAGTCAGTCTGTTCATCAAGGCAATGCATGTATATTAGTTGCAAACATCAAATTTAAGCATACGCGCATTAAAACAAGATTGCTTTGAAGCGAGTACAATTACATTTTATATATCCCGATAGTGTACGTATATTCTGTTTATATTGCACAGTCTTGTATGCCATAAACATGATAAATTTACACACAAACGGGAAAAAACATCAGACATATTGGATAATGTGCTATGGGGAGTCTACAGCACGGTTGCAGTTCGAACAGTTTCTTGCCATCTTCGCTCTCCCGGGTACCAATATACTTTTTATATCGGGTAGACGTATAAATCAAAATTAATTAAGTTCTCTTTGACAATCTTCCGTAACAGTCTTTATAGCAAAGAAACAAATATCGCCCAACAAATGTTAAAAGAATACAGTTCTTGGCTGTTGAAAAACTTTCAAACAGTTAACAAAAAGGCTGCATCACAATACAATACAGATGGCCAATGAAAACCAAGTCAAATAACCAGATAGGTATATTGGAACCAAACGGTTCGCCTCTTTAACATTAGCCTTACTCACGAGGAACATATAACCGTGCATTTACATACGTTAAATCAATCGACTCATCTTTCGGATAAGAACATGAATAGGCCACAAAATATCCGCTTCACCTCGCGGGTATTAATCACGTAGGTGAGCAAATGGAATTGACAAACGGGGTTGTATAAATAGTCCTTTAATTCTGAGCTTAAGCTCTGTTTTACGTCATAATACATGCATTTTCTCTGGCACTTTTGAAGTTTTGTGGGAAATTTTGGTTTGATTTCGAAGTGTTAGAATTGATGTTGAAACCAAAGGTAAAGCCTTTTATTAATATGATTTTTCTTCTTCCAAGTGCTACAATAGCTTTCCAATAACTGGTGCTTAAAAGACAGATTGCCATTATGCTGTCACAAATCGTCATTCATCACAGCGCAATCAAAATTATTAATTTCATACACCAACCGGAATACTTCATTGTAGTATATACCAGTTGAAAACAAAATTGCTTTGACAATGAATCGAATATTGAACCATATCTTATCAATGGCAGAATGGAGTTAAGATGTTTAATTCAATAAAGTAACATGAAGATAGCAGATGCATTTGTCAGTTTGTGTTTAACATTTGTGGTCATTTTTATGTTCATTGACACATAACATCGTCCTTATCATTATCGCTGAAATTCGGTAACAAAGTAATTACGTTCATTTATGCTTCGGCACAAATGTCACCTCTGGTATTTTCACTTGTAAGAGGTAGTGTATTATTTTGCATATATTTGGCTATTACACCCATTTAACTTCCATTGACATTTAAAGAAGTAACTGTTTCTGTCAACATCTTATTTGCATTGTTGTACCTGAGCAAGTTCGGTTCACTTGACATCAGCGGCATTAACGATACTGCTGGGGATTGCTATTGTATGACATATTTAGATGTGTGGGACGTATTTTGTTCTTAATATGGTATTATTCAATTTGTATTGCAAAACACCCACACTGACTGGCATTATTAAATATTATTGAATACATTAAAATCGAATTCTACCAACTGGAAATCATTTTCCACTGGGCTTGTCGATTTCCTGAAATTCAAATGAATAAAACATGAATGTCATGTCATTCCGTATTCTACGTCACAGTGTATTTATTAGGTTTTAGTATTCTACGTCACTGTGTATTTATTAGGTTTTAGTATTCGACGTCAAAGTGTATTTAATAGGTTTTAGTATTCTACGTCACAGTGTATTTATTAGGTTTCAGTATTCTACGTCACAGTGTATTTAATAGGTTTAGTATTCTACCTCACAGTGTATTTATTATGTTTTAGTATTCTACGTCACAGTGTATTTAATAGGTTTTAGTATTCTACCTCACAGTGTATTTATTATGTTTTAGTATTCTGTCACAGCGTATTTATTAGGTTTTAGTATTCTACGTCACTGTGTATTTATCAGGTTTTAGTATTCGACGTCAACGTGTATTTATTAGGTTTTAGTATTCTACGTCACTGTGTATTTATTAGGTTTTAGTATTCTACATCACAGTGTATTTATTAGGTTTTAGTATTCTACGTCGCAGTGTATTTATTAGGATTCAGTATTCTACGTCACAGTGTATTTAATAGGTTTTAGTATTCTACCTCACAGTGTATTTATTATGTTTTAGTATTCTACGTCACAGTGTATTTAATAGGTTTTAGTATTCTACCTCACAGTGTATTTATTAGGTTTTAGTATTCTGTCACAGTGTATTTATTAGGTTTTAGTATTCTACATCACTGTGTATTTATCAGGTGTTAGTTTTCGACATCAACGTGTATTTATTAGGTTTTAGTATTCTACGTCACAGTGTATTTATTAGGTTTCACTATTCTACGTCAGAGTGTATTTAATAGGTTTTAGTATTCTACCTCACAGTGTATTTATTATGTTTTAGTATTCTGTCACAGGGTATTTATTAGGTTTTAGTATTCTACGTCACAGTGTATTGATTAGGTTTTTGACAAGTACGCATAGCTTACCATATATTTAACCATCAGTTATAATTATTTCTAAATATACCTCAATTTAACAAATATAAAAAAAAAATACAACTTTTGGTTTGGTTTTGTACTTGTGCTATAAGTAAAAAGTAAAAGACGACTTTATACTGCAATCTGGTTATATTGTTAGGCATCATTTTATTTTAGCAAATTATGATAATGATCAGTACACAATATCTTTGGAGACAGAAAATCACAATCATCCGTTTACAAAAACCACTACCAGTCAAACGTAGATGTACATTCTGTTTACAGAAACAACACATTACCAGTAAAACTACAATCCTGATAGATAGAAAACTACAATAAACCAGAAAAGAAAACAGAAACATAAGATTCAACAGCATACGCTTCTATATCAGAATCATGAACAGTTAATCCTTCACGAGAACCTGGGTTCAAACCCGGTTTGCTTAGTGGGGTCCATGTTGCTCATCCTTTCTGGTTTCTGTGTTGTTTTTGCTTTGTTTGTCTTCGTAAGTATGTCTTATGACCGATGTTGGATCTGTCTCTGGATTGTCCATTTTCAATTGCCCCTTCGTTTTTCTCTAACGTTTATCTAAGAAAAAGAAAAACATAGTTGAAATTAGATTAACTTGAATATGACAAAAAATATAGTGCTTTATTACATAAGGCTCTATTTTACTGTTTTTCTATTGGCCAGAAGCAATACATGTGACATTCCATTTTCTAACATATTGATTAGCAAAAAGCAATTTCTGTGCAATAAATAATCATACTGCACTCTCGTGCAAAATCAATGAATGAAATTACGTGGCCCGAGTGTGCAATATGGTTTTTATTGCACAGAAATTGTTTTTTGCTAATCAATATGTTATAAAATTTCACAAAATTTGAAAATTTTCAAAAAATTTGAAAATTATAAAATTTGAAAAATTTGAAAATTTCTAAAATTTCTTAAAATTTCAAATATTTCATAAGATTTAAGAAAAAAATCAAAATGATAAAATTTCAAAATTGGAGTAAAATAGAGCCGTATGTAATAAAACAATTACTACACTTGAACTTGATCAATATGAGGTTTTATGGAGCAGAGTACAACAATATTGAACTCGGATTTGCTTCGTTTAATATTGTTGTACTCTGCTCCATAAAACCTCATATTGATCTCGTTCAAGTGCAGTAATTGTATAATATTGCACTCTCGTGCAAAATCAATGAATGAAATTACGTGGCACGAGAGTGCAATATGCTTTTTTATTGCACAGAAATTGCTTTTTGCTAATCAATGTTAGAAAATTTCATGAATTTATAATATTAAAAAAAAGAAAAATTTTAAATTTCAATCTTTTTTTAAAAAAATTCAAAATTTTCATAAAATTTCAAACTTTCAAACATTTCATAAAATTTAAAAAAAATTCAAAATGATAAAATTTTCAAAAAGTTTCAAAAATTTCAAAGTTTTCATAAAATTTAAAAATTAAGAGTAAAATAGAGCCGTATGTAATAAAACAATTACTACACTTGAACTTGATCAATATGAGGTTTTATGGAGCAGAGTACAACAATATTGAACTCGGTTTCCTCTCGTTCAATATTGTTGTAAAGTGCAGTAATTGTATAATACTGATGATTATTACACACATTCCATTACAGGGCGAAGGTGATCTGACAACATATTATTACTGTAACTATTTGGAACCGAAATGATTTTCATTTTACTGATATTTCAATCTAAAGCATTTAACACCCATTGTGAAAGGTGTTGTTGGTATTGGTGGGATTGTTTGCCATAACTGTTTTAAATTTTGCTTCATAACATGTAATACTATTAATATATTAGTAAATGAGTGAGTGTGGTTTAAAGCCAAGTGACTAATTTTACAGTATATCATGGCGAAAACAAATTACACTTCCATGAGATGAAGATGTCCGCTTTGTAATGGATCAACACTCTTAATTGAATGTCTATAATGTTTGCTCACTGAAACTATTGTCTGTTGGTAGATATATCTCTCCTCTCGAAAACAGTATCAGGTCTCTTGCCCCTTAATTGTAAGTGCTTAGCGTGAAACACCAAATACAAATTTGATAGTTTTTGGTTTGACCTAAGCGTGTCTACCGTACGAACATACTAGCCATTACACCACCAAGGCGGTTATTCACATATTATATCATCTACATAACATCTGCTAATGACAATAATTCACTTTGTAAGTTAATTGCATACTATCTCATTTGATTGATTGGTAATTGCGGACAATTTACGCAACCAGAAGAACAAACAACCAGAACAGATGCCGATTGAAATCCTGGCCGTGAGTATCATGTACAATGTGGCAGGTTAAGCTGATTTTTGGGATCTCAACACCCCTCTAGTGGTAATTATATATTCATCCCTCACGTAGATTTGCACAGGTATCCTTTGAATAAATAAATAAACAAGCAAATAAATATAATTAGCAATAAAATGGATACAATATGTACGTAAAATGATATACGTATAATTAGAAGTCATATCGATTAAATAAATCGTAAATTCAATTCCATCTGTACTTTACTCTAAAAGTGTAGTATCCTTACGAGACGAAGAATGACACAAAACAACATTTATATAATGCAAAAAACAAACTCCACGACGTATGTTTTCAAAGAGTAATATAACCACCAATGAAATGATGTTTTATTTATAAACATTGCGGACAACGACCATTTACCCCTGCTGTTAAGTTAAACTAAAGGAAGTCAATTCATAGCTTAGCTATGGTATTGTTCGATGGCATCATGCATTCTTTTCTAAATAGAGGAGAAGATATTTTCATTTCTTATTTTTCTTTACATTATTGACAAAAGATATCATTTACATTAATTGGCTTGGTATAAGTTAATGTCGTATAGCTTTATGATATACAAACAAAATGTTATTTATCGTTTGGTTCGTAGAATTTCCAATTAAATATAATGTCTCTATCATCCTTATAGACATGTAGTCTGGAGTGAAAATAAATAGAGGTCTGATCGTGAAAGTTGACGTTATGAAATTAAAAAAAAATGCAAAATATGCTTGGATTTTAGAGCCTTCATGACTTCCTGGTTATTATTTGGTTGTGTGGTCAGAAATAGCATGAAATATTTACCTTCCCAACCATTCTAGATTAATACCATTAAACATACATGACCAAAATGTAGAAAAATACACGTACAGTCAAACCTGTCTTAAAGGGCACCTCTATATAGCAAATCATTGTCTATAAAGGAAAATCTCAAATTCACCATTAATGAGTAGTGTATATAATTTTAACTTGTATATAAAGGGCAACTGGTAATAAGGCCACATTTTTGGGTTCCCTTTAGTGGCCTTTATATACAGCTTTGACTGTATATTGATTGGTATATTCTGTTTTTCTTATATCATTTACTAAACTATCTTCACATTTAGCCAATCAAATTAAAACATTCTACATCAACTCAATATATGATTTATTAACAAATGTCGCAAGCGGCACACTTTTCAGCTTTAACAAATTAATCCATACATTATATACTTGAATATCAATAGCTAACCTATCGTCCGATCACTAGTCAATACCTTGACACTGACATGGTGTTTTGCATTATTTTTTTGCTGAAATTCCCAATTCCTAAATAATATGATTATTAACAAAAATAAGGTTTTCCTCCCTCATGACCTTATCCGATTTTGGCTCTTCCGTTTAGCCCATTTGGTTTTATTGCCCTCAAAACTTTAAATTATTTGGATTTTCAATCTTTCGATTTTGGTCGTATATAATGAAGGTTATCTCAGAAACGCGTCGTGTGCACTAAATTTTATAACTACGTTCTTATTTTGAACTTTAAGTCTTACTTTTATTTGCATATATAATTTGATTGTTTTATGCTCTTATTTAGTTTATTATAAAAGGTCTTCTAGCTATGGAAATTAATTTATATACTATATTCATGTAACGAACTAGCTGACATGATACTAATGTTATCGTTGAAAATACAACTTTACATGTTAATAAACTATTCCCGTTACGAACATATTAAAGTAAATTGTGCAATGGTACGGATTTGTACATTTTGGCTAAATTGGTGAAACAAAATTCATCGAGAAATAAACAAATAATTACTGTCAGATAATTGACATAATAGATGCAAAATGCCTTTACTTGTGGCTTTCTCCTGTTACTTTACTGACCAACACGATGCAACGTAAATAATGTTCCGTTTGTCGTAATCACAATCCGGTGCTTTATTCACACATGACTTATCATCGGGTTTGTAACAAGAGTAACACGACGGGTCGCACGTGTGGAACAGGAACTCTTTACCTTTCCGGAACACATGAGATCATCCCCGGTTTTTAGTGGGGTTCGCGTTATTGGATCTTTTGCTTTCTGTGTAAATTATTGTAGATCGTTGTTTGTCCTTTTCTTTTGGCCATTGTATTGTCTGTCCTTCTTAGATTGATGGCTAATGATTACCTCTTCTGTATCCTCTTATGTTTCGTGTTTCGCGTTAGGTAAGCATTTGCTTTTTTGTAGGTAGGTCTTATTTTCTTCTTTTAACGCAGTAACTAGAATATTCGTGTTCTTTCATATTTAAAAAAAATCCTATCGATATACTTATATCGACCGTTGTATGTAAAAAAATCCCATAAAATTAACGCAAAAAAATTCTATGCTGTTGGAACGTTTCCACAATTCAATATAAACATCGTTGAGAGAGGCAGAATCGATACCGTCACACAAATACATGACCACTTACTTAAAAGAGTCAAACAATTTTTTAATCATGTTAATACAGAAATGTAAAGTATCAAATATGAAATATTTATTGGTTTGTTTGTTTGATGGTGTTTAACGCCACTTTCAAAATTTTTTAAATTTATATCGTGGTGGTCAGTTTTATTGCTGGAGGAAGCCGAAGGACCCGCAGAAAACCACCGACCTGTCGCAAGTCGCTGACAAACTTTATCACATAATGTTGTACACCTCTCCCTGATCGAGATTCGAATTCACAACATCAGTGGTGATAGGCACTGATTGCATAGGTAGTTGTAAATCAACTACCATATGATCACGACCAACTGCGGCCTCCAAAAATGAAATAGATTTATATCGAAATGACTGCTGACCAGATATTTTCCTCCTCCCGTTAACTTTGTTTATAAATCTCTAGTATGTTCCAATGTTTAAGCTTAATCAATTTCATTTTTAATACAAAGCAATTACTCTAATTCGTCAAAGTATTCTAAGCCATCATAATTAGATGTATGGTATGGTGCTTAACGCCACTTTCAACAATATTTCAGTTATATCATGGCGGCTATAATTAGATGTAATTGATAAGTACATCCGTCTTATAGAGGTGATCTCAGATGAAAGAGCTCTAATTACGGAAGATATGATCGTATTTAGCAAATAGTTCATGGTACTGAGGGTCATATGGCAATATATGGACCGGTCCATATACTGCCATATGACCCGAAGTGACATGAACTATTTGCTATATTATACTTTTTATCTAAAATAATGCAGGTGCCTGGCCGGTCTATATACTACCGGCCCATATACGAAATTATTGTACCTCAGTATATGAACATCACTACAAAATTTTCTACATTAAAATGGCTATTTTTCTCCTTTTCCAGTTGTTTGACTATTGAGCGGTCCATAGTTTTTAAGACTATGGACCGGCAATGTGAATCGTTTTCGCGGATTTTTAGTTCCGCGACCGGATTGGATAAAATATTTATATATTTATTCGGAACACTCGGACTTCATCGTCTATTAACGAAAACTCTGAAATTTTAAAAAAAATTCTAAATTTAAAAAATTACAAAATTTTCATGATTTCAAAATTTTCTAAAATTTCAGTTTTCATAAGATTTCATAAAATTTCAAAATTTTCAAAAAATTTCAAATCTTTTTTTTAAAGTTCAAAATTTCAAAAAAAAATAAAAATTTCAAAAATTTTAAACAATTTCAAAATTTAAAGTACATCTATGTTGAAGTCTACTTTTTCAAATGAATCAAACTCTTATGAAATAGCATAAAAATGTCCATGAGACAATATTCAGATTTATAATGCAAAATACTGGCAAAAGATGCGTGATTTTATTGGTCTTTATCATTTTGAGGTGATCATTCAACTATGAATCTAATGTGTTTCGGTATAATAAAATACTTATAGACTGTGTATTCGGGAATAGCAAGTTTGTTGTCCCCTCGACCCTGACTATTGACCTTGGCTTCGCCTCGATCAATAGTCAGAGTCTGGGGGACAACAAACTTGCTATTCCCTCATACCCAGTCAATAAGTATATAATAGTGACCGGCTGCGCTAACAAAGACAAATAGGGAAAATAAAAACATAAAGTGTAATATATATATATATATACACGTCTGAAAATTAAACCAAACAGTGTTAGAATTAGATTTTAGAGCTGTCAAATTTTTGTTCTTCCCACGACGGGATTTGAACCCACACCATTGATACACTGCAGCACCATATATATATGATCGTATATTGATACGTTCTTACGTAATTAGAGCTCATCCATGTGATTTAAACCATAACAGGCAGCTGTATCAATTACAACTAATTATGTACTAAGGGTACCTTAGTACAAAGAAATTGAGATACGTACAATATTGGCTTATAAAGAACTAACAGTAAAACAATGCATCCTAAGCTATCTTTACACTCATTGATATAATAACTGCTAGTCATTATGAGCTGTGGCAAGTTTGAATTCTGAATAGACGAGACACTCATTTATGTCCGTCTTAAGGGAATGTTCATCTTCGCTAGACAAGGGTTACGATCCGCTCTACTCATCTTCACCCTTGGCATCGCTAGACGGATTTTCGAGGTCACACGGTGGCGGTTTATATGTAATGCAGCTAGTGGTAGCTGCAACCAATCAGAACGCGCTTTGCACTTCCCGTCTTCGTGCCAACAAAGACATCTTTTCCGTCTATAATAGCCGTTATAGATTTACTCTGATTGTCTGTCAATGAGTTTATATTAAATTTTTCACAAATCTTCGCTTGAAAATCGGCCAAATTATAATCTCGAGTCAATTTCAGGGCATTCAAACGAAATGAAATGAAAGCCTCGCGTCGATTGTCTGAAAATGACATCATTGCAAGGGGCGTAACTGTCAAAATCCAGCAGGTGGCAGTGCGCGGGAATTACGAAAATCCGACTAACGATGCCATTTCACGGGAAGTAAACTATGATGATCACACTTCTTGAAGAATATGAAATTGTTAATACAAGTAGGTTTTTATCCTGGTTATATCCCTAGTTAATCGTGGCAACAAAAATCGGTGGAAGTGACCAGTGTGACAGTAAGGATGTCTGTAATATTAACAAATCGAGTTGAGAGGGATTAAATTGTCGTCAAGAAGACGACATTAAATAAAAATCACAGAAACGTTAGATGATAGATGATTATATCACGAGAACGTAGGATGAATTTGAATGAAAACGATTCAGGGGCAATTTCCCCGTCATAATTCACGATAAAAAAAAACGACACTAAGGAATTACATCTACATTTTCTATGTTTCAAAATGCCTTCATATGAAATGTTGCCATTAATATTGATGGGAGAGGAGATGATCTTGTTTGAGAATAGTGTTCTGAAAATGTATCTGTTGAATACACACTTAAGCTTCAATATAAATTCGTTTAATTATTTCATTTTGTTTATTTGCTTCATAAAACAATTTGTCGGAAGTATATCGACTCATATCGGCCATCGACTGCGGCTCGGTTGATACCCGGGCTGATATGGAAAAGGTCATGTATTAATCTCTATCTATCGAATGTCCCTTTCGGATGGTTGTACCACGCAATTGGAGAATTATGTCGTATTACTATATTTCGGGGGTTGCCTCAAGACTGAATGATTATTACAATATTATGAAAAGCAAGAATAAACCGTGATGCTCAGCAATTCCACCAATATCAGCAAAGGGTATATGCTCTTTTTAAAAAGAAAAATTGACATTACATTTGCCGTTTGAAATTAGGTTCAAGCTTGGACAGGCATACAAATCTGGTTTGGTTTATATTGTTATTTACAGAGATCATGGCATTTCAAGTGATTTTTTATAATAATTTTAGATTGTGTACACGTATACGTATATAAGAGTTAACATGATGTGCATCATGTTGGTGCATATTTTAGTAAGTAATCATACCCTAGTTTTGTGCAAAAAAGTATGCTTGCCTCGCGGGCAAATTAATTGATTGGTTTCGAACTCGCTAACAAAATGTTGCACTCCTTGAGATGAAAGGTGGGCGTTCTTTTTGACCATCACTGTTCAGGTTTCATATTCGTAGTCGTTAAAAATTCTTTCAATGATGCATCATATCGTCGTCAACGCCACATAAATCATTTTTAAAGACAGTACTGTGAACGATTATTACTGGTAGTTCGCAAACCTATAGAATTCAGTAAATAATAGTTCATTGCTGGGCATATCTAAAGCCATCTCCTTTCAATCATCAATATGTATACAGATATGCAATTTGATTCTATATTAGTAATTATGCTATTGTAAATAACCGATGTCATTAAATAACCGACTGTGTTGACACCAAAGTGAAACAGAGGGGGTTTCACTAATATTAAAGTATAAGTAAGGTAACATTGCTTGTTAGCATCAGTACACATACTATCACAGTTAAATGATAGAGAGAGAACACTATATGTATCAATAAATGCATACCTTCTTTCTTTCTATGTATACATGCAGTGATTATTAGATTCCAATGGAACAGGGTCTTTTAACATAATCAAAACAGTACCTATGGGTTTAGAAGACCACAAAGAACAACGTAGATGGCTTAATGATGCTATATCTTTTTTGGGTTCTATTCTTGTGAAATCAGAACAAACAATGTCGAGATCAGGATATGTTAGTCGGATAACAAAAATAAATACATTGATGGAGGAGAACGAAAAACCAAGAAACATAGCACCCGTTGCTACAGAAAATGATTTGTCGGTATTTTCTAATGATGTGTGCGACTACAGAATCAGAACACCTTTAAGGATTCGTTCATTTAAAACATCGAAAGGAACTGTCACAGCAACTAAAGGTGACAGACGAGAAAGTAGCTCCAGTGACAATTCACATATTGATAGCAATGGAAGAAGAATTTCCAGTGTATCATCAGATGATAGCGCTATATGTTCAAATTGTTCTAACGGGTACTTCCGTGTTGGTATAATGGGAGCAAATGCAGTAGGAAAACGTACTTTACTCAACCTGTTTACCAGCTCTGAACGCATGTGTTCTAATGTTTTCGAAATAGGTAGTTATTTTCTTTGTTAATGTGTATGTCTTAACACGATTCCTTATATATAAACAACTATATATTGTCCCTTAATATTTATTTTAAAAGAACTATGTATAGTTTGTCATTAGAGAAATCGATTTATGAAATTAATACGACTACAAACCAATCTGGTCAATAGAGAATATATTATGTATGTACTGTTATTGTAAATAAACTTTAGTTTTAATAGAATTATTTATTTCTAGATAATGGCCCAAATATAACTTTTGATAAGTACGAATTGTGGGATAGAAAATAGAACATGAATGATATCTGCTAAGATTGATGACAAGTGAATTAATAGCAAATTAATAAGTCAATTAAATATGGACGATTGATGAATAAATCGGACAGTCATATTGTAGATAAATGGCATGAATTGTATATAGGAGCCATATGGTAGGTACCATGGTAGTTAAATTAAAAATGTATTGAATATATTTTATAAACCACCTCAGACTCAGTACTGAAACACCGACTACTGTGTGGATCTATTATTCCCACGTCAGAGATGCCGACCCAGTTATAGTAAATGATTACATACATCTAAAATTTCAAAATTTAAGATTTAAAACAAATATCGATAAGGTAAATTTATATAAAAAAAAATGAAAAATTGTTGTTTTTTTTTTACAATTATGCGATGGGAATAGGAGACCAAAACACTTGGCAATTATATTTTGGTACATAGTTGACCATTCTTTCCCCAATAATGTCTTCTGATTGCCTTGTGTACTATATAACACTTCAATGCCGATTGCCGTGAATGTTCCAAAGATTGTTAAATAAAACACGGTTCGTTCTGGATAGTCCATAGAATAATTAATCTCACAAGTACATACCGACGCTTCCAATTCTCCTTATGTATTACATTTAAAACTAAGTTATTCTACACAATATTATCCTGATGCCAATTCACATCAGGCTTTCACAATTTTCGTTATCAAGAAAAACATGAGGTATTTATAGGCTAGTTATTGTCAATATTACATTTCATGATTTAAACAGGACCTCCATTTTCATGTATATTAACGGATATTTTGTTTTCAAATTACAGGAGAATTAGATGACACCACGCTTTCTGTAGTAATAGATGATGAAGAATCAACTCTAGAATTTGTAGATTTAATAGAGGATGACGCTCATTTATATTTAGTAAGTACGTTTTCATAATGTTGTTTGGAGAAAATCACCGTCAATAGATATGAAACCTTACTTATTTTGTATTATAGTTTTTTTTATTTTTCAACTTTATTCTTGGTTATTCCAACTTCATTCTTGATACACCCAACTTTATTATTGGTAATACTAAGCTTAATCCTGGTAATACCAACTTTAATCTTGGTAATACCAACTTTATTTTGGTAATACCAACTTTAATCTTGGTAATACCAACTTTACTGCTATTTTTTATTTTGTATTTTTTTTGGGTGGTGCTTTTTCAGAAAGATATAATGTTTTGTTTTTTCTTGAAAGCAATAAATCCATGAAAAAAATGCACGTGCATTGTTTTATCTACGTCATTTTAAAACATTTAATAAGTGGTTACGTCAATAACCCCCTAACCCCACAATACATAAATATGTGGCTACGAAAATGAAACCAATAGCAAATCGTTCACTGAACACTTTTTGATGTAGAGTGCAGCCAAGCTATTATTATTGTTCCATTGCATGTACGTTGGATGACCTCCGACACACATCTAGGACAAAATGAATATACGAGAAATTTATTTAACATTGAAACATGAATATTTTATTTATTTTAATTTTACAGGTTGAACGATTTCCAGTTGATGCATACGTTCTTGTATATTCCGTCCATGAAAGACCAACATACGATGTTGCCATCCGGTATCTTGACTATATACGGAACGAACAATTCAGTGACCGACCCATTATTATAGTAGCAAACAAAGTCGATCTGGTACGAAAACGACAAGTTAGCAGCGATGGTAAGTTGGATTAAGAATATTGTTTATTCATTCGGGTTTGTAATGAAATGTTTATGAATCAACTATCGATACATCTTTCAATATCAAATCATGATTTACGTTGTTAGAAAGTGAATTGCTAAAACTTTGATTAAATAATTTTGTAATTTATCATCAAGCAAAGTAAAACGAAACAAAGTGCAGACAGGAAACAAAGTATCCATTACAAGTAAATAAAAATGTATCTTGTTCGTTCGCACGAACATGAGTAACAAAACAAATTAATCGCGTCAGCTTTCCTCTTCTGCTACCTCGTAGTGACCACATTCAACACTCTAAGTTTATGTTGCTGATACTGAGCTTATATTCTACCAAGAAAATGTATACGCAATATCATATTTACTTTCTTTTTTATATTTTATTTTAATTAATGGTAAGATAAAACTATTTACATATGACGAAATATTTAGTGACTGTATGTGTGTTTTGAACGACTCGACATAGTCACTCATTCCAATGTCCAGTAGAAGGCTGTTACAAAATAGTGAAGTGATTAAGAAACTAAATAAATTCTTTAACTTCACAAATGAACAGGCAATAAAACAAATACATGCAAGAACGATATCAAGTACTGAAAAAAGTACAGCACAGTCCTCTTATAATCTTTAAAAAAAAAAAAATTATAATGCCGGTAAATTAAACACATTCTTTATCTCGTCAAATCGTTTTACATATACGTTTATTCAATATGTTATTGACAATCGATTATAATGAAAAAATACTCCAAGCCTTCCCCACAAAGTAAATTATATGTGGGATAGACTGTGGTATTATAGTATGTGACGTTTTATGTATGTCTGAGAATCATACGATATATATTTGAGACATAATTTTGCAATGATTTGTCCTCATTTCAGAAGCTAGACACCTGGCCATTACGCATGACTGTAAGTACATTGAGACATCTGCCACATTGAATCATCATGTCAATGAATTATTGGTTGGAATTCTAACGCAAATTAAACTCAAGTTGAACCCTGATTTTACGGAGGAGAAGATTACTTCAGCCTCAAAAAATACCACATGTTTTAAAGGATTATTCAATAAACTGTTCCATTTGAAACCGAAAGTGCAAACTACATTCAATGTTTTCTAAACACTTTTTTTTTGTTAGATTTATTAAATTACATGAAATCATTACAGAGGAACGTACTAAGATGTAGACGGTACCTCTAGAATGCAATTGCTACAAGGAAATAACCTCTGCTGATATATATGTAAACATATAGTATTTGACATAATATGAGTTCAGGACTTATTAAAATACATGTAGGTTTTGAATTGAAAGATGCATGTTCAACACAAATCATTGGTTTTTTCAATATTTGAGAATAAACTAACAGTATTATAAATTGCTGCTATATTGTGAAGGTACTAATCAAGGATGCACTTCTGTATGACATTAGGCAGTGTATATTGCACGATATATTGTACATTATATTTGTAATATTTTGTCTCATGTAGCAGATTTGATTTTTAATAAAGTTTAAAAATAACGTCTTTCTTTTCTATTTGCATTGTTTTATTGTTTCATCTAGCTGAGATTTTTCGAGGACTTTGTGAACATCAATGAAAATAGGAAACACCGCGTCATAATCGTCAAATATGTGTCTGTAGTAATGACGCACAGTGAAATGAAATTTGCAGCAATGAAACAAGAACAACAGAAGGTTATTTTTTTGATAGACCATATCAATAGTTGGACAATAGCACCCCCAGCAATGCTATTGTAAATGCGGCCTATGATGTCAGTTAGAGGTCGAGGTACTGATATACAAGCTTTATAATAATTTGACAAATTTGTGTGACAAGCTAAATATATTTAACATAGTAATAAAAAATGGGAAAATTACTTAACCTCGCTTACAAACAGAACAATTAATAATCTCCAACGACTTGGATCACAACCAATAGACATACACTATTCTTGTTTACAATTGACCAATTCAAATGACAGAAACAAGTCGTAATCCATTATTTATATATTTTTGCTTGATGACCAGTTCGTTGTTTTATTTATCGATATCCCTCATTCACAAAAATGGTACAAAGCAGTAAATCAGCTAAATGCAGATTTAGCTATCATACTGGAGTTGTCAGTTCAGCCTTTTCTATGTTTGATATTTCTAGACCAGCACATGTAAGCGATGGCATGACACTGCTGTAATCCATTAATGCAAAACAGATTAGAGCTTTTGGTGGGGGAAGCAATGATCTTGGTCCGAAATACCATTGCTTACTTTCAATTTGTGTTTACTGTTACTGATATTTTTCAAAAGTACAGAGCGAGAATGTACATCAAAGTCTTTGTTAACTTCTAAGTTTTCCATGTGATTGAAGGAACAGGTGTTCTCAGCTAAACAAGTAAAACAAGTAGTCTCTGAATAAATACTAAGTCGATGTACTGGTATTATTACATACAGACCGAAATCAAATTAGCTATATATATGCCGATACAAAAGGATAAAAAAAAATAAAAATTCTATAAAGGAATATTCCGTTAGAATACTAATTACAAAATGAACAAGAGTTGTCAGAAACGTGGTCCATTAAAACTCAAGTCAACATCAAAATGTCTTAAGCCACATTTTATTCGTAATTCAGTGTAGTTACATGCAATTGTTAACACATACAACTTTTTAATTAACTCAAATGTCACTTCCTTAGAGTAAATTAGTTGGGAATTAATTTATTCTGGTTAAATTTGTTTGATATTTAATTAAAGTTGGTTGTTATTGCGGTTTATGTGACTAAACTTATTAAGTATATCAACAATTGTTAATGATGTCCAGTCATTGTCTGGAAGAAGAAACCAAACATAGCAGCGATGTAAAGTCATTTCCTGTGAGGATCATTCAGGAATCTCTTTTTTTCTACTCTTGATTTACATTTCTAAATTATGAACAACTTTTTTACAAAACATTACGACTATAACCAACCATCATGATTCGTTTAAATCAAAAATACGTCCTTACTATACTGAAGTACAAAATGGACACCCACTTTATCAAGTTTTATAACGGACATCCATTTGAAGTAAAGGAAATATGATTCGAACTTCACTATATCGAATTTAGAGAAGTCGATATCACTACCGTAACTTGATCAACCGTTACGGAGTTATCTGTGTCACAAGTGACTACGGATATGTTCAGTTTGTCGTAATCACAATCCGGTTCTTTCTTCATTCATGATTTATTTCCGTGTTTGTAACAAGAGTAGCACGACGGTGCCATATGTGGATCCGGAACACCTGAGTCACCCGGGGTTTTAGCGGTGTTCGCGTTGCTCGATCTTTAGTTTTCTTTGTAATGTTTTGTAGATGGTTGTTTGTCCTTTGACTTTTGGGGATCATTTTGCCTGCCCTTCGTCGATTTACGGCTTCTGATTACCTCTTCGGTATCTTCTAACATTTCTTGTTAAGCTCTAGGTAATCGTTTGCTTACTTGTATGTGGGTCTTATGTTTCTTATTTTAACGCAGAAACTGTAATATTCGTGAAATTCAAATTAAAAAGCTTCCTTTGACTGAGACAGACACAGCGAGCGTAAGCTTATACATGTACGTATGTTGACGTTATAATGTCGGCAAAACGCATATACACGAGACAGAATTTGTAATGCAGTTATAAGTTTTAGTACCGCAAAATAGAGAGAAAGAGGAAAAAGCAAGGTATCTGAAAATACATATATGTATTTTTAATAATCTCATTTAAATTCGAAAGATGCTTGCACCCGTAAAATAAATCTAGGCAAAGTTTGGTTTTACTACAAAACGGTTGTGTTATCTTTATCAAAAGAAAATTGGTCAACAATTCCACAGAAATCAACAAAACGAACACACATCTCTCACATCAAAACATTGAAAATATTCAAATATCACGACATATGACGTTGACAATCCGGGCCCTGGCTTGGGACCAAACGTCCCTACTTGATTCTTCAACGGCAATACAGACATAAACAAACGATGAAAACCCTGCACATATTCGCTTCCATTAAAACAAATCACATACGATCACAACAATTGAATGCACCATCAACAGAGGCAGTACAGTACACATAATTTGTTTTATTGACTGATTTTAGATGTTATGAAGACCATGCTCGATGGTAGTACCGATGTGTGCAAACTTAGCCAAAGAACAAAGTTAACTCGTGACGCAGACTTTGTGTCGTCTAACGGTTACATGTGGTCTACTTTCTACTCTGATCAAGGGAAAACGGATCACGTTTGGTATTTAACTTTAACATCAAACCTTTAACTAGGTCTCGCTTGCTTTAATCAGCAGACTTTAATGTTTGTTGGAAACATACCCTATGCAATTTAAGTATCAAAGGGGAATTACCAGAATGTCTGCTTTCGGTTATTCAAGACTTTATTAACGTGAAATTACAAACACATATGTCGTTTCAAGGTAAGTTGTTTTTAAAATTGATTGAAAATCATTATGTGACTGTCAGCAATAAATCACAATAAAGATTTGTTACTTAACAGTAAATGTTTCGACTTGTAGCTATGGTCTTCTCTAAAGATCACATACCTTCTGAAATTGTACAAGGGATGGACATACAGTATAAATCTTAAATCAACCCACCCTTCCGAAGCACATGAGTTCATCTCCGTTTTTTGTGGGTTACGTGTTGCACAATTATTTAGTTTTCTATTTAGTGTTTTGTAGCTCATTGTATTGTCTGCCCTTTGATTTACTGGTTCTGATTACCTTTTCCTTTATTAAGATTTATTTTTGTTATAATTCCTTCAGTTGTTTTAGAATTACGCATGATATACAACTATGCTTTCTATAGTCCGTTGTATAGTTTTGCTTTATTCCATCTATAGCAAAAAAATAATAAATACAAGTATCAAGTATGAAAAATTGCACAACGACTATCGAGGAAATTTACATTATGAAAAGTCACGGATTAAAGGCCATAATCCTAGATTATGTCGGTCGTCTGAAGCAAGGAAATAGACAATTATAATTGTAACGAATAGTATCATTTTACTATGCCAGATATTCACGATCTTACTGAAACTAGAATCAGATTTACAATTCGTCACATTAAATTGATGATTTTCATCTCATTAACAATATTTTGTTTTTGTTGTGACGTAAATGGCATTGATAAATTCTATTAAAAGGTAAGGGCGTGGCGATATATTGAATGAGCCGATTGTGAAAATCGCATAATATCGAATTACAGACGAGATTTATGGCGAGATGTTGTCTAAAAGTTCTCCAGGTTCAAAACAATGTTATATACTCACCATGTTACAATAATACCAACAGTAAATTATTTCATGATAGATGTCCAATATTTTGCTTCTGTTTCTAACGTTGTTATAAAATTACTCACACCCTTAAAATAGTGTAAAGCGACGCCTAGCCTGCAGTTGAGAATTATTCTTTAGCTATGCCGATAAACGGTACATCTTGGTATCTTTATTGTTTAGATGTCATTTGGTCTATATAATTGTATTTTCCAGATGCGGGGTTATCAACATGAAAACAAAATAAGAGTGCAGTTATCATACAAATACCTTAATCATTGTGTACCCGACCTCACATTACGAGGTTACATATAAAAACATACATCAAGCTCGCATCTAGTAGGTAATAAGGAAATTAAGACAGTATGACATAGATTGAAATCTGGTAGCCATGGTCTATGTCACTGAGTTTCAAATCTGTTGAACCAGTAGGAAATGAAAAATAATTACCGCGTTCCATCAAGCTAAAGTACATCCGAGATTAATTTTTGTGAAACTGAAATTCAACAATGTCATATCTTTAATTTGAATGTACGTGTTTTATTCGCGTGTCATAGATGACTTAAGATGGAGTTTTGGTCATTGTTAATACTGGAAGTGAAACTTCCGGGCATTTAATAGAATGTTCTCTGAATTTGCTTTGTGTCAACGTAATATAAAGGAAATATGATACCGATTGGTGGACGATAGAAGACAAATAGTGTTGTCATATTTAACTCAGATAAGGCTACGTAAACAGAAAGTTTATTTTTTATTGAAATTGTTGATGCAAATAAAGAAGCGATGTGATCCCCTCAGTGTGTCATTAGAAACGAAGATGGCGACAATGTAATGTTAAATCTACGTAGAAAAACGTCTATGCCCACTCTCGGATTAAGGGCTATACTCAACTCTCGGATTAAGGCTATACTCATGAAAACAATGATATAGGAGATTATGATAGTAAGAAATAGTAATCATTTTACTAAACCAGATCATTTTATTGACAATTCCATGTTTATTTTCGGTTCTACGTCAATTGCATTGATAAATTCCATAAAAAGGCAAGAGCGTGGGGAAATATGAAATAAAGCGATTCAGAAATTAACACAATATCAAATTATAGATGAGATTTACGGCGAAATGTATTCTAATGTTCTCCTTAGGTTCTTGTCAATTCTAATTACTCTCCAGCAATGCAAATGTCGACGAGACAATAACACAAACAGCCATGTATTACATGAAGATGGACATTCAAAATGTTTCCTTTATTTCTAACGTTGTTTTTAAATCAAATATAAAACAAGCAAAACACCCGTTAGTTCCTGAATTCCCACAGAAGTCTGTAATACAATTATGATAAGGGAAATAGTTCCTGGATTATGAGAGGTGAATACAGAATTTGGGATGGGGAGGGGGAGGTGGCGTGGGGAAATTTATTTAATGAATAAGGAATATTAGTGGGAATAGAAGAAGCACAACACTGGGTAGAAAATGTGCAGTTAAAAGTTGTTTGGGAATAAAATGTACATGATAGATGAAATAAAATTTCATGTCATGCAGATACCGCGAAAAGATATACGCCAAGTTCTATCATAGCTAAAGCTGAACATAGAAACACAAGCGCCATAAACGCGTAGGAATTTCAATATATCTAACACAAACACTACCGACAAAATGTTTTTAGCACATGCATCTTTAAAAGAAAGCAAAGATGAGGAACCACGTACTGGTTACTATTGTCATGAATAGCAGAGTAATCTACGCTCTTGTGGACACAAAACATGAGAAGTGATAAAAGCCTAATTATACAGATTTGATTTGATTTTTGGTGCTTAGCGCCACTTTCAGCAATATTTCAGCTATATCATGGCGACCAGTTTTAGTGGTGGAAGAAGCCAGAGTACCCGGAGAGAACCACCGACCATGGACAAGTAACTGGTAAACTTTATCACTTGCGGCAGCGAGTCGAGTGTTAATAATACAGTTATGTTGTGGATGATTATTGTATAGTACAGTCGAACGCGGAAACGTTTTGGAAATGTAAACCGGCCCTACTACAATAGTCGATAAGACAGATCAACACAAGGACAATATATTTATCTAACCCCAGAACTGTAAATACTGGTATTCTCAATATATAGCTTGCATTTAAGTACGTGACATCATTAAAACTGTTTATTGACTCAATTATCAGAGACAATTCAACATTATCACGGTACCATCATTTGTGTACAAATCAAAACAGATAATTCAAACGCTTTTCTTTTAATTTTACCATTATTTTATTCCTATGATGCTAAAACACATAATAAAATGTGGCAAACATTCAGGTGAAATCATGATCATTCACAACAATCTTAACAAAACAATTTGTATTTTCCAAGCACTGATTGGTAATTTGTACAGGGGATAACAATCTCCATTTTCATTGACAAAATTACTAAGCGTCTGCTGGAGAATTGACATTACCTGAAATACCTCCTCACAGTTTAAGTGAGTACTTCTGTCAACCAATAGACCATTTGCTAATTCCCGACTTGATTCTAAAATTATACACTTTTAGCATTTTATTATTTGAGTTATTTCCCTTACAGGGGACAAACTGGTTCCCGTTCAATGCAAGAGCAACAGAAAGGATTAAGAATTTGAGTATAATTTTCTTAAAATTTATAGATAATTGAACCTTGTAAAATTATAGAAGTAAAAAATTCACAAGTTGTTACAACATCTAAATTTTATACAGAGTATGAGCAAAATATATGTCAATTTGGTTGAATATTGCATGAAATTGACATTTGTGTCCGCCTCAAAGGGAAGCAACTACTACAAACATGTGAAAAAAACGTATAATTTTAGAATCAAGTCGGAATCTGGCAAATCGGCTATTGTGTACGAACATCTACATTTTGCAACGATAATGAGTTATTTATTGTTAATGTTAAGAGTTTGTAATGCTAACTATATTCGCAAGAAAACAAGCAAGCCTTCATTGGCTATGCAATATTTTTGCCTGGGTGAAATTAAGCCCTTTGGATACCTTGCTCCCAAAAATTAATCATTTGATCTGATGAATGCTATTTGAGAAACGTGTCGTATAATTACTTATAAATTAATTTTAGAGTCACATGTCATTTTATACGTGTTTTGGTTGGTTTAAAAAGTTGAGGTTATTTTCATATGTACTGAATCTGAAAATAGACGTCGTTCTCAAGGCGTCGCGTGCCGTTGTCATCAGGCGATTTTCTTTAAATGAGGCACATTTGGGGTTATTTGAATTTATTTCCGATTATTTGCCTTATTTTGAAATATATTTTTCAATATCATAGCAAAAAAAGTTTGAATTAATTGATAAGGATTGATCGAAATTATTTGTTCGGTTCATTCGGAATAACCTCAATCAGGTTGTACACCACCCTTGCGTAACCCGAGGGTGTGTACAACCTGATTGAGGTTATTTCGTCATGAACCGAACAAAAATTGCGATCAATCCTTAAATAATTAGAAAAAAATCATCTACACCTAATTACATGTACAATGTAACCCACTTCTTGTAGAACGTAAAATAGCCAAAGCACAATTTTGTCATGGTCGTTCGATCTCTTCTTTATAACATGTAAAAGATACAGTATTATTGAGAAAAAAAAAGAAGTGGCCGTATTGGACATAACGAGTTTCTTTCTCAGCATGTGTACTCAGGCTAAAGCCGAGATGTGTAGCGCATACAAATATAATTTGACTTACATTTTAAGCCAAGATGATATGTGTTACCAGACAGAATAAGTAATAAAGAAATTAAAAACAGACAATTATAGAACCAGTAGGAATTCGTAGATGTCGGGTAAATAGGGGTTGTATTACCTATTGTAACACACATATCAAACATTGATCGATTTAGAACAATAATTATGACATCGACTGTATGTAAAGTATCTAATGTCATTTATATGTGTAAGGCGTCTTAAAAAGATTAGTTTGCAATATTTATAAAACTTTCAATATTCATGCTTCTATAATAAATATAATTAGAGACTTTAAAGGAGAAAAAATGGGAATGTCAAAAATAATTTTGAAAATGGGCCAACCAAAGATAATTTCAGCTCAAATCTCTGAGCAGAACATTGTGATGTGATTCTTGTTCTCATAATATGCCTATTAAATTCGCATAAATTAGCTGACAGAAATCACAGAAGACATGGACGATATGTAGAACTAATCAATGTACTTTAGCTACAGTTAAAATATGAGCTGATGTTGACTTATAATAAAGCAACAATAAACGATAACAAAAAACATTTCTATTTTTAGTTATGAATACCATCTTGAATGGAGGACGAGCCTGTCGGGTGCAATTTTGAAAGGGGACCACACTACCAGCCCAGCCAAAGGTAAATTGGTTCAGTGGTTTTAGAGGAGAAGATTCAAATGAGATGTTTTATTAAAATATGCCCCATTTACATAATCGGGTTAAATCGGCTGAACAAAATATTTCACAAAAAATCCTGGAATATATTTTAAGCTACTCAAAGCTATGTAGCTACACTTACAATTTGAGCTGATTTTGACTTGTAATAAAACAGCAACGGACAATTAAAGCAATTCATATTCTATAATAACAGCAGTCATCTTGAATGGAAGGCAGGTCTCTTGGATATAATTTTGATAGGGAACCACCCAAGTTCCACTCCAGTCAAGCTTGGTCGAGTTTGGTTCAGTGGTTTCAGAGGAAAAGATTTAAATGTGAAAGCTTACGACGAACGTCAAGTGATGACAAAAGCTAAAAACGACATGCCATAGATAGTTGCATTACAGCTTAGGAAACCCTTCACACTGACGATTTAGCGTACTCTTTTGAACTTGTTCTTCACCTAAATAAAATCTAAATATGTCGTATTGTCCTTCCTGAAAGATTCATATAGGCCGAAAGGTCTTCTTCATACAATACAATTATAAATATTTACATATTACGTTTACATCCTGTGATTCATTTGATGCGAATAATATTATTTTAACTTGGAGAATTCTGTAATCATCAGTAAGAATGATGATTATTTATTATGTTGTTATGGAAAAGATCCGTTCTCCAATGACCTAGTTTATTTGTAACCGTTGTAATTTCTAAATAGTAATTTCTGTTCTCTTATTATGATGTATTTCTAAACCTATATACCCTAAGGAATTAATACAAGTAGACAATAATATCCATAACAAAACAATCTTACTAAAGTAAATTTAGTGCAATAATACTTGCATGATATGCGTCCATTATTGAAAAACTACTTTTGTCAGCGAAATACGAGAATTGATGATTTAATAGTAAAAATCCTGTAGAATACAATATTAATAGATGTAGCACGATAAATGATTCTTGATTACAAGGATATTAAAATCTGTTTGTTGCGGCTATTAACACTATCCCAATTAGTTTTTAGTACACTACATTTTGCTATATTGCGTAGTTGTTTGACATCAAGTCAGTCATATTTCAGAAATGTAATATTTCATGATAAGTACATTGATATTTTTTTCATGAGATGATTACTTGATTGATTAATTGTTGGTCGGTTAGTGTCCATCCACAATTGTTCATACACATTCAGGATGAGAACAAGTTCAACAATATCTAAAAACTATACAGAAACATGACAGGTATTGGACAACCGTGTCAACGATTATGTGCCTACCAATGGAAATGATATTGAGAGTTTGATTGGGACGAAAGTAGGCCTATTCTTCAGAAATCATGAGATGATGGTGGTGTTATCTTAGCACTAGAGTAACATTTTCAGTTGTATTATATACAGTTCTGGCTCACTGAAGGATCAATACGCAGGTGGGCATGTGGGTTCCTCCAAAAGGACATATACCCATAATTCCGTAAAAGTGGGTGCTTGAAGGAATAACAACCAGTTTTATAGTGTTGGGGTTGTCACGACGGACGGTGTCATGGTCTTTCGCATTTAAAGTAACCACAGCGGCAGACTTGTCACAGAACAGATATGAAAACATTCTCACACTTCACTGACAAATCATATATAGTAATTTTTCAGCTATATCATGGCGAGTCAAGACTATTGATATTTCCAATTAAGTGTATATATTTATATAAGTCAATGTATGTTACATTGCTATCATAATATTCCTAGCACGTTATTTTACAATAATTATAATAATAATAATCTGTTATTGAATGGAATGATGTATTTCATATTACACGATGGTTGCCATTAATAGAATAGTAGATGTTATAGCCATTCCGGTGTTCGCAAATAAAAATAATAATGTTAGAAAATCAGTATCCTTTGTAAACTGTCAGTGTAAAATGATAAAACAATTTAAAAGGAACAAAAGATTCGATTGTCTTACTGATGGATTGAATGTAATTACTTAACGTCCACTATGTTAGCAGTAGTCATTTTTTGCATCAGACAACGTACTTTCTGTTAGCCACAAAAGAATTTACTTAGCAACATTCAGCAAAAACAAAAAGTATTATAATTTTCAAAAATTTAACGATTAACAGTTAAAGTTCATAAACACAAAGTATTTTGAAAATAATTGTCATCAGCAAAATTTTCAAACATTTACATTAATTATGAATCCTCAATTAACTCTTCAACATGTGTAAAAACACAAACACTAAAATACAGAGAGACAAACTTGACAGTTGTTTTCAAATTCTACCAATTGTCAATATGCTGGAATAAGGCCATGTCAACTTAATTTGAAGATTCTCATCCCCTCCTGTCCCAATTTGTAAAGGCTAAAATATTTTTTTATTTTAGATTTTGGAGAAATTA
This sequence comes from Bathymodiolus septemdierum, assembly GCA_963383655.1. NCBI lineage: Eukaryota > Metazoa > Mollusca > Bivalvia > Mytilida > Modiolidae > Bathymodiolus > Bathymodiolus septemdierum. The sequence goes on from OY726521.1 coordinate 63,566,160, forward strand.
GGTAAATTTAATGGGATTATATAATGAGGGTAAAGAAAATAAAATCCTACAACCGATTCCCATTTGTTTGAGCATAGCCTTAGGTCAATGAAAATCTAAAAATTAATATTAATATGGCCTAATATTTATTTTTATGAAGAATTGAAGCCGGATACTAAGTAAACACAATACAGTTTATATTTGTTGTAATGCTTTAAGTTTTGTTAAACTCTGAATAAACCACCATACCACCAATGTTTTTGGTCAATCAAATCTAATACTTCATCTTCAACATCTTACTCTGGTCCATGACCAACATAATCTTGAACCGTAGCATTTTCATTTTCTTTACAGATGACTTCGGCTGATTGGCCACTTTCTTTGACTCTTTCACATACATAGCATTGAAAGAATGTCTTTCTTCTTTTGTTATCCCAGTTTTAGATGCCTCTCTGAAGTCAAACTCCGATATTGATGGACCCTAAATTGACAACTCATTTATGTCAGGGTCATTACGGTTTTCACAGTTTTCCGGTTGCTGACTGATTTTGTCTGTTTATATACTTATGAGTTTTGACTTTCCCTTTGTAAGATTGTTCGGAGTTCGGTAATTTTGTTATTACCCTTATTTACATGACTAGTTTTCAAAAATAATCTGTGAAATGGTTTTATCAAATTGTACTGTAAATAAGCCCCCTCACACTCGACAGACGTATATGGACATATAAGAGCTATCTGGACCAGTTTCCCAACATTTAGATATATGTTAAGATTTGTGTGTACATTTAACTACTAAAAATGATTAAAGTTATGCTGCTCAGTCTTCTCCTGTATACTCTACTTGAGTTTTCACATTGACCATGGTTTTGACCAAGATTATCTTTCTTTGGACCACCAAACTGATCTAATAATTTGTCTAAATACTCTTGTTTATTACATAATGATATTCCATTTGGATCAAAACATGTAAAAAGACAAAATCATAATTTCTGAATCAGGAAACACGCTTGTGAGGCTTTGAACAATATTTTGCACAAAAGCTTTTCTGCGAGAACTTAATTCTGACCTTAGCTTTTCTGAGTCCTTTACATCATGTAAATTACTAAAGTTTAAAACAAGAGAGAACTCATTTGGTATATCAGTAGCTATTTTCTAACAAAATTCAGACAAAGAGGCTCATCCTTTTCTTCTTACATTTTAATTGCACAAATTGAACTCTCAATATTTGAGTTTATGTTTGTATACATTAAACTCTCTTTCTGCATACATTTGGATAGCACAGCTAAAATACCAACAACATCTACATAAAAATAAGTGGTAGCTAAATATTTATATGATGCTACATTTTTCAAAATGTCACTTGCTGTAACCCCGTGTGATGCATCTTTAGATGTTGCATGACGACAGGAAATAGGACTTTCCAAGCAACCGACAAGAGCTTCTACAGTATCAATGAAAGATAACCATTTAGTGACAAACACTTGCTTCAATTTCAAAGCATCCCTGATCATGTGGTTCCAATAATCTACACAATTTGGGGGAAAATTGTCAAATCTTACCTAATTTCTTGACAATTTCTATGTATTTTACCATGTAAGGCATTTTCTTTCACGCTTTTTCACTAGTTAGAGCAAGACGATAGGATAGACAATGCATGCTTAGTGTGAAAGGATTTTTACCCTTGACAAGTGTAGATACCCTATTTTTAACACGAGTGATGACAGATGCGCCATTTGAGGCAAAGCCAATTAGTTTTGAAAACTTTTTTCCCTTTAACACTGATATAATACAGTTGAACATTTCATTAAAAGAACAACCTTGTAATTCATTCACACTAAAAAAAAAACTCCAGATTCATTAAAGTATCTGATATACACCATTAATGTTGTAAGATTTGAACATTCAGTTCCCTCATCTATTTGAAAGGAAAAGAAAGGCGACTGTTTTATGTTTGATTGGAAACTTTCACCCAATACATTGTACATATTGTCAATTGATTCATGGTGAGTATAAGACCTACTGGTGGGTGCAGAAAGGTCATCACTACCACCGGAACATCTATCTAGAACTTTCCAATCATCACATCCCTGAAAATAAAACGAAATAGCAGTTTTAAGTTAAGTTTTAAGAAGGCAAGACATCTATGTTTATCAGTTCAATTATCTGCTTTGCTACAAATACTGCATGAAATGTAAAGTAATGCTGTCTATATATTATTCTGTTTAATACCATAATTAGTTTCTCTATTGGCAGGTGCACAGTGCCACTTTAATTAACAAAAATGTGGTGAATGATAAAATAAAATGAAATTAAAGAATTTAATTTTTTGTTATTATTCCTGTAAATCTTTAATTTATTTGCAGTGAGCAATATTCAAATATGGCTAAACATTATGTGATATATCAAATTGCTTGATCAGGGTTAGCAATGACTAGAGCTAAATTCATCTCTCTAATAACATGTTGTGGTCTTCATCATCATCATCATCATCAATTCGTCAACCTTTACGCAATTTTCTTGTTTCAATTACTTGCCCAGATGTTACCGATGTAACTATTATAATTATTTTGTTCTTCTTTGGACTTTGTTAATGAGAATGTCACAACTTGTGTCATGCATGTGACATAAACATTCACGCTTCCATATCTGTAGCATTTTTGTTTGTGGGAGCTTGTGATATCCAAACCCAAGTTATGTTATTTCTCACTTTAATCTCATTTGTCATCAGTGTTGCTTTAGCTATCCAGATTCTGATATTATGTACAGGTCCTTCCAACTGGTATTTTACTTTTTGTATTTGCAAGAAAAGGTTGGAGAAACCAAAGTGGTAATGACAAGCCGTAAATCGAAGGACAGACAACACAATGGACAATGGCCAAGTGAAAAAGGACAAACAACGATCTATAAAACATTATGCAGAAAACTGAAAATCGAACCCCACTAAAAACTGGGGATGAACCCAGGTGCTTCGGAAGGGTCAGCACAGTTCCTGCTCCACATGTGACACCCGTCAAGTTATTATTAAACGATACGAAGATCTAGACAGATGCAAGAGTTGGCTGAATGGTACGCATAGGTGTTGGACTAGGCTATGTGTGTTTAACAATGTATCAGTTGTATCATGGTGGTCAGTTTTAATGGGTGGAAGAAACCAGAGTACATTGTACAGTTAGAAACCAACGACCTGTCACAAGTCACTGACAAATTATATTACACATGGCTCCATAGGGTGTACTTGCAGCGTTATTGACGATAGGCACTGATGTCATAGAAAAATAGACATTTAACTAGTTAACAATAGCGGCAGCGCCTAACACAAACAAAAATAAGGAAAAATCGTATCCCTCTACCATGAATTAGCTTATTAAATACATATGATATGAACTATTAATTAATGTGGAGATAATATTCCAGACAACCACGCCATTTACAAAACAATAACATGTTTGCGTAACCTAGTAAGAATGTAATTATTTTTCAAAGTTCTCGTATTGTTCTATATTACACTATAAGTAAGTACGTAGTTATTTATAAATCTCATCAGTCGGATTGGAATATTCAAATTAACACTGTCATCAACATCCTTTAAAGGATAAAGACGTCTGAAAAAGAAATATGCTATGGATACAATGTATGAATACTGAATATAGCGTCACTAAATGCATAGACGTTTACCTATAGTATTACAGAATTAATAATCAATTACCCTATATATATATATATTGCATACTAGGGTGTGGTACACATGGTTTGAATATTAATACAATGATATACATTACGAATTTATTTGACGTTATGTCCACATTGTCTGTCTGATTCCCTTAATATAAAAGGGTGTGGTACATTAAATGCATAGCCCAGAAATAGTACAGTGACATATATTACGAATTTACTTGGCGTCATGTCCACATTGTCTGTATGATTCCCTAAATATAAAAGGGCGTGGTGCATTAAATGCATAACCCAGAAATAATACAGTGACACACATTGCGAATTTACTAGCCGTTATGTTTGGCATTGTCTGTATGATTCCCTAAAAATAAAAGGGTGTGGTACATTAAATACATAACCCAGAAATAGTACAATGACATATATAACGGATTTTCAGACGTAATATACACATTGTCGGTATGATATATGAGGATTTCCAACAACTCGCCCTTATGACAACAAGTAAAAGAATGACATCTGTAAAACTTATCATTACCATGATGAGAGATGGCTTGTTAGAAGTGGTCGGCGGTGGTCCGTTACAGGAGATATTTCGCGACCCCTTTGATTTGGATCTCTTCCCTGTAGTTATCGATATTCCCGCCCATAGGCAAGCAGACAAATTCAGCCTTACAATATGTTCTCGTCATGACATCAATACTGCTCTTCTTTTATTTACACATACAACAGTAAATTTATCAAGTGATTAAGCATTTGAATTGAATGTACTATTGTTTATGGATTTTTTTTATAAACACTGGAGAAAACCGAAGAAGCATTCAAGAATGGACAATCCATAGACACAGGCAACATTTGACTCAATTGTACTATATATAATTACGACCTTCTTGTGAGGTGGACATCCATATTTGACAACATAAGAAGGGTTGTTTTCCCAGAGGGTTAGAAACCGTTCTCAGATTGACAATTAATGATGTCCACCTACTTTGTTTATAATTGAATTCAAGATCTTAATAAACATGGTACAGTTAGTAAATGTTTTCAATAGTTCATGGAAAGGATAATTGCTTTCGTATTTAAAAAACGGAAGAAAAAACGGCAACAATATAGCCCCACTATGAGATTCACGGTTTGTTTTTGTTTTTGTAATCGGAGGTTCTATCAAATAAGAAAATGGAAAAGTAAAATTGATAGAGAAAGATTACTAAATATCGCTATTTTGTTTATTTTCCCTCTGATGTTTAAAACCAATATATTTCATATCACGTAAGCGCTGAGAAGATTCCAATTATCGCTAATCGCTAAGCATTGTCAAGGACGCACGTAGTATTATTAGTCTAGTCAAAATAGCATTTGACCTAAAAAAAATTGCAACATAATTTTTCTTTCCGTTATCTTTTAGGGAAAGGCCCAAAATAAAATATATTAAAAGTCTACCAAAATCAACCCACGGGAAAGACGTCATTTTTTATCATAAAAAATAGCGTATTTCCGCTGATTTTAACGTTACAGATGGGATGCCGTACACAGACTATTTATCAAGGGGAGACAATAAAAGTTTCTTCCCGCAATGAATTGAAATATCAATAAACATATTATGTGACAATTATGAATTTGGTAAGTATTTATCAGAAAAAATACAACATAATTATCATATCTATCATCTGAATATCTAGGAATTATCTCACTTTTAAGTAGAATATTGAATTTTGTTGCATTTATACTTTTCGTCTCCCGTGCCTTGAATGTACGTTTATTTCATTGATTTGTGTTCTTAAATACATTTTAATAACCATAAAAAAGAAAAGAAAATCTTTATAGGCTAGAACATGCATCTATAATTACAATAAGCATAAAAACAAGAGAAATTCTCGTCGGCTTTTTTTTTTACCGAACGCCGGTTTAGCAAAAATGCACAAACCGTCAATGTTATTATTTTCAATATGAACATTAATGAGATATCAGGTAGGTTTATTCTATTGATACGAAGGAGGACAATTTTAAGTTATTTAATTTTCAACAAATGATGGCGTTCCCCTGTCTATGGAACGCCGTTTTTACCATGCTATTCTAATAAATACACATAAAGTAAATTCGTCCTAATTATGCATGAAATATTTGCGACTGGACGTTAGGCAACTAACAATCAATCAATCAATACCAACACAATAAGTAGATACTTGTTTACATTTAATTGTATATCAGACGAAATGACAAGTATATTATTGCAAGTATTATATGTACAAGTTTCATTGTAAATCCGAATCAACGTGATTTTACACATGCAAACTAAGGCGGTTACGGCATTGTTTCGGAAGATTTGCCTCTATTTGTTTTTCTACGAAATATTGAAACAGGCGTTGTAGCAGAGCCTGATGTCAACGTTGACAAAGCTGAAAATATAGGAACTCGTACGTCAGAAATGATGAAAGGAGAAAATGTGTTGAGTTTCAGTTTTAAGAAATCAAATTAAGCAGTGACATTAGCAGCAAAAACTAAAACTAAGTCAGATTCAGATTTTCCAACTACTGATATAGATCCTCAGTTGATGTTTCAACGTTTGAAAACAGCAGTTAATGGTCTCTTTGAAAATACAGCAGAGGTGTTCAAATATGAATTGTCTAGTGTTCCGTCCTCTATGCTTGATTGCAACGGACTTCCTCTAGAGGCATGCAAGTCAAATTTAGCTGATGTAATATGGGCATGTGGAAGCGATTGTACACATGAAATAGATGGTGAGGGATTTCAGTATGTTCTTGATGGTGGCTCTTTACTTCAGCGAATTCCTTGGACAAATGGTGATTCGTTTGGATCAATAGCACACATGTATGTTTATCATGTTATCAAGAAATACAAAGACCCTGTAATTGTATTTGACAGTTACCCAGAGCTTCCGTCAATCAAATATGTAACACATTTGTGTCGAACAAAAGGAATTGTTTCGCCGAACATACATTTCACCCCTACTATGCCTTGCAAAACCAAAAAGGAACTTTTCATGTCAAACAGTCATAACAAGCAAGCGTTTATAAATATGCTTTGTGAAAAGCTCAATGAGTATGACATAAGATATAAGGATGCGGATCTTCTTATTGCACAAACAGCCGTAGATTGTGCTTTATCGTCAGAAGTCATTGCAATTGGTGAAGATACTGACTTGTTGGTGTTGCTTATTCATCACGTCAATCAACAGTGCAAACGGATTATTTTCAAATTGGATAAAATGACAATAAGCAAAAAAATGAAAATATGGAACATTCAACAAACAAAAGACTTTCTTGGGGAGGATATTTGTCATTAGTTACCCTTTTTGCATTCACTAACAGGTTGCGACTCTACATCTAGGTTTTTTGGAATTGGTAAAGGAATTGCATTCAAAAGACTGAATCAAGAGTACTTGAAAGCACAAGGTCAATTGTTCATGAATAAAACTTCAAGCAAATTGGACGTCATCAAAGCAGGAGAAGAAGCCCTTACATGTGTCTATGGAGGACTCCCACTTGAAGGACTTGACATTCTTCGCTGGAGAAAAGTTACCGCCAAAGTGATTACGGGAAGTACATCGGTGTACTTGAAAAGTTTACCTCCTACATCTGATTCAGCAAAATTCCATAGTCTACGTGTGTATTATCAGTGTCAAAAGTGGATGTCGGAAACAGTTGATATTGATCCCACAGATGGGAATGGGAAATTAAACGCGGAAAACTTTGTCTGATTCTGATGGAACTTCCACCGGCGCCTGAAAAACTACTAAATATCATTAGATGCAATTGCAAACAAAATTGTGCCACCAAATGTTGTGTGTTGTGTGTATAGGAAGCATGGTCTTCAATGTTCAGTCGGATGCGATGAATGTCGTGGATTAGATTGTTCCAATTCCGTTGCAATTGCAGAATCTGACTTCACTGACGAATAGGTACATGTGTACAGATAAATATTGTATTTAAAGGATGTAACGAAACATTTTCTTCTTAACACTGTTAGAACTTCAAACTTTCAGCATATTAATTGGAATACAGTCTAAATGATACTACAGAGATGTCAATAGAAATGTCATAAACATATCTTTTGAGGTATCGTCCTTTTTTGGTCAATTAGACTTCCTACCCACACATAATGTTTCACAAATCTTAAATCTTTTCAACCAAAGTCTTTTGCTTATCACAACAGCTCATAAAATGTTCTTTCGGTCTCATTTCAAATGATTTTCGAATACATATATGATCCATCATAGCTTTTCCCAGTTTTTGGTGATTTTTGGCATATTTTATAATTTTTCACCCAAAATCACATTTCTTTCATCTTTTGTATTCAATATTGTTTTATGTCATAAATGTGTGGAAATCTTGGCATTACTTTAAATTTGGAGTTATTTTTTCCCAAAAAAATCAACATATGTGATTTTCGCAGTTTTTACCTAATTTTGCTATTTTTACCCCAAATCAATATTTAGCCATAAAGTTTTAAAATGATTCAAATAAAGTTATTTTACTTTATTGGTATAACCTTTGAGCTTCTGCTACTAATTTTCCTTTTGTTGTTTGCTTTTGCAGTCAGGTCACGGTATTTTTTCCCAACTTTTCACTAAAATTTGATATATTTGCCCAAAAAATCTGATGTTTATACTCCCGAAAAAAATGTAAAATATTTTCTTTTTAATTGAACACCTGAAAAAGTGTTGTTAAACTTTTGATTTGGGATGTTTGAGCAATTTCCAGTTTTTCACGATTTCTAACAAATTTTGCTCTTTTTTACCCAACAAATACATTTTCCCCAACTGATATTGTGATAGACTTTTAGTATGATGCAAAGAAAGCCTTTCAGTACTGGAAAATTTCCAAAATAATTCTGTTGCAATTTTTTTCAGGTTTGCCATATTTTTCATCTATTTTGACTAGTCTATATCGCTGTTTTGTAATATGACGTTATAATGACGCCACATTACCAAATCCTTGATAATAAGTGATTAACGATATAAAATATTTTATTGTGTTTAAAAAAATGTCAGTATCTCAACAAAAATTATTTAATTATGAATACAAAATAGCGATAAAATAATTAAAAATGTTTTTTAAAACTCGAGGACGTTTCTCAGTCATCTCTCATCTCAGGGCTTCGCCCTTCGATGACAGATGACTGAGAAAAGTCCTCTCGTTTTAAAAAACATCGTTAATCACTTATTATCTTTCTGTTTTTTATATATACATATATATATACGTCTGAAAATTAAACCAAACAGTGTTAGAATTAGATTATATATATATATATATATATATATATATTAAATATGAGAGTTAGAGTTATCTCCGATTGCGCCAATGTAAATCTAAAAAATAACAATATGAGTAATTCAACGATCAGAAATTAGTATGGAAATAGTTGTCCGAGTTTCTGTGTATATAGAACCGCATCGGTGGTGTAATGGTTAGCGGACTCGCCTCAAGTGTGGTCTATGACATTGTTATTTGTTGCTTCTCCGCTAAGCACGAAGCATTAATGAGAAAGAGCAAAGACTGGATGGCTCGGAATCAGGATAATGTGTCCGAGTGGGGCGACATGTTTATCCACGGACTGTTGTTTCAGTAAGCCAGCACTAATAAAACCTAACCTAGAGTGTTGGTCTAGTACAAAGCTGACCTCATCATTTCATTAAAGATTAACTTGTTTTCGCCATGATATAGCTGGAAAAGTGCTGAGTTGGCGTTAAACAACAACCACTCACTCTCTTTATTGAAATATAAATCAAATAAGAAAAGGGATGAAATGAGAGAAAAATAAAACAGATACACCAGAACATTTCATAATTTGTGGGACATTTTACAAGAAGTATTTGGATTTATTGCATGTTCTCTTGTAGGTAAATATGTTATCATGCTTGATTCACTTTCTCAAAAGATTTGAAATTTACAATGGATATGCAGAATATCACTTTACGGGAATAATTCTTCGGGAGAGGAGAAAAGACGATGAAAATCCTGGCGTATGACAGGTACAAATATTAATAGCGAGAAATGAGATGAAGACCCACTTGTTATAACTACCAAGAAGACCAACATTCAAACTACATATATTACAAAAACATACCTCCCATACACACATTTATATTAGCTAACGATTATATACAGCTGATCAGGAATAAAGAATGTATATACTGTGGTATGTGTATACCTTTAATCTAATAACTATTAAGATAGTTAAGTCAATTAGCAAAACTAAAAAGATTTGAGGGGCTAATGATTTCCGTGTGAGACCAGATATAAAATACTGTATTATTAAAATATGGATTCTAAAGATAAGCATATAGCAGCAGAATATGACATTTTGTTATCCCTTAATACTTTATCAGCGCATTCAAAAGTCGTTCCCTTGCCCTGGTTGCCCAACGTCTACTCATATCTGTGCATTTGTTTTAAGCTTGTTCTCGTTCTGAATATACGTAAAACTGGACGTTAGATTTAAGCAACCAACAACCATCCAACATGCTATAATACAGTCATTGGCTATCTACGTATCTCGTAAGAAAAGAAATCCTGTCCCATACACCTTTGCTAAAGTTAACATTTTTGACCGTAACGGTTGCGAATTAAATAATATAATGTTAGATGCGCGTCTCTTATAAACTTAATGCCATGTTGAATAAAATCGGGAGCAAGGACGACAATAACACTAATTTGTTTATATTTGAATTCAAGACCTTAATAGCAGTAATAAACAGGATATAATTAGTAAATGTTTTCAGTAGTTTATGGAAAAGAAACCCTTTACGAAATGAGTTTTCTGCAGTTAAGAGATTACTTTTATTTAAATCTAACGTTTTATTACAAATACAGATACAAATGAGGTTTCTGAGAAATGTTAAAGTGTTAATTAAGAAATAACAGAGATACTTCATATTTGGTAAAATGTGTATAGATGTAGGCTATAGTATTCCCACTAAAAATGGTGTTCGCTAGCTGTAGTAATCAAGTACACAACCCGGTCGGATGACGGGGAGTGATTGAGTAACGCTTATTTAAGCTATACGATCCGTTGACATAATACAACATAAGACAAATGGTTTGTTCACACTCATCTTTACATGCCGTCAGTAATACATTTGTTTGTCGTTCATGTGAAATAACGTGTATTATTAGTTTCACGGAAAGATTTGCATACGTCTTTTCCCAATGTAATGAAACTGTATAATTGTGTTTTACATCTTTGTGGGTGTCATTTTTAAAACTTCTGTTTTTAATATTTATAGATGACATTATATCGGATATAAATCAATTACAAACGTTTTTTTTTTATTATGTTGGCCATTTTTAGATTGTAGACAATATCTAAGCTGATGCTGACATTTTAAATTAAGATTTAGGACTGGTCCAAAAACGGTCAGTTACTTTCAACCATATTAAAAACTAATAAATAATTATCTTCAATTGGACCTTGCTAGAATAACACTGTACAATACAAATGTAAGTCAGCATAACTTTGACAAACGATGGATGTTTATACGGCAGTTAAGACATAGACTCGTTTAATCATTTTAAATACACTTATACATCACATCGGATAGACAAAAATATAGAAATATATATACTTTTTTATGGGGGCAATCTTAGAATTATTTACGAGTAATTAGATTATTAAATGATGAAGTGGTGTTATAAGTGTGCCTTCTCTAAGCAATTTCAAGCTTCAATGGTGTCAAATCACTTTATTACTATCATCATGAGTTTTATATGGGAGTAAATATCAAACTGATTATGCCATGTAACACTTGGGAATCGATTTGATTTAGTACGACAGAGGTATTTTTGGACTCTGAATTTCTATGGTTGTCTTAATTAAATTTCGTTTCTATGAGTCTGATAAATTACCATTTGAAGAAATTAGCATTAACAGCTGGTCGAAACGTCATTTTGAGTAAAAAAGAAATTTATTTCGTAAACAATATAAATCTTTCACAACTATTTTCATGTAACCATTTTGCTCTTAACTGACTTTTAAATTATTTGTTGCTTAATATGTCATGCATATTTAGGACGGAAACAAGATGAACATTATATAAAAATATATAAACATGAAGGAGAAATAGTACAACCGGGAGAACGACTATCGAAACCAACTAGAACAGTTTGAGGAGTACGGTAGAGACGAACAGTTTGAGGAATACGGTAGAGACGAACAGTTTGAGGAATACGGTAGAGACGAACAGTTTGAGGGGTACGGTAGAGACGATCAGTTTGAGGAGTACGGTAGAGACGAACAGTTTGAGGAGTACGGTAGAGACGAACAGTTTGAGGAGTACGGTAGAGACGAACAGTTTGAGGAGTACGGTAGAGACGATCAGTTTGAGGATTACGGTAGAGACGAACAGTTTGAGGAGTACGGTAGAGACGAACAGTTTGAGGAGTACGGTAGAGATGAACAGTTTGAGGAGTACGTTAGAGACGAACAGTTTGAGGAATACGGTAGAGACGAACAGTTTGAGGAATACGGTAGAGACGAACAGTTTGAGGGGTACGGTAGAGACGAACAGTTTGAGGAGTACGGTAGAGACGAACAGTTTGAGGAATACGGTAGAGACGAACAGTTTGAGGAGTACGGTAGAGACGAACATTTTGGGGAGTACGGTAGAGACGAACAGTTTGAGGAATACGGTAGAGAGGAACAGTTTGAGGAGTACGGTAAAGACGAACAGTTTGAGGAGTACGGTAGAGACGAACAGTTTGAGAAGTACGGTAGAGACGAACAATTTGAGGAGTACGGTAGAGACGAACAGTTTGAGGAATACGGTAGAGGCGAACAGTTTCAGGGGTACGGTAGAGACAAACAGTTAGAGGAGTACGGTAGAGACGAACAGTTTGAGGAATACGGCAGAGACGAACAGTTTGAGGAGTACGGTACAGACGAACAGTTTGAGGAATACGATAGAGACTAACAGTTTGAGGAGTACGGTAGAGAAGAACAGTTTGAGGAGTACGGTAGACATGAACAGTTTGAGGAGTACGGTAAAGACGAACAGTTTGAGGAGTACGGTAGAGGCGAACAGTTTGAGGAGTACGGTAGAGACGAACAGTTTGAGGAATACGGTAGAGACGAAAAGTTTGAGGAATACGGTAGAGAAGAACAATTTGAGGAGTACGGTAGAGAGGAACAGTTTGAGGAATACGGTAGAGATGATCAGTTTGAGGAGTACGGTAGAGACGAACAGATTGAGGAATACGGTAGAGACGAACAGTTTGAGGAGTACGGTAGAGACGAACAGTTTGAGGAATACGGTAGAGACGAACAGTTTGAGGAGTACGGTAGAGACGAACAGTTTGAGGAGTACGGTAGAGACGAACAGTTTGAGGAGTACGTTAGAGACGCACAGTTTGAGGAGTACGGTAGAGACGAACAGTTTGAAGAATACGGTAGAGACGAACAGTTTGAGGGGTACGGTACAAACGAACAGCTCGAGGAGTACGGTAGAGACGAACAGTTTGAGGAGTACGGTAGAGACGAACAGTTTGAGGAATACGGTAGAGACGAACAGTTTGAGGAGTACGGTAGAGACGAACAGTTTGAGGAGTACGGTAGAGACGAACAGTTTGAGGAGTACGGTAGAGACGAACAGTTTGAGGAGTACGGTAGAGACGAACAGTTTGAGGAGTACGGTAGAGAGGAACAGTTTGAGGAGTACGGTAGAGATGAACAGTTTGAGGAGTACGGTAGAGACGAACAGTTTGAGGAGTACGGTAGAGACGAACAGTTTGAGGAGTACGGTAGAGACGATCAGTTTGAGGAGTACGGTAGAGACGAACAGTTTGAGGAGTACGGTAGAGACGAACAGTTTGAGGAGTACGGTAGAGATGAACAGTTTGAGGAGTACGTTAGAGACGAACAGTTTGAGGAATACGGTAGAGACGAACAGTTTGAGGAATACGGTGGAGACGAACAGTTTGAGGGGTACGGTAGAGACGAACAGTTTGAGGAGTACGGTAGAGACGAACAGTTTGAGGAATACGGTAGAGACGAACAGTTTGAGGAGTACGGTAGAGACGAACATTTTGGGGAGTACGGTAGAGACGAACAGTTTGAGGAATACGGTAGAGACGAACAGTTTCAGGAGTACGGTAAAGACGAACAGTTTGAGGAGTACGGTAGAGACGAACAGTTTGAGAAGTACGGTAGAGACGAACAATTTGAGGAGTACGGTAGAGACGAACAGTTTGAGGAATACGGTAGAGGCGAACAGTTTCAGGGGTACGGTAGAGACAAACAGTTAGAGGAGTACGGTAGAGACGAACAGTTTGAGGAATACGGCAGAGACGAACAGTTTGAGGAGTACGGTACAGACGAACAGTTTGAGGAATACGATAGAGACTAACAGTTTGAGGAGTACGGTAGAGAAGAACAGTTTGAGGAGTACGGTAGACATGAACAGTTTGAGGAGTACGGTAAAGACGAACAGTTTGAGGAGTACGGTAGAGGCGAACAGTTTGAGGAGTACGGTAGAGACGAACAGTTTGAGGAATACGGTAGAGACGAACAGTTTGAGGAATACGGTAGAGAAGAACAATTTGAGGAGTACGGTAGAGAGGAACAGTTTGAGGAATACGGTAGAGACGATCAGTTTGAGGAGTACGGTAGAGACGAACAGATTGAGGAATACGGTAGAGACGAACAGTTTGAGGAGTACAGTAGAGACGAACAGTTTGAGAAGTACGGTAGAGACGAACAGTTTGAGGAGTACGGTAGAGACGAACAGTTTGAGGAATACGGTAGAGACGAACAGTTTGAGGAGTACGGTAGAGACGAACAGTTTGAGGAGTACGGTAGAGACGAACAGTTTGAGGAGTACGTTAGAGACGAAAAGTTTGAGGAGTACGGTAGAGACGAACCGTTTGAAGAATACGGTAGAGACGAACAGTTTGAGGGGTACGGTACAAACGAACAGTTCGAGGAGTACGGTAGAGACGAACAGTTTGAGGAGTACGGTAGAGACGAACAGTTTGAGGAATACGGTAGAGACGAACAGTTTGAGGAGTACGGTAGAGACGAACAGTTTGAGGAGTACGGTAGAGACGAACAGTTTGAGGAGTACGGTAGAGACGAACAGTTTGAGGAGTACGGTAGAGACGAACAGTTTGAGGAGTACGGTAGAGACGAACAGTTTGAGGAGTACGGTAGAGATGAACAGTTTGAGGAGTACGGTAGAGACGAACAGTTTGAGGAATACGGTAGAGACGAACAGTTTGAGGAATACGGTAGAGACGAACAGTTTGAGGGGTACGGTAGAGACGATCAGTTTGAGGAGTACGGTAGAGACGAACAGTTTGAGGAGTACGGTAGAGACGAACAGTTTGAGGAGTACGGTAGAGACGAACAGTTTGAGGAGTAGGGTAGAGACGATCAGTTTGAGGAGTACGGTAGAGACGAACAGTTTGAGGAGTACGGTAGAGACGAACAGTTTGAGGAGTACGGTAGAAACGAACAGTTCGAGGAGTACGGTAGAGACGAACAGTTTGAGGAGTACGGTAGAGACGAACAGTTTTAGGAATACGGTAGAGACGAACAGTTTGAGGAATACGGTATAGACGAACAGTTTGAGGAGTACGGTAGAGACGAACAGTTTGAGGAATACGGTAGAGACGAACAGTTTGAGGGGTACGGTAGAAGCGAACAGTTCGAGGAGTACGGTAGAGACGAACAGTTTGACGAATACGTTATAGACGAACAGTTTGAGGAGTATGGTATAGACGAACAGTTTGAGGAGTACGGTAGAGACGAACAGTTTGAGGAGTACGGTAGAGACGAACAGTTTGTGGAATACGGTAGAGACGAACAGTTTGAGGAATACGGTAGAGACGAACAGTTTGAGGAATACGGTAGAGAAGAACAATTTGAGGAGTACGGTAGAGAGGAACAGTTTGAGGAATACGGTAGAGATGAACAGTTTCAGGAGTACGGTAGAGACGAACAGTTTCAGGAGTACTTTAGAGACGATCAGTTTGAGGAGTACGGTAGAGACGAACAGTTTGAGGAATACGGTAGAGACGAACAGCTTAATAGTACGGTAGAGACGAACAGTTTGAGAAGTACGGTAGAGACGAACAGTTTGAGGAGTACGGTAGAGACGAACAGTTTGAGGAGTACGGTAGAGACGAACAGTTTGAGGAGTATGGTAGAGACGAACAGTTTGAGGAGTACGGTAGAAACGAACAGTTTGAGGAATACGGTAGAGACGAACAGTTTGAGGAGTACGGTAGAGACGAACAGTTTGAGAAGTACGGTAGAGACGAACAGTTTGAGGAATACGGTATAGACGAACAGTTTGAGGAGTACGGTAGAGACGAACAGTTTGAGAAGTACGGTAGAGACGAACAGTTTGAGGAATACGGTAGAGACGAACAATTTGAGGAGTACGGTAGAGACGAACAGTTTGAGGAATACGGTAGAGACGAACAGTTTGAGGAGTACGGTAGAGACGAACATTTTGGGGAGTACGGTAGAGACGAACAGTTTGAGGAATACGGTAGAGACGAACAGTTTGAGGAGTACGGTAAAGACGAACAGTTTGAGGAGTACGGTAGAGACGAACAGTTTGAGAAGTACGGTAGAGACGAACAATTTGAGGAGTACGGTAGAGACGAACAGTTTGAGGAATACGGTAGAGGCGAACAGTTTCAGGGGTACGGTAGAGACAAACAGTTAGAGGAGTACGGTAGAGACGAACAGTTTGAGGAATACGGCAGAGACGAACAGTTTGAGGAGTACGGTACAGACGAACAGTTTGAGGAATACGATAGAGACTAACAGTTTGAGAAGTACGGTAGAGACGAACAGTTTGAGGAGTACGGTAGACATGAACAGTTTGAGGAGTACGGTAAAGACGAACAGTTTGAGAAGTACGGTAGAGGCGAACAGTTTGAGGAGTACGGTAGAGACGAACAGTTTGAGGAATACGGTAGAGACGAACAGTTTGAGGAATACGGTAGAGAAGAACAATTTGAGGAGTACGGTAGAGAGGAACAGTTTGAGGAATACGGTAGAGACGATCAGTTTGAGGAGTACGGTAGAGACGAACAGATTGAGGAATACGGTAGAGACGAACAGTTTGAGGAGTACGGTAGAGACGAACAGTTTGAGAAGTACGGTAGAGACGAACAGTTTGAGGAGTACGGTAGAGACGAACAGTTTGAGGAATACGGTAGAGACGAACAGTTTGAGGAGTACGGTAGAGACGAACAGTTTGAGGAGTACGTTAGAGACGAACAGTTTGAGGAGTACGGTAGAGACGAACAGTTTGAAGAATACGGTAGAGACGAACAGTTTGAGGGTTACGGTACAAACGAACAGTTCGAGGAGTACGGTAGAGACGAACAGTTTGAGGAGTACGGTAGAGACGAACAGTTTGAGGAATACGGTAGAGACGAACAGTTTGAGGAGTACGGTAGAGACGAACAGTTTGAGGAGTACGGTAGAGACGAACAGTTTGAGGAGTACGGTAGAGACGAACAGTTTGAGGAGTACGGTAGAGACGAACAGTTTGAGGAGTACGGTAGAGAGGAACAGTTTGAGGAGTACGGTAGAGATGAACAGTTTGAGGAGTACGGTAGAGACGAACAGTTTGAGGAATACGGTAGAGACGAACAGTTTGAGGAATACGGTTGAGACGAACAGTTTGAGGGGTACGGTAGAGACGATCAGTTTGAGGAGTACGGTAGAGACGAACAGTTTGAGGAGTACGGTAGAGACGAACAGTTTGAGGAGTACGGTAGAGACGAACAGTTTGAGGAGTACGGTAGAGACGATCAGTTTGAGGAGTACGGTAGAGACGAACAGTTTGAGGAGTACGGTAGAGACGAACAGTTTGAGGAGTACGGTAGAGATGAACAGTTTGAGGAGTACGTTAGAGACGAATAGTTTGAGGAATACGGTAGAGACGAACAGTTTGAGGAATTCGGTAGAGACGAACAGTTTGAGGGGTACGGTAGAGACGAACAGTTTGAGGAGTACGGTAGAGACGAACAGTTTGAGGAATACGGTAGAGACGAACAGTTTGAGGAGTACGGTAGAGACGAACATTTTGGGGAGTACGGGTAGAGACGAACAGTTTGAGGAATACGGTAGAGACGAACAGTTTGAGGAGTACGGTAAAGACGAACAGTTTGAGGAGTACGGTAGAGACGAACAGTTTGAGAAGTACGGTAGAGACGAACAATTTGAGGAGTACGGTAGAGACTAACAGTTTGAGGAATACGGTAGATGCGAACAGTTTCAGGGGTACGGTAGAGACAAACATTTAGAGGAGTACGGTAGAGACGAACAGTTTGAGGAATACGGCAGAGACGAACAGTTTGAGGAGTACGGTACAGACGAACAGTTTGAGGAATACGATAGAGACTAACAGTTTGAGGAGTACGGTAGAGACGAACAGTTTGAGGAATACGGTAGAGACGAACAGTTTGAGGAATACGGTAGAGAAGAACAATTTGAGGAGTACGGTAGAGAGGAACAGTTTGAGGAATACGGTAGAGACGATCAGTTTGAGGAGTACGGTAGAGACGAACAGTTTGAAGAATACGGTAGAGACGAACAGTTTGAGGGGTACGGTACAAACGAACAGTTCGAGGAGTACGGTAGAGACGAACAGTTTGAGGAGTACGGTAGAGACGAACAGTTTGAGGAGTACGGTAGAGACGAACAGTTTGAGGAGTACGTTAGAGACGAAAAGTTTGAGGAGTACGGTAGAGACGAACAGTTTGAAGAATACGGTAGAGACGAACAGTTTGAGGGGTACGGTACAAACGAACAGTTCGAGGAGTACGGTAGAGACGAACAGTTTGAGGAGTACGGTAGAGACGAACAGTTTGAGGAGTACGGTAGAGACGAACAGTTTGAGGAGTACGGTAGAGATGAACAGTTTGAGGAGTACGGTAGAGACGAACAGTTTGAGGAGTACGGTAGAGACGAACAGTTTGAGGAGTACGGTAGAGACGAACAGTTTGAGGAGTACGTTAGAGACGAAAAGTTTGAGGAGTACGGTAGAGACGAACAGTTTGAAGAATACGGTAGAGACGAACAGTTTGAGGGGTACGGTACAAACGAACAGTTCGAGGAGTACGGTAGAGACGAACAGTTTGAGGAGTACGGTAGAGACGAACAGTTTGAGGAATACGGTAGAGACGAACAGTTTGAGGAGTACGGTAGAGACGAACAGTTTGAGGAGTACGGTAGAGACGAACAGCTTGAGGAGTACGGTAGAGACGAACAGTTTGAGGAGTACGGTAGAGACGAACAGTTTGAGGAGTACGGTAGAGACGAACAGTTTGAGGAGTACGGTAGAGATGAACAGTTTGAGGAGTACGGTAGAGACGAACAGTTTGAGGAATACGGTAGAGACGAACAGTTTGAGGAATACGGTAGAGACGAACAGTTTGAGGGGTACGGTAGAGACGATCAGTTTGAGGAGTACGGTAGAGACGAACAGTTTGAGGAGTACGGTAGAGAGGAACAGTTTGAGGAGTACGGTAGAGATGAACAGTTTGAGGAGTACGGTAGAGAGGAACAGTTTGAGGAGTACGGTAGAGATGAACAGTTTGAGGAGTACGGTAGAGACGAACAGTTTGAGGAATACGGTAGAGACGAACAGTTTGAGGAATACGGTTGAGACGAACAGTTTGAGGGGTACGGTAGAGACGATCAGTTTGAGGAGTACGGTAGAGACGAACAGTTTGAGGAGTACGGTAGAGACGAACAGTTTGAGGAGTACGGTAGAGACGAACAGTTTGAGGAGTACGGTAGAGACGATCAGTTTGAGGAGTACGGTAGAGACGAACAGTTTGAGGAGTACGGTAGAGACGAACAGTTTGAGGAGTACGGTAGAGATGAACAGTTTGAGGAGTACGTTAGAGACGAATAGTTTGAGGAATACGGTAGAGACGAACAGTTTGAGGAATTCGGTAGAGACGAACAGTTTGAGGGGTACGGTAGAGACGAACAGTTTGAGGAGTACGGTAGAGACGAACAGTTTGAGGAGTACGTTAGAGACGAAAAGTTTGAGGAGTACGGTAGAGACGAACAGTTTGAAGAATACGGTAGAGACGAACAGTTTGAGGGGTACGGTACAAACGAACAGTTCGAGGAGTACGGTAGAGACGAACAGTTTGAGGAGTACGGTAGAGACGAACAGTTTGAGGAGTACGGTAGAGACGAACAGTTTGAGGAGTACGGTAGAGATGAACAGTTTGAGGAGTAATGTAGAGACGAACAGTTTGAGGAGTACGGTAGAGACGAACAGTTTGAGGAGTACGGTAGAGACGAACAGTTTGAGGAGTACGTTAGAGACGAAAAGTTTGAGGAGTACGGTAGAGACGAACAGTTTGAAGAATACGGTAGAGACGAACAGTTTGAGGGGTACGGTACAAACGAACAGTTCGAGGAGTACGGTAGAGACGAACAGTTTGAGGAGTACGGTAGAGACGAACAGTTTGAGGAATACGGTAGAGACGAACAGTTTGAGGAGTACGGTAGAGACGAACAGTTTGAGGAGTACGGTAGAGACGAACAGCTTGAGGAGTACGGTAGAGACGAACAGTTTGAGGAGTACGGTAGAGACGAACAGTTTGAGGAGTACGGTAGAGACGAACAGTTTGAGGAGTACGGTAGAGATGAACAGTTTGAGGAGTACGGTAGAGACGAACAGTTTGAGGAATACGGTAGAGACGAACAGTTTGAGGAATACGGTAGAGACGAACAGTTTGAGGGGTACGGTAGAGACGATCAGTTTGAGGAGTACGGTAGAGACGAACAGTTTGAGGAGTACGGTAGAGAGGAACAGTTTGAGGAGTACGGTAGAGATGAACAGTTTGAGGAGTACGGTAGAGAGGAACAGTTTGAGGAGTACGGTAGAGATGAACAGTTTGAGGAGTACGGTAGAGACGAACAGTTTGAGGAATACGGTAGAGACGAACAGTTTGAGGAATACGGTTGAGACGAACAGTTTGAGGGGTACGGTAGAGACGATCAGTTTGAGGAGTACGGTAGAGACGAACAGTTTGAGGAGTACGGTAGAGACGAACAGTTTGAGGAGTACGGTAGAGACGAACAGTTTGAGGAGTACGGTAGAGACGATCAGTTTGAGGAGTACGGTAGAGACGAACAGTTTGAGGAGTACGGTAGAGACGAACAGTTTGAGGAGTACGGTAGAGATGAACAGTTTGAGGAGTACGTTAGAGACGAATAGTTTGAGGAATACGGTAGAGACGAACAGTTTGAGGAATTCGGTAGAGACGAACAGTTTGAGGGGTACGGTAGAGACGAACAGTTTGAGGAGTACGGTAGAGACGAACAGTTTGAGGAATACGGTAGAGACGAACAGTTTGAGGAGTACGGTAGAGACGAACATTTTGGGGAGTACGGGTAGAGACGAACAGTTTGAGGAATACGGTAGAGACGAACAGTTTGAGGAGTACGGTAAAGACGAACAGTTTGAGGAGTACGGTAGAGACGAACAGTTTGAGAAGTACGGTAGAGACGAACAATTTGAGGAGTACGGTAGAGACTAACAGTTTGAGGAATACGGTAGATGCGAACAGTTTCAGGGGTACGGTAGAGACAAACATTTAGAGGAGTACGGTAGAGACGAACAGTTTGAGGAATACGGCAGAGACGAACAGTTTGAGGAGTACGGTACAGACGAACAGTTTGAGGAATACGATAGAGACTAACAGTTTGAGGAGTACGGTAGAGACGAACAGTTTGAGGAGTACGGTAGAGGCGAACGGTTTGAGGAGTACGGTAGAGACGAACAGTTTGAGGAATACGGTAGAGACGAACAGTTTGAGGAATACGGTAGAGAAGAACAATTTGAGGAGTACGGTAGAGAGGAACAGTTTGAGGAATACGGTAGAGACGATCAGTTTGAGGAGTACGGTAGAGACGAACAGTTTGAAGAATACGGTAGAGACGAACAGTTTGAGGGGTACGGTACAAACGAACAGTTCGAGGAGTACGGTAGAGACGAACAGTTTGAGGAGTACGGTAGAGACGAACAGTTTGAGGAGTACGGTAGAGACGAACAGTTTGAGGAGTACGTTAGAGACGAAAAGTTTGAGGAGTACGGTAGAGACGAACAGTTTGAAGAATACGGTAGAGACGAACAGTTTGAGGGGTACGGTACAAACGAACAGTTCGAGGAGTACGGTAGAGACGAACAGTTTGAGGAGTACGGTAGAGACGAACAGTTTGAGGAATACGGTAGAGACGAACAGTTTGAGGAGTACGGTAGAGACGAACAGTTTGAGGAGTACGGTAGAGACGAACAGTTTGAGGAGTACGGTAGAGACGAACAGTTTGAGGAGTACGGTAGAGACGAACAGTTTGAGGAGTACGGTAGAGACGAACAGTTTGAGGAGTACGGTAGAGATGAACAGTTTGAGGAGTACGGTAGAGACGAACAGTTTGAGGAGTACGGTAGAGACGAACAGTTTGAGGAGTACGGTAGAGACGAACAGTTTGAGGAGTACGTTAGAGACGAAAAGTTTGAGGAGTACGGTAGAGACGAACAGTTTGAAGAATACGGTAGAGACGAACAGTTTGAGGGGTACGGTACAAACGAACAGTTCGAGGAGTACGGTAGAGACGAACAATTTGAGGAGTACGGTAGAGACGAACAGTTTGAGGAATACGGTAGAGACGAACAGTTTGAGGAGTACGGTAGAGACGAACAGTTTGAGGAGTACGGTAGAGACGAACAGCTTGAGGAGTACGGTAGAGACGAACAGTTTGAGGAGTACGGTAGAGACGAACAGTTTGAGGAGTACGGTAGAGACGAACAGTTTGAGGAGTACGGTAGAGATGAACAGTTTGAGGAGTACGGTAGAGACGAACAGTTTGAGGAATACGGTAGAGACGAACAGTTTGAGGAATACGGTAGAGACGAACAGTTTGAGGGGTACGGTAGAGACGATCAGTTTGAGGAGTACGGTAGAGACGAACAGTTTGAGGAGTACGGTAGAGACGAACAGTTTGAGGAGTACGGTAGAGACGAACAGTTTGAGGAGTAGGGTAGAGACGATCAGTTTGAGGAGTACGGTAGAGACGAACAGTTTGAGGAGTACGGTAGAGACGAACAGTTTGAGGAGTACGGTAGAAACGAACAGTTCGAGGAGTACGGTAGAGACGAACAGTTTGAGGAGTACGGTAGAGACGAACAGTTTGAGGAATACGGTAGAGACGAACAGTTTGAGGAATACGGTATAGACGAACAGTTTGAGGAGTACGGTAGAGACGAACAGTTTGAGGAATACGGTAGAGACGAACAGTTTGAGGGGTACGGTAGAAACGAACAGTTCGAGGAGTACGGTAGAGACGAACAGTTTGACGAATACGTTATAGACGAACAGTTTGAGGAGTACGTATAGACGAACAGTTTGAGGAGTACGGTAGAGACGAACAGTTTGAGGAGTACGGTAGAGACGAACAGTTTGTGGAATACGGTAGAGACGAACAGTTTGAGGAATACGGTAGAGACGAACAGTTTGAGGAATACGGTAGAGAAGAACAATTTGAGGAGTACGGTAGAGAGGAACAGTTTGAGGAATACGGTAGAGATGAACAGTTTCAGGAGTACGGTAGAGACGAACAGTTTCAGGAGTACTTTAGAGACGATCAGTTTGAGGAGTACGGTAGAGACGAACAGTTTGAGGAATACGGTAGAGACGAACAGCTTAATAGTACGGTAGAGACGAACAGTTTGAGAAGTACGGTAGAGACGAACAGTTTGAGGAGTACGGTAGAGACGAACAGTTTGAGGAGTACGGTAGAGACGAACAGTTTGAGGAGTATGGTAGAGACGAACAGTTTGAGGAGTACGGTAGAAACGAACTGTTTGAGGAATACGGTAGAGACGAACAGTTTGAGGAGTACGGTAGAGACGAACAGTTTGAGAAGTACGGTAGAGACGAACAGTTTGAGGAATACGGTATAGACGAACAGTTTGAGGAGTACGGTAGAGACGAACAGTTTGAGAAGTACGGTAGAGACGAACAGTTTGAGGAATACGGTAGAGACGAACAATTTGAGGAGTACGGTAGAGACGAACAGTTTGAGGAATACGGTAGAGACGAACAGTTTGAGGAGTACGGTAGGGACGAACATTTTGGGGAGTACGGTAGAGACGAACAGTTTGAGGAATACGGTAGAGACGAACAGTTTGAGGAGTACGGTAAAGACGAACAGTTTGAGGAGTACGGTAGAGACGAACAGTTTGAGAAGTACGGTAGAGACGAACAATTTGAGGAGTACGGTAGAGACGAACAGTTTGAGGAATACGGTAGAGGCGAACAGTTTCAGGGGTACGGTAGAGACAAACAGTTAGAGGAGTACGGTAGAGACGAACAGTTTGAGGAATACGGCAGAGACGAACAGTTTGAGGAGTACGGTACAGACGAACAGTTTGAGGAATACGATAGAGACTAACAGTTTGAGAAGTACGGTAGAGACGAACAGTTTGAGGAGTACGGTAGACATGAACAGTTTGAGGAGTACGGTAAAGACGAACAGTTTGAGAAGTACGGTAGAGGCGAACAGTTTGAGGAGTACGGTAGAGACGAACAGTTTGAGGAATACGGTAGAGACGAACAGTTTGAGGAATACGGTAGAGAAGAACAATTTGAGGAGTACGGTAGAGAGGAACAGTTTGAGGAATACGGTAGAGACGATCAGTTTGAGGAGTACGGTAGAGACGAACAGATTGAGGAATACGGTAGAGACGAACAGTTTGAGGAGTACGGTAGAGACGAACAGTTTGAGAAGTACGGTAGAGACGAACAGTTTGAGGAGTACGGTAGAGACGAACAGTTTGAGGAATACGGTAGAGACGAACAGTTTGAGGAGTACGGTAGAGACGAACAGTTTGAGGAGTACGGTAGAGACGAACAGTTTGAGGAGTACGTTAGAGACGAACAGTTTGAGGAATACGGTAGAGACGAACAGTTTGAAGAATACGGTAGAGACGAAAAGTTTGAGGGGTACGGTACAAACGAACAGTTCGAGGAGTACGGTAGAGACGAACAGTTTGAGGAGTACGGTAGAGACGAACAGTTTGAGGAATACGGTAGAGACGAACAGTTTGAGGAGTACGGTAGAGACGAACAGTTTGAGGAGTACGGTAGAGACGAACAGTTTGAGGAGTACGGTAGAGACGAACAGTTTGAGGAGTACGGTAGAGACGAACAGTTTGAGGAGTACGGTAGAGAGGAACAGTTTGAGGAGTACGGTAGAGACGAATAGTTTGAGGAATACGGTAGAGACGAACAGTTTGAGGAATACGGTAGAGACGAACAGTTTGAGGGGTACGGTAGAGACGAACAGTTTAAGGAGTACGGTAGAGACGAACAGTTTGAGGAATACGGTAGAGACGAACAGTTTGAGGAGTACGGTAGAGACGAACATTTTGGGGAGTACGGGTAGAGACGAACAGTTTGAGGAATACGGTAGAGACGAACAGTTTGAGGAGTACGGTAAAGACGAACAGTTTGAGGAGTACGGTAGAGACGAACAGTTTGAGAAGTACGGTAGAGACGAACAATTTGAGGAGTACGGTAGAGACGAACAGTTTGAGGAATACGGTAGAGGCGTACAGTTTCAGGGGTACGGTAGAGACAAACAGTTAGAGGAGTACGGTAGAGACGAACAGTTTGAGGAATACGGCAGAGACGAACAGTTTGAGGAGTACGGTACAGACGAACAGTTTGAGGAATACGATAGAGACTAACAGTTTGAGGAGTACGGTAGAGACGAACAGTTTGAGGAGTACGGTAGACATGAACAGTTTGAGGAGTACGGTAAAGACGAACAGTTTGAGGAGTACGGTAGAGGCGAACAGTTTGAGGAGTACGGTAGAGACGAACAGTTTGAGGAATACGGTAGAGACGAACAGTTTGAGGAATACGGTAGAGAAGAACAATTTGAGGAGTACGGTAGAGAGGAACAGTTTGAGGAATACGGTAGAGACGATCAGTTTGAGGAGTACGGTAGAGACGAACAGATTGAGGAATACGGTAGAGACGAACAGTTTGAGGAGTACGGTAGAGACGAACAGTTTGAGAAGTACGGTAGAGACGAACAGTTTGAGGAGTACGGTAGAGACGAACAGTTTGAGGAATACGGTAGAGACGAACAGTTTGAGGAGTACGGTAGAGACGAACAGTTTGAGGAGTACGGTAGAAACGAATAGTTTGAGGAGTACGTTAGAGACGAACAGTTTGAGGAGTACGGTAGAGACGAACAGTTTGAAGAATACGGTAGAGACGAACAGTTTGAGGGGTACGGTACAAACGAACAGTTCGAGGAGTACGGTAGAGACGAACAGTTTGAGGAGTACGGTAGAGACGAACAGTTTGAGGAATACGGTAGAGACGAACAGTTTGAGGAGTACGGTAGAGACGAACAGTTTGAGGAGTACGGTAGAGAGGAACAGTTTGAGGAGTACGGTAGAGACGAACAGTTTGAGGAATATGGTAGAGACGAACAGATTGAGGAGTACGGTAGAGACGAAAAGTTTGAGGAATACGGTAGAGACGAACAGTTTGAGGGGTACAGTAGAGACGAACACTTTGAGGAGTACGGTAGAGACGAACAGTTTGAGGAGTACGGTAGAGACGAACAGTTTGAGAAGTACGGTAGAGACGAACAGTTTGAGGAGTACGGTAGAGACGATCAGTTTGAGGAGTACGGTAGAGACGAACAGTTTGAGGAGTACGGTAGAGACGAACAGTTTGAGGAATACGGTAGAGACGAACAGATGGAGGGGTACCGTAGAAACGAACAGTTCGAGGAGTACGGTAGAGACGAACAGTTTGAGGAGTACGGTAGAGACGAACAGTTTGAGGAATACGGTAGAGACGAACAGTTTGAGGAGTACGGTAGAGACGAACAGTTTGAGGAATACGGTAGAGACGAACAGTTTGAGGAGTACGGTAGAGACGAACATTTTGGGGAGTACGGGTAGAGACGAACAGTTTGAGGAATACGGTAGAGACGAACAGTTTGAGGAGTACGGTAAAGACGAACAGTTTGAGGAGTACGGTAGAGACGAACAGTTTGAGAAGTACGGTAGAGACGAACAATTTGAGGAGTACGGTAGAGACGAACAGTTTGAGGAATACGGTAGAGGCGAACAGTTTCAGGGGTACGGTAGAGACAAACAGTTAGAGGAGTACGGTAGAGACGAACAGTTTGAGGAATACGGCAGAGACGAACAGTTTGAGGAGTACGGTACAGACGAACAGTTTGAGGAATACGATAGAGACTAACAGTTTGAGGAGTACGGTAGAGACGAACAGTTTGAGGAGTACGGTAGACATGAACAGTTTGAGGAGTACGGTAAAGACGAACAGTTTGAGGAGTACGGTAGAGGCGAACAGTTTGAGGAGTACGGTAGAGACGAACAGTTTGAGGAATACGGTAGAGACGAACAGTTTGAGGAATACGGTAGAGAAGAACAATTTGAGGAGTACGGTAGAGAGGAACAGTTTGAGGAATACGGTAGAGACGATCAGTTTGAGGAGTACGGTAGAGACGAACAGTTTGAAGAATAAGGTAGAGACGAACAGTTTGAGGGGTACGGTACAAACGAACAGTTCGAGGAGTACGGTAGAGACGAACAGTTTGAGGAGTACGGTAGAGACGAACAGTTTGAGGAGTACGGTAGAGACGAACAGTTTGAGGAGTACGTTAGAGACGAAAAGTTTGAGGAGTACGGTAGAGACGAACAGTTTGAAGAATACGGTAGAGACGAACAGTTTGAGGGGTACGGTACAAACGAACAGTTCGAGGAGTACGGTACAGACGAACAGTTTGAGGAGTACGGTAGAGACGAACAGTTTGAGGAATACGGTAGAGACGAACAGTTTGAGGAGTACGGTAGAGACGAACAGTTTGAGGAGTACGGTAGAGACGAACAGTTTGAGGAGTACGGTAGAGACGAACAGTTTGAGGAGTACGGTAGAGACGAACAGTTTGAGGAGTACGGTAGAGACGAACAGTTTGAGGAGTACGGTAGAGATGAACAGTTTGAGGAGTACGGTAGAGACGAACAGTTTGAGGAGTACAGTAGAGACGAACAGTTTGAGGAGTACGGTAGAGACGAACAGTTTGAGGAGTACGTTAGAGACGAAAAGTTTGAGGAGTACGGTAGAGACGAACAGTTTGAAGAATACGGTAGAGACGAACAGTTTGAGGGGTACGGTACAAACGAACAGTTCGAGGAGTACGGTAGAGACGAACAGTTTGAGGAGTACGGTAGAGACGAACAGTTTGAGGAATACGGTAGAGACGAACAGTTTGAGGAGTACGGTAGAGACGAACAGTTTGAGGAGTACGGTAGAGACGAACAGTTTGAGGAGTACGGTAGAGACGAACAGTTTGAGGAGTACGGTAGAGACGAACAGTTTGAGGAGTACGGTAGAGACGAACAGTTTGAGGAGTACGGTAGAGATGAACAGTTTGAGGAGTACGGTAGAGACGAACAGTTTGAGGAATACGGTAGAGACGAACAGTTTGAGGAATACGGTAGAGACGAACAGTTTGAGGGGTACGGTAGAGACGATCAGTTTGAGGAGTACGGTAGAGACGAACAGTTTGAGGAGTACGGTAGAGACGAACAGTTTGAGGAGTACGGTAGAGACGAACAGTTTGAGGAGTAGGGTAGAGACGATCAGTTTGAGGAGTACGGTAGAGACGAACAGTTTGAGGAGTACGGTAGAGACGAACAGTTTGAGGAGTACGGTAGAAACGAACAGTTCGAGGAGTACGGTAGAGACGAACAGTTTGAGGAGTACGGTAGAGACGAACAGTTTTAGGAATACGGTAGAGACGAACAGTTTGAGGAATACGGTATAGACGAACAGTTTGAGGAGTACGGTAGAGACGAACAGTTTGAGGAATACGGTAGAGACGAACAGTTTGAGGGGTACGGTAGAAACGAACAGTTCGAGGAGTACGGTAGAGACGAACAGTTTGACGAATACGTTATAGACGAACAGTTTGAGGAGTACGGTATAGACGAACAGTTTGAGGAGTACGGTAGAGACGAACAGTTTGAGGAGTACGGTAGAGACGAACAGTTTGTGGAATACGGTAGAGACGAACAGTTTGAGGAATACGGTAGAGACGAACAGTTTGAGGAATACGGTAGAGAAGAACAATTTGAGGAGTACGGTAGAGAGGAACAGTTTGAGGAATACGGTAGAGATGAACAGTTTCAGGAGTACGGTAGAGACGAACAGTTTCAGGAGTACTTTAGAGACGATCAGTTTGAGGAGTACGTTAGAGACGAACAGTTTGAGGAATACGGTAGAGACGAACAGCTTAATAGTACGGTAGAGACGAACAGTTTGAGAAGTACGGTAGAGACGAACAGTTTGAGGAGTACGGTAGAGACGAACAGTTTGAGGAGTACGGTAGAGACGAACAGTTTGAGGAGTATGGTAGAGACGAACAGTTTGAGGAGTACGGTAGAAACGAACAGTTTGAGGAATACGGTAGAGACGAACAGTTTGAGGAGTACGGTAGAGACGAACAGTTTGAGAAGTACGGTAGAGACGAACAGTTTGAGGAATACGGTATAGACGAACAGTTTGAGGAGTACGGTAGAGACGAACAGTTTGAGAAGTACGGTAGAGACGAACAGTTTGAGGAATACGGTAGAGACGAACAATTTGAGGAGTACGGTAGAGACGAACAGTTTGAGGAATACGGTAGAGACGAACAGTTTGAGGAGTACGGTAGAGACGAACATTTTGGGGAGTACGGTAGAGACGAACAGTTTGAGGAATACGGTAGAGACGAACAGTTTGAGGAGTACGGTAAAGACGAACAGTTTGAGGAGTACGGTAGAGACGAACAGTTTGAGAAGTACGGTAGAGACGAACAATTTGAGGAGTACGGTAGAGACGAACAGTTTGAGGAATACGGTAGAGGCGAACAGTTTCAGGGGTACGGTAGAG
The DNA here is from genome assembly GCA_963383655.1 of Bathymodiolus septemdierum. NCBI lineage: Eukaryota > Metazoa > Mollusca > Bivalvia > Mytilida > Modiolidae > Bathymodiolus > Bathymodiolus septemdierum. The sequence goes on from OY726521.1 coordinate 63,595,796, forward strand.
ACAAACAGTTAGAGGAGTACGGTAGAGACGAACAGTTTGAGAAATACGGCAGAGACGAACAGTTTGAGGAGTACGGTACAGACGAACAGTTTGAGGAATACGATAGAGACTAACAGTTTGAGAAGTACGGTAGAGACGAACAGTTTGAGGAGTACGGTAGACATGAACAGTTTGAGGAGTACGGTAAAGACGAACAGTTTGAGAAGTACGGTAGAGGCGAACAGTTTGAGGAGTACGGTAGAGACGAACAGTTTGAGGAATACGGTAGAGACGAACAGTTTGAGGAATACGGTAGAGAAGAACAATTTGAGGAGTACCGTAGAGAGGAACAGTTTGAGGAATACGGTAGAGACGATCAGTTTGAGGAGTACGGTAGAGACGAACAGATTGAGGAATACGGTAGAGACGAACAGTTTGAGGAGTACGGTAGAGACGAACAGTTTGAGAAGTACGGTAGAGACGAACAGTTTGAGGAGTACGGTAGAGACGAACAGTTTGAGGAATACGGTAGAGACGAACAGTTTGAGGAGTACGGTAGAGACGAACAGTTTGAGGAGTACGGTAGAGACGAACAGTTTGAGGAGTACGTTAGAGACGAACAGTTTGAGGAGTACGGTAGAGACGAACAGTTTGAAGAATACGGTAGAGACGAACAGTTTGAGGGGTACGGTACAAACGAACAGTTCGAGGAGTACGGTAGAGACGAACAGTTTGAGGAGTACGGTAGAGACGAACAGTTTGAGGAATACGGTAGAGACGAACAGTTTGAGGAGTACGGTAGAGACGAACAGTTTGAGGAGTACGGTAGAGACGAACAGTTTGAGGAGTACGGTAGAGACGAACAGTTTGAGGAGTACGGTAGAGAGGAACAGTTTGAGGAGTACGGTAGAGATGAACAGTTTGAGGAGTACGGTAGAGACGAACAGTTTGAGGAATACGGTAGAGACGAACAGTTTGAGGAATACGGTTGAGACGAACAGTTTGAGGGGTACGGTAGAGACGATCAGTTTGAGGAGTACGGTAGAGACGAACAGTTTGAGGAGTACGGTAGAGACGAACAGTTTGAGGAGTACGGTAGAGACGAACAGTTTGAGGAGTACGGTAGAGACGATCAGTTTGAGGAGTACGGTAGAGACGAACAGTTTGAGGAGTACGGTAGAAACGAACAGTTTGAGGAGTACGGTAGAGATGAACAGTTTGAGGAGTACGTTAGAGACGAATAGTTTGAGGAATACGGTAGAGACGAACAGTTTGAGGAATACGGTAGAGACGAACAGTTTGAGGGGTACGGTAGAGACGAACAGTTTGAGGAGTACGGTAGAGACGAACAGTTTGAGGAATACGGTAGAGACGAACAGTTTGAGGAGTACGGTAGAGACGAACATTTTGGGGAGTACGGGTAGAGACGAACAGTTTGAGGAATACGGTAGAGACGAACAGTTTGAGGAGTACGGTAAAGACGAACAGTTTGAGGAGTACGGTAGAGACGAACAGTTTGAGAAGTACGGTAGAGACGAACAATTTGAGGAGTACGGTAGAGACGAACAGTTTGAGGAATACGGTAGAGGCGAACAGTTTCAGGGGTACGGTAGAGACAAACAGTTTGAGGAGTACGGTAGAGACGAACAGTTTGAGGAATACGGCAGAGACGAACAGTTTGAGGAGTACGGTACAGACGAACAGTTTGAGGAATACGATAGAGACTAACAGTTTGAGGAGTACGGTAGAGACGAACAGTTTGAGGAGTACGGTAGACATGAACAGTTTGAGGAGTACGGTAAAGACGAACAGTTTGAGGAATACGATAGAGACTAACAGTTTGAGGAGTACGGTAGAGACGAACAGTTTGAGGAGTACGGTAGACATGAACAGTTTGAGGAGTACGGTAAAGACGAACAGTTTGAGGAGTACGGTAGAGGCGAACAGTTTGAGGAGTACGGTAGAGACGAACAGTTTGAGGAATACGGTAGAGACGAACAGTTTGAGGAATACGGTAGAGAAGAACAATTTGAGGAGTACGGTAGAGAGGAACAGTTTGAGGAATACGGTAGAGACGATCAGTTTGAGGAGTACGGTAGAGACGAACAGATTGAGGAATACGGTAGAGACGAACAGTTTGAGGAGTACGGTAGAGACGAACAGTTTGAGAAGTACGGTAGAGACGAACAGTTTGAGGAGTACGGTAGAGACGAACAGTTTGAGGAATACGGTAGAGACGAACAGTTTGAGGAGTACGGTAGAGACGAACAGTTTGAGGAGTACGGTAGAAACGAATAGTTTGAGGAGTACGTTAGAGACGAACAGTTTGAGGAGTACGGTAGAGACGAACAGTTTGAAGAATACGGTAGAGACGAACAGTTTGAGGGGTACGGTACAAACGAACAGTTCGAGGAGTACGGTAGAGACGAACAGTTTGAGGAGTACGGTAGAGACGAACAGTTTCAGGAATACGGTAGAGACGAACAGTTTGAGAGTACGGTAGAGACGAACAGTTTGAGGAGTACGGTAGAGACGAACAGTTTGAGGAGTACGGTAGAGACGAACAGTTTGAGGAATATGGTAGAGACGAACAGATTGAGGAGTACGGTAGAGACGAAAAGTTTGAGGAATACGGTAGAGACGAACAGTTTGAGGGGTACAGTAGAGACGAACACTTTGAGGAGTACGGTAGAGACGAACAGTTTGAGGAGTACGGTAGAGACGAACAGTTTGAGAAGTACGGTAGAGACGAACAGTTTGAGGAGTACGGTAGAGACGATCAGTTTGAGGAGTACGGTAGAGACGAACAGTTTGAGGAGTACGGTAGAGACGAACAGTTTGAGGAATACGGTAGAGACGAACAGATGGAGGGGTACCGTAGAAACGAACAGTTCGAGGAGTACGGTAGAGACGAACAGTTTGAGGAGTACGGTAGAGACGAACAGTTTGAGGAATACGGTAGAGACGAACAGTTTGAGGAGTACGGTAGAGACGAACAGTTTGAGGAGTACGGTAGAGACGAACAGTTTGAGGAGTACGGTAGAGACGAACAGTTTGAGGAATACGGTAGAGACGAACAGATTGAGGAGTACGGTAGAGACGAACAGTTTGATGAATACGGTAGAGACGAACAGTTTGAGGGGTACAGTAGAGAAGAACACTTTGAGCAGTACGGTAGAGACGAACAGTTTGAGGAGTATGGTAAAGACGAACAGCTTGAGAAGTACGGTAGAGACGAACAGTTTGAGGAGTACGGTAGAGACGATCAGTTTGAGGAGTACGGTAGAGACGAACAGTTTGAGGAGTACGGTAGAGACGAACAGTTTGAGGAGTACGGTAGAGATGAACAGTTTGAGGAGTACGTTAGAGACGAACAGTTTGAGGAATACGGTAGAGACGAACAGTTTGAAGAATACGGTAGAGACGAACAGTTTGAGGGGTACGGTAGAGACGAACAGTTTGAGGAGTACGGTAGAGACGAATAGTTTGAGGAATACGGTAGAGACGAACAGTTTGAGGAGTACGGTAGAGACGAACATTTTGGGGAGTACGGTAGAGACGAACAGTTTGAGGAATACGGTAGAGACGAACAGTTTGAGGAGTACGGTAAAGACGAACAGTTTGAGGAGTACGGTAGAGACGAACAGTTTGAGGAGTACGGTAGAGACGAACAGTTTGAGGAGTACGGTAGAGACGAACAGTTTGAGGAGTACGGTAGAGAGGAACAGTTTGAGGAGTACGGTAGAGATGAACAGTTTGAGGAGTACGGTAGAGACGAACAGTTTGAGGAGTACGGTAGAGACGAACAGTTTGAGGAGTACGGTAGAGATGAACAGTTTGAGGAGTACGTTAGAGACGAATAGTTTGAGGAGTACGGTAGAGAGGAACAGTTTGAGGAGTACGGTAGAGATGAACAGTTTGAGGAGTACGGTAGAGACGAACAGTTTGAGGAATACGGTAGAGACGAACAGTTTGAGGAATACGGTTGAGACGAACAGTTTGAGGGGTACGGTAGAGACGATCAGTTTGAGGAGTACGGTAGAGACGAACAGTTTGAGGAGTACGGTAGAGACGAACAGTTTGAGGAGTACGGTAGAGACGAACAGTTTGAGGAGTACGGTAGAGACGATCAGTTTGAGGAGTACGGTAGAGACGAACAGTTTGAGGAGTACGGTAGAGACGAACAGTTTGAGGAGTACGGTAGAGATGAACAGTTTGAGGAGTACGTTAGAGACGAATAGTTTGAGGAATACGGTAGAGACGAACAGTTTGAGGAATACGGTAGAGACGAACAGTTTGAGGGGTACGGTAGAGACGAACAGTTTGAGGAGTACGGTAGAGACGAACAGTTTGAGGAATACGGTAGAGACGAACAGTTTGAGGAGTACGGTAGAGACGAACAGTTTGAGGAGTACGGTAGAAACGAACAGTTCGAGGAGTACGGTAGAGACGAACAGTTTGAGGAGTACGGTAGAGACGAACAGTTTTAGGAATACGGTAGAGACGAACAGTTTGAGGAATACGGTATAGACGAACAGTTTGAGGAGTACGGTAGAGACGAACAGTTTGAGGAATACGGTAGAGACGAACAGTTTGAGGGGTACGGTAGAAACGAACAGTTCGAGGAGTACGGTAGAGACGAACAGTTTGACGAATACGTTATAGACGAACAGTTTGAGGAGTACGGTATAGACGAACAGTTTGAGGAGTACGGTAGAGACGAACAGTTTGAGGAGTACGGTAGAGACGAACAGTTTGTGGAATACGGTAGAGACGAACAGTTTGAGGAATACGGTAGAGACGAACAGTTTGAGGAATACGGTAGAGAAGAACAATTTGAGGAGTACGGTAGAGAGGAACAGTTTGAGGAATACGGTAGAGATGAACAGTTTCAGGAGTACGGTAGAGACGAACAGTTTCAGGAGTACTTTAGAGACGATCAGTTTGAGGAGTACGTTAGAGACGAACAGTTTGAGGAATACGGTAGAGACGAACAGCTTAATAGTACGGTAGAGACGAACAGTTTGAGAAGTACGGTAGAGACGAACAGTTTGAGGAGTACGGTAGAGACGAACAGTTTGAGGAGTACGGTAGAGACGAACAGTTTGAGGAGTATGGTAGAGACGAACAGTTTGAGGAGTACGGTAGAAACGAACAGTTTGAGGAATACGGTAGAGACGAACAGTTTGAGGAGTACGGTAGAGACGAACAGTTTGAGAAGTACGGTAGAGACGAACAGTTTGAGGAATACGGTATAGACGAACAGTTTGAGGAGTACGGTAGAGACGAACAGTTTGAGAAGTACGGTAGAGACGAACAGTTTGAGGAATACGGTAGAGACGAACAATTTGAGGAGTACGGTAGAGACGAACAGTTTGAGGAATACGGTAGAGACGAACAGTTTGAGGAGTACGGTAGAGACGAACATTTTGGGGAGTACGGTAGAGACGAACAGTTTGAGGAATACGGTAGAGACGAACAGTTTGAGGAGTACGGTAAAGACGAACAGTTTGAGGAGTACGGTAGAGACGAACAGTTTGAGAAGTACGGTAGAGACGAACAATTTGAGGAGTACGGTAGAGACGAACAGTTTGAGGAATACGGTAGAGGCGAACAGTTTCAGGGGTACGGTAGAGACAAACAGTTAGAGGAGTACGGTAGAGACGAACAGTTTGAGGAATACGGCAGAGACGAACAGTTTGAGGAGTACGGTACAGACGAACAGTTTGAGGAATACGATAGAGACTAACAGTTTGAGAAGTACGGTAGAGACGAACAGTTTGAGGAGTACGGTAGACATGAACAGTTTGAGGAGTACGGTAAAGACGAACAGTTTGAGAAGTACGGTAGAGGCGAACAGTTTGAGGAGTACGGTAGAGACGAACAGTTTGAGGAATACGGTAGAGACGAACAGTTTGAGGAATACGGTAGAGAAGAACAATTTGAGGAGTACCGTAGAGAGGAACAGTTTGAGGAATACGGTAGAGACGATCAGTTTGAGGAGTACGGTAGAGACGAACAGATTGAGGAATACGGTAGAGACGAACAGTTTGAGGAGTACGGTAGAGACGAACAGTTTGAGAAGTACGGTAGAGACGAACAGTTTGAGGAGTACGGTAGAGACGAACAGTTTGAGGAATACGGTAGAGACGAACAGTTTGAGGAGTACGGTAGAGACGAACAGTTTGAGGAGTACGGTAGAGACGAACAGTTTGAGGAGTACGTTAGAGACGAACAGTTTGAGGAGTACGGTAGAGACGAACAGTTTGAAGAATACGGTAGAGACGAACAGTTTGAGGGGTACGGTACAAACGAACAGTTCGAGGAGTACGGTAGAGACGAACAGTTTGAGGAGTACGGTAGAGACGAACAGTTTGAGGAATACGGTAGAGACGAACAGTTTGAGGAGTACGGTAGAGACGAACAGTTTGAGGAGTACGGTAGAGACGAACAGTTTGAGGAGTACGGTAGAGACGAACAGTTTGAGGAGTACGGTAGAGACGAACAGTTTGAGGAGTACGGTAGAGAGGAACAGTTTGAGGAGTACGGTAGAGATGAACAGTTTGAGGAGTACGGTAGAGACGAACAGTTTGAGGAATACGGTAGAGACGAACAGTTTGAGGAATACGGTTGAGACGAACAGTTTGAGGGGTACGGTAGAGACGATCAGTTTGAGGAGTACGGTAGAGACGAACAGTTTGAGGAGTACGGTAGAGACGAACAGTTTGAGGAGTACGGTAGAGACGAACAGTTTGAGGAGTACGGTAGAGACGATCAGTTTGAGGAGTACGGTAGAGACGAACAGTTTGAGGAGTACGGTAGAAACGAACAGTTTGAGGAGTACGGTAGAGATGAACAGTTTGAGGAGTACGTTAGAGACGAAAAGTTTGAGGAATACGGTAGAGACGAACAGTTTGAGGAATACGGTAGAGACGAACAGTTTGAGGGGTACGGTAGAGACGAACAGTTTGAGGAGTACGGTAGAGACGAACAGTTTGAGGAATACGGTAGAGACGAACAGTTTGAGGAGTACGGTAGAGACGAACATTTTGGGGAGTACGGGTAGAGACAAACAGTTTGAGGAATACGGTAGAGACGAACAGTTTGAGGAGTACGGTAAAGACGAACAGTTTGAGGAGTACGGTAGAGACGAACAGTTTGAGAAGTACGGTAGAGACGAACAATTTGAGGAGTACGGTAGAGACGAACAGTTTGAGGAATACGGTAGAGGCGAACAGTTTCAGGGGTACGGTAGAGACAAACAGTTTGAGGAGTACGGTAGAGACGAACAGTTTGAGGAATACGGCAGAGACGAACAGTTTGAGGAGTACGGTACAGACGAACAGTTTGAGGAATACGATAGAGACTAACAGTTTGAGGAGTACGGTAGAGACGAACAGTTTGAGGAGTACGGTAGACATGAACAGTTTGAGGAGTACGGTAAAGACGAACAGTTTGAGGAATACGATAGAGACTAACAGTTTGAGGAGTACGGTAGAGACGAACAGTTTGAGGAGTACGGTAGACATGAACAGTTTGAGGAGTACGGTAAAGACGAACAGTTTGAGGAGTACGGTAGAGGCGAACAGTTTGAGGAGTACGGTAGAGACGAACAGTTTGAGGAATACGGTAGAGACGAACAGTTTGAGGAATACGGTAGAGAAGAACAATTTGAGGAGTACGGTAGAGAGGAACAGTTTGAGGAATACGGTAGAGACGATCAGTTTGAGGAGTACGGTAGAGACGAACAGATTGAGGAATACGGTAGAGACGAACAGTTTGAGGAGTACGGTAGAGACGAACAGTTTGAGAAGTACGGTAGAGACGAACAGTTTGAGGAGTACGGTAGAGACGAACAGTTTGAGGAATACGGTAGAGACGAACAGTTTGAGGAGTACGGTAGAGACGAACAGTTTGAGGAGTACGGTAGAAACGAATAGTTTGAGGAGTACGTTAGAGACGAACAGTTTGAGGAGTACGGTAGAGACGAACAGTTTGAAGAATACGGTAGAGACGAACAGTTTGAGGGGTACGGTACAAACGAACAGTTCGAGGAGTACGGTAGAGACGAACAGTTTGAGGAGTACGGTAGAGACGAACAGTTTGAGGAATACGGTAGAGACGAACAGTTTGAGAGTACGGTAGAGACGAACAGTTTGAGGAGTACGGTAGAGACGAACAGTTTGAGGAGTACGGTAGAGACGAACAGTTTGAGGAATATGGTAGAGACGAACAGATTGAGGAGTACGGTAGAGACGAAAAGTTTGAGGAATACGGTAGAGACGAACAGTTTGAGGGGTACAGTAGAGACGAACACTTTGAGGAGTACGGTAGAGACGAACAGTTTGAGGAGTACGGTAGAGACGAACAGTTTGAGAAGTACGGTAGAGACGAACAGTTTGAGGAGTACGGTAGAGACGATCAGTTTGAGGAGTACGGTAGAGACGAACAGTTTGAGGAGTACGGTAGAGACGAACAGTTTGAGGAATACGGTAGAGACGAACAGATGGAGGGGTACCGTAGAAACGAACAGTTCGAGGAGTACGGTAGAGACGAACAGTTTGAGGAGTACGGTAGAGACGAACAGTTTGAGGAATACGGTAGAGACGAACAGTTTGAGGAGTACGGTAGAGACGAACAGTTTGAGGAGTACGGTAGAGACGAACAGTTTGAGGAGTACGGTAGAGACGAACAGTTTGAGGAATACGGTAGAGACGAACAGATTGAGGAGTACGGTAGAGACGAACAGTTTGATGAATACGGTAGAGACGAACAGTTTGAGGGGTACAGTAGGGAAGAACACTTTGAGCAGTACGGTAGAGACGAACAGTTTGAGGAGTATGGTAAAGACGAACAGCTTGAGAAGTACGGTAGAGACGAACAGTTTGAGGAGTACGGTAGAGACGATCAGTTTGAGGAGTACGGTAGAGACGAACAGTTTGAGGAGTACGGTAGAGACGAACAGTTTGAGGAGTACGGTAGAGATGAACAGTTTGAGGAGTACGTTAGAGACGAACAGTTTGAGGAATACGGTAGAGACGAACAGTTTGAAGAATACGGTAGAGACGAACAGTTTGAGGGGTACGGTAGAGACGAACAGTTTGAGGAGTACGGTAGAGACGAATAGTTTGAGGAATACGGTAGAGACGAACAGTTTGAGGAGTACGGTAGAGACGAACATTTTGGGGAGTACGGTAGAGACGAACAGTTTGAGGAATACGGTAGAGACGAACAGTTTGAGGAGTACGGTAAAGACGAACAGTTTGAGGAGTACGGTAGAGACGAACAGTTTGAGGAGTACGGTAGAGACGAACAGTTTGAGGAGTACGGTAGAGACGAACAGTTTGAGGAGTACGGTAGAGAGGAACAGTTTGAGGAGTACGGTAGAGATGAACAGTTTGAGGAGTACGGTAGAGACGAACAGTTTGAGGAGTACGGTAGAGACGAACAGTTTGAGGAGTACGGTAGAGATGAACAGTTTGAGGAGTACGTTAGAGACGAATAGTTTGAGGAGTACGGTAGAGAGGAACAGTTTGAGGAGTACGGTAGAGATGAACAGTTTGAGGAGTACGGTAGAGACGAACAGTTTGAGGAATACGGTAGAGACGAACAGTTTGAGGAATACGGTTGAGACGAACAGTTTGAGGGGTACGGTAGAGACGATCAGTTTGAGGAGTACGGTAGAGACGAACAGTTTGAGGAGTACGGTAGAGACGAACAGTTTGAGGAGTACGGTAGAGACGAACAGTTTGAGGAGTACGGTAGAGACGATCAGTTTGAGGAGTACGGTAGAGACGAACAGTTTGAGGAGTACGGTAGAGACGAACAGTTTGAGGAGTACGGTAGAGATGAACAGTTTGAGGAGTACGTTAGAGACGAATAGTTTGAGGAATACGGTAGAGACGAACAGTTTGAGGAATACGGTAGAGACGAACAGTTTGAGGGGTACGGTAGAGACGAACAGTTTGAGGAGTACGGTAGAGACGAACAGTTTGAGGAATACGGTAGAGACGAACAGTTTGAGGAGTACGGTAGAGACGAACATTTTGAGGAGTACGGGAAGAGACGAACAGTTTGAGGAATACGGTAGAGACGAACAGTTTGAGGAGTACGGTAAAGACGAACAGTTTGAGGAGTACGGTAGAGACGAACAGTTTGAGAAGTACGGTAGAGACGAACAATTTGAAGAGTACGGTAGAGACGAACAGTTTGAGGAATACGGTAGAGGCGAACAGTTTCAGGGGTACGGTAGAGACAAACAGTTAGAGGAGTACGGTAGAGACGAACAGTTTGAGGAATACGGCAGAGATGAACAGTTTGAGGAGTACGGTACAGACGAACAGTTTGAGGAATACGATAGAGACTAACAGTTTGAGGAGTACGGTAGAGACGAACAGTTTGAGGAGTACGGTAGACATGAACAGTTTGAGGAGTACGGTAAAGACGAACAGTTTGAGGAGTACGGTAGAGGCGAACAGTTTGAGGAGTACGGTAGAGACGAACAGTTTGAGGAATACGGTAGAGACGAACAGTTTGAGGAATACGGTAGAGAAGAACAATTTGAGGAGTACGGTAGAGAGGAACAGTTTGAGGAATACGGTAGAGACGATCAGTTTGAGGAGTACGGTAGAGACGAACAGATTGAGGAATACGGTAGAGACGAACAGTTTGAGGAGTACGGTAGAGACGAACAGTTTGAGAAGTACGGTAGAGACGAACAGTTTGAGGAGTACGGTAGAGACGAACAGTTTGAGGAATACGGTAGAGACGAACAGTTTGAGGAGTACGGTAGAGACGAACAGTTTGAGGAGTACGGTAGAAACGAATAGTTTGAGGAGTACGTTAGAGACGAACAGTTTGAGGAGTACGGTAGAGACGAACAGTTTGAAGAATACGGTAGAGACGAACAGTTTGAGGGGTACGGTACAAACGAACAGTTCGAGGAGTACGGTAGAGACGAACAGTTTGAGGAGTACGGTAGAGACGAACAGTTTGAGGAATACGGTAGAGACGAACAGTTTGAGGAATATGGTAGAGACGAACAGATTGAGGAGTACGGTAGAGACGAAAAGTTTGAGGAATACGGTAGAGACGAACAGTTTGAGGGGTACAGTAGAGACGAACACTTTGAGGAGTACGGTAGAGACGAACAGTTTGAGGAGTACGGTAGAGACGAACAGTTTGAGAAGTACGGTAGAGACGAACAGTTTGAGGAGTACGGTAGAGACGAACAGTTTGAGGAGTACGGTAGAGACGAACAGTTTGAGGAGTACGGTAGAGACGAACAGTTTGAGGAATACGGTAGAGACGAACAGATGGAGGGGTACCGTAGAAACGAACAGTTCGAGGAGTACGGTAGAGACGAACAGTTTGAGGAGTACGGTAGAGACGAACAGTTTGAGGAATACGGTAGAGACGAACAGTTTGAGGAGTACGGTAGAGACGAACAGTTTGAGGAGTACGGTAGAGACGAACAGTTTGAGGAGTACGGTAGAGACGAACAGTTTGAGGAATACGGTAGAGACGAACAGATTGAGGAGTACGGTAGAGACGAACAGTTTGAGGAATACGGTAGAGACGAACAGTTTGAGGGGTACAGTAGAGAAGAACACTTTGAGCAGTACGGTAGAAACGAACAGTTTGAGGAGTATGGTAAAGACGAACAGCTTGAGAAGTACGGTAGAGACGAACAGTTTGAGGAGTACGGTAGAGACGATCAGTTTGAGGAGTACGGTAGAGACGAACAGTTTGAGGAGTACGGTAGAGACGAACAGTTTGAGGAGTACGGTAGAGATGAACAGTTTGAGGAGTACGTTAGAGACGAACAGTTTGAGGAATACGGTAGAGACGAACAGTTTGAGGAATACGGTAGAGACGAACAGTTTGAGGGGTACGGTAGAGACGAACAGTTTGAGGAGTACGGTAGAGACGAATAGTTTGAGGAATACGGTAGAGACGAACAGTTTGAGGAGTACGGTAGAGACGAACATTTTGGGGAGTACGGTAGAGACGAACAGTTTGAGGAATACGGTAGAGACGAACAGTTTGAGGAGTACGGTAAAGACGAACAGTTTGAGGAATACGGTAGAGACGAACAGTTTGAGAAGTACGGTAGAGACGAACAATTTGAGGAGTACGGTAGAGACGAACAGTTTGAGGAATACGGTAGAGGCGAACAGTTTCAGGGGTACGGTAGAGACAAACAGTTAGAGGAGTACGGTAGAGACGAACAGTTTGAGGAATACGGCAGAGACGAACAGTTTGAGGAGTACGGTACAGACGAACAGTTTGAGGAATACGATAGAGACTAACAGTTTGAGGAGTACGGTAGAGACGAACAGTTTGAGGAGTACGGTAGACATGAACAGTTTGAGGAGTACGGTAAAGACGAACAGTTTGAGGAGTACGGTAGAGGCGAACAGTTTGAGGAGTACGGTAGAGACGAACAATTTGAGGAATACGGTAGAGACGAACAGTTTGAGGAATACGGTAGAGAAGAACAATTTGAGGAGTACGGTAGAGAGGAACAGTTTGAGGAATACGGTAGAGACGATCAGTTTGAGGAGTACGGTAGAGACGAACAGATTGAGGAATACGGTAGAGACGAACAGTTTGAGGAGTACGGTAGAGACGAACAGTTTGAGAAGTACGGTAGAGACGAACAGTTTGAGGAGTACGGTAGAGACGAACAGTTTGAGGAATACGGTAGAGACGAACAGTTTGAGGAGTACGGTAGAGACGAACAGTTTGAGGAGTACGGTAGAGACGAACAGTTTGAGGAGTACGTTAGAGACGAACAGTTTGAGGAGTACGGTAGAGACGAACAGTTTGAGGAATACGGTAGAGACGAACAGTTTGAGGGGTACGGTACAAACGAACAGTTCGAGGAGTACGGTAGAGACGAACAGTTTGAGGAGTACGGTAGAGACGAACAGTTTGAGGAATACGGTAGAGACGAACAGTTTGAGGAGTACGGTAGAGACGAACAGCTTGAGGAGTACGGTAGAGACGAACAGTTTGAGGAGTACGGTAGAGACGAACAGTTTGAGGAATATGGTAGAGACGAACAGATTGAGGAGTACGGTAGAGACGAACAGTTTGAGGAGTACGGTACAGACGAACAGTTTGAGGGGTACAGTAGAGACGAACACTTTGAGGAGTACGGTAGAGACGAACAGTTTGAGGAGTACGGTAGAGACGAACAGTTTGAGAAGTACGGTAGAGACGAACAGTTTGAGGAGTACGGTAGAGACGATCAGTTTGAGGAGTACGGTAGAGACGAACAGTTTGAGGAGTACGGTAGAGACGAACAGTTTGAGGAATACGGTAGAGACGAACAGTTTGAGGAATACGGTAGAAAAGAACACTTTGAGGAGTACGGTAGAGACGAACAGTTTGAGGAGTACGGTAGAGACGAACAGTTTGAGAAGTACGGTAGAGACGATCAGTTTGAGGAGTACGGTAGAGACGAACAGTTTCAGGAGTACTTTAGAAATGATCAGTTTGAGGAGTACGGTAGAGACGAACAGTTTGAGGAATACGGTAGAGACGAACAGCTTAAAAGTACGGTAGGGACGAACAGTTTGAGGAGTACGGTAGAGACGAACAGCTTGAGGAATACGGTAGAGACGAACAGTTTGAGGAGTACGGTAGAGACGAACAGTTTAAGGAGTATGGTAGAGACGAACAGTTTGAGGAGTACGTTAGAGACGAACTGTTTGAGGAGTACGGTAGAGACGAACAGTTTGAGGAATACGGTAGAGACGAACAGTTTGAGGGATACGATAGAAATGAACAGTTTGAGGAGTACGGTAGAGACGAACAGTTTGAGGAGTACGGTAGAGACGAACAGTTTTGGGAATACGGTAGAGACGAACAGTTTGAGGAATACGGTATAGACGAACAGTTTGAGCAGTACGGTAGAGACGAACAGTTTGAGGAGTACGGTAGAGACGAACAGTTTGAGGAGTACGGTAGAGACGAACAGTTTGAGGGGTACGATAGAGACGAACAGTTTGAGGAATACGGTAGAGACGAACAGATTGAGGAGTACGGTAGAGACGAACAGTTTGAGGAATACGGTAGAGACGAACAGTTTGAGAAGTACGGTAGAGACGAACACTTTGAGGAGTACGGTAGAGACGAACAGTTTGAGGAGTACGATAGTGACGAACAGTTTGAGGAATACGGTAGAGACGAACAGTTTGAGGAATACGGTAGAGACGAACAGTTTGAGGAGTACGGTAGAGACGAAGAGTTTTAGGAGTACGGTAGAGACGAACAGTTTGAGGAATACGGTAGAGGCGAACAATTTCAGGAGTTCGGTAGAGACGAATTGTTTGAGGAGTACGGTAGAGACGAACAGTTTGAGGAGTACGGTAGAGACGAACAGTTTGAGGAGTACGGTAGAGACGAACAGTTTGAGGGGTACGGTAGAAACGAACAGTTCGAGGAGTACGGTAGAGACGAACAGTTTGAGGAATACGGTATAGACGAACAGTTTGAGGAGTAAGGTAGAGACGAAAAGTTTGAGGAGTACGGTAGAGACGAACAGTTTGAGGAGTACGGTAGAGACGAACAGTTTGAGGATTACGGTAGAGACGAACAGATTGAGGAGTACGGTAGAGACGAACAGTTTGAGGAATACGGTAGAGACGAACAGTTTGAGGGGTACAGTAGAGAAGAACACTTTGAGGAGTACGGTAGAGACGAACAGTTTGAGGAGTATGGTAAAGACGAACAGTTTGAGAAGTACGGTAGAGACGAACAGTTTGAGGAGTACGGTAGAGACGATCAGTTTGAGGAGTACGGTAGAGACGAACAGTTTGAGGAGTACGGTAGAGACGAACAGTTTGAGGAATACGGTAGATACGAACAGTTTGAGGAATACGGTAGAGAAGAACAATTTGAGGAGTACGGTAGAGAGGAACAGTTTGAGGAATACGGTAGAGATGAACAGTTTGAGGAGTACGGTAGAGACGAACAGTGTGAGGAGTACGGTAGAGACGAACAGCTTGAGGAGTACGTTAGAGACGAACAGTTTGAGGAATACGGTAGAGACGAACAGATTGAGGAGTACGGTAGAGACGAACAGTTTGAGGAATACGGTAGAGACGAACAGTTTGAGGGGTACGGTAGAGACGAACACTTTGAGGAGTACGGTAGAGACGAACAGATTGAGGAGTACGATAGTGACGAACAGTTTGAGGAATACTGTAGAGACGAACAGTTTGAGGAATACGGTAGAGACGAACAGTTTGAGGAGTACGGTAGAGACGAAGAGTTTGAGGAGTACGGTAGAGACGAACAGTTTGAGGAGTATGGTAGAGACGAACAGTTTGAGGAATACGGTAGAAACGAACAGATTGAGGAGTACGGTAGAGACGAACAGTTTGAGGAATACGGTAGAGACGAAGAGTTTGAGGAATACGCTAGAGGCGAACAATTTCAGGAGTACGGTAGAGACGAATTGTTTGAGGAGTACGGTAGAGACGAACAGTTTGAGGAGTACGGTAGAGACGAACAGTTTGAGGTGTACGTTAGAGACGAACAGTTTGAGGAGTACGGTAGAGACGAACAGTTTGTGGAATACGGTAGAGACGAACAGTTTGAGGGGTACGGTAGAAACGAACAGTTCGAGGAGTACGGTAGAGACGAACAGTGTGAGGAATACGCTATAGACGAACAGTTTGAGGAGTACGGTAGAGACGAACAGTTTGAGGAGTACGGTAGAGACGAACAGTTTGAGGAGTACGGTAGAGACGAACAGTTTGAGGAATACGGTAGAGACGAACAGTTTGAGGAATACGGTAGAGACGAACAGCTTAATAGTACGGTAGAGACGAACAGTTTGAGAAGTACGGTAGAGACGAACAGTTTGAGGAGTACGGTAGAGACGAACAGTTTGAGGAGTACGGTAGAGACGAACAGTTTGAGGATTACGGTAGAGACGAACAGTTTGAGGAGTATGGTAGAGACGAACAGTTTGAGGAGTACGTTAGAGACGAACTCTTTGAGGAGTACGGTAGAGACGAACAGTTTGAGGAATACGGTAGAGACGAACAGTTTGAGGAGTACGGTAGAGACGAACAGTTTTAGGAATACGGTAGAGACGAACAGTTTGAGGAGTAAGGTAGAGACGAACAGTTTGAGGAGTACGGTAGAGACGAACAGATTGAGGAGTACGGTAGAGACGAACAGTTTGAGGAATAGGTAGAGACGAACAGTTTGAGGAATACGGTAGAGACGAACAGTTTGAGGAGTACGGTAGAGACGAAGAGTTTGAGGAGTACGGTAGAGACGAACAGTTTGAGGAATACGGTAGAGGCGAACAGTTTGAGGAGTATGGTAGAGACGAACAGTTTGAGGAGTACGGTAGAGACGAACAGTTTGAGGAATACGGTAGAGACGAACAGTTTGAGGGGTACGGTAGAAACGAACAGTTCGAGGAGTACGGTAGAGACGAACAGTTTGAGGAGTACGGTTGAGACGAACAGTTTGAGGAGTATGGTAGAGACGAACAGTTTGAGGAGTACGGTAGAGACGAACAGTTTGAGGAATACGGTAGAGACGAACAGTTTGAGGAGTACGGTAGAGACGAACAGTTTGAGAAGTACGGTAGAGACGAACAGTTTGAGGAATACGGTAGAGACGAACAGTTTGAGGAGTACGGTAGAGACGAACAGTTTGAGAAGCACGGTAGAGACGAACAGTTTGAGGAATACGGTAGAGACGAACAATTTGAGGAGTACGGTAGAGACGAACAGTTTGAGGAATACGGTAGAGACGAACAGTTTGAGGGGTACGGTAGAAATGAACAGTTTGAGGAGTACGGTAGAGACGAACAGTTTGAGGAGTACGGTAGAGACGAACAGTTTTAGGAATACGGTAGAGACGAACAGTTTGAGGAATACGGTATAGACGAACAGTTTGAGGAGTACGGTAGAGACGAACAGTTTGAGGAGTACGGTAGAGACGAACAGTTTGAGGAGTACGGTAGAGACGAACAGTTTGAGGAATGCGGTAGAGTCGAACAGATTGAGGAGTACGGTAGAGATGAACAGTTTGAGGAATGCGTAGAGACGAACAGTTTGAGGAATACGGTAGAGACGAACAGTTTGAGGAGGACGGTAGAGACGAAGAGTTTGAGGAGTACGGTAGAGACGAACAGTTTGAGGAATACGGTAGAGGCGAACAATTTCAGGAGTACGGTAGAGACGAATTGTTTGAGGAGTACGGTAGAGACGAACAGTTTGAGGAGTACGGTAGAGACGAACAGTTTGAGGAGTATGGTAGAGACGAACAGTTTGAGGAGTACGGTAGAGACGAACATTTTAGGAATACGGTAGAGACGAACAGTTTGAGGGGTACGGTAGAAACGAACAGTTCGAGGAGTACGGTAGAGACGAACAGTTTGAGGAGTACGGTAGAGACGAACAGTTTGAGGAGTATGGTAGAGACGAACAGTTTGAGGAGTATGGTAGAGACGAACAGTTTGAGGAATACGGTAGAGACGAACAGTTTGAGGAATACGGTAGAGACGAACAGTTTGAGAAGTACGGTAGAGACGAACAGTTTGAGGAATACATTAGAGACGAACAGTTTGAGGAGTACGGTAGAGACGAACAGTTTGAGAAGTACGGTAGAGACGAACTGTTTGAGGAATACGGTAGAGACGAACAATTTGAGGAGTACGGTAGAGACGAAAAGTTTGAGGAATACGGTAGAGGCGAACAATTTCAGGAGTACGGTAGAGACGAACAGTTTGAGGAGTACGGTAGAGACGAACAGTTTGAGGAGTACGGTAGAGACGAACAGTTTGAGGAATACGGTAGAGACGAACAGTTTGAGGAGTACGGTAGAGACGAACAGTTTGAGGAATACGGTAGAGACTAACAGTTTGAGGAGTACGGTAGAGACGAACAGTTTGAGGATTACGGTAGACATGAACAGTTTGATGAGTACGGTAAAGACGAACAGCTTGAGGAGTACGGTAGAGACGAACAGTTTGAGGAGTACGGTAGAGACGAACAGTTTGAGGAATACGGTAGAGACGAACAGTTTGAGGAGTACGGTAGAGACGGTCAGTTTGAGGAGTACGGTAGAGACGAACAATTTGAGGAGTACGGTAGAGAGGAACAGTTTGAGGAATACGGTAGAGATGAACAGTTTCAGGAGTACGGTAGAGACGAACAGTTTGAGGAGTACTGTAGAGACGATCAGTTTGAGGAGTACGGTAGAGAAGAACAGTTTGAGGGGTACGGTAGAGACGAACAGTTTGAGGAGTACGGTAGAGACGAACAGTTTGAGGAATACGGTAGAGACGAACAGTTTGAGGAGTACGGTAAAGACGAACAGTTTGAGGAATACGGTAGAGACGAACAATTTGAGGAGTACGGTAGAGACGAACAGTTTGAGGAATACGGTAGAGGCGAACAGTTTCAGGGGTACGGTAGAGACAAACAGTTAGAGGAGTACGGTAGAGACGAACAGTTTGAGGAATACGGCAGAGACGAACAGTTTGAGGAGTACGGTACAGACGAACAGTTTGAGGAATACGATAGAGACTAACAGTTTGAGGAGTACGGTAGAGACGAACAGTTTGAGGAGTACGGTAAACATGAACAGTTTGAGGAGTACGGTAAAGACGAACAGTTTGAGGAGTACGGTAGAGGCGAACAGTTTGAGGAGTACGGTAGAGACGAACAGTTTGAGGAATACGGTAGAGACGAACAGTTTGAGGAATACGGTAGAGAAGAACAATTTGAGGAGTACGGTAGAGAGGAACAGTTTGAGGAATACGGTAGAGACGATCAGTTTGAGGAGTACGGTAGAGACGAACAGATTGAGGAATACGGTAGAGACGAACAGTTTGAGGAGTACGGTAGAGACGAACAGTTTGAGGAGTACGGTAGAGACGAACAGTTTGAGGAGTACGGTAGAGACGAACAGTTTGAGGAGTACGGTAGAGATGAACAGTTTGAGGAGTACGGTAGAGACGAACAGTTTGAGGAGTACGGTAGAGACGAACAGTTTGAGGAGTACGGTAGAGACGAACAGTTTGAGGAGTACGTTAGAGACGAAAAGTTTGAGGAGTACGGTAGAGACGAACAGTTTGAAGAATACGGTAGAGACGAACAGTTTGAGGGGTACGGTACAAACGAACAGTTCGAGGAGTACGGTAGAGACGAACAATTTGAGGAGTACGGTAGAGACGAACAGTTTGAGGAATACGGTAGAGACGAACAGTTTGAGGAGTACGGTAGAGACGAACAGTTTGAGGAGTACGGTAGAGACGAACAGCTTGAGGAGTACGGTAGAGACGAACAGTTTGAGGAGTACGGTAGAGACGAACAGTTTGAGGAGTACGGTAGAGACGAACAGTTTGAGGAGTACGGTAGAGATGAACAGTTTGAGGAGTACGGTAGAGACGAACAGTTTGAGGAATACGGTAGAGACGAACAGTTTGAGGAATACGGTAGAGACGAACAGTTTGAGGGGTACGGTAGAGACGATCAGTTTGAGGAGTACGGTAGAGACGAACAGTTTGAGGAGTACGGTAGAGACGAACAGTTTGAGGAGTACGGTAGAGACGAACAGTTTGAGGAGTAGGGTAGAGACGATCAGTTTGAGGAGTACGGTAGAGACGAACAGTTTGAGGAGTACGGTAGAGACGAACAGTTTGAGGAGTACGGTAGAAACGAACAGTTCGAGGAGTACGGTAGAGACGAACAGTTTGAGGAGTACGGTAGAGACGAACAGTTTGAGGAATACGGTAGAGACGAACAGTTTGAGGAATACGGTATAGACGAACAGTTTGAGGAGTACGGTAGAGACGAACAGTTTGAGGAATACGGTAGAGACGAACAGTTTGAGGGGTACGGTAGAAACGAACAGTTCGAGGAGTACGGTAGAGACGAACAGTTTGACGAATACGTTATAGACGAACAGTTTGAGGAGTACGTATAGACGAACAGTTTGAGGAGTACGGTAGAGACGAACAGTTTGAGGAGTACGGTAGAGACGAACAGTTTGTGGAATACGGTAGAGACGAACAGTTTGAGGAATACGGTAGAGACGAACAGTTTGAGGAATACGGTAGAGAAGAACAATTTGAGGAGTACGGTAGAGAGGAACAGTTTGAGGAATACGGTAGAGATGAACAGTTTCAGGAGTACGGTAGAGACGAACAGTTTCAGGAGTACTTTAGAGACGATCAGTTTGAGGAGTACGGTAGAGACGAACAGTTTGAGGAATACGGTAGAGACGAACAGCTTAATAGTACGGTAGAGACGAACAGTTTGAGAAGTACGGTAGAGACGAACAGTTTGAGGAGTACGGTAGAGACGAACAGTTTGAGGAGTACGGTAGAGACGAACAGTTTGAGGAGTATGGTAGAGACGAACAGTTTGAGGAGTACGGTAGAAACGAACTGTTTGAGGAATACGGTAGAGACGAACAGTTTGAGGAGTACGGTAGAGACGAACAGTTTGAGAAGTACGGTAGAGACGAACAGTTTGAGGAATACGGTATAGACGAACAGTTTGAGGAGTACGGTAGAGACGAACAGTTTGAGAAGTACGGTAGAGACGAACAGTTTGAGGAATACGGTAGAGACGAACAATTTGAGGAGTACGGTAGAGACGAACAGTTTGAGGAATACGGTAGAGACGAACAGTTTGAGGAGTACGGTAGGGACGAACATTTTGGGGAGTACGGTAGAGACGAACAGTTTGAGGAATACGGTAGAGACGAACAGTTTGAGGAGTACGGTAAAGACGAACAGTTTGAGGAGTACGGTAGAGACGAACAGTTTGAGAAGTACGGTAGAGACGAACAATTTGAGGAGTACGGTAGAGACGAACAGTTTGAGGAATACGGTAGAGGCGAACAGTTTCAGGGGTACGGTAGAGACAAACAGTTAGAGGAGTACGGTAGAGACGAACAGTTTGAGGAATACGGCAGAGACGAACAGTTTGAGGAGTACGGTACAGACGAACAGTTTGAGGAATACGATAGAGACTAACAGTTTGAGAAGTACGGTAGAGACGAACAGTTTGAGGAGTACGGTAGACATGAACAGTTTGAGGAGTACGGTAAAGACGAACAGTTTGAGAAGTACGGTAGAGGCGAACAGTTTGAGGAGTACGGTAGAGACGAACAGTTTGAGGAATACGGTAGAGACGAACAGTTTGAGGAATACGGTAGAGAAGAACAATTTGAGGAGTACGGTAGAGAGGAACAGTTTGAGGAATACGGTAGAGACGATCAGTTTGAGGAGTACGGTAGAGACGAACAGATTGAGGAATACGGTAGAGACGAACAGTTTGAGGAGTACGGTAGAGACGAACAGTTTGAGAAGTACGGTAGAGACGAACAGTTTGAGGAGTACGGTAGAGACGAACAGTTTGAGGAATACGGTAGAGACGAACAGTTTGAGGAGTACGGTAGAGACGAACAGTTTGAGGAGTACGGTAGAGACGAACAGTTTGAGGAGTACGTTAGAGACGAACAGTTTGAGGAATACGGTAGAGACGAACAGTTTGAAGAATACGGTAGAGACGAAAAGTTTGAGGGGTACGGTACAAACGAACAGTTCGAGGAGTACGGTAGAGACGAACAGTTTGAGGAGTACGGTAGAGACGAACAGTTTGAGGAATACGGTAGAGACGAACAGTTTGAGGAGTACGGTAGAGACGAACAGTTTGAGGAGTACGGTAGAGACGAACAGTTTGAGGAGTACGGTAGAGACGAACAGTTTGAGGAGTACGGTAGAGACGAACAGTTTGAGGAGTACGGTAGAGAGGAACAGTTTGAGGAGTACGGTAGAGACGAATAGTTTGAGGAATACGGTAGAGACGAACAGTTTGAGGAATACGGTAGAGACGAACAGTTTGAGGGGTACGGTAGAGACGAACAGTTTAAGGAGTACGGTAGAGACGAACAGTTTGAGGAATACGGTAGAGACGAACAGTTTGAGGAGTACGGTAGAGACGAACATTTTGGGGAGTACGGGTAGAGACGAACAGTTTGAGGAATACGGTAGAGACGAACAGTTTGAGGAGTACGGTAAAGACGAACAGTTTGAGGAGTACGGTAGAGACGAACAGTTTGAGAAGTACGGTAGAGACGAACAATTTGAGGAGTACGGTAGAGACGAACAGTTTGAGGAATACGGTAGAGGCGTACAGTTTCAGGGGTACGGTAGAGACAAACAGTTAGAGGAGTACGGTAGAGACGAACAGTTTGAGGAATACGGCAGAGACGAACAGTTTGAGGAGTACGGTACAGACGAACAGTTTGAGGAATACGATAGAGACTAACAGTTTGAGGAGTACGGTAGAGACGAACAGTTTGAGGAGTACGGTAGACATGAACAGTTTGAGGAGTACGGTAAAGACGAACAGTTTGAGGAGTACGGTAGAGGCGAACAGTTTGAGGAGTACGGTAGAGACGAACAGTTTGAGGAATACGGTAGAGACGAACAGTTTGAGGAATACGGTAGAGAAGAACAATTTGAGGAGTACGGTAGAGAGGAACAGTTTGAGGAATACGGTAGAGACGATCAGTTTGAGGAGTACGGTAGAGACGAACAGATTGAGGAATACGGTAGAGACGAACAGTTTGAGGAGTACGGTAGAGACGAACAGTTTGAGAAGTACGGTAGAGACGAACAGTTTGAGGAGTACGGTAGAGACGAACAGTTTGAGGAATACGGTAGAGACGAACAGTTTGAGGAGTACGGTAGAGACGAACAGTTTGAGGAGTACGGTAGAAACGAATAGTTTGAGGAGTACGTTAGAGACGAACAGTTTGAGGAGTACGGTAGAGACGAACAGTTTGAAGAATACGGTAGAGACGAACAGTTTGAGGGGTACGGTACAAACGAACAGTTCGAGGAGTACGGTAGAGACGAACAGTTTGAGGAGTACGGTAGAGACGAACAGTTTGAGGAATACGGTAGAGACGAACAGTTTGAGGAGTACGGTAGAGACGAACAGTTTGAGGAGTACGGTAGAGAGGAACAGTTTGAGGAGTACGGTAGAGACGAACAGTTTGAGGAATATGGTAGAGACGAACAGATTGAGGAGTACGGTAGAGACGAAAAGTTTGAGGAATACGGTAGAGACGAACAGTTTGAGGGGTACAGTAGAGACGAACACTTTGAGGAGTACGGTAGAGACGAACAGTTTGAGGAGTACGGTAGAGACGAACAGTTTGAGAAGTACGGTAGAGACGAACAGTTTGAGGAGTACGGTAGAGACGATCAGTTTGAGGAGTACGGTAGAGACGAACAGTTTGAGGAGTACGGTAGAGACGAACAGTTTGAGGAATACGGTAGAGACGAACAGATGGAGGGGTACCGTAGAAACGAACAGTTCGAGGAGTACGGTAGAGACGAACAGTTTGAGGAGTACGGTAGAGACGAACAGTTTGAGGAATACGGTAGAGACGAACAGTTTGAGGAGTACGGTAGAGACGAACAGTTTGAGGAATACGGTAGAGACGAACAGTTTGAGGAGTACGGTAGAGACGAACATTTTGGGGAGTACGGGTAGAGACGAACAGTTTGAGGAATACGGTAGAGACGAACAGTTTGAGGAGTACGGTAAAGACGAACAGTTTGAGGAGTACGGTAGAGACGAACAGTTTGAGAAGTACGGTAGAGACGAACAATTTGAGGAGTACGGTAGAGACGAACAGTTTGAGGAATACGGTAGAGGCGAACAGTTTCAGGGGTACGGTAGAGACAAACAGTTAGAGGAGTACGGTAGAGACGAACAGTTTGAGGAATACGGCAGAGACGAACAGTTTGAGGAGTACGGTACAGACGAACAGTTTGAGGAATACGATAGAGACTAACAGTTTGAGGAGTACGGTAGAGACGAACAGTTTGAGGAGTACGGTAGACATGAACAGTTTGAGGAGTACGGTAAAGACGAACAGTTTGAGGAGTACGGTAGAGGCGAACAGTTTGAGGAGTACGGTAGAGACGAACAGTTTGAGGAATACGGTAGAGACGAACAGTTTGAGGAATACGGTAGAGAAGAACAATTTGAGGAGTACGGTAGAGAGGAACAGTTTGAGGAATACGGTAGAGACGATCAGTTTGAGGAGTACGGTAGAGACGAACAGTTTGAAGAATAAGGTAGAGACGAACAGTTTGAGGGGTACGGTACAAACGAACAGTTCGAGGAGTACGGTAGAGACGAACAGTTTGAGGAGTACGGTAGAGACGAACAGTTTGAGGAGTACGGTAGAGACGAACAGTTTGAGGAGTACGTTAGAGACGAAAAGTTTGAGGAGTACGGTAGAGACGAACAGTTTGAAGAATACGGTAGAGACGAACAGTTTGAGGGGTACGGTACAAACGAACAGTTCGAGGAGTACGGTACAGACGAACAGTTTGAGGAGTACGGTAGAGACGAACAGTTTGAGGAATACGGTAGAGACGAACAGTTTGAGGAGTACGGTAGAGACGAACAGTTTGAGGAGTACGGTAGAGACGAACAGTTTGAGGAGTACGGTAGAGACGAACAGTTTGAGGAGTACGGTAGAGACGAACAGTTTGAGGAGTACGGTAGAGACGAACAGTTTGAGGAGTACGGTAGAGATGAACAGTTTGAGGAGTACGGTAGAGACGAACAGTTTGAGGAGTACAGTAGAGACGAACAGTTTGAGGAGTACGGTAGAGACGAACAGTTTGAGGAGTACGTTAGAGACGAAAAGTTTGAGGAGTACGGTAGAGACGAACAGTTTGAAGAATACGGTAGAGACGAACAGTTTGAGGGGTACGGTACAAACGAACAGTTCGAGGAGTACGGTAGAGACGAACAGTTTGAGGAGTACGGTAGAGACGAACAGTTTGAGGAATACGGTAGAGACGAACAGTTTGAGGAGTACGGTAGAGACGAACAGTTTGAGGAGTACGGTAGAGACGAACAGTTTGAGGAGTACGGTAGGGACGAACAGTTTGAGGAGTACGGTAGAGACGAACAGTTTGAGGAGTACGGTAGAGACGAACAGTTTGAGGAGTACGGTAGAGATGAACAGTTTGAGGAGTACGGTAGAGACGAACAGTTTGAGGAATACGGTAGAGACGAACAGTTTGAGGAATACGGTAGAGACGAACAGTTTGAGGGGTACGGTAGAGACGATCAGTTTGAGGAGTACGGTAGAGACGAACAGTTTGAGGAGTACGGTAGAGACGAACAGTTTGAGGAGTACGGTAGAGACGAACAGTTTGAGGAGTAGGGTAGAGACGATCAGTTTGAGGAGTACGGTAGAGACGAACAGTTTGAGGAGTACGGTAGAGACGAACAGTTTGAGGAGTACGGTAGAAACGAACAGTTCGAGGAGTACGGTAGAGACGAACAGTTTGAGGAGTACGGTAGAGACGAACAGTTTTAGGAATACGGTAGAGACGAACAGTTTGAGGAATACGGTATAGACGAACAGTTTGAGGAGTACGGTAGAGACGAACAGTTTGAGGAATACGGTAGAGACGAACAGTTTGAGGGGTACGGTAGAAACGAACAGTTCGAGGAGTACGGTAGAGACGAACAGTTTGACGAATACGTTATAGACGAACAGTTTGAGGAGTACGGTATAGACGAACAGTTTGAGGAGTACGGTAGAGACGAACAGTTTGAGGAGTACGGTAGAGACGAACAGTTTGTGGAATACGGTAGAGACGAACAGTTTGAGGAATACGGTAGAGACGAACAGTTTGAGGAATACGGTAGAGAAGAACAATTTGAGGAGTACGGTAGAGAGGAACAGTTTGAGGAATACGGTAGAGATGAACAGTTTCAGGAGTACGGTAGAGACGAACAGTTTCAGGAGTACTTTAGAGACGATCAGTTTGAGGAGTACGTTAGAGACGAACAGTTTGAGGAATACGGTAGAGACGAACAGCTTAATAGTACGGTAGAGACGAACAGTTTGAGAAGTACGGTAGAGACGAACAGTTTGAGGAGTACGGTAGAGACGAACAGTTTGAGGAGTACGGTAGAGACGAACAGTTTGAGGAGTATGGTAGAGACGAACAGTTTGAGGAGTACGGTAGAAACGAACAGTTTGAGGAATACGGTAGAGACGAACAGTTTGAGGAGTACGGTAGAGACGAACAGTTTGAGAAGTACGGTAGAGACGAACAGTTTGAGGAATACGGTATAGACGAACAGTTTGAGGAGTACGGTAGAGACGAACAGTTTGAGAAGTACGGTAGAGACGAACAGTTTGAGGAATACGGTAGAGACGAACAATTTGAGGAGTACGGTAGAGACGAACAGTTTGAGGAATACGGTAGAGACGAACAGTTTGAGGAGTACGGTAGAGACGAACATTTTGGGGAGTACGGTAGAGACGAACAGTTTGAGGAATACGGTAGAGACGAACAGTTTGAGGAGTACGGTAAAGACGAACAGTTTGAGGAGTACGGTAGAGACGAACAGTTTGAGAAGTACGGTAGAGACGAACAATTTGAGGAGTACGGTAGAGACGAACAGTTTGAGGAATACGGTAGAGGCGAACAGTTTCAGGGGTACGGTAGAGACAAACAGTTAGAGGAGTACGGTAGAGACGAACAGTTTGAGGAATACGGCAGAGACGAACAGTTTGAGGAGTACGGTACAGACGAACAGTTTGAGGAATACGATAGAGACTAACAGTTTGAGAAGTACGGTAGAGACGAACAGTTTGAGGAGTACGGTAGACATGAACAGTTTGAGGAGTACGGTAAAGACGAACAGTTTGAGAAGTACGGTAGAGGCGAACAGTTTGAGGAGTACGGTAGAGACGAACAGTTTGAGGAATACGGTAGAGACGAACAGTTTGAGGAATACGGTAGAGAAGAACAATTTGAGGAGTACCGTAGAGAGGAACAGTTTGAGGAATACGGTAGAGACGATCAGTTTGAGGAGTACGGTAGAGACGAACAGATTGAGGAATACGGTAGAGACGAACAGTTTGAGGAGTACGGTAGAGACGAACAGTTTGAGAAGTACGGTAGAGACGAACAGTTTGAGGAGTACGGTAGAGACGAACAGTTTGAGGAATACGGTAGAGACGAACAGTTTGAGGAGTACGGTAGAGACGAACAGTTTGAGGAGTACGGTAGAGACGAACAGTTTGAGGAGTACGTTAGAGACGAACAGTTTGAGGAGTACGGTAGAGACGAACAGTTTGAAGAATACGGTAGAGACGAACAGTTTGAGGGGTACGGTACAAACGAACAGTTCGAGGAGTACGGTAGAGACGAACAGTTTGAGGAGTACGGTAGAGACGAACAGTTTGAGGAATACGGTAGAGACGAACAGTTTGAGGAGTACGGTAGAGACGAACAGTTTGAGGAGTACGGTAGAGACGAACAGTTTGAGGAGTACGGTAGAGACGAACAGTTTGAGGAGTACGGTAGAGAGGAACAGTTTGAGGAGTACGGTAGAGATGAACAGTTTGAGGAGTACGGTAGAGACGAACAGTTTGAGGAATACGGTAGAGACGAACAGTTTGAGGAATACGGTTGAGACGAACAGTTTGAGGGGTACGGTAGAGACGATCAGTTTGAGGAGTACGGTAGAGACGAACAGTTTGAGGAGTACGGTAGAGACGAACAGTTTGAGGAGTACGGTAGAGACGAACAGTTTGAGGAGTACGGTAGAGACGATCAGTTTGAGGAGTACGGTAGAGACGAACAGTTTGAGGAGTACGGTAGAAACGAACAGTTTGAGGAGTACGGTAGAGATGAACAGTTTGAGGAGTACGTTAGAGACGAATAGTTTGAGGAATACGGTAGAGACGAACAGTTTGAGGAATACGGTAGAGACGAACAGTTTGAGGGGTACGGTAGAGACGAACAGTTTGAGGAGTACGGTAGAGACGAACAGTTTGAGGAATACGGTAGAGACGAACAGTTTGAGGAGTACGGTAGAGACGAACATTTTGGGGAGTACGGGTAGAGACGAACAGTTTGAGGAATACGGTAGAGACGAACAGTTTGAGGAGTACGGTAAAGACGAACAGTTTGAGGAGTACGGTAGAGACGAACAGTTTGAGAAGTACGGTAGAGACGAACAATTTGAGGAGTACGGTAGAGACGAACAGTTTGAGGAATACGGTAGAGGCGAACAGTTTCAGGGGTACGGTAGAGACAAACAGTTTGAGGAGTACGGTAGAGACGAACAGTTTGAGGAATACGGCAGAGACGAACAGTTTGAGGAGTACGGTACAGACGAACAGTTTGAGGAATACGATAGAGACTAACAGTTTGAGGAGTACGGTAGAGACGAACAGTTTGAGGAGTACGGTAGACATGAACAGTTTGAGGAGTACGGTAAAGACGAACAGTTTGAGGAATACGATAGAGACTAACAGTTTGAGGAGTACGGTAGAGACGAACAGTTTGAGGAGTACGGTAGACATGAACAGTTTGAGGAGTACGGTAAAGACGAACAGTTTGAGGAGTACGGTAGAGGCGAACAGTTTGAGGAGTACGGTAGAGACGAACAGTTTGAGGAATACGGTAGAGACGAACAGTTTGAGGAATACGGTAGAGAAGAACAATTTGAGGAGTACGGTAGAGAGGAACAGTTTGAGGAATACGGTAGAGACGATCAGTTTGAGGAGTACGGTAGAGACGAACAGATTGAGGAATACGGTAGAGACGAACAGTTTGAGGAGTACGGTAGAGACGAACAGTTTGAGAAGTACGGTAGAGACGAACAGTTTGAGGAGTACGGTAGAGACGAACAGTTTGAGGAATACGGTAGAGACGAACAGTTTGAGGAGTACGGTAGAGACGAACAGTTTGAGGAGTACGGTAGAAACGAATAGTTTGAGGAGTACGTTAGAGACGAACAGTTTGAGGAGTACGGTAGAGACGAACAGTTTGAAGAATACGGTAGAGACGAACAGTTTGAGGGGTACGGTACAAACGAACAGTTCGAGGAGTACGGTAGAGACGAACAGTTTGAGGAGTACGGTAGAGACGAACAGTTTGAGGAATACGGTAGAGACGAACAGTTTGAGAGTACGGTAGAGACGAACAGTTTGAGGAGTACGGTAGAGACGAACAGTTTGAGGAGTACGGTAGAGACGAACAGTTTGAGGAATATGGTAGAGACGAACAGATTGAGGAGTACGGTAGAGACGAAAAGTTTGAGGAATACGGTAGAGACGAACAGTTTGAGGGGTACAGTAGAGACGAACACTTTGAGGAGTACGGTAGAGACGAACAGTTTGAGGAGTACGGTAGAGACGAACAGTTTGAGAAGTACGGTAGAGACGAACAGTTTGAGGAGTACGGTAGAGACGATCAGTTTGAGGAGTACGGTAGAGACGAACAGTTTGAGGAGTACGGTAGAGACGAACAGTTTGAGGAATACGGTAGAGACGAACAGATGGAGGGGTACCGTAGAAACGAACAGTTCGAGGAGTACGGTAGAGACGAACAGTTTGAGGAGTACGGTAGAGACGAACAGTTTGAGGAATACGGTAGAGACGAACAGTTTGAGGAGTACGGTAGAGACGAACAGTTTGAGGAGTACGGTAGAGACGAACAGTTTGAGGAGTACGGTAGAGACGAACAGTTTGAGGAATACGGTAGAGACGAACAGATTGAGGAGTACGGTAGAGACGAACAGTTTGATGAATACGGTAGAGACGAACAGTTTGAGGTGTACAGTAGAGAAGAACACTTTGAGCAGTACGGTAGAGACGAACAGTTTGAGGAGTATGGTAAAGACGAACAGCTTGAGAAGTACGGTAGAGACGAACAGTTTGAGGAGTACGGTAGAGACGATCAGTTTGAGGAGTACGGTAGAGACGAACAGTTTGAGGAGTACGGTAGAGACGAACAGTTTGAGGAGTACGGTAGAGATGAACAGTTTGAGGAGTACGTTAGAGACGAACAGTTTGAGGAATACGGTAGAGACGAACAGTTTGAAGAATACGGTAGAGACGAACAGTTTGAGGGGTACGGTAGAGACGAACAGTTTGAGGAGTACGGTAGAGACGAATAGTTTGAGGAATACGGTAGAGACGAACAGTTTGAGGAGTACGGTAGAGACGAACATTTTGGGGAGTACGGTAGAGACGAACAGTTTGAGGAATACGGTAGAGACGAACAGTTTGAGGAGTACGGTAAAGACGAACAGTTTGAGGAGTACGGTAGAGACGAACAGTTTGAGGAGTACGGTAGAGACGAACAGTTTGAGGAGTACGGTAGAGACGAACAGTTTGAGGAGTACGGTAGAGAGGAACAGTTTGAGGAGTACGGTAGAGATGAACAGTTTGAGGAGTACGGTAGAGACGAACAGTTTGAGGAGTACGGTAGAGACGAACAGTTTGAGGAGTACGGTAGAGATGAACAGTTTGAGGAGTACGTTAGAGACGAATAGTTTGAGGAGTACGGTAGAGAGGAACAGTTTGAGGAGTACGGTAGAGATGAACAGTTTGAGGAGTACGGTAGAGACGAACAGTTTGAGGAATACGGTAGAGACGAACAGTTTGAGGAATACGGTTGAGACGAACAGTTTGAGGGGTACGGTAGAGACGATCAGTTTGAGGAGTACGGTAGAGACGAACAGTTTGAGGAGTACGGTAGAGACGAACAGTTTGAGGAGTACGGTAGAGACGAACAGTTTGAGGAGTACGGTAGAGACGATCAGTTTGAGGAGTACGGTAGAGACGAACAGTTTGAGGAGTACGGTAGAGACGAACAGTTTGAGGAGTACGGTAGAGATGAACAGTTTGAGGAGTACGTTAGAGACGAATAGTTTGAGGAATACGGTAGAGACGAACAGTTTGAGGAATACGGTAGAGACGAACAGTTTGAGGGGTACGGTAGAGACGAACAGTTTGAGGAGTACGGTAGAGACGAACAGTTTGAGGAATACGGTAGAGACGAACAGTTTGAGGAGTACGGTAGAGACGAACAGTTTGAGGAGTACGGTAGAAACGAACAGTTCGAGGAGTACGGTAGAGACGAACAGTTTGAGGAGTACGGTAGAGACGAACAGTTTTAGGAATACGGTAGAGACGAACAGTTTGAGGAATACGGTATAGACGAACAGTTTGAGGAGTACGGTAGAGACGAACAGTTTGAGGAATACGGTAGAGACGAACAGTTTGAGGGGTACGGTAGAAACGAACAGTTCGAGGAGTACGGTAGAGACGAACAGTTTGACGAATACGTTATAGACGAACAGTTTGAGGAGTACGGTATAGACGAACAGTTTGAGGAGTACGGTAGAGACGAACAGTTTGAGGAGTACGGTAGAGACGAACAGTTTGTGGAATACGGTAGAGACGAACAGTTTGAGGAATACGGTAGAGACGAACAGTTTGAGGAATACGGTAGAGAAGAACAATTTGAGGAGTACGGTAGAGAGGAACAGTTTGAGGAATACGGTAGAGATGAACAGTTTCAGGAGTACGGTAGAGACGAACAGTTTCAGGAGTACTTTAGAGACGATCAGTTTGAGGAGTACGTTAGAGACGAACAGTTTGAGGAATACGGTAGAGACGAACAGCTTAATAGTACGGTAGAGACGAACAGTTTGAGAAGTACGGTAGAGACGAACAGTTTGAGGAGTACGGTAGAGACGAACAGTTTGAGGAGTACGGTAGAGACGAACAGTTTGAGGAGTATGGTAGAGACGAACAGTTTGAGGAGTACGGTAGAAACGAACAGTTTGAGGAATACGGTAGAGACGAACAGTTTGAGGAGTACGGTAGAGACGAACAGTTTGAGAAGTACGGTAGAGACGAACAGTTTGAGGAATACGGTATAGACGAACAGTTTGAGGAGTACGGTAGAGACGAACAGTTTGAGAAGTACGGTAGAGACGAACAGTTTGAGGAATACGGTAGAGACGAACAATTTGAGGAGTACGGTAGAGACGAACAGTTTGAGGAATACGGTAGAGACGAACAGTTTGAGGAGTACGGTAGAGACGAACATTTTGGGGAGTACGGTAGAGACGAACAGTTTGAGGAATACGGTAGAGACGAACAGTTTGAGGAGTACGGTAAAGACGAACAGTTTGAGGAGTACGGTAGAGACGAACAGTTTGAGAAGTACGGTAGAGACGAACAATTTGAGGAGTACGGTAGAGACGAACAGTTTGAGGAATACGGTAGAGGCGAACAGTTTCAGGGGTACGGTAGAGACAAACAGTTAGAGGAGTACGGTAGAGACGAACAGTTTGAGGAATACGGCAGAGACGAACAGTTTGAGGAGTACGGTACAGACGAACAGTTTGAGGAATACGATAGAGACTAACAGTTTGAGAAGTACGGTAGAGACGAACAGTTTGAGGAGTACGGTAGACATGAACAGTTTGAGGAGTACGGTAAAGACGAACAGTTTGAGAAGTACGGTAGAGGCGAACAGTTTGAGGAGTACGGTAGAGACGAACAGTTTGAGGAATACGGTAGAGACGAACAGTTTGAGGAATACGGTAGAGAAGAACAATTTGAGGAGTACCGTAGAGAGGAACAGTTTGAGGAATACGGTAGAGACGATCAGTTTGAGGAGTACGGTAGAGACGAACAGATTGAGGAATACGGTAG
This sequence comes from Bathymodiolus septemdierum, assembly GCA_963383655.1. Lineage (NCBI taxonomy): Eukaryota > Metazoa > Mollusca > Bivalvia > Mytilida > Modiolidae > Bathymodiolus > Bathymodiolus septemdierum. The sequence goes on from OY726521.1 coordinate 63,628,349, forward strand.
AGACGAACAGTTTGAGGAGTACGGTAGAGACGAACAGTTTGAGAAGTACGGTAGAGACGAACAGTTTGAGGAGTACGGTAGAGACGAACAGTTTGAGGAATACGGTAGAGACGAACAGTTTGAGGAGTACGGTAGAGACGAACAGTTTGAGGAGTACGGTAGAGACGAACAGTTTGAGGAGTACGTTAGAGACGAACAGTTTGAGGAGTACGGTAGAGACGAACAGTTTGAAGAATACGGTAGAGACGAACAGTTTGAGGGGTACGGTACAAACGAACAGTTCGAGGAGTACGGTAGAGACGAACAGTTTGAGGAGTACGGTAGAGACGAACAGTTTGAGGAATACGGTAGAGACGAACAGTTTGAGGAGTACGGTAGAGACGAACAGTTTGAGGAGTACGGTAGAGACGAACAGTTTGAGGAGTACGGTAGAGACGAACAGTTTGAGGAGTACGGTAGAGACGAACAGTTTGAGGAGTACGGTAGAGAGGAACAGTTTGAGGAGTACGGTAGAGATGAACAGTTTGAGGAGTACGGTAGAGACGAACAGTTTGAGGAATACGGTAGAGACGAACAGTTTGAGGAATACGGTTGAGACGAACAGTTTGAGGGGTACGGTAGAGACGATCAGTTTGAGGAGTACGGTAGAGACGAACAGTTTGAGGAGTACGGTAGAGACGAACAGTTTGAGGAGTACGGTAGAGACGAACAGTTTGAGGAGTACGGTAGAGACGATCAGTTTGAGGAGTACGGTAGAGACGAACAGTTTGAGGAGTACGGTAGAAACGAACAGTTTGAGGAGTACGGTAGAGATGAACAGTTTGAGGAGTACGTTAGAGACGAATAGTTTGAGGAATACGGTAGAGACGAACAGTTTGAGGAATACGGTAGAGACGAACAGTTTGAGGGGTACGGTAGAGACGAACAGTTTGAGGAGTACGGTAGAGACGAACAGTTTGAGGAATACGGTAGAGACGAACAGTTTGAGGAGTACGGTAGAGACGAACATTTTGGGGAGTACGGGTAGAGACGAACAGTTTGAGGAATACGGTAGAGACGAACAGTTTGAGGAGTACGGTAAAGACGAACAGTTTGAGGAGTACGGTAGAGACGAACAGTTTGAGAAGTACGGTAGAGACGAACAATTTGAGGAGTACGGTAGAGACGAACAGTTTGAGGAATACGGTAGAGGCGAACAGTTTCAGGGGTACGGTAGAGACAAACAGTTTGAGGAGTACGGTAGAGACGAACAGTTTGAGGAATACGGCAGAGACGAACAGTTTGAGGAGTACGGTACAGACGAACAGTTTGAGGAATACGATAGAGACTAACAGTTTGAGGAGTACGGTAGAGACGAACAGTTTGAGGAGTACGGTAGACATGAACAGTTTGAGGAGTACGGTAAAGACGAACAGTTTGAGGAATACGATAGAGACTAACAGTTTGAGGAGTACGGTAGAGACGAACAGTTTGAGGAGTACGGTAGACATGAACAGTTTGAGGAGTACGGTAAAGACGAACAGTTTGAGGAGTACGGTAGAGGCGAACAGTTTGAGGAGTACGGTAGAGACGAACAGTTTGAGGAATACGGTAGAGACGAACAGTTTGAGGAATACGGTAGAGAAGAACAATTTGAGGAGTACGGTAGAGAGGAACAGTTTGAGGAATACGGTAGAGACGATCAGTTTGAGGAGTACGGTAGAGACGAACAGATTGAGGAATACGGTAGAGACGAACAGTTTGAGGAGTACGGTAGAGACGAACAGTTTGAGAAGTACGGTAGAGACGAACAGTTTGAGGAGTACGGTAGAGACGAACAGTTTGAGGAATACGGTAGAGACGAACAGTTTGAGGAGTACGGTAGAGACGAACAGTTTGAGGAGTACGGTAGAAACGAATAGTTTGAGGAGTACGTTAGAGACGAACAGTTTGAGGAGTACGGTAGAGACGAACAGTTTGAAGAATACGGTAGAGACGAACAGTTTGAGGGGTACGGTACAAACGAACAGTTCGAGGAGTACGGTAGAGACGAACAGTTTGAGGAGTACGGTAGAGACGAACAGTTTGAGGAATACGGTAGAGACGAACAGTTTGAGAGTACGGTAGAGACGAACAGTTTGAGGAGTACGGTAGAGACGAACAGTTTGAGGAGTACGGTAGAGACGAACAGTTTGAGGAATATGGTAGAGACGAACAGATTGAGGAGTACGGTAGAGACGAAAAGTTTGAGGAATACGGTAGAGACGAACAGTTTGAGGGGTACAGTAGAGACGAACACTTTGAGGAGTACGGTAGAGACGAACAGTTTGAGGAGTACGGTAGAGACGAACAGTTTGAGAAGTACGGTAGAGACGAACAGTTTGAGGAGTACGGTAGAGACGATCAGTTTGAGGAGTACGGTAGAGACGAACAGTTTGAGGAGTACGGTAGAGACGAACAGTTTTAGGAATACGGTAGAGACGAACAGATGGAGGGGTACCGTAGAAACGAACAGTTCGAGGAGTACGGTAGAGACGAACAGTTTGAGGAGTACGGTAGAGACGAACAGTTTGAGGAATACGGTAGAGACGAACAGTTTGAGGAGTACGGTAGAGACGAACAGTTTGAGGAGTACGGTAGAGACGAACAGTTTGAGGAGTACGGTAGAGACGAACAGTTTGAGGAATACGGTAGAGACGAACAGATTGAGGAGTACGGTAGAGACGAACAGTTTGATGAATACGGTAGAGACGAACAGTTTGAGGGGTACAGTAGGGAAGAACACTTTGAGCAGTACGGTAGAGACGAACAGTTTGAGGAGTATGGTAAAGACGAACAGCTTGAGAAGTACGGTAGAGACGAACAGTTTGAGGAGTACGGTAGAGACGATCAGTTTGAGGAGTACGGTAGAGACGAACAGTTTGAGGAGTACGGTAGAGACGAACAGTTTGAGGAGTACGGTAGAGATGAACAGTTTGAGGAGTACGTTAGAGACGAACAGTTTGAGGAATACGGTAGAGACGAACAGTTTGAAGAATACGGTAGAGACGAACAGTTTGAGGGGTACGGTAGAGACGAACAGTTTGAGGAGTACGGTAGAGACGAATAGTTTGAGGAATACGGTAGAGACGAACAGTTTGAGGAGTACGGTAGAGACGAACATTTTGGGGAGTACGGTAGAGACGAACAGTTTGAGGAATACGGTAGAGACGAACAGTTTGAGGAGTACGGTAAAGACGAACAGTTTGAGGAGTACGGTAGAGACGAACAGTTTGAGGAGTACGGTAGAGACGAACAGTTTGAGGAGTACGGTAGAGACGAACAGTTTGAGGAGTACGGTAGAGAGGAACAGTTTGAGGAGTACGGTAGAGATGAACAGTTTGAGGAGTACGGTAGAGACGAACAGTTTGAGGAGTACGGTAGAGACGAACAGTTTGAGGAGTACGGTAGAGATGAACAGTTTGAGGAGTACGTTAGAGACGAATAGTTTGAGGAGTACGGTAGAGAGGAACAGTTTGAGGAGTACGGTAGAGATGAACAGTTTGAGGAGTACGGTAGAGACGAACAGTTTGAGGAATACGGTAGAGACGAACAGTTTGAGGAATACGGTTGAGACGAACAGTTTGAGGGGTACGGTAGAGACGATCAGTTTGAGGAGTACGGTAGAGACGAACAGTTTGAGGAGTACGGTAGAGACGAACAGTTTGAGGAGTACGGTAGAGACGAACAGTTTGAGGAGTACGGTAGAGACGATCAGTTTGAGGAGTACGGTAGAGACGAACAGTTTGAGGAGTACGGTAGAGACGAACAGTTTGAGGAGTACGGTAGAGATGAACAGTTTGAGGAGTACGTTAGAGACGAATAGTTTGAGGAATACGGTAGAGACGAACAGTTTGAGGAATACGGTAGAGACGAACAGTTTGAGGGGTACGGTAGAGACGAACAGTTTGAGGAGTACGGTAGAGACGAACAGTTTGAGGAATACGGTAGAGACGAACAGTTTGAGGAGTACGGTAGAGACGAACATTTTGAGGAGTACGGGAAGAGACGAACAGTTTGAGGAATACGGTAGAGACGAACAGTTTGAGGAGTACGGTAAAGACGAACAGTTTGAGGAGTACGGTAGAGACGAACAGTTTGAGAAGTACGGTAGAGACGAACAATTTGAAGAGTACGGTAGAGACGAACAGTTTGAGGAATACGGTAGAGGCGAACAGTTTCAGGGGTACGGTAGAGACAAACAGTTAGAGGAGTACGGTAGAGACGAACAGTTTGAGGAATACGGCAGAGATGAACAGTTTGAGGAGTACGGTACAGACGAACAGTTTGAGGAATACGATAGAGACTAACAGTTTGAGGAGTACGGTAGAGACGAACAGTTTGAGGAGTACGGTAGACATGAACAGTTTGAGGAGTACGGTAAAGACGAACAGTTTGAGGAGTACGGTAGAGGCGAACAGTTTGAGGAGTACGGTAGAGACGAACAGTTTGAGGAATACGGTAGAGACGAACAGTTTGAGGAATACGGTAGAGAAGAACAATTTGAGGAGTACGGTAGAGAGGAACAGTTTGAGGAATACGGTAGAGACGATCAGTTTGAGGAGTACGGTAGAGACGAACAGATTGAGGAATACGGTAGAGACGAACAGTTTGAGGAGTACGGTAGAGACGAACAGTTTGAGAAGTACGGTAGAGACGAACAGTTTGAGGAGTACGGTAGAGACGAACAGTTTGAGGAATACGGTAGAGACGAACAGTTTGAGGAGTACGGTAGAGACGAACAGTTTGAGGAGTACGGTAGAAACGAATAGTTTGAGGAGTACGTTAGAGACGAACAGTTTGAGGAGTACGGTAGAGACGAACAGTTTGAAGAATACGGTAGAGACGAACAGTTTGAGGGGTACGGTACAAACGAACAGTTCGAGGAGTACGGTAGAGACGAACAGTTTGAGGAGTACGGTAGAGACGAACAGTTTGAGGAATACGGTAGAGACGAACAGTTTGAGGAGTACGGTAGAGACGAACAGTTTGAGGAGTACGGTAGAGACGAACAGTTTGAGGAGTACGGTAGAGACGAACAGTTTGAGGAATATGGTAGAGACGAACAGATTGAGGAGTACGGTAGAGACGAAAAGTTTGAGGAATACGGTAGAGACGAACAGTTTGAGGGGTACAGTAGAGACGAACACTTTGAGGAGTACGGTAGAGACGAACAGTTTGAGGAGTACGGTAGAGACGAACAGTTTGAGAAGTACGGTAGAGACGAACAGTTTGAGGAGTACGGTAGAGACGAACAGTTTGAGGAGTACGGTAGAGACGAACAGTTTGAGGAGTACGGTAGAGACGAACAGTTTGAGGAATACGGTAGAGACGAACAGATGGAGGGGTACCGTAGAAACGAACAGTTCGAGGAGTACGGTAGAGACGAACAGTTTGAGGAGTACGGTAGAGACGAACAGTTTGAGGAATACGGTAGAGACGAACAGTTTGAGGAGTACGGTAGAGACGAACAGTTTGAGGAGTACGGTAGAGACGAACAGTTTGAGGAGTACGGTAGAGACGAACAGTTTGAGGAATACGGTAGAGACGAACAGATTGAGGAGTACGGTAGAGACGAACAGTTTGAGGAATACGGTAGAGACGAACAGTTTGAGGGGTACAGTAGAGAAGAACACTTTGAGCAGTACGGTAGAAACGAACAGTTTGAGGAGTATGGTAAAGACGAACAGCTTGAGAAGTACGGTAGAGACGAACAGTTTGAGGAGTACGGTAGAGACGATCAGTTTGAGGAGTACGGTAGAGACGAACAGTTTGAGGAGTACGGTAGAGACGAACAGTTTGAGGAGTACGGTAGAGATGAACAGTTTGAGGAGTACGTTAGAGACGAACAGTTTGAGGAATACGGTAGAGACGAACAGTTTGAGGAATACGGTAGAGACGAACAGTTTGAGGGGTACGGTAGAGACGAACAGTTTGAGGAGTACGGTAGAGACGAATAGTTTGAGGAATACGGTAGAGACGAACAGTTTGAGGAGTACGGTAGAGACGAACATTTTGGGGAGTACGGTAGAGACGAACAGTTTGAGGAATACGGTAGAGACGAACAGTTTGAGGAGTACGGTAAAGACGAACAGTTTGAGGAATACGGTAGAGACGAACAGTTTGAGAAGTACGGTAGAGACGAACAATTTGAGGAGTACGGTAGAGACGAACAGTTTGAGGAATACGGTAGAGGCGAACAGTTTCAGGGGTACGGTAGAGACAAACAGTTAGAGGAGTACGGTAGAGACGAACAGTTTGAGGAATACGGCAGAGACGAACAGTTTGAGGAGTACGGTACAGACGAACAGTTTGAGGAATACGATAGAGACTAACAGTTTGAGGAGTACGGTAGAGACGAACAGTTTGAGGAGTACGGTAGACATGAACAGTTTGAGGAGTACGGTAAAGACGAACAGTTTGAGGAGTACGGTAGAGGCGAACAGTTTGAGGAGTACGGTAGAGACGAACAATTTGAGGAATACGGTAGAGACGAACAGTTTGAGGAATACGGTAGAGAAGAACAATTTGAGGAGTACGGTAGAGAGGAACAGTTTGAGGAATACGGTAGAGACGATCAGTTTGAGGAGTACGGTAGAGACGAACAGATTGAGGAATACGGTAGAGACGAACAGTTTGAGGAGTACGGTAGAGACGAACAGTTTGAGAAGTACGGTAGAGACGAACAGTTTGAGGAGTACGGTAGAGACGAACAGTTTGAGGAATACGGTAGAGACGAACAGTTTGAGGAGTACGGTAGAGACGAACAGTTTGAGGAGTACGGTAGAGACGAACAGTTTGAGGAGTACGTTAGAGACGAACAGTTTGAGGAGTACGGTAGAGACGAACAGTTTGAGGAATACGGTAGAGACGAACAGTTTGAGGGGTACGGTACAAACGAACAGTTCGAGGAGTACGGTAGAGACGAACAGTTTGAGGAGTACGGTAGAGACGAACAGTTTGAGGAATACGGTAGAGACGAACAGTTTGAGGAGTACGGTAGAGACGAACAGCTTGAGGAGTACGGTAGAGACGAACAGTTTGAGGAGTACGGTAGAGACGAACAGTTTGAGGAATATGGTAGAGACGAACAGATTGAGGAGTACGGTAGAGACGAACAGTTTGAGGAGTACGGTACAGACGAACAGTTTGAGGGGTACAGTAGAGACGAACACTTTGAGGAGTACGGTAGAGACGAACAGTTTGAGGAGTACGGTAGAGACGAACAGTTTGAGAAGTACGGTAGAGACGAACAGTTTGAGGAGTACGGTAGAGACGATCAGTTTGAGGAGTACGGTAGAGACGAACAGTTTGAGGAGTACGGTAGAGACGAACAGTTTGAGGAATACGGTAGAGACGAACAGTTTGAGGAATACGGTAGAAAAGAACACTTTGAGGAGTACGGTAGAGACGAACAGTTTGAGGAGTACGGTAGAGACGAACAGTTTGAGAAGTACGGTAGAGACGATCAGTTTGAGGAGTACGGTAGAGACGAACAGTTTCAGGAGTACTTTAGAAATGATCAGTTTGAGGAGTACGGTAGAGACGAACAGTTTGAGGAATACGGTAGAGACGAACAGCTTAAAAGTACGGTAGGGACGAACAGTTTGAGGAGTACGGTAGAGACGAACAGCTTGAGGAATACGGTAGAGACGAACAGTTTGAGGAGTACGGTAGAGACGAACAGTTTAAGGAGTATGGTAGAGACGAACAGTTTGAGGAGTACGTTAGAGACGAACTGTTTGAGGAGTACGGTAGAGACGAACAGTTTGAGGAATACGGTAGAGACGAACAGTTTGAGGGATACGATAGAAATGAACAGTTTGAGGAGTACGGTAGAGACGAACAGTTTGAGGAGTACGGTAGAGACGAACAGTTTTGGGAATACGGTAGAGACGAACAGTTTGAGGAATACGGTATAGACGAACAGTTTGAGCAGTACGGTAGAGACGAACAGTTTGAGGAGTACGGTAGAGACGAACAGTTTGAGGAGTACGGTAGAGACGAACAGTTTGAGGGGTACGATAGAGACGAACAGTTTGAGGAATACGGTAGAGACGAACAGATTGAGGAGTACGGTAGAGACGAACAGTTTGAGGAATACGGTAGAGACGAACAGTTTGAGAAGTACGGTAGAGACGAACACTTTGAGGAGTACGGTAGAGACGAACAGTTTGAGGAGTACGATAGTGACGAACAGTTTGAGGAATACGGTAGAGACGAACAGTTTGAGGAATACGGTAGAGACGAACAGTTTGAGGAGTACGGTAGAGACGAAGAGTTTTAGGAGTACGGTAGAGACGAACAGTTTGAGGAATACGGTAGAGGCGAACAATTTCAGGAGTTCGGTAGAGACGAATTGTTTGAGGAGTACGGTAGAGACGAACAGTTTGAGGAGTACGGTAGAGACGAACAGTTTGAGGAGTACGGTAGAGACGAACAGTTTGAGGGGTACGGTAGAAACGAACAGTTCGAGGAGTACGGTAGAGACGAACAGTTTGAGGAATACGGTATAGACGAACAGTTTGAGGAGTAAGGTAGAGACGAAAAGTTTGAGGAGTACGGTAGAGACGAACAGTTTGAGGAGTACGGTAGAGACGAACAGTTTGAGGATTACGGTAGAGACGAACAGATTGAGGAGTACGGTAGAGACGAACAGTTTGAGGAATACGGTAGAGACGAACAGTTTGAGGGGTACAGTAGAGAAGAACACTTTGAGGAGTACGGTAGAGACGAACAGTTTGAGGAGTATGGTAAAGACGAACAGTTTGAGAAGTACGGTAGAGACGAACAGTTTGAGGAGTACGGTAGAGACGATCAGTTTGAGGAGTACGGTAGAGACGAACAGTTTGAGGAGTACGGTAGAGACGAACAGTTTGAGGAATACGGTAGATACGAACAGTTTGAGGAATACGGTAGAGAAGAACAATTTGAGGAGTACGGTAGAGAGGAACAGTTTGAGGAATACGGTAGAGATGAACAGTTTGAGGAGTACGGTAGAGACGAACAGTGTGAGGAGTACGGTAGAGACGAACAGCTTGAGGAGTACGTTAGAGACGAACAGTTTGAGGAATACGGTAGAGACGAACAGATTGAGGAGTACGGTAGAGACGAACAGTTTGAGGAATACGGTAGAGACGAACAGTTTGAGGGGTACGGTAGAGACGAACACTTTGAGGAGTACGGTAGAGACGAACAGATTGAGGAGTACGATAGTGACGAACAGTTTGAGGAATACTGTAGAGACGAACAGTTTGAGGAATACGGTAGAGACGAACAGTTTGAGGAGTACGGTAGAGACGAAGAGTTTGAGGAGTACGGTAGAGACGAACAGTTTGAGGAGTATGGTAGAGACGAACAGTTTGAGGAATACGGTAGAAACGAACAGATTGAGGAGTACGGTAGAGACGAACAGTTTGAGGAATACGGTAGAGACGAAGAGTTTGAGGAATACGCTAGAGGCGAACAATTTCAGGAGTACGGTAGAGACGAATTGTTTGAGGAGTACGGTAGAGACGAACAGTTTGAGGAGTACGGTAGAGACGAACAGTTTGAGGTGTACGTTAGAGACGAACAGTTTGAGGAGTACGGTAGAGACGAACAGTTTGTGGAATACGGTAGAGACGAACAGTTTGAGGGGTACGGTAGAAACGAACAGTTCGAGGAGTACGGTAGAGACGAACAGTGTGAGGAATACGCTATAGACGAACAGTTTGAGGAGTACGGTAGAGACGAACAGTTTGAGGAGTACGGTAGAGACGAACAGTTTGAGGAGTACGGTAGAGACGAACAGTTTGAGGAATACGGTAGAGACGAACAGTTTGAGGAATACGGTAGAGACGAACAGCTTAATAGTACGGTAGAGACGAACAGTTTGAGAAGTACGGTAGAGACGAACAGTTTGAGGAGTACGGTAGAGACGAACAGTTTGAGGAGTACGGTAGAGACGAACAGTTTGAGGAGTACGGTAGAGACGAACAGTTTGAGGAGTATGGTAGAGACGAACAGTTTGAGGAGTACGTTAGAGACGAACTCTTTGAGGAGTACGGTAGAGACGAACAGTTTGAGGAATACGGTAGAGACGAACAGTTTGAGGAGTACGGTAGAGACGAACAGTTTTAGGAATACGGTAGAGACGAACAGTTTGAGGAGTAAGGTAGAGACGAACAGTTTGAGGAGTACGGTAGAGACGAACAGATTGAGGAGTACGGTAGAGACGAACAGTTTGAGGAATAGGTAGAGACGAACAGTTTGAGGAATACGGTAGAGACGAACAGTTTGAGGAGTACGGTAGAGACGAAGAGTTTGAGGAGTACGGTAGAGACGAACAGTTTGAGGAATACGGTAGAGGCGAACAGTTTGAGGAGTATGGTAGAGACGAACAGTTTGAGGAGTACGGTAGAGACGAACAGTTTGAGGAATACGGTAGAGACGAACAGTTTGAGGGGTACGGTAGAAACGAACAGTTCGAGGAGTACGGTAGAGACGAACAGTTTGAGGAGTACGGTTGAGACGAACAGTTTGAGGAGTATGGTAGAGACGAACAGTTTGAGGAGTACGGTAGAGACGAACAGTTTGAGGAATACGGTAGAGACGAACAGTTTGAGGAGTACGGTAGAGACGAACAGTTTGAGAAGTACGGTAGAGACGAACAGTTTGAGGAATACGGTAGAGACGAACAGTTTGAGGAGTACGGTAGAGACGAACAGTTTGAGAAGCACGGTAGAGACGAACAGTTTGAGGAATACGGTAGAGACGAACAATTTGAGGAGTACGGTAGAGACGAACAGTTTGAGGAATACGGTAGAGACGAACAGTTTGAGGGGTACGGTAGAAATGAACAGTTTGAGGAGTACGGTAGAGACGAACAGTTTGAGGAGTACGGTAGAGACGAACAGTTTTAGGAATACGGTAGAGACGAACAGTTTGAGGAATACGGTATAGACGAACAGTTTGAGGAGTACGGTAGAGACGAACAGTTTGAGGAGTACGGTAGAGACGAACAGTTTGAGGAGTACGGTAGAGACGAACAGTTTGAGGAATGCGGTAGAGTCGAACAGATTGAGGAGTACGGTAGAGATGAACAGTTTGAGGAATGCGTAGAGACGAACAGTTTGAGGAATACGGTAGAGACGAACAGTTTGAGGAGGACGGTAGAGACGAAGAGTTTGAGGAGTACGGTAGAGACGAACAGTTTGAGGAATACGGTAGAGGCGAACAATTTCAGGAGTACGGTAGAGACGAATTGTTTGAGGAGTACGGTAGAGACGAACAGTTTGAGGAGTACGGTAGAGACGAACAGTTTGAGGAGTATGGTAGAGACGAACAGTTTGAGGAGTACGGTAGAGACGAACATTTTAGGAATACGGTAGAGACGAACAGTTTGAGGGGTACGGTAGAAACGAACAGTTCGAGGAGTACGGTAGAGACGAACAGTTTGAGGAGTACGGTAGAGACGAACAGTTTGAGGAGTATGGTAGAGACGAACAGTTTGAGGAGTATGGTAGAGACGAACAGTTTGAGGAATACGGTAGAGACGAACAGTTTGAGGAATACGGTAGAGACGAACAGTTTGAGAAGTACGGTAGAGACGAACAGTTTGAGGAATACATTAGAGACGAACAGTTTGAGGAGTACGGTAGAGACGAACAGTTTGAGAAGTACGGTAGAGACGAACTGTTTGAGGAATACGGTAGAGACGAACAATTTGAGGAGTACGGTAGAGACGAAAAGTTTGAGGAATACGGTAGAGGCGAACAATTTCAGGAGTACGGTAGAGACGAACAGTTTGAGGAGTACGGTAGAGACGAACAGTTTGAGGAGTACGGTAGAGACGAACAGTTTGAGGAATACGGTAGAGACGAACAGTTTGAGGAGTACGGTAGAGACGAACAGTTTGAGGAATACGGTAGAGACTAACAGTTTGAGGAGTACGGTAGAGACGAACAGTTTGAGGATTACGGTAGACATGAACAGTTTGATGAGTACGGTAAAGACGAACAGCTTGAGGAGTACGGTAGAGACGAACAGTTTGAGGAGTACGGTAGAGACGAACAGTTTGAGGAATACGGTAGAGACGAACAGTTTGAGGAGTACGGTAGAGACGGTCAGTTTGAGGAGTACGGTAGAGACGAACAATTTGAGGAGTACGGTAGAGAGGAACAGTTTGAGGAATACGGTAGAGATGAACAGTTTCAGGAGTACGGTAGAGACGAACAGTTTGAGGAGTACTGTAGAGACGATCAGTTTGAGGAGTACGGTAGAGAAGAACAGTTTGAGGGGTACGGTAGAGACGAACAGTTTGAGGAGTACGGTAGAGACGAACAGTTTGAGGAATACGGTAGAGACGAACAGTTTGAGGAGTACGGTAAAGACGAACAGTTTGAGGAATACGGTAGAGACGAACAATTTGAGGAGTACGGTAGAGACGAACAGTTTGAGGAATACGGTAGAGGCGAACAGTTTCAGGGGTACGGTAGAGACAAACAGTTAGAGGAGTACGGTAGAGACGAACAGTTTGAGGAATACGGCAGAGACGAACAGTTTGAGGAGTACGGTACAGACGAACAGTTTGAGGAATACGATAGAGACTAACAGTTTGAGGAGTACGGTAGAGACGAACAGTTTGAGGAGTACGGTAAACATGAACAGTTTGAGGAGTACGGTAAAGACGAACAGTTTGAGGAGTACGGTAGAGGCGAACAGTTTGAGGAGTACGGTAGAGACGAACAGTTTGAGGAATACGGTAGAGACGAACAGTTTGAGGAATACGGTAGAGAAGAACAATTTGAGGAGTACGGTAGAGAGGAACAGTTTGAGGAATACGGTAGAGACGATCAGTTTGAGGAGTACGGTAGAGACGAACAGATTGAGGAATACGGTAGAGACGAACAGTTTGAGGAGTACGGTAGAGACGAACAGTTTGAGGAGTATGGTAGAGACGAACAGTTTGAGGAGTATGGTAGAGACGAACAGTTTGAGGAATACGGTAGAGACGAACAGTTTGAGGAATACGGTAGAGACGAACAGTTTGAGAAGTACGGTAGAGACGAACAGTTTGAGGAATACATTAGAGACGAACAGTTTGAGGAGTACGGTAGAGACGAACAGTTTGAGAAGTACGGTAGAGACGAACTGTTTGAGGAATACGGTAGAGACGAACAATTTGAGGAGTACGGTAGAGACGAAAAGTTTGAGGAATACGGTAGAGGCGAACAATTTCAGGAGTACGGTAGAGACGAACAGTTTGAGGAGTACGGTAGAGACGAACAGTTTGAGGAGTACGGTAGAGACGAACAGTTTGAGGAATACGGTAGAGACGAACAGTTTGAGGAGTACGGTAGAGACGAACAGTTTGAGGAATACGGTAGAGACTAACAGTTTGAGGAGTACGGTAGAGACGAACAGTTTGAGGATTACGGTAGACATGAACAGTTTGATGAGTACGGTAAAGACGAACAGCTTGAGGAGTACGGTAGAGACGAACAGTTTGAGGAGTACGGTAGAGACGAACAGTTTGAGGAATACGGTAGAGACGAACAGTTTGAGGAGTACGGTAGAGACGGTCAGTTTGAGGAGTACGGTAGAGACGAACAATTTGAGGAGTACGGTAGAGAGGAACAGTTTGAGGAATACGGTAGAGATGAACAGTTTCAGGAGTACGGTAGAGACGAACAGTTTGAGGAGTACTGTAGAGACGATCAGTTTGAGGAGTACGGTAGAGAAGAACAGTTTGAGGGGTACGGTAGAGACGAACAGTTTGAGGAGTACGGTAGAGACGAACAGTTTGAGGAATACGGTAGAGACGAACAGTTTGAGGAGTACGGTAAAGACGAACAGTTTGAGGAATACGGTAGAGACGAACAGTTTGAGAAGTACGGTAGAGACGAACAATTTGAGGAGTACGGTAGAGACGAACAGTTTGAGGAATACGGTAGAGGCGAACAGTTTCAGGGGTACGGTAGAGACAAACAGTTAGAGGAGTACGGTAGAGACGAACAGTTTGAGGAATACGGCAGAGACGAACAGTTTGAGGAGTACGGTACAGACGAACAGTTTGAGGAATACGATAGAGACTAACAGTTTGAGGAGTACGGTAGAGACGAACAGTTTGAGGAGTACGGTAAACATGAACAGTTTGAGGAGTACGGTAAAGACGAACAGTTTGAGGAGTACGGTAGAGGCGAACAGTTTGAGGAGTACGGTAGAGACGAACAGTTTGAGGAATACGGTAGAGACGAACAGTTTGAGGAATACGGTAGAGAAGAACAATTTGAGGAGTACGGTAGAGAGGAACAGTTTGAGGAATACGGTAGAGACGATCAGTTTGAGGAGTACGGTAGAGACGAACAGATTGAGGAATACGGTAGAGACGAACAGTTTGAGGAGTACGGTAGAGACGAACAGTTTGAGAAGTACGGTAGAGACGAACAGTTTGAGGAGTACGGTAGAGACGAACAGTTTGAGGAATACGGTAGAGACGAACAGTTTGAGGAGTACGGTAGAGACGAACAGTTTGAGGAGTACGGTAGAGACGAACAGTTTGAGGAGTACGTTAGAGACGAACAGTTTGAGGAGTACGGTAGAGACGAACAGTTTGAGGAATACGGTAGAGACGAACAGTATGAGGGGTACGGTACAAACGAACAGTTCGAGGAGTACGGTAGAGACGAACAGTTTGAGGAGTACGGTAGAGACGAACAGTTTGAGGAATACGGTAGAGACGAACAGTTTGAGGAGTACGGTAGAGACGAACAGCTTGAGGAGTACGGTAGAGACGAACAGTTTGAGGAGTACGGTAGAGACGAACAGTTTGAGGAATATGGTAGAGACGAACAGATTGAGGAGTACGTAGAGACGAACAGTTTGTGGAATACGGTACAGACGAACAGTTTGAGGGGTACAGTAGAGACGAACACTTTGAGGAGTACGGTAGAGACGAACAGTTTGAGGAGTACGGTAGAGATGAACAGTTTGCCTCTACCGTATTCCTCAAACTGTTCGTCTCTACCGTACTCCTCAAAATCTTCGTCTCTACCGTACTCCTCAAACTGTTCGTCTCTACCGTATTCCTCAAACTGTTCGTCTCTACCGTATTCCTCAAACTGTTCGTCACTATCGTACTCCTCAAACTGTTCGTCTCTACCGTACTCCTCAAAGTGTTCGTCTCTACCGTACCCCTCAAACTGTTCGTCTCTACCGTATTCCTCAAACTGTTCGTCTCTACCGTACTCCTCAATATGTTCGTCTCTACCGTATTCCTCAAACTGTTCGTCTCTACCGTACTCCTCAAACTGTTCGTCTCTACCGTACTCCTCAAACTGTTCGTCTCTACCGTACTCCTCAAACTGTTCATCTCTACCGTATTCCTCAAACTGTTCCTCTCTACCGTACTCCTCAAATTGTTCTTCTCTACCGTATTCCTCAAACTGTTCATCTCTACCGTATTCCTCAAACTGTTCGTCTCTACCGTACTCCTCAAACTGTTCGTCTCTAACGTACTCCTCAAACTGATCGTCTCTACCGTACTCCTCAAACTGTTCGTCTCTACCGTACTTCTCAAACTGTTCGTCTTTACCATACTCCTGAAACTGTTCGTCTCTACCGTACTCCTCAAAGTGTTCGTCTCTACTGTACCCCTCAAACTGTTCGTCTCTACCGTATTCCTCAAACTGTTCGTCTCTACCGTACTCCTCAATCTGTTCGTCTCTACCGTATTCCTCAAACTGTTCGTCTCTACCGTACTCCTCAAACTGTTCGTCTCTACCGTACTCCCCAAACTGTTCGTCTCTAACGTACTCCTCAAACTGTTCGTCTCTACCGTACTCCTCAAACTGTTCGTCTCTACCATACTCCTCAAACTGTTCGTCTCTACCGTACTCCTCAAACTGTTCGTCTCTACCGTACTCCTCAAACTATTCGTCTCTACCGTACTCCTGAAATTGTTCGTCTCTACCGTATTCCTCAAACTGTTCGTCTCTACCGTACTCCTCAAACTGTTCGTCTCTACCGTACTCCTCAAGCTGTTCGTGTCTACCGTATTCCTCAAACTGTTCTTCTCTACAGTATTCCTCAAACTGTTCTTCACTACCGTACTCCTCAAACTGTTCGTCTCTACCGTACTCCTCAAAGTGTTCGTCTCTACTGTACCCATCAAACTGTTCGTCTCTACCGTATTCCTCAAACTGTTCGTCTCTACCGTACTCCTCATTCTGTTCGTCTCTACCGTATTCCTCAAACTGTTCGTCTCTACCGTACTCCTCAAACTGTTCGTCTCTACCGTACTCCTCAAACTGTTCGTTTCTACCGTACTCCTCAAACTGTTCGTCTCTACCGTATTCCTCAAACTGTTCGTCTCTACCGTATTCCTCAAACTGTTCGTCTCTACCGTATTCCTCAAACTGTTCGTCTCTACCGTACTCCTCGAACTGTTCGTCTCTAACGTACTCCTCAAACTGTTCGTCTCTACCATACTCCTCAAACTGTTCGTCTCTACCGTACTCCTCAAACTGTTCGTCTCTACCGTATTCCTCAAACTGTTCATCTCTACCGTACTCCTCAAACTGTTCGTCTCTACCGTACTTCTCAAACTGTTCGTCTCTACCGTACTCCTCAAACTGTTCGTTTCTACCGTACTCCTCAAACTGTTCGTCTCTACCGTACTCCTGAAACTGTTCATCTCTACCGTATTCCTCAAACTGTTCCTCTCTACCGTACTCCTCAAATTAGTCTTCTCTAACGTATTCCTCAAACTGTTCGTCTCTACCGTACTCCTCAAACTGACCGTCTCTACCGTACTCCTCAAGCTGTTCGTCTCTACCGTATTCCTCAAACTGTTCGTCTCTACCGTACTCCTCAAACTGTTCGTCTCTACCGTACTCCTCAAACTGTTCGTCTTTACCGTACTCATCAAACTGTTCATGTCTACCGTACTCCTCAAATTGTTCGTCTCTACCGTACTCCTCAAACTGTTAGTCTCTAACGTATTCCTCAAACTGTTCGTCTCTACCGTACTCCTCAAACTGTTCGTCTCTACCGTATTCCTCAAACTGTTCGTCTCTACCGTACTCCTCAAGCTGTTCGTCTCTACCGTACTCCTCAAACTGTTCGTCTCTACCGTACTCCTGAAATTGTTCGCCTCTACCGTATTCCTAAAACTGTTCGCCTCTACCGTACTCCTCAAACTGTTCGTCTCTACCGTACTCCTCAAACTGTTCGTCTCTACCGTACTCCTCAAAGTGTTCGTCTCTACCGTACTCCTCAAACTGTTCGTCTCTACCGTACTCCTCAAACTGTTCGTCTCTACTGTACCCCTCAAACTGTTCGTCTCTACCGTATTCCTCAAACTGTTCGTCTCTACCGTACTCCTCATTCTGTTCGTCTCTACCGTATTCCTCAAACTGTTCGTCTCTACCGTACTCCTCAAACTGTTCGTCTCTACCGTACTCCTCAAACTGTTCGTCTCTACCGTACTCCTCAAACTGTTCGTCTATACCGTATTCCTCAAACTGTTCTTCTCTACCGTATTCCTCAAACGGTTCGTCTCTACCGTACTCCTCAAACTGTTCGTTTCTACAGTACTCCTCGAACTGTTCGTTTCTACTGTACCCTTCAAACTGTTCGCCTCTACCGTATTCCTCAAACTGTTCGTCTCTACCGTACTCCTCAAACTTTTCGTCTCTAACGTACTCCTCAAACTGTTCGTCTCTACCATACTCCTCAAACTGTTCGTCTCTACCGTACTCCTCAAACTGTTCGTCTCTACCGTATTCCTCAAACTGTTCGTCTCTACCGTACTCCTCAAACTGTTCGTCTCTACCGTATTCCTCAATCTGTTCGTCTCTACAGTACTCCTCAAACTGATCGTCTCTACCGAACTCCTGAAACTGTTCATCTCTACCGTATTCCTCAAACTGTTCGTCTCTACCGTACTCCTCAAATTGGTCTTCTCTAACGTATTCCTCAAACTGTTCGTCTCTACCGTACTCCTCAAACTGACCATCCCTACCGTACTCCTCAAACTGTTCGTCTCTACCGTACTCCTCAAACTGTTAGTCTCTACCGTAATCCTCAAACTGTTCGTCTCTACCGTACTCCTCAAACTGTTCGTCTCTACCGTACTCCTCAAACTGTTCGTCTCTACCGTACTCCTGAAATTGTTCGCCTCTACCGTATTCCTCAAATTGTTCGTCTCTACCGTACTCCTCAAATTGTTCGTCTCTACCGTATTCCTAAAACTGTTCGTCTCTACCGTACTCCTCAAACTGTTCGTCTCTACCGTACTCCTCAAACTGTTCGTCTCTACCGTACTCCTCAAAGTGTTCGTCTCGACTGTACCCCTCAAACTGTTCGTCTCTACCGTATTCCTCAAACTGTTCGTCTCTACCGTACTCCTCAAAGTGTTCGTCTCTACTGTACCCCTCAAGCTGTTCGTCTCTACCGTACTCCTCAAACTGTTCGTCTCTACCGTACTCCTCAATCTGTTCGTCTCTACCGTATTCCTCAAACTGTTCGTCTCTACCGTACTCCTCAAACTGTTCGTCTCTACCGTACACCTCAAACTGTTCGTCTCTACCGTACTCCTCAAACTGTTCGTCTATACCGTATTCCTCAAACTGTTCGTCTCTACCGTACTCCCCGAACTGTTCGTTTCTACCGTACCCCTCAAACTGTTCCTCTCTACCGTATTCCTCAAACTGTTCGTCTCTACCGTACTTCTCAAACTGTTCGTCTCTAACGTACTCCTTAAACTGTTCGTCTCTACCGTACTCCTCAAACAGTTCGTCTCTACCGTACTCCTCAAACAATTCGTCTCTACCGTACTCCTGAAATTGTTCGCCTCTACCGTATTCCTCCAGCTGTTCGTCTCTACCGTACTCCTCAAAATCTTCGTCTCTACCGTACTCCTCAAACTGTTCGTCTCTACCGTATTCCTCAAACTGTTCGTCTCTACCGTATTCCTCAAACTGTTCGTCATTATCGTACTCCTCAAACTGTTCGTCTCTACCGTACTCCTCAAAGTGTTCGTCTCTACCGTACCCCTCAAACTGTTCGTCTCTACCGTATTCCTCAAACTGTTCGTCTCTACCGTACTCCTCAAACTGTTCGTCTCTACCATACTCCTCAAACTGTTCGTCTCTACCGTACTCCTCAAACTGTTCGTCTCTACCGTACTCCTCAAACTATTCGTCTCTACCGTACTCCTGAAATTGTTCGTCTCTACCGTATTCCTCAAACTGTTCGTCTCTACCGTACTCCTCAAACTGTTCGTCTCTACCGTACTCCTCAAGCTGTTCGTGTCTACCGTATTCCTCAAACTGTTCTTCTCTACCGTATTCCTCAAACTGTTCTTCACTACCGTACTCCTCAAACTGTTCGTCTCTACAGTACTCCTCAAAGTGTTCGTCTCTACTGTACCCCTCAAACTGTTCGTCTCTACCGTATTCCTCAAACTGTTCGTCTCTACCGTACTCCTCATTCTGTTCGTCTCTACCGTATTCCTCAGACTGTTCGTCTCTACCGTACTCCTCAAACTGTTCGTCTCTACCGTACTCCTCAAACTGTTCGTCTCTACCTTACTCCTCAAACTGTTCGTCTCTACCGTATTCCTCAAACTGTTCGTCTCTACCGTACTCCTCAAACTGTTCGTCTCTACCGTACTCCTCAAATTGTTCGTCTCTACCGTATTCCTCAAACTGTTCGTCTCTACCGTACTTCTCAAACTGTTCGTCTCTACCGTACTCCTCAAACTGTTCGTCTCTACCGTATTCCTCAAACTGTTCGTCTCTACCGTACTTCTCAAACTGTTCGTCTCTACCGTACTCCTCAAACTGTTCGTCTCTACCGTATTCCTCAAACTGTTCGTCTCTACCGTACTCCTCAAACTGTTCGTCTCTACCGTACTCCTCAAACTGTTCGTCTCTACCGTACCCCTCAAACTGTTCGTCTCTACCGTACTCCTCAAACTGTTCGTCTCTACCATACTCCTCAAACTGTTCGTCTCTACCGTACTCCTCGAACTGTTCGTTTCTACCGTACTCCTCAAACTGTTCGTCTCTACCGTACTCCTCAAACTGTTCGTCTCTACCGTACTCCTCAAACTGTTCGTCTATACCGTATTCCTCAAACTGTTCGTCTCTACCGTATTCCTAAAATGTTCGTCTCTACCGTACTCCTCAAACTGTTCGTCTCTACCGTACTCCTCAAACTGTTCATTTCAACCGTACCCCTCAAACTGTTCGTCTCTACCGTATTCCTCAAACTGTTCGTCTCTACCGTACTCCTCAAACAGTTCGTCTCTACCGTACTCCTCAAACTGTTCGTCTCTACCATACTCCTCAAACTGTTCGTCTCTACCGTTCTCCTCAAACAGTTCGTCTCTACCGTATTCCTCAAACTGTTCGTCTCTACCGTACTCCTCAAACTGTTCGTCTCTACCGTACTTCTCAAACTGTTCGTCTCTACCGTACTCCTCAAACTGTTCGTCTCTACCGTATTCCTCAAACTGTTCGTCTCTACCGTACTTCTCAAACTGTTCGTCTCTACCGTACTCCTCAAACTGTTCGTCTCTACCGTATTCCTCAAACTGTTCGTCTCTACCGTACTCCTCAAACTGTTCGTCTCTACCGTACTCCTCAAACTGTTCGTCTCTACCGTACTCCTCAAACTGATCATTTCTACCGTACCCCTCAAACTGTTCGTCTCTACCGTATTCCTCAAACTGTTCGTCTCTACCGTACTCCTCAAACTGTTCGTCTCTAACGTACTCCTCAAGCTGTTCGTCTCTACCATACTCCTCAAACTGTTCGTCTCTACCGTACTCCTCAAACTGTTCGTCTCTACTGTACCCCTCAAACTGTTCGTCTCTACCGTATTCCTCAAACTGTTCGTCTCTACCGTACTCCTCATTATGTTCGTCTCTACCGTATTCCTCAAACTGTTCGTCTCTACCGTACTCCTCAAACTGTTCGTCTCTACCGTACTCCTCAAACTGTTCGTCTCTACCGTACTCCTCAAACTGTTCGTCTATACCGTATTCCTCAAACTGTTCTTCTCTACCGTATTCCTCAAACTGTTCGTCTCTACCGTACTCCTCAAACTGTTCGTTTCTACAGTACTCCTCGAACTGTTCGTTTCTACCGTACCCTTCAAACTGTTCGCCTCTACCGTATTCCTCAAACTGTTCGTCTCTACCGTACTCCTCAAACTTTTCGTCTCTAACGTACTCCTCAAACTGTTCGTCTCTACCATACTCCTCAAACTGTTCGTCTCTACCGTATTCCTCAAACTGTTCGTCTCTACCGTACTCCTCAAACTGTTCGCCTCTACCGTATTCCTCAATCTGTTCGTCTCTACCGTACTCCTCAAACTGATCGTCTCTACCGAACTCCTGAAACTGTTCATCTCTACCGTATTCCTCAAACTGTTCGTCTCTACCGTACTCCTCAAATTGGTCTTCTCTAACGTATTCCTCAAACTGTTCGTCTCTACCGTACTCCTCAAACTGACCATCCCTACCGTACTCCACAAACTGTTCGTCTCTACCGTATTCCTCAAACTTTTCGTCTCTACCGTACTCCTCAAACTGTTCGTCTCTACCATATTGAGGAGTACGGTAGAGACGAACAGTTTGAGGAATACGGTAGAGACGAACAGTTTGAGGGGTACGGTAGAGACGAACACTTTGAGGAGTACGGTAGAGACGAACAGTTTGAGGAGTACGATAGTGACGAACAGTTTGAGGAATACGGTAGAGACGAACAGTTTGAGTAATACGGTAGAGACGAACAGTTTGAGGAGTACGGTAGAGACGAAGATTTTGAGGAGTACGGTAGAGACGAACAGCTTGATGAATACGGTAGAGGCGAACAATTTCAGGAGTACGGTAGAGACGAATTGTTTGAGGAGTACGGTAGAGACGAACAGTTTGAGGAGTACGGTAGAGACGAACAGTTTAAGGAGTACGTTAGAGACGAACAGTTTGAGGAGTACGGTAGAGACGAACAGTTTGAGGAATACGGTAGAGAGGAACAGTTTGAGGGGTACGGTAGAAACGAACAGTTCGGGGAGTACGGTAGAGACGAACAGTTTGAGGAGTACGGTAGAGACGAACAGTTTGAGGAGTATGGTAGAGACGAACAGTTTGAGGAGTACGGTAGAGACGAACACTTTGAGGAGTACGGTAGAGACGAACAGTTTGAGGAGTACGGTAGAGACGAACAGTTTGAGGAGTACGGTAGAGACGAACAGTTTTAGGAATACGGTAGAGGCGAACAATTTCAGGAGTACGGTAGAGACGAACAGTTTGAGGAGTACGGTAGAGACGAACAGCTTGAGGAGTACGGTAGAGACGAACAGTTTGAGGAATACGGTAGAGAGGAACAGTTTGAGGAGTACGGTAGAGACGAACAGTTTGAGGAATACGTTAGAGACTAACAGTTTGAGGAGTACGGTAGAGACGAACAATTTGAGGAGTACGGTAGACATGAACAGTTTGATGAGTACGGTAAAGACGAACAGTTTGAGGAGTACGGTAGAGACGAACAGTTTGAGGAGTACGGTAGAGACGAACAGTTTGAGGAATACGGTATAGACGAACAGCTTGAGGAGTACGGTAGAGACGGTCAGTTTGAGGAGTACGGTAGAGACGAACAGTTTGAGGAATACGTTAGAGAAGACTAATTTGAGGAGTACGGTAGAGAGGAACAGTTTGAGGAGTACGGTAGAGACGAAGATTTTGAGGAGTACGGTAGAGACGAACAGCTTGATGAATACGGTAGAGGCGAACAATTTCAGGAGTACGGTAGAGACGAATTGTTTGAGGAGTACGGTAGAGACGAACAGTTTGAGGAGTACGGTAGAGACGAACAGTTTAAGGAGTACGTTAGAGACGAACAGTTTGAGGAGTACGGTAGAGACGAACAGTTTGAGGAATACGGTAGAGAGGAACAGTTTGAGGGGTACGGTAGAAACGAACAGTTCGGGGAGTACGGTAGAGACGAACAGTTTGAGGAGTACGGTAGAGACGAACAGTTTGAGGAGTATGGTAGAGACGAACAGTTTGAGGAGTACGGTAGAGACGAACACTTTGAGGAGTACGGTAGAGACGAACAGTTTGAGGAGTACGGTAGAGACGAACAGTTTGAGGAGTACGGTAGAGACGAACAGTTTTAGGAATACGGTAGAGGCGAACAATTTCAGGAGTACGGTAGAGACGAACAGTTTGAGGAGTACGGTAGAGACGAACAGCTTGAGGAGTACGGTAGAGACGAACAGTTTGAGGAATACGGTAGAGAGGAACAGTTTGAGGAGTACGGTAGAGACGAACAGTTTGAGGAATACGTTAGAGACTAACAGTTTGAGGAGTACGGTAGAGACGAACAGTTTGAGGAGTACGGTAGACATGAACAGTTTGATGAGTACGGTAAAGACGAACAGTTTGAGGAGTACGGTAGAGAAGAACAGTTTGAGGAGTACGGTAGAGACGAACAGTTTGAGGAATACGGTATAGACGAACAGCTTGAGGAGTACGGTAGAGACGGTCAGTTTGAGGAGTACGGTAGAGACGAACAGTTTGAGGAATACGTTAGAGAAGACTAATTTGAGGAGTACGGTAGAGAGGAACAGTTTGAGGAATACGGTAGAGACGAACAGCTTGAGGAGTACGGTAGAGACGGTCAGTTTGAGGAGTACGGTAGAGACGAACAGTTTGAGGAGTACGGTAGAGACGAACAGTTTGAGGAGTACGGTAGAGACGAACAGTTTGAGAAGTACGGTAGAGACGAACAGTTTGAGGAGTACGGTAGAGATGAACAGTTTGAGGAATACGGTAGAGACGAACAGTTTGAGGAGTACGGTAGAGACGAACAGTTTGAGGAGTATGGTAGAGACGAACAGTTTGAGGAGTACGTTAGAGACGAACAGTTCGAGGAGTACGGTAGAGACGAACAGTTTGAGGAATACGGTAGAGACGAACAGTTTGAGGAATACGGTAGAGACGAACAGTTTGAGGAATACGGTAGAGACGAACAGTTTGAGGAGTAAGGTAGAGACGAACAATTTGAGGAGTACGGTAGAGACGAACAGTTTGAGGAGTACGGTAGAGACGAACAGTTTGAGGAATACGGTAGAGACGAACAGAATGAGGAGTACGGTAGAGACGAACAGTTTGAGGAATACGGTAGAGACGAACAGTTTGAGGGGTACAGTAGAGACGAACACTTTGAGGAGTACGGTAGAGACGAACAGTTTGAGGAGTACGGTAGTGAAGAACAGTTTGAGGAATACGGTAGAGAAGAACAGTTTGAGGAATACGGTAGACACGAACAGCTTGAGGAGTACGGTAGAGACGAACAGTTTGAGGAGTACGGTAGAGACGAACAGTTTGAGGAATACGGTAGAGACGAACAGTTTGAGGGGTACGGTAGAGACGAACACTTTGAGGAGTACGGTAGAGACGAACAGTTTGAGGAGTACAATAATGACGAACAGTTTGAGGAATACGGTAGAGACGAACAGTTTGAGGAATACGGTAGAGACGAACAGTTTGAGGAGTACGGTAGAGACGAAGATTTTGAGGAGTACGGTAGAGACGAACAGCTTGAGGAATACGGTAGAGGCGAACAATTTCAGGAGTACGGTAGAGACGAATTGTTTGAGGAGTACGGTAGAGACGAACTGTTTGAGGAGTACGGTAGAGACGAACAGTTTAAGGAGTACGTTAGAGACGAACAGTTTGAGGAGTACGGTAGAGACGAACAGTTTGAGGAATACGGTAGAGAGGAACAGTTTGAGGGGTACGGTAGAAACGAACAGTTCGGGGAGTACGGTAGAGACGAACAGTTTGAGGAATACGGTATACACGAACAGCTTGAGGAGTACGGTAGAGACGAACAGTTTGAGGTGTACGGTAGAGACGAACAGTTTGAGGAGTACGGTAGAGACGAACAGTTTGAGGAATACGGTAGAGACCAACAGATTGAGGAGTACGGTAGAGACGAACAGTTTGAGGAGTACGGTAGAGACGAACAGCTTGAGGGGTACAGTAGAGACGAACACTTTGAGGAGTACGGTAGAGACGAACAGTTTGAGGAATACGGTAGAGACGAACAGTTTGAGGGGTACAGTCGAGACGAACACTTTGAGGAGTACGGTAGAGACGAACAGTTTGAGGAGTACGGTAGAGACGAACAGTTTGAGGAGTACGGTAGAGACGAACAGTTTTAGGAATACGGTAGAGACGAACAATTTGAGGAGTACGGTAGAGACGAACAATTTGAGGAATACGGTAGAGGCGAACAATTTCAGGAGTACGGTAGAGACGAACAGTTTGAGGAGTACGGTAGAGACGAACAGTTTGAGGAGTACGGTAGAGACGAACAGTTTGAGGATTACGGTAGAGACTAACAGTTTGAGGAGTACGGTAGAGACGAAAAGTTTGAGGAATACGGTAGAGACGAACAGTTTGTGGAGTACGGTAGGGATGGTCAGTTTGAGGAGTACGGTAGAGACGAACAGTTTGAGGAATACGTTAGAGAAGACCAATTTGAGGAGTACGGTAGAGACGAACAGTTTGAGGAATACGGTAGAGATGAACAGTTTCAGGAGTTCGGTAGAGACGATCAGTTTGAGGAGTACGGTAGAGACGAACAGATTGAGGAATACGGTAGAGACGAACAGTTTGAGGAGTACGGTAGAGACGAACAGTTTGAGGAATACGGTAGAGACGAACAGTTTGAGGAGTATGGTAGAGACGAACAGTTTGAGGAGTACGTTAGAGACGAAAAGTTTGAGGAGTACGGTAGAGACGAACAGTTTGAGGAATACGGTAGAGGCGAACAGTTTGAAGGGTACGGTAGAAACGAACAGTTCGAGGAGTACTGTAGAAACGAACAGTTTGAGGAGTACGGTAGAGACGAACAGTTTGAGGAATACGGTAGAGAAGAACAGTTTGAGGAATACGGTATAGACGAACAGTTTGAGGAGTACGGTAGAGACGAACAGTTTGAGGAGTACGGTAGAGACGAACAGTTTGAGGAGTACGGTAGAGACGAACAGTTTGAGGAATACGGTAGAGACGAACAGAATGAGGAGTACGGTAGAGACGAACAGTTTGAGGAATACGGTAGAGACGAACAGTTTGAGGGGTACAGTAGAGACGAACAGTTTGAGGAGTACGGTAGAGACGAACAGTTTGAGGAGTATGGTAGAGACGAACAGCTTGAGGAGTACGTTAGAGACGAACAGTTTGAGGAGTACGGTAGAGGCGAACAGTTTGAGGAATACGGTAGAGACGAACAGTTTGAGGGGTACGGTAGAAATGATCAGTTTGAGGAGTACGGTAGAGACGAACAGTTTGAGGATTACGGTAGAGACGAACAGTTTGAGGAGTACGGTAGAGACGAACAGTTTGAGGAATACGGTAGAGACGAACAGTTTGAGGAGTACGGTAGAGACGAACAGTTTGAGAAGTACGGTAGAGACGAACAGTTTGAGGAATACGGTAGAGACGAACAGTTTGAGGAGTACGGTAGAGACGAACAGTTTGAGAAGTACGGTAGAGACGAACAGTTTGAGGAGTACGGTAGAGACGAACAGTTTGAGGAATACGGTAGAGACGAACTGTTTGAGGAGAACGGTAGAGACGAACAGTTTGAGGAGTATGGTAGAGACGAACAGTTTGAGGAGTACGGTAGAGACGAACTGTTTGAGGAGTACGGTAGAGACGAACAGTTTGAGGAATACGGTAGAGACGAACAGTTTGAGGGGTACGCTTGAAATGAACAGTTTGAGGAGTACGGTAGAGACGAACAGTTTGAGGAGTACGGTAGAGACGAACATTTTAGGAATACGGTAGAGACGAACAGTTTGAGGAATACGGTATAGACGAACAGTTTGAGGAGTACGGTAGAGACGAACAGTTTGAGGAGTACGGTAGAGACGAACAGTTTGAGGAGTACGGTAGAAACGAACAGTTCGAGGAGTACGGTAGAGACGAACAGTTTGAGGAGTACGGTAGAGACGAACAGTTTGAGGGGTACGGTAGAGACGAACAGTTTGAGGAGTACGGTAGAGACGAACAGTTTGAGGAGTACGGTAGAGACGAACAGTTTGAGGAATACGGTAGAGACGAACAGTTTGAGGAGTACGGTAGAGACGAACAGTTTGAGAAGTACGGTAGAGACGAACAGTTTGAGGAATACGGTAGATACGAACAGTTTGAGGAGTACGGTAGAGACGAACAGTTTGAGAAGTACGGTAGAGACGAACAGTTTGAGGAATACTGTAGAGACGAACAATTTGAGGAGTACGGTAGAGACGAACAGTTTGAGGAGTACGGTAGAGACGAACAGTTTGAGGAATACGGTAGAGACGAACAGTTTGAGGAGTAAGGTAGAGACGAACAGTTTGAGGAGTACGGTAGAGACGAACAGTTTGAGGAGTACGGTAGAGACGAACAGTCTGAGGAATACGGTAGAGACGAACAGAATGAGGAGTACGGTAGAGACGAACAGTTTGAGGAATACGGTAGAGACGAACAGTTTGAGGGGTACGGTAGAGACGAACACTTTGAGGAGTACGGTAGAGACGAACAGTTTGAGGAGTACGATAATGACGAACAGTTTGAGGAATACGGTAGAGACGAACAGTTTGAGGAATACGGTAGAGACGAACAGTTTGAGGAGTACGGTAGAGACGAAGATTTTGAGGAGTACGGTAGAGACGAACAGCTGGAGGAATACGGTAGAGGCGAACAATTTCAGGAGTACGGTAGAGACGAATTGTTTGAGGAGTACGGTAGAGACGAACTGTTTGAGGAGTACGGTAGAGACGAACAGTTTAAGGAGTACGTTAGAGACGAACAGTTTGAGAAGTACGGTAGAGACGAACAGTTTGAGGAATACGGTAGAGAGGAACAGTTTGAGGGGTACGGTAGAAACGAACAGTT
Source organism: Bathymodiolus septemdierum (assembly GCA_963383655.1). Lineage (NCBI taxonomy): Eukaryota > Metazoa > Mollusca > Bivalvia > Mytilida > Modiolidae > Bathymodiolus > Bathymodiolus septemdierum. The sequence continues at coordinate 63,656,313 of OY726521.1, forward strand.
CGGGGAGTACGGTAGAGACGAACAGTTTGAGGAATACGGTATAGACGAACAGTTTGAGGAGTACGGTAGAGACGAACAGTTTGAGGTGTACGGTAGAGACGAACAGTTTGAGGAGTACGGTAGAGACGAACAGTTTGAGGAATACGGTAGAGACGAACAGATTGAGGAGTACGGTAGAGACGAACAGTTTGAGGAGTACGGTAGAGACGAACAGCTTGAGGGGTACAGTAGAGACGAACACTTTGAGGAGTACGGTAGAGACGAACAGTTTGAGGAATACGGTAGAGACGAACAGTTTGAGGGGTACAGTCGAGACGAACACTTTGAGGAGTACGGTAGAGACGAACAGTTTGAGGAGTACGGTAGAGACGAACAGTTTGAGGAGTACGGTAGAGACGAACAGTTTTAGGAATACGGTAGAGACGAACAATTTGAGGAGTACGGTAGAGACGAACAATTTGAGGAATACGGTAGAGGCGAACAATTTCAGGAGTACGGTAGAGACGAACAGTTTGAGGAGTACGGTAGAGACGAACAGTTTGAGGAGTACGGTAGAGACGAACAGTTTGAGGATTACGGTAGAGACTAACAGTTTGAGGAGTACGGTAGAGACGAACAGTTTGAGGAGTACGGTAGGGATGGTCAGTTTGAGGAGTACGGTAGAGACGAACAGTTTGAGGAATACGTTAGAGAAGACCAATTTGAGGAGTACGGTAGAGACGAACAGTTTGAGGAATACGGTAGAGATGAACAGTTTCAGGAGTTCGGTAGAGACGATCAGTTTGAGGAGTACGGTAGAGACGAACAGATTGAGGAATACGGTAGAGACGAACAGTTTGAGGAGTACGGTAGAGACGAACAGTTTGAGGAATACGGTAGAGACGAACAGTTTGAGGAGTACGGTAGAGACGAACAGTTTGAGGAGTATGGTAGAGACGAACAGTTTGAGGAGTACGTTAGAGACGAAAAGTTTGAGGAGTACGGTAGAGACGAACAGTTTGAGGAATACGGTAGAGGCGAACAGTTTGAAGGGTACGGTAGAAACGAACAGTTCGAGGAGTACTGTAGAAACGAACAGTTTGAGGAGTACGGTAGAGACGAACCGTTTGAGGAATACGGTAGAGAAGAACAGTTTGAGGAATACGGTATAGACGAACAGTTTGAGGAGTACGGTAGAGACGAACAGTTTGAGGAGTACGGTAGAGACGAACAGTTTGAGGAATACGGTAGAGACGAACAGAATGAGGAGTACGGTAGAGACGAACAGTTTGAGGAATACGGTAGAGACGAACCGTTTGAGGGGTACAGTAGAGACGAACAGTTTGAGGAGTACGGTAGAGACGAACAGTTTGAGGAGTATGGTAGAGACGAACAGTTTGAGGAGTACGGTAGAGACGAACACTTTGAGGAGTACGGTAGAGACGAACAGTTTGAGGAATACGGTAGAGACGAACAGTTTGAGGGGTACAGTCGAGACGAACACTTTGAGGAGTACGGTAGAGACGAACAGTTTGAGGAGTACGGTAGAGACGAACAGTTTGAGGAGTACGGTAGAGACGAACAGTTTTAGGAATACGGTAGAGACGAACAATTTGAGGAGTACGGTAGAGACGAACAATTTGAGGAATACGGTAGAGGCGAACAATTTCAGGAGTACGGTAGAGACGAACAGTTTGAGGAGTACGGTAGAGACGAACAGTTTGAGGATTACGGTAGAGACTAACAGTTTGAGGAGTACGGTAGAGACGAAAAGTTTGAGGAATACGGTAGAGACGAACAGTTTGTGGAGTACGGTAGGGATGGTCAGTTTGAGGAGTACGGTAGAGACGAACAGTTTGAGGAATACGTTAGAGAAGACCAATTTGAGGAGTACGGTAGAGACGAACAGTTTGAGGAATACGGTAGAGATGAACAGTTTCAGGAGTTCGGTAGAGACGATCAGTTTGAGGAGTACGGTAGAGACGAACAGATTGAGGAATACGGTAGAGACGAACAGTTTGAGGAGTACGGTAGAGACGAACAGTTTGAGGAATACGGTAGAGACGAACAGTTTGAGGAGTATGGTAGAGACGAACAGTTTGAGGAGTACGTTAGAGACGAAAAGTTTGAGGAGTACGGTAGAGACGAACAGTTTGAGGAATACGGTAGAGGCGAACAGTTTGAAGGGTACGGTAGAAACGAACAGTTCGAGGAGTACTGTAGAAACGAACAGTTTGAGGAGTACGGTAGAGACGAACAGTTTGAGGAATACGGTAGAGAAGAACAGTTTGAGGAATACGGTATAGACGAACAGTTTGAGGAGTACGGTAGAGACGAACAGTTTGAGGAGTACGGTAGAGACGAACAGTTTGAGGAGTACGGTAGAGACGAACAGTTTGAGGAATACGGTAGAGACGAACAGAATGAGGAGTACGGTAGAGACGAACAGTTTGAGGAATACGGTAGAGACGAACAGTTTGAGGGGTACAGTAGAGACGAACAGTTTGAGGAGTACGGTAGAGACGAACAGTTTGAGGAGTATGGTAGAGACGAACAGCTTGAGGAGTACGTTAGAGACGAACAGTTTGAGGAGTACGGTAGAGACGAACAGTTTGAGGAATACGGTAGAGACGAACAGTTTGAGGGGTACGGTAGAAATGATCAGTTTGAGGAGTACGGTAGAGACGAACAGTTTGAGGAGTACGGTAGAGACGAACAGTTTGAGGAGTACGGTAGAGACGAACAGTTTGAGGAATACGGTAGAGACGAACAGTTTGAGGAGTACGGTAGAGACGAACAGTTTGAGAAGTACGGTAGAGACGAACAGTTTGAGGAATACGGTAGAGACGAACAGTTTGAGGAGTACGGTAGAGACGAACAGTTTGAGAAGTACGGTAGAGACGAACAGTTTGAGGAGTACGGTAGAGACGAACAGTTTGAGGAATACGGTAGAGACGAACTGTTTGAGGAGAACGGTAGAGACGAACAGTTTGAGGAGTATGGTAGAGACGAACAGTTTGAGGAGTACGGTAGAGACGAACTGTTTGAGGAGTACGGTAGAGACGAACAGTTTGAGGAATACGGTAGAGACGAACAGTTTGAGGGGTACGGTTGAAATGAACAGTTTGAGGAGTACGGTAGAGACGAACAGTTTGAGGAGTACGGTAGAGACGAACAGTTTGAGGAGTACGGTAGAGACGAACAGTTTGAGGAATACGGTAGAGACGAACAGATTGAGGAGTACGGTAGAGACGAACAGTTTGAGGAGTACGGTAGAGACGAACAGCTTGAGGGGTACAGTAGAGACGAACACTTTGAGGAGTACGGTAGAGACGAACAGTTTGAGGAATACGGTAGAGACGAACAGTTTGAGGGGTACAGTCGAGACGAACACTTTGAGGAGTACGGTAGAGACGAACAGTTTGAGGAGTACGGTAGAGACGAACAGTTTGAGGAGTACGGTAGAGACGAACAGTTTTAGGAATACGGTAGAGACGAACAATTTGAGGAGTACGGTAGAGACGAACAATTTGAGGAATACGGTAGAGGCGAACAATTTCAGGAGTACGGTAGAGACGAACAGTTTGAGGAGTACGGTAGAGACGAACAGTTTGAGGAGTACGGTAGAGACGAACAGTTTGAGGATTACGGTAGAGACTAACAGTTTGAGGAGTACGGTAGAGACGAACAGTTTGAGGAATACGGTAGGGATGGTCAGTTTGAGGAGTACGGTAGAGACGAACAGTTTGAGGAATACGTTAGAGAAGACCAATTTGAGGAGTACGGTAGAGACGAACAGTTTGAGGAATACGGTAGAGATGAACAGTTTCAGGAGTTCGGTAGAGACGATCAGTTTGAGGAGTACGGTAGAGACGAACAGATTGAGGAATACGGTAGAGACGAACAGTTTGAGGAGTACGGTAGAGACGAACAGTTTGAGGAATACGGTAGAGACGAACAGTTTGAGGAGTACGGTAGAGACGAACAGTTTGAGGAGTATGGTAGAGACGAACACTTTGAGGAGTACGGTAGAGACGAACAGTTTGAGGAATACGGTAGAGACGAACAGTTTGAGGGGTACAGTCGAGACGAACACTTTGAGGAGTACGGTAGAGACGAACAGTTTGAGGAGTACGGTAGAGACGAACAGTTTGAGGAGTACGGTAGAGACGAACAGTTTTAGGAATACGGTAGAGACGAACAATTTGAGGAGTACGGTAGAGACGAACAATTTGAGGAATACGGTAGAGGCGAACAATTTCAGGAGTACGGTAGAGACGAACAGTTTGAGGAGTACGGTAGAGACGAACAGTTTGAGGAGTACGGTAGAGACGAACAGTTTGAGGATTACGGTAGAGACTAACAGTTTGAGGAGTACGGTAGAGACGAAAAGTTTGAGGAATACGGTAGAGACGAACAGTTTGTGGAGTACGGTAGGGATGGTCAGTTTGAGGAGTACGGTAGAGACGAACAGTTTGAGGAATACGTTAGAGAAGACCAATTTGAGGAGTACGGTAGAGACGAACAGTTTGAGGAATACGGTAGAGATGAACAGTTTCAGGAGTTCGGTAGAGACGATCAGTTTGAGGAGTACGGTAGAGACGAACAGTTTGAGGAGTACGGTAGAGACGAACTGTTTGAGGAGTACGGTAGAGACGAACAGTTTGAGGAATACGGTAGAGACGAACAGTTTGAGGGGTACGGTTGAAATGAACAGTTTGAGGAGTACGGTAGAGACGAACAGTTTGAGGAGTACGGTAGAGACGAACATTTTAGGAATACGGTAGAGACGAACAGTTTGAGGAATACGGTATAGACGAACAGTTTGAGGAGTACGGTAGAGACGAACAGTTTGAGGAGTACGGTAGAGACGAACAGTTTGAGGAGTACGGTAGAAACGAACAGTTCGAGGAGTACGGTAGAGACGAACAGTTTGAGGAGTACGGTAGAGACGAACAGTTTGAGGGGTACGGTAGAGACAAACAGTTTGAGGAGTACGGTAGAGACGAACAGTTTGAGGAGTACGGTAGAGACGAACAGTTTGAGGAATACGGTAGAGACGAACAGTTTGAGAAGTACGGTAGAGACGAACAGTTTGAGGAATACGGTAGAGACGAACAGTTTGAGGAGTACGGTAGAGACGAACAGTTTGAGAAGTACGGTAGAGACGAACAGTTTGAGGAATACTGTAGAGACGAACAATTTGAGGAGTACGGTAGAGACGAACAGTTTGAGGAGTACGGTAGAGACGAACAGTTTGAGGAATACGGTAGAGACGAACAGTTTGAGGAGTAAGGTAGAGACGAACAGTTTGAGGAGTACGGTAGAGACGAACAGTTTGAGGAGTACGGTAGAGACGAACAGTCTGAGGAATACGGTAGAGACGAACAGAATGAGGAGTACGGTAGAGACGAACAGTTTGAGGAATACGGTAGAGACGAACAGTTTGAGGGGTACAGTAGAGACGAACACTTTGAGGAGTACTGTAGAGACGAACAGTTTGAGGAGTACGGTAGTGAAGAACAGTTTGAGGAATACGGTAGAGAAGAACAGTTTGAGGAATACGGTAGACACGAACAGCTTGAGGAGTACGGTAGAGACGAACAGTTTGAGGAGTACGGTAGAGACGAACAGTTTGAGGAATACGGTAGAGACGAACAATTTCAGGAGTACGGTAGAGACGAATAGTTTGAGGAGTACGGTAGAGACGAACAGTTTGAGGAGTACGGTAGAGACGAACAGTTTGAGGAGTATGGTAGAGACGAACAGTTTGAGGAGTACGGTAGAGACGAACAGTTTGAGGAATACGGTAGAGACGAACAGTTTGAGGGGTACGGTAGAGACGAACACTTTGAGGAGTACGGTAGAGACGAACAGTTTGAGGAGTACGATAATGACGAACAGTTTGAGGAATACGGTAGAGACGAACAGTTTGAGGAATACGGTAGAGACGAACAGTTTGAGGAGTACGGTAGAGACGAAGATTTTGAGGAGTACGGTAGAGACGAACAGCTGGAGGAATACGGTAGAGGCGAACAATTTCAGGAGTACGGTAGAGACGAATTGTATGAGGAGTACGGTAGAGACGAACTGTTTGAGGAGTACGGTAGAGACGAACAGTTTAAGGAGTACGTTAGAGACGAACAGTTTGAGAAGTACGGTAGAGACGAACAGTTTGAGGAATACGGTAGAGAGGAACAGTTTGAGGGGTACGGTAGAAACGAACAGTTCGGGGAGTACGGTAGAGACGAACAGTTTGAGGAATACGGTATAGACGAACAGTTTGAGGAGTACGGTAGAGACGAACAGTTTGAGGTGTACGGTAGAGACGAACAGTTTGAGGAGTACGGTAGAGACGAACAGTTTGAGGAATACGGTAGAGACGAACAGATTGAGGAGTACGGTAGAGACGAACAGTTTGAGGAGTACGGTAGAGACGAACAGCTTGAGGGGTACAGTAGAGACGAACACTTTGAGGAGTACGGTAGAGACGAACAGTTTGAGGAATACGGTAGAGACGAACAGTTTGAGGGGTACAGTCGAGACGAACACTTTGAGGAGTACGGTAGAGACGAACAGTTTGAGGAGTACGGTAGAGACGAACAGTTTGAGGAGTACGGTAGAGACGAACAGTTTTAGGAATACGGTAGAGACGAACAATTTGAGGAGTACGGTAGAGACGAACAATTTGAGGAATACGGTAGAGGCGAACAATTTCAGGAGTACGGTAGAGACGAACAGTTTGAGGAGTACGGTAGAGACGAACACTTTGAGGAGTACTGTAGAGACGAACAGTTTGAGGAGTACGGTAGTGAAGAACAGTTTGAGGAATACGGTAGAGAAGAACAGTTTGAGGAATACGGTAGACACGAACAGCTTGAGGAGTACGGTAGAGACGAACAGTTTGAGGAGTACGGTAGAGACGAACAGTTTGAGGAATACGGTAGAGACGAACAATTTCAGGAGTACGGTAGAGACGAATAGTTTGAGGAGTACGGTAGAGACGAACAGTTTGAGGAGTACGGTAGAGACGAACAGTTTGAGGAGTATGGTAGAGACGAACAGTTTGAGGAGTACGGTAGAGACGAACAGTTTGAGGAATACGGTAGAGACGAACAGTTTGAGGGGTACGGTAGAGACGAACACTTTGAGGAGTACGGTAGAGACGAACAGTTTGAGGAGTACGATAATGACGAACAGTTTGAGGAATACGGTAGAGACGAACAGTTTGAGGAATACGGTAGAGACGAACAGTTTGAGGAGTACGGTAGAGACGAAGATTTTGAGGAGTACGGTAGAGACGAACAGCTGGAGGAATACGGTAGAGGCGAACAATTTCAGGAGTACGGTAGAGACGAATTGTATGAGGAGTACGGTAGAGACGAACTGTTTGAGGAGTACGGTAGAGACGAACAGTTTAAGGAGTACGTTAGAGACGAACAGTTTGAGAAGTACGGTAGAGACGAACAGTTTGAGGAATACGGTAGAGAGGAACAGTTTGAGGGGTACGGTAGAAACGAACAGTTCGGGGAGTACGGTAGAGACGAACAGTTTGAGGAATACGGTATAGACGAACAGTTTGAGGAGTACGGTAGAGACGAACAGTTTGAGGTGTACGGTAGAGACGAACAGTTTGAGGAGTACGGTAGAGACGAACAGTTTGAGGAATACGGTAGAGACGAACAGATTGAGGAGTACGGTAGAGACGAACAGTTTGAGGAGTACGGTAGAGACGAACAGCTTGAGGGGTACAGTAGAGACGAACACTTTGAGGAGTACGGTAGAGACGAACAGTTTGAGGAATACGGTAGAGACGAACAGTTTGAGGGGTACAGTCGAGACGAACCCTTTGAGGAGTACGGTAGAGACGAACAGTTTGAGGAGTACGGTAGAGACGAACAGTTTGAGGAGTACGGTAGAGACGAACAGTTTTAGGAATACGGTAGAGACGAACAATTTGAGGAGTACGGTAGAGACGAACAATTTGAGGAATACGGTAGAGGCGAACAATTTCAGGAGTACGGTAGAGACGAACAGTTTGAGGAGTACGGTAGAGACGAACAGTTTGAGGAGTACGGTAGAGACGAACAGTTTGAGGATTACGGTAGAGACTAACAGTTTGAGGAGTACGGTAGAGACGAACAGTTTGAGGAGTACGGTAGGGATGGTCAGTTTGAGGAGTACGGTAGAGACGAACAGTTTGAGGAATACGTTAGAGAAGACCAATTTGAGGAGTACGGTAGAGACGAACAGTTTGAGGAATACGGTAGAGATGAACAGTTTCAGGAGTTCGGTAGAGACGATCAGTTTGAGGAGTACGGTAGAGACGAACAGATTGAGGAATACGGTAGAGACGAACAGTTTGAGGAGTACGGTAGAGACGAACAGTTTGAGGAATACGGTAGAGACGAACAGTTTGAGGAGTACGGTAGAGACGAACAGTTTGAGGAGTATGGTAGAGACGAACAGTTTGAGGAGTACGTTAGAGACGAAAAGTTTGAGGAGTACGGTAGAGACGAACAGTTTGAGGAATACGGTAGAGGCGAACAGTTTGAAGGGTACGGTAGAAACGAACAGTTCGAGGAGTACTGTAGAAACGAACAGTTTGAGGAGTACGGTAGAGACGAACCGTTTGAGGAATACGGTAGAGAAGAACAGTTTGAGGAATACGGTATAGACGAACAGTTTGAGGAGTACGGTAGAGACGAACAGTTTGAGGAGTACGGTAGAGACGAACAGTTTGAGGAGTACGGTAGAGAGGAACAGTTTGAGGAATACGGTAGAGACGAACAGAATGAGGAGTACGGTAGAGACGAACAGTTTGAGGAATACGGTAGAGACGAACAGTTTGAGGGGTACAGTAGAGACGAACAGTTTGAGGAGTACGGTAGAGACGAACAGTTTGAGGAGTATGGTAGAGACGAACAGTTTGAGGAGTACGGTAGAGACGAACACTTTGAGGAGTACGGTAGAGACGAACAGTTTGAGGAGTACGGTAGAGACGAACAGTTTGAGGAGTACGGTAGAGGCGAACAGTTTTAGGAATACGGTAGAGGCGAACAATTTCAGGAGTACGGTAGAGACGAACAGTTTGAGGAGTACGGTAGAGACGAACAGCTTGAGGAGTACGGTAGAGACGAACAGTTTGAGGAATACGGTAGAGACGAACAGTTTGAGGAGTACGGTAGAGACGAACAGTTTGAGGAATACGTTAGAGACTAACAGTTTGAGGAGTACGGTAGAGACGAACAATTTGAGGAGTACGGTAGACATGAACAGTTTGATGAGTACGGTAAAGACGAACAGTTTGAGGAGTACGGTAGAGACGAACAGTTTGAGGAGTACGGTAGAGACGAACAGTTTGAGGAATACGGTAGAGACGAACAGTTTGAGGAGTACGGTAGAGATGAACAGTTTGAGGAATACGGTAGAGACGAACAGTTTGAGGAGTACGGTAGAGACGAACAGTTTGAGGAGTATGGTAGAGACGAACAGTTTGAGGAGTACGTTAGAGACGAACAGTTCGAGGAGTACGGTAGAGACGAACAGTTTGAGGAATACGGTAGAGACGAACAGTTTGAGGAATACGGTAGAGACGAACAGTTTGAGGAATACGGTAGAGACGAACAGTTTGAGGAGTACGGTAGAAACGAACAGTTTGAGGAGTACGGTAGAGACGAACAGTTTGAGGAGTACGGTAGAGACGAACAGTTTGAGGAATACGGTAGAGACGAACAGAATGAGGAGTACGGTAGAGACGAACAGTTTGAGGAATACGGTAGAGACGAACAGTTTGATGGGTACAGTAGAGACGAACACTTTGAGGAGTACGGTAGAGACGAACAGTTTGAGGAGTACGGTAGTGAAGAACAGTTTGAGGAATACGGTAGAGAAGAACAGTTTGAGGAATACGGTAGACACGAACAGCTTGAGGAGTACGGTAGAGACGAACAGTTTGAGGAGTACGGTAGAGACGAACAGTTTGAGGAATACGGTAGAGACGAACAATTTCAGGAGTACGGTAGAGACGAATAGTTTGAGGAGTACGGTAGAGACGAACAGTTTGAGGAGTACGGTAGAGACGAACAGTTTGAGGAGTATGGTAGAGACGAACAGTTTGAGGAGTACGGTAGAGACGAACAGTTTGAGGAGTACGTTAGAGACGAACAGTTTGGGGAGTACGGTAGAGACGAACAGTTTGAGGAGTACGGTAGAGACGAACAGTTTGAGGAATACGGTAGAGACGAACAGATTGAGGAGTACGGTAGAGACGAACAGTTTGAGGAATACGGTAGAGACGAACAGTTTGAGGGGTACAGTAGAGACGAACACTTTGAGGAGTATGGTAGAGACGAACAGTTTCAGGAGTATGGTAAAGACGAACAGTTTGAGAAGTACGGTAGAGACGAACAGTTTGAGGAGTACGGTAGAGACGATCAGTTTGAGGAGTACGTTAGAGACGAACAGTTTGAGGAGTACGGTAGAGACGAACAGTTTGAGGAATACGGTAGAGATGAACAGTTTGAGGAATACGGTAGAGAAGAACAATTTGAGGAGTACGGTAGAGAGCAACAGTTTGAGGAATACGGTAGAGATGAACAGTTTGAGGAGTACGGTAGAGACGAACAGTTTGAGGAGTACGGTAGAGACGAACAGTTTGAGGAGTACGGTAGAGACGAACAGTTTGAGGAATACGGTAGAGACGAACATATTGAGGAGTACGGTAGAGACGAACAGTTTGAGGAATACGGTAGAGACGAACAGTTTGAGGGGTACGGTAGAGACGAACACTTTGAGGAGTACGGTAGAGACGAACAGTTTGAGGAGTACGATAGTGACGAACAGTTTGAGGAATACGGTAGAGACAAACAGTTTGAGGAATACGGTAGAGACGAACAGTTTGAGGAGTACGGTAGAGACGAAGATTTTGAGGAGTACGGTAGAGACGAACAGTTTGAGGAATACGGTAGAGGCGAACAATTTCAGGAGTACGGTAGAGACGAATTGTTTGAGGAGTACGGTAGAGACGAACAGTTTGAGGAGTACGGTAGAGACGAACAGTTTAAGGAGTACGTTAGAGACGAACAGTTTGAGGAGTACGGTAGAGACGAACAGTTTGAGGAATACGGTAGAGAGGAACAGTTTGAGGGGTACGGTAGAAACGAACAGTTCGGGGAGTACGGTAGAGACGAACAGTTTGAGGAATACGGTATAGACGAACAGTTTGAGGAGTACGGTAGAGACGAACAGTTTGAGGTGTACGGTAGGGACGAACAGTTTGAGGAGTACGGTAGAGACGAACAGTTTGAGGAATACGGTAGAGACGAACAGATTGAGGAGTACGGTAGAGACGAACAGTTTGAGGAGTACGGTAGAGACGAACAGTTTGAGGGGTACAGTAGAGACGAACACTTTGAGGAGTACGGTAGAGACGAACAGTTTGAGGAGGATGGTAAAGACGAACAGTTTGAGAAGTACGGTAGAGACGAACAGTTTGAGGAGTACGGTAGAGACGATCAGTTTGAGGAGTACGGTAGAGACGAACAGTTTGAGGAGTACGGTAGAGACGAACAGTTTGAGGAATACGGTAGAGACGAACAGTTTGAGGAATACGGTAGAAAAGAACAATTTGAGGAGAACGGTAGAGAGGAACAGTTTGAGGAATACGGTAGAGATGAACAGTTTCAGGAGTACGGTAGAGACGAACAGTTTCAGGAGTACTTTAGAGACGATCAGTTTGAGGAGTACGGTAGAGACGAACAGTTCGAGGAGTACGGTAGAGACGAACAGCTTAATAGTACGGTAGAGACGAACAGTTTGAGAAGTACGGTAGAGACGAACAGTTTGAGGAGTACGGTAGAGACGAACAGTTTTAGGAATACGGTAGAGACGAACAGCTTGAGGAGTCCGGTAGAGACGAACAATTTGAGGAGTATGGTAGAGACGAACAGTTTGAGGAGTACGTTAAAGACGAACTGTTTGAGGAGTACGGTAGAGACGAACAGTTTGAGGAATACGGTAGAGACGAACAGTTTGAGGGGTACGGTAGAAATGAACAGTTTGGGGAGTACGGTAGAGACGAACAGTTTGAGGAGTACGGTAGAGACGAACAGTTTGAGGAATACGGTAGAGAAGAACAGATTGAGGAGTACGGTAGAGACGAACAGTTTGAGGAATACGGTAGAGACGAACAGTTTGAGGGGTACAGTAGAGACGAACACTTTGAGGAGTACGGTAGAGACGAACAGTTTGAGGAGTATGGTAAAGACGAACAGTTTGAGAAGTACGGTAGAGACGAACAGTTTGAGGAGTACGGTAGAGACGATCAGTTTGAGGAGTACGTTAGAGACGAACAGTTTGAGGAGTACGGTAGAGACGAACAGTTTGAGGAATACGGTAGAGATGAACAGTTTGAGGAATACGGTAGAGAAGAACAATTTGAGGAGTACGGTAGAGAGGAACAGTTTGAGGAATACGGTAGAGATGAACAGTTTGAGGAGTACGGTAGAGACGAACAGTTTGAGGAGTACGGTAGAGACGAACAGTTTGAGGAGTACGGTAGAGACGAACAGTTTGAGGAATACGGTAGAGACGAACATATTGAGGAGTACGGTAGAGACGAACAGTTTGAGGAATAAGGTAGAGACGAACAGTTTGAGGGGTACGGTAGAGACGAACACTTTGAGGAGTACGGAAGAGACGAACAGTTTGAGGAGTACGATAGTGACGAACAGTTTGAGGAATACGGTAGAGACGAACAGTTTGAGGAATACGGTAGAGACGAACAGTTTGAGGAGTACGGTAGAAACGAACAGTTTGAGGAGTACGGTAGAGACGAACAGTTTGAGGAGTACGGTAGAGACGAACAGTTTGAGGAATACGGTAGAGACGAACAGAATGAGGAGTACGGTAGAGACGAACAGTTTGAGGAATACGGTAGAGACGAACAGTTTGATGGGTACAGTAGAGACGAACACTTTGAGGAGTACGGTAGAGACGAACAGTTTGAGGAGTACGGTAGTGAAGAACAGTTTGAGGAATACGGTAGAGAAGAACAGTTTGAGGAATACGGTAGACAAGAACAGCTTGAGGAGTACGGTAGAGACGAACAGTTTGAGGAGTACGGTAGAGACGAACAGTTTGAGGAATACGGTAGAGACGAACAATTTCAGGAGTACGGTAGAGACGAATAGTTTGAGGAGTACGGTAGAGACGAACAGTTTGAGGAGTACGGTAGAGACGAACAGTTTGAGGAGTATGGTAGAGACGAACAGTTTGAGGAGTACGGTAGAGACGAACAGTTTGAGGAGTACGTTAGAGACGAACAGTTTGGGGAGTACGGTAGAGACGAACAGTTTGAGGAGTACGGTAGAGACGAACAGTTTGAGGAATACGGTAGAGACGAACAGATTGAGGAGTACGGTAGAGACGAACAGTTTGAGGAATACGGTAGAGACGAACAGTTTGAGGGGTACAGTAGAGACGAACACTTTGAGGAGTATGGTAGAGACGAACAGTTTCAGGAGTATGGTAAAGACGAACAGTTTGAGAAGTACGGTAGAGACGAACAGTTTGAGGAGTACGGTAGAGACGATCAGTTTGAGGAGTACGTTAGAGACGAACAGTTTGAGGAGTACGGTAGAGACGAACAGTTTGAGGAATACGGTAGAGATGAACAGTTTGAGGAATACGGTAGAGAAGAACAATTTGAGGAGTACGGTAGAGAGGAACAGTTTGAGGAATACGGTAGAGATGAACAGTTTGAGGAGTACGGTAGAGACGAACAGTTTGAGGAGTACGGTAGAGACGAACAGTTTGAGGAGTACGGTAGAGACGAACAGTTTGAGGAATACGGTAGAGACGAACATATTGAGGAGTACGGTAGAGACGAACAGTTTGAGGAATACGGTAGAGACGAACAGTTTGAGGGGTACGGTAGAGACGAACACTTTGAGGAGTACGGTAGAGACGAACAGTTTGAGGAGTACGATAGTGACGAACAGTTTGAGGAATACGGTAGAGACAAACAGTTTGAGGAATACGGTAGAGACGAACAGTTTGAGGAGTACGGTAGAGACGAAGATTTTGAGGAGTACGGTAGAGACGAACAGTTTGAGGAATACGGTAGAGGCGAACAATTTCAGGAGTACGGTAGAGACGAATTGTTTGAGGAGTACGGTAGAGACGAACAGTTTGAGGAGTACGGTAGAGACGAACAGTTTAAGGAGTACGTTAGAGACGAACAGTTTGAGGAGTACGGTAGAGACGAACAGTTTGAGGAATACGGTATAGACGAACAGTTTGAGGAGTACGGTAGAGACGAACAGTTTGAGGTGTACGGTAGGGACGAACAGTTTGAGGAGTACGGTAGAGACGAACAGTTTGAGGAATACGGTAGAGACGAACAGATTGAGGAGTACGGTAGAGACGAACAGTTTGAGGAGTACGGTAGAGACGAACAGTTTGAGGGGTACAGTAGAGACGAACACTTTGAGGAGTACGGTAGAGACGAACAGTTTGAGGAGGATGGTAAAGACGAACAGTTTGAGAAGTACGGTAGAGACGAACAGTTTGAGGAGTACGGTAGAGACGATCAGTTTGAGGAGTACGGTAGAGACGAACAGTTTGAGGAGTACGGTAGAGACGAACAGTTTGAGGAATACGGTAGAGACGAACAGTTTGAGGAATACGGTAGAAAAGAACAATTTGAGGAGAACGGTAGAGAGGAACAGTTTGAGGAATACGGTAGAGATGAACAGTTTCAGGAGTACGGTAGAGACGAACAGTTTCAGGAGTACTTTAGAGACGATCAGTTTGAGGAGTACGGTAGAGACGAACAGTTTGAGGAGTACGGTAGAGACGAACAGCTTAATAGTACGGTAGAGACGAACAGTTTGAGAAGTACGGTAGAGACGAACAGTTTGAGGAGTACGGTAGAGACGAACAGTTTTAGGAATACGGTAGAGACGAACAGCTTGAGGAGTCCGGTAGAGACGAACAATTTGAGGAGTATGGTAGAGACGAACAGTTTGAGGAGTACGTTAAAGACGAACTGTTTGAGGAGTACGGTAGAGACGAACAGTTTGAGGAATACGGTAGAGACGAACAGTTTGAGGGGTACGGTAGAAATGAACAGTTTGGGGAGTACGGTAGAGACGAACAGTTTGAGGAGTACGGTAGAGACGAACAGTTTGAGGAATACGGTAGAGAAGAACAGATTGAGGAGTACGGTAGAGACGAACAGTTTGAGGAATACGGTAGAGACGAACAGTTTGAGGGGTACAGTAGAGACGAACACTTTGAGGAGTACGGTAGAGACGAACAGTTTGAGGAGTATGGTAAAGACGAACAGTTTGAGAAGTACGGTAGAGACGAACAGTTTGAGGAGTACGGTAGAGACGATCAGTTTGAGGAGTACGTTAGAGACGAACAGTTTGAGGAGTACGGTAGAGACGAACAGTTTGAGGAATACGGTAGAGATGAACAGTTTGAGGAATACGGTAGAGAAGAACAATTTGAGGAGTACGGTAGAGAGGAACAGTTTGAGGAATACGGTAGAGATGAACAGTTTGAGGAGTACGGTAGAGACGAACAGTTTGAGGAGTACGGTAGAGACGAACAGTTTGAGGAGTACGGTAGAGACGAACAGTTTGAGGAATACGGTAGAGACGAACATATTGAGGAGTACGGTAGAGACGAACAGTTTGAGGAATAAGGTAGAGACGAACAGTTTGAGGGGTACGGTAGAGACGAACACTTTGAGGAGTACGGAAGAGACGAACAGTTTGAGGAGTACGATAGTGACGAACAGTTTGAGGAATACGGTAGAGACGAACAGTTTGAGGAATACGGTAGAGACGAACAGTTTGAGGAGTACGGTAGAGACGAAGATTTTGAGGAATACGGTAGAGGCGAACAATTTCAGGAGTACGGTAGAGACGAATTGTTTGAGGAGTACGGTAGAGACGAACAGTTTGAGGAGTACGGTAGAGACGAACAGTTTAAGGAGTACGTTAGAGACGAACAGTTTGAGGAGTACGGTAGAGACGAACAGTTTGAGGAATACGGTAGAGAGGAACAGTTTGAGGGGTACGGTAGAAACGAACAGTTTGAGGAGTACGGTAGAGACGAACAGTTTGAGGAGTACGGTAGAGACGAATAGTTTGAGGAATACGGTAGAGACGAACAGTTTGAGGAGTACGGTAGAGACGAACAGTTTGAGGAGTACGGTAGAGACGAACAGTTTGAGGAATACGGCAGAGGCGAACAGTTTGAGGAATACTGTAGATACGAACAGTTTGAGAAATACGGTAGAGACGAACAGTTTGAGGAGTACGGTAGAGACGAACATTTTGAGGAATACGGTAGAGACGAACAGTTTGAGGAGTATGGTAGAGACGAACAGATTGAGGAGTACGGTAGAGATGAACAGTTTGAGGAGTATGGTAGAGACGAACAGTTTGAGGAGTACGGTAGGGACGAACAGTTTGAGGAATACGGTAGAGACGAACAGTTTGAGCAGGACGTAGAGACGAACAGTTTGAGGAGTACGGTAGAGACGAACAGTTTGAGGAGTACGGTAGAGACGAAGAGTTTGAGGAGTACGGTAGAGACGAACAGTTTGAGGAGTACGGTAGAGACGAACAGTTTGAGGAGTACGGTAGAGACGAACAGTTTGAGGAGTACGGTAGAGACGAATAATTTGAGGAGTACGGTAGAGACGAACAGTTTGAGGAATACGGTAGAGACGAACAATTTGAGGAATACGGTAGAGACGAATAGCTTAAGGAGTACGGTAGAGACGAACAGTTTGAGGAGTACGGTAGAGACGAACAATTTGAGGAGTATGGTAGAAACGAACAGCTTGGGGAGTATGGTGGAGACGAACAGTTTAAGGAATACGGTAGAGACGAACAGTTTGAGGAGTACGGTAGAGACGAACTGTTTGAGGAGTACGGTAGAGACGAACAGTTTGAGGAGTACGGTAGAGGCGAACAGTTTGAGGAGTACGGTAGAGACGAACAGTTTGAGGAGTACGGTAGAGACGAACAGTTTGAGGAGTACGGTAGAGACGAATAATTTGAGGAGTACGGTAGAGACGAACAGTTTGAGGAATACGGTAGAGACGAACAGTTTGAGGAATACGGTAGAGACGAATAGCTTAAGGAGTACGGTAGAGACGAACAGTTTGAGGAGTACGGTAGAGACGAACAATTTGAGGAGTACGGTAGAAACGAACAGCTTCGGGAGTATGGTAGAGACGAACAGTTTGAGGAATATGGTAGAGACGAACAGTTTGAGGAGTACGGTAGACACGAACAGTTTGAGGAGTACGGTAGAGACGAACAGTTTGAGGAGTACGGTAGAGACGAATAGTTTGAGGAATACGGTAGAGACGAACAGTTTGAGGAGTACGGTAGAGACGAACAGTTTGAGGAATACGGCAGAGGCGAACAGTTTGAGGAATACTGTAGATACGAACAGTTTGAGAAATACGGTAGAGACGAACAGTTTGAGGAGTACGGTAGAGACGAACATTTTGAGGAATACGGTAGAGACGAACAGTTTGAGGAGTACGGTAGAGATGAACAGTTTGAGGAGTACGGTAGAGACGAAGAGATTAAGGAGTACGGTAGAGATGAACAGTTTGAGGAGTACGGTACAGACGAACAGTTTGAGGAGTACGGTAGAGACGAACAGTTTGAGGAATACGGTAGAGACGAACAGTTTGAGGAGGACGTAGAGACGAACAGTTTGAGGAGTACGGTAGAGACGAACAGTTTGAGGAGTACGGTAGAGACGAACAGTTTGAGGAGTACGGTAGAGAAGTATAATTTGAGGAGTACGGTAGAGACGAACAGTTTGAGGAGTACGGTAGAGACGAACAGTTTGAGGAGTACGTTAGAGACGAACAATTTGAGGAGTACGGTAGAAACGAACAGCTTGGGGAGTATGGTAGAGACGAACAGTTTGAGGAATACGGTAGAGACGAACAGTTTGAGGAGTACGGTAGAGACGAACAGTTTGAGGAGTACGGTAGAGACGAACAGTTTGAGGAATACGGTAGAGACGAACAGTTTGAGGAGTACGGTAGAGACGAACAGTTTGAGGAATACGGCAGAGGCGAACAGTTTGAGGAATACTGTAGATACGAACAGCTTGAGAAGTACGGTAGAGACGAACAGTTTGAGGAGTACGGTAGAGACGAACAGTTTGAGGAATACGGTAGAGACGAACAGTTTGAAGAGTACGGTAGAGATGAACAGTTTGAGGAGTACGATAGAGTCGAACAGATTGAGGAGTACGGTAGAGATGAACAGTTTGAGGAGTACGGTAGAGACGAACAATTTGAGGAGTACGGTAGGGACGAACTGTTTGAGGAGTACGGTAGAGACGAAGAGTTTGAGGAATACGGCAGAGGCGAACAATTTGAGGAGTACGGTAGAAACGAACAGTTTCGGGAGTATGGTAGAGACGAACAGTTTGAGGAATACGGTAGAGACGAACAGTTTGAGGAGTACGGTAGAGACGAACAGTTTGAGGAATATGGTAGAGACGAACAGTTTGAGGAGGACGTAGAGACGAACAGTTTGAAGAGTACGGTAGAGACGAACTATTTGAGGAGTACGGTAGAGACGAACAGTTTGAGGAGTACGGTAGAGACGAACAGTTTGAGGAGTACGGTAGAGACGAACAGTTTGAGGAGTACGGTAGAGAAGTATAATTTGAGGAGTACGGTAGAGACGAACAGTTTGAGGAGTACGGTAGAGACGAACAGTTTGAGGAGTACGATAGAGACAAAGAGTTTGAGGAGTACGGTAGAGACGAACAGTTTGAGGAGTACGGTAGAGACGAACAGTTTGAGGAGTACGGTAGAGACGAACAGTTTGAGGAGTACGGTAGAGACGAATAATTTGAGGAGTACGGTAGGGACGAACAGTTTGAGGAATACGGTAGAGACGAACAATTTGAGGAATACGGTAGAAACGAATAGCTTAAGGAGTACGGTAGAGACGAACAGTTTGAGGAGTACGCTAGAGACGAACAATTTGAGGAGTATGGTAGAAACGAACAGCTTGGGGAGTATGGTGGAGACGAACAGTTTGAGGAATACGGTAGAGACGAACAGTTTGAGGAGTACGGTAGAGACGAACTGTTTGAGGAGTACGGTAGAGACGAACTGTTTGAGGAGTACGGTAGAGGCGAACAGTTTGAGGAGTACGGTAGAGACGAACAGTTTGAGGAGTACGGTAGAGACGAACAGTTTGAGGAGTACGGTAGAGACGAATAATTTGAGGAGTACGGTAGAGACGAACAGTTTGAGGAATACGGTAGAGACGAACAGTTTGAGGAGTACGGTACAGACGAACAGTTTGAGGAGTACGGTAGACACGAACAGTTTCAGGAGTACGGTAGAGACGAACAGTTTGAGGAGTACGGTAGAGACGAATAGTTTGAGGAATACGGTAGAGACGAACAGTTTGAGGAGTACGGTAGAGACGAACAGTTTGAGGAGTACGGTAGAGACGAACAGTTTGAGGAATACGGCAGAGGCGAACAGTTTGAGGAATACTGTAGATACGAACAGTTTGAGAAATACGGTAGAGACGAACAGTTTGAGGAGTACGGTAGAGACGAACATTTTGAGGAATACGGTAGAGACGAACAGTTTGAGGAGTACGGTAGAGATGAACAGTTTGAGGAGTACGGTAGAGACGAAGAGATTGAGGAGTACGGTAGAGATGAACAGTTTGAGGAGTACGGTAGGGACGAACTGTTTGAGGAGTACGGTAGAGACGAAGAGTTTGAGGAATACGGCAGAGGCGAACAATTTGAGGAGTACGGTAGAAACGAACAGTTTCGGGAGTACGGTAGAGACGAACAGTTTGAGGAATACGGTAGAGACGAACAGTTTGAGGAGTACGGTAGAGACGAACAGTTTGAGGAATATGGTAGAGACGAACAGTTTGAGGAGGACGTAGAGACGAACAGTTTGAAGAGTACGGTAGAGACGAACTATTTGAGGAGTACGGTAGAGACGAACAGTTTGAGGAGTACGGTAGAGACGAACAGTTTGAGGAGTACGGTAGAGACGAACAGTTTGAGGAGTACGGTAGAGAAGTATAATTTGAGGAGTACGGTAGAGACGAACTGTTTGAGGAGTACGGTAGAGACGAACAGTTTGAGGAATACGGCAGAGGCGAACAGTTTGAGGAATACTGTAGATACGAACAGTTTGAGAAATACGGTAGAGACGAACAGTTTGAGGAGTACGGTAGAGACGAACATTTTGAGGAATACGGTAGAGACGAACAGTTTGAGGAGTACGGTAGAGACGAACAGTTTGAGGAGTACGGTAGTGACGAACAGTTTGAGGAGTACGGTAGAGGCGAACAGTTTGAGGAGTACGGTAGAGACGAACAGTTTGAGGAGTACGGTAGAGACGAACAGTTTGAGGAGTACGGTAGAGACGAATAATTTGAGGAGTACGGTAGAGACGAACAGTTTGAGGAATACGGTAGAGACGAACAGTTTGAGGAATACGGTAGAGACGAATAGCTTAAGGAGTACGGTAGAGACGAACAGTTTGAGGAGTACGGTAGAGACGAACAATTTGAGGAGTACGGTAGAAACGAACAGCTTCGGGAGTATGGTAGAGACGAATAGTTTGAGGAATACGGTAGACACGAACAGTTTGAGGAGTACGGTAGAGACGAACAGTTTGAGGAGTACGGTAGACACGAACAGTTTGAGGAGTACGGTAGAGACGAACAGTTTGAGGAGTACGGTAGAGACGAATAGTTTGAGGAATACGGTAGAGACGAACAGTTTGAGGAGTACGGTAGAGACGAACAGTTTGAGGAGTACTGTAGAGACGAACAGTTTGAGGAATACGGCAGAGGCGAACAGTTTGAGGAATACTGTAGATACGAACAGTTTGAGAAATACGGTAGAGACGAACAGTTTGAGGAGTACGGTAGAGACGAACATTTTGAGGAATACGGTAGAGACGAACAGTTTGAGGAGTACGGTAGAGATGAACAGTTTGAGGAGTACGGTAGAGACGAAGAGATTGAGGAGTACGGTAGAGATGAACAGTTTGAGGAGTACGGTAGAGACGAACAGTTTGAGGAGTACGGTAGAGACGAACAGTTTGAGGAATACGGTAGAGACGAACAGTTTGAGGAGGACGTAGAGACGAACAGGTTGAAGAGTACGGTAGAGACGAACTATTTGAGGAGTACGGTAGAGACGAACAGTTTGAGGAGTACGGTAGAGACGAACAGTTTGAGGAGTACGGTAGAGACGAACAGTTTGAGGAGTACGGTAGAGACGAACAGTTTGAGAAGTACGGTAGAGACGAATAATTTGAGGAGTACGGTAGAGACGAACAGTTTGAGGAATACGGTAGAGACGAACAGTTTGAGGAATACGGTAGAGACGAATAGCTTAAGGAGTACGGTAGAGACGAACAGTTTGAGGAGTACGGTAGAGACGAACAATTTGAGGAGTACGGTAGAAACGAACAGCTTCGGGAGTATGGTAGAGACGAATAGTTTGAGGAATACGGTAGACACGAACAGTTTGAGGAGTACGGTAGAGACGAACAGTTTGAGGAGTACGGTAGACACGAACAGTTTGAGGAGTACGGTAGAGACGAACAGTTTGAGGAGTACGGTAGAGACGAATAGTTTGAGGAATACGGTAGAGACGAACAGTTTGAGGAGTACGGTAGAGACGAACAGTTTGAGGAGTACGGTAGAGACGAACAGTTTGAGGAATACGGCAGAGGCGAACAGTTTGAGGAATACTGTAGATACGAACAGTTTGAGAAATACGGTAGAGACGAACAGTTTGAGGAGTACGGTAGAGACGAACATTTTGAGGAATACGGTAGAGACGAACAGTTTGAGGAGTACGGTAGAGATGAACAGTTTGAGGAGTACGGTAGAGACGAAGAGATTGAGGAGTACGGTAGAGATGAACAGTTTGAGGAGTACGGTAGGGACGAACTGTTTGAGGAGTACGGTAGTGACGAAGAGTTTGAGGAATACGGTAGAGACGAACAGTTTGAGGAGTACGGTAGAGACGAACAGTTTGAGGAATATGGTAGAGACGAACAGTTTGAGGAGGACGTAGAGACGAACAGTTTGAAGAGTACGGTAGAGACGAACTATTTGAGGAGTACGGTAGAGACGAACAGTTTGAGGAGTACGGTAGAGACGAACAGTTTGAGGAGTACGGTAGAGACGAACAGTTTGAGGAGTACGGTAGAGAAGTATAATTTGAGGAGTACGGTAGAGACGAACAGTTTGAGAAGTACGGTAGAGACGAACAGTTTGAGGAGTACGGTAGAGACGAAGAGTTTGAGGAGTACGGTAGAGACGAACAGTTTGAGGAGTACGGTAGAGACGAACAGTTTGAGGAGTACGGTAGAGACGAACAGTTTGAGGAGTACGGTAGAGACGAATAATTTGAGGAGTACGGTAGGGACGAACAGTTTGAGGAATACGGTAGAGACGAACAATTTGAGGAATACGGTAGAGACGAATAGCTTAAGGAGTACGGTAGAGACGAACAGTTTGAGGAGTACGGTAGAGACGAACAATTTGAGGAGTATGGTAGAAACGAACAGCTTGGGGAGTATGGTGGAGACGAACAGTTTGAGGAATACGGTAGAGACGAACAGTTTGAGGAGTACGGTAGAGACGAACTGTTTGAGGAGTACGGTAGAGACGAACAGTTTGAGGAGTACGGTAGAGGCGAACAGTTTGAGGAGTACGGTAGAGACGAACAGTTTGAGGAGTACGGTAGAGACGAACAGTTTGAGGAGTACGGTAGAGACGAATAATTTGAGGAGTACGGTAGAGACGAACAGTTTGAGGAATACGGTAGAGACGAACAGTTTGAGGAATACGGTAGAGACGAATAGCTTAAGGAGTACGGTAGAGACGAACAGTTTGAGGAGTACGGTAGAGACGAACAATTTGAGGAGTACGGTAGAAACGAACAGCTTCGGGAGTATGGTAGAGACGAATAGTTTGAGGAATACGGTAGACACGAACAGTTTGAGGAGTACGGTAGAGACGAACAGTTTGAGGAGTACGGTAGACACGAACAGTTTGAGGAGTACGGTAGAGACGAACAGTTTGAGGAGTACGGTAGAGACGAATAGTTTGAGGAATACGGTAGAGACGAACAGTTTGAGGAGTACGGTAGAGACGAACAGTTTGAGGAGTACGGTAGAGACGAACAGTTTGAGGAATACGGCAGAGGCGAACAGTTTGAGGAATACTGTAGATACGAACAGTTTGAGAAATACGGTAGAGACGAACAGTTTGAGGAGTACGGTAGAGACGAACAGTTTGAGGAATACGGTAGAGACGAACAGTTTGAGGAGTACGGTAGAGATGAACAGTTTGAGGAGTACGGTAGAGACGAAGAGATTGAGGAGTACGGTAGAGATGAACAGTTTGAGGAGTACGGTAGAGACGAACAGTTTGAGGAGTACGGTAGAGACGAACAGTTTGAGGAATACGGTAGAGACGAACAGTTTGAGGAGGACGTAGAGACGAACAGGTTGAAGAGTACGGTAGAGACGAACTATTTGAGGAGTACGGTAGAGACGAACAGTTTGAGGAGTACGGTAGAGACGAACAGTTTGAGGAGTACGGTAGAGACGAACAGTTTGAGGAGTACGGTAGAGAAGTATAATTTGAGGAGTACGGTAGAGACGAACAGTTTGAGGAGTACGGTAGAGACGAACAGTTTGAGGAGTACGGTAGAGACGAATAATTTGAGGAGTACGGTAGAGACGAACAGTTTGAGGAATACGGTAGAGACGAACAGTTTGAGGAATACGGTAGAGACGAATAGCTTAAGGAGTACGGTAGAGACGAACAGTTTGAGGAGTACGGTAGAGACGAACAATTTGAGGAGTACGGTAGAAACGAACAGCTTCGGGAGTATGGTAGAGACGAATAGTTTGAGGAATACGGTAGACACGAACAGTTTGAGGAGTACGGTAGAGACGAACAGTTTGAGGAGTACGTAGACACGAACAGTTTGAGGAGTACGGTAGAGACGAACAGTTTGAGGAGTACGGTAGAGACGAATAGTTTGAGGAATACGGTAGAGACGAACAGTTTGAGGAGTACGGTAGAGACGAACAGTTTGAGGAGTACGGTAGAGACGAACAGTTTGAGGAATACGGCAGAGGCGAACAGTTTGAGGAATACTGTAGATACGAACAGTTTGAGAAATACGGTAGAGACGAACAGTTTGAGGAGTACGGTAGAGACGAACATTTTGAGGAATACGGTAGAGACGAACAGTTTGAGGAGTACGGTAGAGATGAACAGTTTGAGGAGTACGGTAGAGACGAAGAGATTGAGGAGTACGTAGAGATGAACAGTTTGAGGAGTACGGTAGGGACGAACTGTTTGAGGAGTACGGTAGTGACGAAGAGTTTGAGGAATACGGCAGAGGCGAACAATTTGAGGAGTACGGTAGAAACGAACAGTTTCGGGAGTATGGTAGAGACGAACAGTTTGAGGAATACGGTAGAGACGAACAGTTTGAGGAGTACGGTAGAGATGAACAGTTTGAGGAATATGGTAGAGACGAACAGTTTGAGGAGGACGTAGAGACGAACAGTTTGAAGAGTACGGTAGAGACGAACTATTTGAGGAGTACGGTAGAGACGAACAGTTTGAGGAGTACGGTAGAGACGAACAGTTTGAGGAGTACGGTAGAGACGAACAGTTTGAGGAGTACGGTAGAGAAGTATAATTTGAGGAGTACGGTAGAGACGAAAAGTTTGAGGAGTACGGTAGAGACGAACAGTTTGAGGAGTACGGTAGAGACGAAGAGTTTGAGGAGTACGGTAGAGACGAACAGTTTGAGGAGTACGGTAGAGACGAACAGTTTGAGGAGTACGGTAGAGACGAACAGTTTGAGGAGTACGGTAGAGACGAATAATTTGAGGAGTACGGTAGGGACGAACAGTTTGAGGAATACGGTAGAGACGAACAATTTGAGGAATACGGTAGAGACGAATAGCTTAAGGAGTACGGTAGAGACGAACAGTTTGAGGAGTACGGTAGAGACGAACAAT
The DNA here is from genome assembly GCA_963383655.1 of Bathymodiolus septemdierum. Taxonomy (NCBI): domain Eukaryota; kingdom Metazoa; phylum Mollusca; class Bivalvia; order Mytilida; family Modiolidae; genus Bathymodiolus; species Bathymodiolus septemdierum. Next base: position 63,681,409 of record OY726521.1, read on the forward strand.
TTGAGGAGTATGGTAGAAACGAACAGCTTGGGGAGTATGGTGGAGACGAACAGTTTGAGGAATACGGTAGAGACGAACAGTTTGAGGAGTACGGTAGAGACGAACTGTTTGAGGAGTACGGTAGAGACGAACAGTTTGAGGAGTACGGTAGAGGCGAACAGTTTGAGGAGTACGGTAGAGACGAACAGTTTGAGGAGTACGGTAGAGACGAACAGTTTGAGGAGTACGGTAGAGACGAATAATTTGAGGAGTACGGTAGAGACGAACAGTTTGAGGAATACGGTAGAGACGAACAGTTTGAGGAATACGGTAGAGACGAATAGCTTAAGGAGTACGGTAGAGACGAACAGTTTGAGGAGTACGGTAGAGACGAACAATTTGAGGAGTACGGTAGAAACGAACAGCTTCGGGAGTATGGTAGAGACGAATAGTTTGAGGAATACGGTAGACACGAACAGTTTGAGGAGTACGGTAGAGACGAACAGTTTGAGGAGTACGGTAGACACGAACAGTTTGAGGAGTACGGTAGAGACGAACAGTTTGAGGAGTACGGTAGAGACGAATAGTTTGAGGAATACGGTAGAGACGAACAGTTTGAGGAGTACGGTAGAGACGAACAGTTTGAGGAGTACGGTAGAGACGAACAGTTTGAGGAATACGGCAGAGGCGAACAGTTTGAGGAATACTGTAGATACGAACAGTTTGAGAAATACGGTAGAGACGAACAGTTTGAGGAGTACGGTAGAGACGAACATTTTGAGGAATACGGTAGAGACGAACAGTTTGAGGAGTACGGTAGAGATGAACAGTTTGAGGAGTACGGTAGAGACGAAGAGATTGAGGAGTACGGTAGAGATGAACAGTTTGAGGAGTACGGTAGAGACGAACAGTTTGAGGAGTACGGTAGAGACGAACAGTTTGAGGAATACGGTAGAGACGAACAGTTTGAGGAGGACGTAGAGACGAACAGGTTGAAGAGTACGGTAGAGACGAACTATTTGAGGAGTACGGTAGAGACGAACAGTTTGAGGAGTACGGTAGAGACGAACAGTTTGAGGAGTACGGTAGAGACGAACAGTTTGAGGAGTACGGTAGAGAAGTATAATTTGAGGAGTACGGTAGAGACGAACAGTTTGAGGAGTACGGTAGAGACGAACAGTTTGAGGAGTACGGTAGAGACGAACAATTTGAGGAGTACGGTAGAAACGAACAGCTTGGGGAGTATGGTAGAGACGAAGAGTTTGAGGAATACGGTAGAGACGAACAGTTTGAGGAGTACGGTAGAGACGAACAGTTTGAGGAGTACGGTAGAGACGAACAGTTTGAGGAATACGGTAGAGACGAACAGTTTGAGGAGTACGGTAGAGACGAACAGTTTGAGGAGTACGGTAGAGACGAACTGTTTGAGGAGTACGGTAGAGACGAACAGTTTGAGGAGTACGGTAGAGGCGAACAGTTTGAGGAGTACGGTAGAGACGAACAGTTAAAGGAGTACGGTAGAGACGAACAGTTTGAGGAGTACGGTAGAGACGAATAATTTGAGGAGTACGGTAGAGACGAACAGTTTGAGGAATACGGTAGAGATGAACAGTTTGAGGAATACGGTAGAGACGAATAGCTTAAGGAGTACGGTAGAGACGAACAGTTTGAGGAGTACGGTAGAGACGAACAATTTGAGGAGTACGGTAGAAACGAACAGCTTCGGGAGTATGGTAGAGACGAACAGTTTGAGGAATACGGTAGAGACGAACAGTTTGAGGAGTACGGTAGACACGAACAGTTTGAGGAGTACGGTAGAGACGAACAGTTTGAGGAGTACGGTATAGACGAATAGTTTGAGGAATACGGTAGAGACGAACAGTTTGAGGAGTACGGTAGAGACGAACAGTTTGAGGAGTACGGTAGAGACGAACAGTTTGAGGAATACGGCAGATGCGAACAGTTTGAGGAATACTGTAGATACGAACAGTTTGAGAAATACGGTAGAGACGAACAGTTTGAGGAGTACGGTAGAGACGAACATTTTGAGGAATACGGTAGAGACGAACAGTTTGAGGAGTACGGTAGAGATGAACAGTTTGAGGAGTACGGTAGAGACGAAGAGATTGAGGAGTACGGTAGAGATAAACAGTTTGAGGAGTACGGTACAGACGAACAGTTTGAGGAGTACGGTACAGACGAACAGTTTGAGGAATACGGTAGAGACGAACAGTTTGAGGAGGACGTAGAGACGAACAGTTTGAAGAGTACGGTAGAGACGAACTATTTGAGGAGTACGGTAGACACGAACAGTTTGAGGAGTACGGTAGAGACGAACAGTTTGAGGAGTACGGTAGAGACGAACAGTTTGAGGAGTACGGTAGAGAAGTATTATTTGAGGAGTACGGTAGAGACGAACAGTTTGAGGAGTACGGTAGAGACGAACAGTTTGAGGAGTACGGTAGAGACGAACAATTTGAGGAGTACGGTAGAAACGAACAGCTTGGGGAGTATGGTAGAGACGAACAGTTTGAGGAATACGGTAGAGACGAATAGCTTAAGGAGTACGGTAGAGACGAACAGTTTGAGGAGTACAGTAGAGACGAACAATTTGAGGAGTACGGTAGAAACGAACAGCTTCGGGAGTATGGTAGAGACGAACAGTTTGAGGAATACGGTAGAGACGAACAGTTTGAGGAGTACGGTAGACACGAACAGTTTGAGGAGTACGGTAGAGACGAACAGTTTGAGGAGTACGGTAGAGACGAATAGTTTGAGGAATACGGTAGAGACGAACAGTTTGAGGAGTACGGTAGAGACGAACAGTTTGAGGAGTACGGTAGAGACGAATAGTTTGAGGAATACGGCAGAGGCGAACAGTTTGAGGAATACTGTAGATACGAACAGGTTGAGAAATACGGTAGAGACGAACAGTTTGAGGAGTACGGTAGAGACGAGCATTTTGAGGAATACGGTAGAGACGAACAGTTTGAGGAGTACGGTAGAGATGAACAGTTTGAGGAGTACGGTAGAGACGAAGAGATTGAGGAGTACGGTAGAGATGAACAGTTTGAGGAGTACGGTAGAGACGAACAGTTTGAGGTGTACGGTAGAGACGAACAGTTTGAGGAATACGGTAGAGACGAACAGTTTGAGGAGGACGTAGAGACGAACAGTTTGAAGAGTACGGTAGAGACGAACTATTTGAGGAGTACGGTAGAGACGAACAGTTTGAGGAGTACGGTAGAGACGAACAGTTTGAGGAGTACGGTAGAGACGAACAGTTTGAGGAGTACGGTAGAGACGAAGAGTTTGAGGAGTACGGTAGAGACGAACAGTTTGAGGAGTACGGTAGAGACGAACAGTTTGAGGAGTACGGTAGAGACGAACAGTTTGAGGAGTACGGTAGAGACGAATAATTTGAGGAGTACGGTAGGGACGAACAGTTTGAGGAATACGGTAGAGACGAACAATTTGAGGAATACGGTAGAGACGAATAGCTTAAGGAGTACGGTAGAGACGAACAGTTTGAGGAGTACGGTAGAGACGAACAATTTGAGGAGTATGGTAGAAACGAACAGCTTGGGGAGTATGGTGGAGACGAACAGTTTGAGGAATACGGTAGAGACGAACAGTTTGAGGAGTACGGTAGAGACGAACTGTTTGAGGAGTACGGTAGAGACGAACAGTTTGAGGAGTACGGTAGAGGCGAACAATTTGAGGAGTACGGTAGAGACGAACAGTTTGAGGAGTACGGTAGAGACGAACAGTTTGAGGAGTACGGTAGAGACGAACAATTTGAGGAGTACGGTAGAAACGAACAGCTTGGGGAGTATGGTAGAGACGAACAGTTTGAGGAGTACGGTAGAGACGAACAGTTTGAGGAGTACGGTAGAGACGAACAGTTTGAGGAATACGGTAGAGACGAACAGTTTGAGGAGTACGGTAGACACGAACAGTTTGAGGAGTACGGTAGAGACGAACAGTTTGAGGAGTACGGTAGAGACGAATAGTTTGAGGAATACGGTAGAGACGAACAGTTTGAGGAGTACGGTAGAGACGAACAGTTTGAGGAGTACGGTAGAGACGAATAGTTTGAGGAATACGGCAGAGGCGAACAGTTTGAGGAATACTGTAGATACGAACAGGTTGAGAAATACGGTAGAGACGAACAGTTTGAGGAGTACGGTAGAGACGAGCATTTTGAGGAATACGGTAGAGACGAACAGTTTGAGGAGTACGGTAGAGATGAACAGTTTGAGGAGTACGGTAGAGACGAAGAGATTGAGGAGTACGGTAGAGATGAACAGTTTGAGGAGTACGGTAGAGACGAACAGTTTGAGGTGTACGGTAGAGACGAACAGTTTGAGGAATACGGTAGAGACGAACAGTTTGAGGAGGACGTAGAGACGAACAGTTTGAAGAGTACGGTAGAGACGAACTATTTGAGGAGTACGGTAGAGACGAACAGTTTGAGGAGTACGGTAGAGACGAACAGTTTGAGGAGTACGGTAGAGACGAACAGTTTGAGGAGTACGGTAGAGACGAACAGTTTGAGGAGTACGGTAGAGACGAACAGTTTGAGGAGTACGGTAGAGACGAACAGTTTGAGGAGTACGGTAGAGACGAACAGTTTGAGGAGTACGGTAGAGACGAATAATTTGAGGAGTACGGTAGGGACGAACAGTTTGAGGAATACGGTAGAGACGAACAATTTGAGGAATACGGTAGAGACGAATAGCTTAAGGAGTACGGTAGAGACGAACAGTTTGAGGAGTACGGTAGAGACGAACAATTTGAGGAGTATGGTAGAAACGAACAGCTTGGGGAGTATGGTGGAGACGAACAGTTTGAGGAATACGGTAGAGACGAACAGTTTGAGGAGTACGGTAGAGACGAACTGTTTGAGGAGTACGGTAGAGACGAACAGTTTGAGGAGTACGGTAGAGGCGAACAGTTTGAGGAGTACGGTAGAGACGAACAGTTTGAGGAGTACGGTAGAGACGAAAAGTTTGAGGAGTACGGTAGAGACGAATAATTTGAGAAGTACGGTAGAGATGAACAGTTTGAGGAATACGGTAGAGACGAACAGTTTGAGGAATACGGTAGAGACGAATAGCTTAAGGAGTACGGTAGAGACGAACAGTTTGAGGAGTACGGTAGAGACGAACAATTTGAGGAGTGCGGTAGAAACGAACAGCTTCGGGAGTATGGTAGAGACGAACAGTTTGAGGAGTACGGTAGACACGAACAGTTTGAGGAGTACGGTAGAGACGAACAGTTTGAGGAGTACGGTAGAGACGAATAGTTTGAGGAATACGGTAGAGACGAACAGTTTGAGGAGTACGGTAGAGACGAACAGTTTGAGGAGTACGGTAGAGACGAACAGTTTGAGGAATACGGCAGAGGCGAACAGTTTGAGGAATACTGTAGATACGAACAGTTTGAGAAATACGGTAGAGACGAACAGTTTGAGGAGTACGGTAGAGACGAACATTTTGAGGAATACGGTAGAGACGAACAGTTTGAGGATTACGGTAGAGATGAACAGTTTGAGGAGTACGGTAGAGACGAAGAGATTGAGGAGTACGGTAGAGATGAACAGTTTGAGGAGTACGGTAGAGACGAACAGTTTGAGGAGTACGGTAGAGACGAACAGTTTGAGGAATACGGTAGAGACGAACAGTTTGAGGAGAACGTAGAGACGAACAGTTTGAAGAGTACGGTAGAGACGAACTATTTGAGGAGTACGGTAGAGACGAACAGTTTGAGGAGTACGGTAGAGACGAACAGTTTGAGGAGTACGGTAGAGACGAACAGTTTGAGGAGTACGGTAGAGAAGTATAATTTGAGGAGTACGGTAGAGACGAACAGTTTGAGGAGTACGGTAGAGACGAACAGTTTGAGGAGTACGGTAGAGACGAACAATTTGAGGAGTACGGTAGAAACGAACAGCTTGGGGAGTATGGTAGAGACGAAGAGTTTGAGGAATACGGTAGAGACGAACAGTTTCAGGAGTACGGTAGAGACGAACAGTTTCAGGATTATGGTAGAGACGAACAGTTTGAGGAATACGATAGAGACGAACAGTTTGAGGAGTACGGTGGAGACGAACAGTTTGAGGAGTACGGTAGAGACGAACTGTTTGAGGAGTACGGTAGAGACGAACAGTTTGAGGAGTACGGTAGAGGCGAACAGTTTGAGGAGTACGGTAGAGACGAACAGTTAAAGGAGTACGGTAGAGACGAACAGTTTGAGGAGTACGGTAGAGACGAATAATTTGAGGAGTACGGTAGAGACGAACAGTTTGAGGAATACGGTAGAGACGAACAGTTTGAGGAATACGTTAGAGACGAATAGCTTAAGGAGTACGGTAGAGACGAACGGTTTGAGGAGTACGGTAGAGACGAACAATTTGAGGAGTACGGTAGAAACGAATAGCTTCGGGAGTATGGTAGAGACGAACAGTTTGAGGAATACGGTAGAGACGAACAGTTTGAGGAGTACGGTAGACACGAACAGTTTGAGGAGTACGGTAGAGACGAACAGTTTGAGGAGTACGGTATAGACGAATAGTTTGAGGAATACGGTAGAGACGAACAGTTTGAGGAGTACGGTAGAGACGAACAGTTTGAGGAGTACGGTAGAGACGAACAGTTTGAGGAATACGGCAGAGGCGAACAGTTTGAGGAATACTGTAGATACGAACAGTTTGAGAAATACGGTAGAGACGAACAGTTTGAGGAGTACGGTAGAGACGAACATTTTGAGGAATACGGTAGAGACGAACAGTTTGAGGAGTAAGGTAGAGATGAACAGTTTGAGGAGTACGGTAGAGACGAAGAGATTGAGGAGTACGGTAGAGATAAACAGTTTGAGGAGTACGGTACAGACGAACAGTTTGAGGAGTACGGTAGAGACGAACAGTTTGAAGAGTACGGTAGAGACGAACTATTTGAGGAGTACGGTAGACACGAACAGTTTGAGGAGTACGGTAGAGACGAACAGTTTGAGGAGTACGGTAGAGACGAACAGTTTGAGGAGTACGGTAGAGAAGTATAATTTGAGGAGTACGGTAGAGACGAACAGTTTGAGGAGTACGGTAGAGACGAACAGTTTGAGGAGTACGGTAGAGACGAACAATTTGAGGAGTACGGTAGAAACGAACAGCTTGGGGAGTATGGTAGAGACGAACAGTTTGAGGAATACGGTAGAGACGAACAGTTTGAGGAGTACGGTAGAGACGAACAGTTTGAGGAGTACGGTAGAGACGAACAGTTTGAGGAATACGGTAGAGACGAACAGTTTGAGGAGTACGGTAGAGACGAACAGTTTGAGGAATACGGCAGAGGCGAACAGTTTCAGGAATACTATAGATACGAACAGCTTGAGAAGTACGGTAGAGACGAACAGTTTGAGGAGTACGGTAGAGACGAACAGTTTGAGGAATACGGTAGAGACGAACAGTTTGAGGAGTACGGTAGAGATGAACAGTTTGAGGAGTACGATAGAGACGAACAGATTGAGGAGTACGGTAGAGATGAACAGTTTGAGGAGTACGGTAGAGACGAACAATTTGAGGAGTACGGTAGGGACGAACAGTTTGAGGAATACGGTAGAGACGAACAGTTTGAGCAGGACGTAGAGACGAACAGTTTGAGGAGTACGGTAGAGACGAACTGTTTGAGGAGTACGGTAGAGACGAACAGTTTGAGGAGTACGGTAGAGACGAACAGTTTGAGGAGTACGGTAGAGACGAACAGTTTAAGGAGTACGGTAGAGACGAACAGTTTGAGGAGTACGGTAGAGACGAACAGTTTGAGGAATACGGTAGAGACGAACAATTTGAGGAATACGGTAGAGACGAATAGCTTAAGGAGTACGGTAGAGACGAACAGTTTGAGGAGTACGGTAGAGACGAACAATTTGAGGAGTATGGTAGAAACGAACAGCTTGAGGAATACGGTAGAGACGAACAGTTTGAGGAATACGTTAGAGACGAATAGCTTAAGGAGTACGGTAGAGACGAACGGTTTGAGGAGTACGGTAGAGACGAACAATTTGAGGAGTACGGTAGAAACGAACAGCTTCGGGAGTATGGTAGAGACGAACAGTTTGAGGAATACGGTAGAGACGAACAGTTTGAGGAGTACGGTAGACACGAACAGTTTGAGGAGTACGGTAGAGACGAACAGTTTGAGGAGTACGGTATAGACGAATAGTTTGAGGAATACGGTAGAGACGAACAGTTTGAGGAGTACGGTAGAGACGAACAGTTTGAGGAGTACGGTAGAGACGAACAGTTTGAGGAATACGGCAGAGGCGAACAGTTTGAGGAATACTGTAGATACGAACAGTTTGAGAAATACGGTAGAGACGAACAGTTTGAGGAGTACGGTAGAGACGAACATTTTGAGGAATACGGTAGAGACGAACAGTTTGAGGAGTAAGGTAGAGATGAACAGTTTGAGGAGTACGGTAGAGACGAAGAGATTGAGGAGTACGGTAGAGATAAACAGTTTGAGGAGTACGGTACAGACGAACAGTTTGAGGAGTACGGTAGAGACGAACAGTTTGAAGAGTACGGTAGAGACGAACTATTTGAGGAGTACGGTAGACACGAACAGTTTGAGGAGTACGGTAGAGACGAACAGTTTGAGGAGTACGGTAGAGACGAACAGTTTGAGGAGTACGGTAGAGAAGTATAATTTGAGGAGTACGGTAGAGACGAACAGTTTGAGGAGTACGGTAGAGACGAACAGTTTGAGGAGTACGGTAGAGACGAACAATTTGAGGAGTACGGTAGAAACGAACAGCTTGGGGAGTATGGTAGAGACGAACAGTTTGAGGAATACGGTAGAGACGAACAGTTTGAGGAGTACGGTAGAGACGAACAGTTTGAGGAGTACGGTAGAGACGAACAGTTTGAGGAATACGGTAGAGACGAACAGTTTGAGGAGTACGGTAGAGACGAACAGTTTGAGGAATACGGCAGAGGCGAACAGTTTCAGGAATACTATAGATACGAACAGCTTGAGAAGTACGGTAGAGACGAACAGTTTGAGGAGTACGGTAGAGACGAACAGTTTGAGGAATACGGTAGAGACGAACAGTTTGAGGAGTACGGTAGAGATGAACAGTTTGAGGAGTACGATAGAGACGAACAGATTGAGGAGTACGGTAGAGATGAACAGTTTGAGGAGTACGGTAGAGACGAACAATTTGAGGAGTACGGTAGGGACGAACAGTTTGAGGAATACGGTAGAGACGAACAGTTTGAGCAGGACGTAGAGACGAACAGTTTGAGGAGTACGGTAGAGACGAACTGTTTGAGGAGTACGGTAGAGACGAACAGTTTGAGGAGTACGGTAGAGACGAACAGTTTGAGGAGTACGGTAGAGACGAACAGTTTAAGGAGTACGGTAGAGACGAACAGTTTGAGGAGTACGGTAGAGACGAACAGTTTGAGGAATACGGTAGAGACGAACAATTTGAGGAATACGGTAGAGACGAATAGCTTAAGGAGTACGGTAGAGACGAACAGTTTGAGGAGTACGGTAGAGACGAACAATTTGAGGAGTATGGTAGAAACGAACAGCTTGGGGAGTATGGTGGAGACGAACAGTTTGAGGAATACGGTAGAGACGAACAGTTTGAGGAGTACGGTAGAGACGAACTGTTTGAGGAGTACGGTAGAGACGAACAGTTTGAGGAGTACGGTAGAGACGAACAGTTTGAGGAGTACGGTAGAGACGAACAGTTTGAGGAGTACGGTAGAGACGAATAATTTGAGGAGTACGGTAGAGACGAACAGTTTGAGGAATACGGTAGAGACGAACAGTTTGAGGAATACGGTAGAGACGAATAGCTTAAGGAGTACGGTAGAGACGAACAGTTTGAGGAGTACGGTAGAGACGAACAATTTGAGGAGTACGGTAGAAACGAACAGCTTCGGGAGTATGGTAGAGACGAACAGTTTGAGGAATACGGTAGAGACGAACAGTTTGAGGAGTACGGTAGAGATGAACAGTTTGAGGAGTACGGTAGAGACGAACAGATTGAGGAGTACGGTAGAGATGAACAGTTTGAGGAGTACGGTAGAGACGAACAGTTTGAGGAGTACGGTAGAGACGAACCGTTTAAGGAATACGGTAGAGACGAACAGTTTGAGGAGGACGTAGAGACGAACAGTTTGAAGAGTACGGTAGAGACGAACTGTTTGAGGAGTACGGTAGAGACGAACAGTTTGAGGAGTACGCTAGAGACGAACAGTTTGAGGAGTACGGTAGAGACGAACAGTTTGAGAAGTACGGTAGAGACGTATAATTTGAGGAGTACGGTAGAGACGAACAGTTTGAGGAGTACGGTAGAGACGAACAGTTTGAGGAGTACGGTAGAGACGAACAGTTTGAGGAGTACGGTAGAGACGAACAGTTTGAGGAATACGGTAGAGACGAACAGTTTGAGGAGTACGGTAGAGACGAACAGTTTGAGGAATACGGCAGAGGCGAACAGTTTCAGGAATACTATAGATACGAACAGCTTGAGAAGTACGGTAGAGACGAACAGTTTGAGGAGTACGGTAGAGACGAACAGTTTGAGGAATACGGTAGAGACGAACAGTTTGAGGAGTACGGTAGAGATGAACAGTTTGAGGAGTACGATAGAGACGAACAGATTGAGGAGTACGGTAGAGATGAACAGTTTGAGGAGTACGGTAGAGACGAACAATTTGAGGAGTACGGTAGGGACGAACAGTTTGAGGAATACGGTAGAGACGAACAGTTTGAGCAGGACGTAGAGACGAACAGTTTGAGGAGTACGGTAGAGACGAACTGTTTGAGGAATACGGCAGAGGCGAACAGTTTGAGGAATACTGTAGATACGAACAGTTTGAGAAATACGGTAGAGACGAACAGTTTGAGGAGTACGGTAGAGACGAACATTTTGAGGAATACGGTAGAGACGAACAGTTTGAGGAGTAAGGTAGAGATGAACAGTTTGAGGAGTACGGTAGAGACGAAGAGATTGAGGAGTACGGTAGAGATAAACAGTTTGAGGAGTACGGTACAGACGAACAGTTTGAGGAGTACGGTAGAGACGAACAGTTTGAAGAGTACGGTAGAGACGAACTATTTGAGGAGTACGGTAGACACGAACAGTTTGAGGAGTACGGTAGAGACGAACAGTTTGAGGAGTACGGTAGAGACGAACAGTTTGAGGAGTACGGTAGAGAAGTATAATTTGAGGAGTACGGTAGAGACGAACAGTTTGAGGAGTACGGTAGAGACGAACAGTTTGAGGAGTACGGTAGAGACGAACAATTTGAGGAGTACGGTAGAAACGAACAGCTTGGGGAGTATGGTAGAGACGAACAGTTTGAGGAATACGGTAGAGACGAACAGTTTGAGGAGTACGGTAGAGACGAACAGTTTGAGGAGTACGGTAGAGACGAACAGTTTGAGGAATACGGTAGAGACGAACAGTTTGAGGAGTACGGTAGAGACGAACAGTTTGAGGAATACGGCAGAGGCGAACAGTTTCAGGAATACTATAGATACGAACAGCTTGAGAAGTACGGTAGAGACGAACAGTTTGAGGAGTACGGTAGAGACGAACAGTTTGAGGAATACGGTAGAGACGAACAGTTTGAGGAGTACGGTAGAGATGAACAGTTTGAGGAGTACGATAGAGACGAACAGATTGAGGAGTACGGTAGAGATGAACAGTTTGAGGAGTACGGTAGAGACGAACAATTTGAGGAGTACGGTAGGGACGAACAGTTTGAGGAATACGGTAGAGACGAACAGTTTGAGCAGGACGTAGAGACGAACAGTTTGAGGAGTACGGTAGAGACGAACTGTTTGAGGAGTACGGTAGAGACGAACAGTTTGAGGAGTACGGTAGAGACGAACAGTTTGAGGAGTACGGTAGAGACGAACAGTTTAAGGAGTACGGTAGAGACGAACAGTTTGAGGAGTACGGTAGAGACGAACAGTTTGAGGAATACGGTAGAGACGAACAATTTGAGGAATACGGTAGAGACGAATAGCTTAAGGAGTACGGTAGAGACGAACAGTTTGAGGAGTACGGTAGAGACGAACAATTTGAGGAGTATGGTAGAAACGAACAGCTTGGGGAGTATGGTGGAGACGAACAGTTTGAGGAATACGGTAGAGACGAACAGTTTGAGGAGTACGGTAGAGACGAACTGTTTGAGGAGTACGGTAGAGACGAACAGTTTGAGGAGTACGGTAGAGACGAACAGTTTGAGGAGTACGGTAGAGACGAACAGTTTGAGGAGTACGGTAGAGACGAATAATTTGAGGAGTACGGTAGAGACGAACAGTTTGAGGAATACGGTAGAGACGAACAGTTTGAGGAATACGGTAGAGACGAATAGCTTAAGGAGTACGGTAGAGACGAACAGTTTGAGGAGTACGGTAGAGACGAACAATTTGAGGAGTACGGTAGAAACGAACAGCTTCGGGAGTATGGTAGAGACGAACAGTTTGAGGAATACGGTAGAGACGAACAGTTTGAGGAGTACGGTAGAGATGAACAGTTTGAGGAGTACGGTAGAGACGAACAGATTGAGGAGTACGGTAGAGATGAACAGTTTGAGGAGTACGGTAGAGACGAACAGTTTGAGGAGTACGGTAGAGACGAACCGTTTAAGGAATACGGTAGAGACGAACAGTTTGAGGAGAACGTAGAGACGAACAGTTTGAAGAGTACGGTAGAGACGAACTGTTTGAGGAGTACGGTAGAGACGAACAGTTTGAGGAGTACGCTAGAGACGAACAGTTTGAGGAGTACGGTGGAGACGAACAGTTTGAGGAGTACGGTAGAGACGAACTGTTTGAGGAGTACGGTAGAGACGAACAGTTTGAGGAGTACGGTAGAGGCGAACAGTTTGAGGAGTACGGTAGAGACGAACAGTTAAAGGAGTACGGTAGAGACGAACAGTTTGAGGAGTACGGTAGAGACGAATAATTTGAGGAGTACGGTAGAGACGAACAGTTTGAGGAATACGGTAGAGACGAACAGTTTGAGGAATACGTTAGAGACGAATAGCTTAAGGAGTACGGTAGAGACGAACGGTTTGAGGAGTACGGTAGAGACGAACAATTTGAGGAGTACGGTAGAAACGAATAGCTTCGGGAGTATGGTAGAGACGAACAGTTTGAGGAATACGGTAGAGACGAACAGTTTGAGGAGTACGGTAGACACGAACAGTTTGAGGAGTACGGTAGAGACGAACAGTTTGAGGAGTACGGTATAGACGAATAGTTTGAGGAATACGGTAGAGACGAACAGTTTGAGGAGTACGGTAGAGACGAACAGTTTGAGGAGTACGGTAGAGACGAACAGTTTGAGGAATACGGCAGAGGCGAACAGTTTGAGGAATACTGTAGATACGAACAGTTTGAGAAATACGGTAGAGACGAACAGTTTGAGGAGTACGGTAGAGACGAACATTTTGAGGAATACGGTAGAGACGAACAGTTTGAGGAGTAAGGTAGAGATGAACAGTTTGAGGAGTACGGTAGAGACGAAGAGATTGAGGAGTACGGTAGAGATAAACAGTTTGAGGAGTACGGTACAGACGAACAGTTTGAGGAGTACGGTAGAGACGAACAGTTTGAAGAGTACGGTAGAGACGAACTATTTGAGGAGTACGGTAGACACGAACAGTTTGAGGAGTACGGTAGAGACGAACAGTTTGAGGAGTACGGTAGAGACGAACAGTTTGAGGAGTACGGTAGAGAAGTATAATTTGAGGAGTACGGTAGAGACGAACAGTTTGAGGAGTACGGTAGAGACGAACAGTTTGAGGAGTACGGTAGAGACGAACAATTTGAGGAGTACGGTAGAAACGAACAGCTTGGGGAGTATGGTAGAGACGAACAGTTTGAGGAATACGGTAGAGACGAACAGTTTGAGGAGTACGGTAGAGACGAACAGTTTGAGGAGTACGGTAGAGACGAACAGTTTGAGGAATACGGTAGAGACGAACAGTTTGAGGAGTACGGTAGAGACGAACAGTTTGAGGAATACGGCAGAGGCGAACAGTTTCAGGAATACTATAGATACGAACAGCTTGAGAAGTACGGTAGAGACGAACAGTTTGAGGAGTACGGTAGAGACGAACAGTTTGAGGAATACGGTAGAGACGAACAGTTTGAGGAGTACGGTAGAGATGAACAGTTTGAGGAGTACGATAGAGACGAACAGATTGAGGAGTACGGTAGAGATGAACAGTTTGAGGAGTACGGTAGAGACGAACAATTTGAGGAGTACGGTAGGGACGAACAGTTTGAGGAATACGGTAGAGACGAACAGTTTGAGCAGGACGTAGAGACGAACAGTTTGAGGAGTACGGTAGAGACGAACTGTTTGAGGAGTACGGTAGAGACGAACAGTTTGAGGAGTACGGTAGAGACGAACAGTTTGAGGAGTACGGTAGAGACGAACAGTTTAAGGAGTACGGTAGAGACGAACAGTTTGAGGAGTACGGTAGAGACGAACAGTTTGAGGAATACGGTAGAGACGAACAATTTGAGGAATACGGTAGAGACGAATAGCTTAAGGAGTACGGTAGAGACGAACAGTTTGAGGAGTACGGTAGAGACGAACAATTTGAGGAGTATGGTAGAAACGAACAGCTTGAGGAATACGGTAGAGACGAACAGTTTGAGGAATACGTTAGAGACGAATAGCTTAAGGAGTACGGTAGAGACGAACGGTTTGAGGAGTACGGTAGAGACGAACAATTTGAGGAGTACGGTAGAAACGAACAGCTTCGGGAGTATGGTAGAGACGAACAGTTTGAGGAATACGGTAGAGACGAACAGTTTGAGGAGTACGGTAGACACGAACAGTTTGAGGAGTACGGTAGAGACGAACAGTTTGAGGAGTACGGTATAGACGAATAGTTTGAGGAATACGGTAGAGACGAACAGTTTGAGGAGTACGGTAGAGACGAACAGTTTGAGGAGTACGGTAGAGACGAACAGTTTGAGGAATACGGCAGAGGCGAACAGTTTGAGGAATACTGTAGATACGAACAGTTTGAGAAATACGGTAGAGACGAACAGTTTGAGGAGTACGGTAGAGACGAACATTTTGAGGAATACGGTAGAGACGAACAGTTTGAGGAGTAAGGTAGAGATGAACAGTTTGAGGAGTACGGTAGAGACGAAGAGATTGAGGAGTACGGTAGAGATAAACAGTTTGAGGAGTACGGTACAGACGAACAGTTTGAGGAGTACGGTAGAGACGAACAGTTTGAAGAGTACGGTAGAGACGAACTATTTGAGGAGTACGGTAGACACGAACAGTTTGAGGAGTACGGTAGAGACGAACAGTTTGAGGAGTACGGTAGAGACGAACAGTTTGAGGAGTACGGTAGAGAAGTATAATTTGAGGAGTACGGTAGAGACGAACAGTTTGAGGAGTACGGTAGAGACGAACAGTTTGAGGAGTACGGTAGAGACGAACAATTTGAGGAGTACGGTAGAAACGAACAGCTTGGGGAGTATGGTAGAGACGAACAGTTTGAGGAATACGGTAGAGACGAACAGTTTGAGGAGTACGGTAGAGACGAACAGTTTGAGGAGTACGGTAGAGACGAACAGTTTGAGGAATACGGTAGAGACGAACAGTTTGAGGAGTACGGTAGAGACGAACAGTTTGAGGAATACGGCAGAGGCGAACAGTTTCAGGAATACTATAGATACGAACAGCTTGAGAAGTACGGTAGAGACGAACAGTTTGAGGAGTACGGTAGAGACGAACAGTTTGAGGAATACGGTAGAGACGAACAGTTTGAGGAGTACGGTAGAGATGAACAGTTTGAGGAGTACGATAGAGACGAACAGATTGAGGAGTACGGTAGAGATGAACAGTTTGAGGAGTACGGTAGAGACGAACAATTTGAGGAGTACGGTAGGGACGAACAGTTTGAGGAATACGGTAGAGACGAACAGTTTGAGCAGGACGTAGAGACGAACAGTTTGAGGAGTACGGTAGAGACGAACTGTTTGAGGAGTACGGTAGAGACGAACAGTTTGAGGAGTACGGTAGAGACGAACAGTTTGAGGAGTACGGTAGAGACGAACAGTTTAAGGAGTACGGTAGAGACGAACAGTTTGAGGAGTACGGTAGAGACGAACAGTTTGAGGAATACGGTAGAGACGAACAATTTGAGGAATACGGTAGAGACGAATAGCTTAAGGAGTACGGTAGAGACGAACAGTTTGAGGAGTACGGTAGAGACGAACAATTTGAGGAGTATGGTAGAAACGAACAGCTTGGGGAGTATGGTGGAGACGAACAGTTTGAGGAATACGGTAGAGACGAACAGTTTGAGGAGTACGGTAGAGACGAACTGTTTGAGGAGTACGGTAGAGACGAACAGTTTGAGGAGTACGGTAGAGACGAACAGTTTGAGGAGTACGGTAGAGACGAACAGTTTGAGGAGTACGGTAGAGACGAATAATTTGAGGAGTACGGTAGAGACGAACAGTTTGAGGAATACGGTAGAGACGAACAGTTTGAGGAATACGGTAGAGACGAATAGCTTAAGGAGTACGGTAGAGACGAACAGTTTGAGGAGTACGGTAGAGACGAACAATTTGAGGAGTACGGTAGAAACGAACAGCTTCGGGAGTATGGTAGAGACGAACAGTTTGAGGAATACGGTAGAGACGAACAGTTTGAGGAGTACGGTAGAGATGAACAGTTTGAGGAGTACGGTAGAGACGAACAGATTGAGGAGTACGGTAGAGATGAACAGTTTGAGGAGTACGGTAGAGACGAACAGTTTGAGGAGTACGGTAGAGACGAACCGTTTAAGGAATACGGTAGAGACGAACAGTTTGAGGAGGACGTAGAGACGAACAGTTTGAAGAGTACGGTAGAGACGAACTGTTTGAGGAGTACGGTAGAGACGAACAGTTTGAGGAGTACGCTAGAGACGAACAGTTTGAGGAGTACGGTAGAGACGAACAGTTTGAGAAGTACGGTAGAGACGTATAATTT
The DNA here is from genome assembly GCA_963383655.1 of Bathymodiolus septemdierum. Classification (NCBI taxonomy): domain Eukaryota; kingdom Metazoa; phylum Mollusca; class Bivalvia; order Mytilida; family Modiolidae; genus Bathymodiolus; species Bathymodiolus septemdierum. The sequence goes on from OY726521.1 coordinate 63,698,434, forward strand.
GAGGAGTACGGTAGAGACGAACAGTTTGAGGAGTACGGTAGAGACGAACAGTTTGAGGAGTACGGTAGAGACGAACAGTTTGAGGAGTACGGTAGAGACGAACAGTTTGAGGAATACGGTAGAGACGAACAGTTTGAGGAGTACGGTAGAGACGAACAGTTTGAGGAATACGGCAGAGGCGAACAGTTTCAGGAATACTATAGATACGAACAGCTTGAGAAGTACGGTAGAGACGAACAGTTTGAGGAGTACGGTAGAGACGAACAGTTTGAGGAATACGGTAGAGACGAACAGTTTGAGGAGTACGGTAGAGATGAACAGTTTGAGGAGTACGATAGAGACGAACAGATTGAGGAGTACGGTAGAGATGAACAGTTTGAGGAGTACGGTAGAGACGAACAATTTGAGGAGTACGGTAGGGACGAACAGTTTGAGGAATACGGTAGAGACGAACAGTTTGAGCAGGACGTAGAGACGAACAGTTTGAGGAGTACGGTAGAGACGAACTGTTTGAGGAATACGGCAGAGGCGAACAGTTTGAGGAATACTGTAGATACGAACAGTTTGAGAAATACGGTAGAGACGAACAGTTTGAGGAGTACGGTAGAGACGAACATTTTGAGGAATACGGTAGAGACGAACAGTTTGAGGAGTAAGGTAGAGATGAACAGTTTGAGGAGTACGGTAGAGACGAAGAGATTGAGGAGTACGGTAGAGATAAACAGTTTGAGGAGTACGGTACAGACGAACAGTTTGAGGAGTACGGTAGAGACGAACAGTTTGAAGAGTACGGTAGAGACGAACTATTTGAGGAGTACGGTAGACACGAACAGTTTGAGGAGTACGGTAGAGACGAACAGTTTGAGGAGTACGGTAGAGACGAACAGTTTGAGGAGTACGGTAGAGAAGTATAATTTGAGGAGTACGGTAGAGACGAACAGTTTGAGGAGTACGGTAGAGACGAACAGTTTGAGGAGTACGGTAGAGACGAACAATTTGAGGAGTACGGTAGAAACGAACAGCTTGGGGAGTATGGTAGAGACGAACAGTTTGAGGAATACGGTAGAGACGAACAGTTTGAGGAGTACGGTAGAGACGAACAGTTTGAGGAGTACGGTAGAGACGAACAGTTTGAGGAATACGGTAGAGACGAACAGTTTGAGGAGTACGGTAGAGACGAACAGTTTGAGGAATACGGCAGAGGCGAACAGTTTCAGGAATACTATAGATACGAACAGCTTGAGAAGTACGGTAGAGACGAACAGTTTGAGGAGTACGGTAGAGACGAACAGTTTGAGGAATACGGTAGAGACGAACAGTTTGAGGAGTACGGTAGAGATGAACAGTTTGAGGAGTACGATAGAGACGAACAGATTGAGGAGTACGGTAGAGATGAACAGTTTGAGGAGTACGGTAGAGACGAACAATTTGAGGAGTACGGTAGGGACGAACAGTTTGAGGAATACGGTAGAGACGAACAGTTTGAGCAGGACGTAGAGACGAACAGTTTGAGGAGTACGGTAGAGACGAACTGTTTGAGGAGTACGGTAGAGACGAACAGTTTGAGGAGTACGGTAGAGACGAACAGTTTGAGGAGTACGGTAGAGACGAACAGTTTAAGGAGTACGGTAGAGACGAACAGTTTGAGGAGTACGGTAGAGACGAACAGTTTGAGGAATACGGTAGAGACGAACAATTTGAGGAATACGGTAGAGACGAATAGCTTAAGGAGTACGGTAGAGACGAACAGTTTGAGGAGTACGGTAGAGACGAACAATTTGAGGAGTATGGTAGAAACGAACAGCTTGGGGAGTATGGTGGAGACGAACAGTTTGAGGAATACGGTAGAGACGAACAGTTTGAGGAGTACGGTAGAGACGAACTGTTTGAGGAGTACGGTAGAGACGAACAGTTTGAGGAGTACGGTAGAGACGAACAGTTTGAGGAGTACGGTAGAGACGAACAGTTTGAGGAGTACGGTAGAGACGAATAATTTGAGGAGTACGGTAGAGACGAACAGTTTGAGGAATACGGTAGAGACGAACAGTTTGAGGAATACGGTAGAGACGAATAGCTTAAGGAGTACGGTAGAGACGAACAGTTTGAGGAGTACGGTAGAGACGAACAATTTGAGGAGTACGGTAGAAACGAACAGCTTCGGGAGTATGGTAGAGACGAACAGTTTGAGGAATACGGTAGAGACGAACAGTTTGAGGAGTACGGTAGAGATGAACAGTTTGAGGAGTACGGTAGAGACGAACAGATTGAGGAGTACGGTAGAGATGAACAGTTTGAGGAGTACGGTAGAGACGAACAGTTTGAGGAGTACGGTAGAGACGAACCGTTTAAGGAATACGGTAGAGACGAACAGTTTGAGGAGAACGTAGAGACGAACAGTTTGAAGAGTACGGTAGAGACGAACTGTTTGAGGAGTACGGTAGAGACGAACAGTTTGAGGAGTACGCTAGAGACGAACAGTTTGAGGAGTACGGTAGAGACGAACAGTTTGAGAAGTACGGTAGAGACGTATAATTTGAGGAGTACGGTAGAGACGAACAGTTTGAGGAGTACGGTAGAGACGAACAGTTTGAGGAGTACGGTAGAGACGAACAATTTGAGGAATACGGTAGAGACGAACAGTTTGAGGAGTACGGTAGAGACGAACAGTTTGAGGAGTACGGTAGAGACGAACAGTTTGAGGAATACGGTAGAGACGAACAGTTTGAGGAGTACGGTAGAGACGAACAGTTTGAGGAATACGGCAGAGGCGAACAGTTTCAGGAATACTATAGATACGAACAGCTTGAGAAGTACGGTAGAGACGAACAGTTTGAGGAGTACGGTAGAGACGAACAGTTTGAGGAATACGGTAGAGACGAACAGTTTGAGGAGTACGGTAGAGATGAACAGTTTGAGGAGTACGATAGAGACGAACAGATTGAGGAGTACGGTAGAGATGAACAGTTTGAGGAGTACGGTAGAGACGAACAATTTGAGGAGTACGGTAGGGACGAACAGTTTGAGGAATACGGTAGAGACGAACAGTTTGAGCAGGACGTAGAGACGAACAGTTTGAGGAGTACGGTAGAGACGAACTGTTTGAGGAGTACGGTAGAGACGAACAGTTTGAGGAGTACGGTAGAGACGAACAGTTTGAGGAGTACGGTAGAGACGAACAGTTTAAGGAGTACGGTAGAGACGAACAGTTTGAGGAGTACGGTAGAGACGAACAGTTTGAGGAATACGGTAGAGACGAACAATTTGAGGAATACGGTAGAGACGAATAGCTTAAGGAGTACGGTAGAGACGAACAGTTTGAGGAGTACGGTAGAGACGAACAATTTGAGGAGTATGGTAGAAACGAACAGCTTGGGGAGTATGGTGGAGACGAACAGTTTGAGGAATACGGTAGAGACGAACAGTTTGAGGAGTACGGTAGAGACGAACTGTTTGAGGAGTACGGTAGAGACGAACAGTTTGAGGAGTACGGTAGAGACGAACAGTTTGAGGAGTACGGTAGAGACGAACAGTTTGAGGAGTACGGTAGAGACGAATAATTTGAGGAGTACGGTAGAGACGAACAGTTTGAGGAATACGGTAGAGACGAACAGTTTGAGGAATACGGTAGAGACGAATAGCTTAAGGAGTACGGTAGAGACGAACAGTTTGAGGAGTACGGTAGAGACGACCAGTTTGAGGAGTACGGTAGAGACGAATAATTTGAGGAGTACGGTAGACACGAACAGTTTGAGGAATACGGTAGAGACGAACAATTTGAGGAGTACGGTAGAAACGAACAGCTTCGGGAGTATGGTATAGACGAACAGTTTGAGGAATACGGTAGAGACGAACAGTTTGAGGAGTACGGTAGAGATGAACAGTTTGAGGAGTACGGTAGAGACGAACAGATTGAGGAGTACGGTAGAGATGAACAGTTTGAGGAGTACGGTAGAGACGAACAGTTTGAGGAGTACGGTAGAGACGAACCGTTTAAGGAATACGGTAGAGACGAACAGTTTGAGGAGGACGTAGAGACGAACAGTTTGAAGAGTACGGTAGAGACGAACTGTTTGAGGAGTACGGTAGAGACGAACAGTTTGAGGAGTACGCTAGAGACGAACAGTTTGAGGAGTACGGTAGAGACGAACAGTTTGAGAAGTACGGTAGAGACGTATAATTTGAGGAGTACGGTAGAGACGAACAGTTTGAGGAGTACGGTAGAGACGAACAGTTTGAGGAGTACGGTAGAGACGAACAATTTGAGGAGTACGGTAGAAACGAACAGCTTGGGGAGTATGGTAGAGACGAACAGTTTGAGGAATACGGTAGAGACGAACAGTTTGAGGAGTACGGTAGAGACGAACAGTTTGAGGAGTACGGTAGAGACGAACAGTTTGAGGAGTACGGTAGAGACGAACAGTTTGAGGAATACGGTAGAGACGAACAGTTTGAGGAGTACGATAGAGATGAACAGTTTGAGGAGTACGGTAGAGACGAACAGTTTGAGGAGTACGGTAGGGACGAACAGTTTGAGGAATACGGTAGAGACGAACAGTTTGAGCAGGACGTAGAGACGAACAGTTTGAGGAGTACGGTAGAGACGAACTGTTTGAGGAGTACGGTAGAGACGAACAGTTTGAGTAGTACGGTAGAGACGAACAGTTTGAGGAGTACGGTAGAGACGAACAGTTTGAGGAGTACGGTAGAGACGAATAATTTGAGGAGTACGGTAGAGACGAACAGTTTGAGGAATACGGTAGAGACGAACAATTTGAGGAATACGGTAGAGACGAATAGCTTAAGGAGTACGGTAGAGACGAACAGTTTGAGGAGTACGGTAGAGACGAACAATTTGAGGAGTAAGGTAGAAACGAACATCTTGGGGAGTATGGTGGAGACGAACAGTTTGAGGAATACGGTAGAGACGAACAGTTTGAGGAGTACGGTAGAGACGAACAGTTTGAGGAGTACGGTAGAGACGAACAGTTTGAGGAGAACGGCAGAGGCGAACAGTTTGAGGAATACTGTAGATACGAACAGTTTGAGAAGTACGGTAGAGACGAACAGTTTGAGGAGTACGGTAGAGACGGACAGTTTGAGGAATACGGTAGAGACGAACATTTTGAGGAGGACGTAGAGACGAACAGTTTGAGGAGTACGGTAGAGACGAACAGTTTGAGGAGTACGGTAGAGACGAACAGTTTGAGGAGTACGGTAGAGACGAACTGTTTGAGGAGTACGGTAGAGACGAACAGTTTGAGGAGTACGGTAGAGACGAACAGTTTGATGAGTACGGTAGAGACGAACAGTTTGAGGAGTACGGTAGAGACGAACAGTTTGAGGAGTACGGTAGAGACGAATAATTTGAGGAGTACGGTAGAGACGAACAGTTTGAGGAATACGGTAGAGACGAACAGTTTGAGGAATACGGTAGAGACGAATAGCTTAAGGAGTACGGTAGGGACGAACAGTTTGAGGAGTACGGTAGAGACGAACAATTTGAGGAATACGGTAGAGACGAACAGTTTGAGGAGTATGGTAGAGATGAACAGTTTGAGGAGTACGGTAGAGACGAACAGTTTGAGGAGTACGGTAAAGAGGAACAGTTTGAGGAGTACGGTAGAGACGAACAGTTTGAGGAATACGGTAGAGAGGAACAGTTTGAGGAGTACGGTAGAGACGAACAGTTTGAGGAATACGGTAGAGACGAACAGTTTGAGGAGTATGGTAGAGATGAACAGTTTGAGTAGTACGGTAGAGACGAACAGATTGAGGAGTACGGTAGAGATGAACAGTTTGAGGAGTACGGTAGTGACGAACAGTTTGAGGAGTACGGTAGAGACGAAGAGTTTGAGGAATACGATAGAGACGAACAGTTTGAGGAGGACGTAGAGACGAACAGTTTGAGGAGTACGGTAGAGACGAACTGTTTGAGGAGTACGGTAGAGACGAACAGTTTGAGGAGTACGGTAGAAACGAATAGTTTGAGGAGTACGGTAGAGACGAACAGTTTGAGGAGGACGTACAGACGAACAGTTTGAGGAGTACGGTAGAGACGAACTGTTTGAGGAGTACGGTAGAGACGAACAGTTTGAGGAGTACGGTAGAGACGAACAGTTTGAGGAGTACGGTAGAGACGAACAGTTTGAGGAGTACGGTAGAGACGAACTGTTTGAGGAGTACGGTAGAGACGAACAGTTTGAGGAGTACGGTAGAGACGAACAGTTTGAGGAGTACGGTAGAGACGAACAGTTTGAGGAGTACGGTAGAGACGAATAATTTGAGGAGTACGGTAGAGACGAACAGTTTGAGGAATACGGTAGAGACGAACAGTTTGAGGAATACGGTAGAGACGAATAGCTTAAGGAGTACGGTAGAGACGAACAGTTTGAGGAGTACGGTAGAGACGAACAATTTGAGGAGTACGGTAGAAACGAACAGCTTCGGGAGTATGGTAGAGACGAACAGTTTGAGGAATACGGTAGAGACGAACAGTTTGAGGAGTACGGTAGAGATGAACAGTTTGAGGAGTACGGTAGAGACGAACAGATTGAGGAGTACGGTAGAGATGAACAGTTTGAGGAGTACGGTAGAGACGAACAGTTTGAGGAGTACGGTAGAGACGAACCGTTTAAGGAATACGGTAGAGACGAACAGTTTGAGGAGAACGTAGAGACGAACAGTTTGAAGAGTACGGTAGAGACGAACTGTTTGAGGAGTACGGTAGAGACGAACAGTTTGAGGAGTACGCTAGAGACGAACAGTTTGAGGAGTACGGTAGAGACGAACAGTTTGAGAAGTACGGTAGAGACGTATAATTTGAGGAGTACGGTAGAGACGAACAGTTTGAGGAGTACGGTAGAGACGAACAGTTTGAGGAGTACGGTAGAGACGAACAATTTGAGGAATACGGTAGAGACGAACAGTTTGAGGAGTACGGTAGAGACGAACAGTTTGAGGAGTACGGTAGAGACGAACAGTTTGAGGAATACGGTAGAGACGAACAGTTTGAGGAGTACGGTAGAGACGAACAGTTTGAGGAATACGGCAGAGGCGAACAGTTTCAGGAATACTATAGATACGAACAGCTTGAGAAGTACGGTAGAGACGAACAGTTTGAGGAGTACGGTAGAGACGAACAGTTTGAGGAATACGGTAGAGACGAACAGTTTGAGGAGTACGGTAGAGATGAACAGTTTGAGGAGTACGATAGAGACGAACAGATTGAGGAGTACGGTAGAGATGAACAGTTTGAGGAGTACGGTAGAGACGAACAATTTGAGGAGTACGGTAGGGACGAACAGTTTGAGGAATACGGTAGAGACGAACAGTTTGAGCAGGACGTAGAGACGAACAGTTTGAGGAGTACGGTAGAGACGAACTGTTTGAGGAGTACGGTAGAGACGAACAGTTTGAGGAGTACGGTAGAGACGAACAGTTTGAGGAGTACGGTAGAGACGAACAGTTTAAGGAGTACGGTAGAGACGAACAGTTTGAGGAGTACGGTAGAGACGAACAGTTTGAGGAATACGGTAGAGACGAACAATTTGAGGAATACGGTAGAGACGAATAGCTTAAGGAGTACGGTAGAGACGAACAGTTTGAGGAGTACGGTAGAGACGAACAATTTGAGGAGTATGGTAGAAACGAACAGCTTGGGGAGTATGGTGGAGACGAACAGTTTGAGGAATACGGTAGAGACGAACAGTTTGAGGAGTACGGTAGAGACGAACTGTTTGAGGAGTACGGTAGAGACGAACAGTTTGAGGAGTACGGTAGAGACGAACAGTTTGAGGAGTACGGTAGAGACGAACAGTTTGAGGAGTACGGTAGAGACGAATAATTTGAGGAGTACGGTAGAGACGAACAGTTTGAGGAATACGGTAGAGACGAACAGTTTGAGGAATACGGTAGAGACGAATAGCTTAAGGAGTACGGTAGAGACGAACAGTTTGAGGAGTACGGTAGAGACGACCAGTTTGAGGAGTACGGTAGAGACGAATAATTTGAGGAGTACGGTAGACACGAACAGTTTGAGGAATACGGTAGAGACGAACAATTTGAGGAGTACGGTAGAAACGAACAGCTTCGGGAGTATGGTATAGACGAACAGTTTGAGGAATACGGTAGAGACGAACAGTTTGAGGAGTACGGTAGAGATGAACAGTTTGAGGAGTACGGTAGAGACGAACAGATTGAGGAGTACGGTAGAGATGAACAGTTTGAGGAGTACGGTAGAGACGAACAGTTTGAGGAGTACGGTAGAGACGAACCGTTTAAGGAATACGGTAGAGACGAACAGTTTGAGGAGGACGTAGAGACGAACAGTTTGAAGAGTACGGTAGAGACGAACTGTTTGAGGAGTACGGTAGAGACGAACAGTTTGAGGAGTACGCTAGAGACGAACAGTTTGAGGAGTACGGTAGAGACGAACAGTTTGAGAAGTACGGTAGAGACGTATAATTTGAGGAGTACGGTAGAGACGAACAGTTTGAGGAGTACGGTAGAGACGAACAGTTTGAGGAGTACGGTAGAGACGAACAATTTGAGGAGTACGGTAGAAACGAACAGCTTGGGGAGTATGGTAGAGACGAACAGTTTGAGGAATACGGTAGAGACGAACAGTTTGAGGAGTACGGTAGAGACGAACAGTTTGAGGAGTACGGTAGAGACGAACAGTTTGAGGAGTACGGTAGAGACGAACAGTTTGAGGAATACGGTAGAGACGAACAGTTTGAGGAGTACGATAGAGATGAACAGTTTGAGGAGTACGGTAGAGACGAACAGTTTGAGGAGTACGGTAGGGACGAACAGTTTGAGGAATACGGTAGAGACGAACAGTTTGAGCAGGACGTAGAGACGAACAGTTTGAGGAGTACGGTAGAGACGAACTGTTTGAGGAGTACGGTAGAGACGAACAGTTTGAGTAGTACGGTAGAGACGAACAGTTTGAGGAGTACGGTAGAGACGAACAGTTTGAGGAGTACGGTAGAGACGAATAATTTGAGGAGTACGGTAGAGACGAACAGTTTGAGGAATACGGTAGAGACGAACAATTTGAGGAATACGGTAGAGACGAATAGCTTAAGGAGTACGGTAGAGACGAACAGTTTGAGGAGTACGGTAGAGACGAACAATTTGAGGAGTAAGGTAGAAACGAACATCTTGGGGAGTATGGTGGAGACGAACAGTTTGAGGAATACGGTAGAGACGAACAGTTTGAGGAGTACGGTAGAGACGAACAGTTTGAGGAGAACGGCAGAGGCGAACAGTTTGAGGAATACTGTAGATACGAACAGTTTGAGAAGTACGGTAGAGACGAACAGTTTGAGGAGTACGGTAGAGACGGACAGTTTGAGGAATACGGTAGAGACGAACATTTTGAGGAGGACGTAGAGACGAACAGTTTGAGGAGTACGGTAGAGACGAACAGTTTGAGGAGTACGGTAGAGACGAACAGTTTGAGGAGTACGGTAGAGACGAACTGTTTGAGGAGTACGGTAGAGACGAACAGTTTGAGGAGTACGGTAGAGACGAACAGTTTGATGAGTACGGTAGAGACGAACAGTTTGAGGAGTACGGTAGAGACGAACAGTTTGAGGAGTACGGTAGAGACGAATAATTTGAGGAGTACGGTAGAGACGAACAGTTTGAGGAATACGGTAGAGACGAACAGTTTGAGGAATACGGTAGAGACGAATAGCTTAAGGAGTACGGTAGGGACGAACAGTTTGAGGAGTACGGTAGAGACGAACAATTTGAGGAATACGGTAGAGACGAACAGTTTGAGGAGTATGGTAGAGATGAACAGTTTGAGGAGTACGGTAGAGACGAACAGTTTGAGGAGTACGGTAAAGAGGAACAGTTTGAGGAGTACGGTAGAGACGAACAGTTTGAGGAATACGGTAGAGAGGAACAGTTTGAGGAGTACGGTAGAGACGAACAGTTTGAGGAATACGGTAGAGACGAACAGTTTGAGGAGTATGGTAGAGATGAACAGTTTGAGTAGTACGGTAGAGACGAACAGATTGAGGAGTACGGTAGAGATGAACAGTTTGAGGAGTACGGTAGTGACGAACAGTTTGAGGAGTACGGTAGAGACGAAGAGTTTGAGGAATACGATAGAGACGAACAGTTTGAGGAGGACGTAGAGACGAACAGTTTGAGGAGTACGGTAGAGACGAACTGTTTGAGGAGTACGGTAGAGACGAACAGTTTGAGGAGTACGGTAGAAACGAATAGTTTGAGGAGTACGGTAGAGACGAACAGTTTGAGGAGGACGTACAGACGAACAGTTTGAGGAGTACGGTAGAGACGAACTGTTTGAGGAGTACGGTAGAGACGAACAGTTTGAGGAGTACGGTAGAGACGAACAGTTTGAGGAGTACGTAGAGACGAACAGTTTGAGGAGTACGGTAGAGACGAACTGTTTGAGGAGTACGGTAGAGACGAACAGTTTGAGGAGTACGGTAGAGACGAACAGTTTGAGGAATACGGTAGAGACGAACAGTTTGAGGAGTATGGTAGAGATGAACAGTTTGAGTAGTACGGTAGAGACGAACAGATTGAGGAGTACGGTAGAGATGAACAGTTTGAGGAGTACGGTAGTGACGAACAGTTTGAGGAGTACGGTAGAGACGAAGAGTTTGAGGAATACGGTAGAGACGAACAGTTTGAGGAGGACGTAGAGACGAACAGTTTGAGGAGTACGGTAGAGACGAACTGTTTGAGGAGTACGGTAGAGACGAACAGTTTGAGGAGTACGGTAGAAACGAATAGTTTGAGGAGTACGGTAGAGACGAACAGTTTGAGGAGGACGTACAGACGAACAGTTTGAGGAGTACGGTAGAGACGAACTGTTTGAGGAGTACGGTAGAGACGAACAGTTTGAGGAGTACGGTAGAGACGAACAGTTTGAGGAGTACGTAGAGACGAACAGTTTGAGGAGTACGGTAGAGACGAACTGTTTGAGGAGTACGGTAGAGACGAACAGTTTGAGGAGTACGGTAGAGACGAACAGTTTGAGGAGTACGGTAGAGACGAACAGTTTGAGGAGTACGGTAGAGACGACCAGTTTGAGGAGTACGGTAGAGACGAATAATTTGAGGAGTACGGTAGACACGAACAGTTTGAGGAATACGGTAGAGACGAACAGTTTGAGGAATATGGTAGAGACAAATAGCTTAAGGAGTACGGTAGAGACGAACAGTTTGAGGAGTACGGTAGAGACGAACAATTTGAGGAGTACGGTAGAAACGAACAGCTTCGGGAGTATGGTAGAGACGAACAGTTTGAGGAATACGGTAGAGACGAACAGTTTGAGGAATACGGTAGAGACGAACAGTTTGAGGAGTACGGTAGAGACGAACAGTTTGAGGAGTACGGTAGAGACGAATAGTTTGAGGAATACGGTAGAGACGAACAGTTTGAGGAATACGGCAGAGGCGAACAGTTTGAGGAATACTGTAGATACGAACAGTTTGAGAAGTACGGTAGAGACGAACAGTTTGAGGAGTACGGTAGAGACGAACATTTTGAGGAATACGGTAGAGACGAACAGTTTGAGGAGTACGGTAGAGATGAACAGTTTGAAGAGTACGGTAGAGACGAACAGTTTGAGGAGTACTGTAGAGACGAACAGTTTGAGGAGTACGGTAGAGACGAACAGTTTGAGGAGTACGGTAGAGACGTATAATTTGAGGAGTACGGTAGAGACGAACAGTTTGAGGAGTACGGTAGAGACGAACAGTTTGAGGAGTACGGTAGAGACGAACAATTTGAGGAGTACGGTAGAAACGAACAGCTTGGGGAGTATGGTAGAGACGAACAGTTTGAGGAATACTGTAGAGACGAACAGTTTGAGGAATACGGTAGAGACGAATAGCTTAAGGAGTACGGTAGGGACGAACAGTTTGAGGAGTACGGTAGAGACGAACAATTTGAGGAATACGGTAGAGACGAACAGTTTGAGGAGTATGGTAGAGATGAACAGTTTGAGGAGTACGGTAGAGACGAACAGTTTGAGGAGTACGGTAAAGACGAACAGTTTGAGGAGTACGGTAGAGACGAACAGTTTGAGGAATACGGTAGAGAGGAACAGTTTGAGGAGTACGGTAGAGACGAACAGTTTGAGGAATACGGTAGAGACGAACAGTTTGAGGAGTATGGTAGAGATGAACAGTTTGAGTAGTACGGTAGAGACGAACAGATTGAAGAGTACAGTAGAGATGAACAGTTTGAGGAGTACGGTAGAGACGAACAGTTTGAGGAGTACGGTAGAGACGAAGAGTTTGAGGAATACGGTAGAGACGAACAGTTTGAGGAGGACGTAGAGACGAACAGTTTGAGGAGTACGGTAGAGACGAACTGTTTGAGGAGTACGGTAGAGACGAACAGTTTGAAGAGTACGGTAGAGACGAACAGTTTGAGGAGTACTGTAGAGACGAACAGTTTGAGGAGTACGGTAGAGACGAACAGTTTGAGGAGTACGGTAGAGACGTATAATTTGAGGAGTACGGTAGAGACGAACAGTTTGAGGAGTACGGTAGAGACGAACAGTTTGAGGAGTACGGTAGAGACGAACAATTTGAGGAGTACGGTAGAAACGAACAGCTTGGGGAGTATGGTAGAGACGAACAGTTTGAGGAATACGGTAGGGACGAACAGTTTGAGGAGTACGGTAGAGACGAACAATTTGAGGAATACGGTAGAGACGAACAGTTTGAGGAGTATGGTAGAGATGAACAGTTTGAGGAGTACGGTAGAGACGAACAGATTGAGGGGTACGGTAGAGAAGAACAGTTTGAGGAGTACGGTAGAGACGAACAGTTTGAGGAGTACGGTAAAGACGAACAGTTTGAGGAGTACGGTAGAGACGAACAGTTTGAGGAATACGGTAGAGAGGAACAGTTTGAGGAGTACGGTAGAGACGAACAGTTTGAGGAATACGGTAGAGACGAACAGTTTGAGGAGTATGGTAGAGATGAACAGTTTGAGTAGTACGGTAGAGACGAACAGATTGAGGAGTACAGTAGAGATGAACAGTTTGAGGAGTACGGTAGAGACGAACAGTTTGAGGAGTACGGTAGAGACGAAGAGTTTGAGGAATACGGTAGAGACGAACAGTTTGAGGAGGACGTAGAGACGAACAGTTTGAGGAGTACGGTAGAGACGAACTGTTTGAGGAGTACGGTAGAGACGAACAGTTTGAGGAGTACGGTAGAAACGAATAGTTTGAGGAGTACGGTAGAGACGAACAGTTTGAGGAGTATGGTAGAGACGAACAGTTTGAGGAATACGACAGAGGCGAACAGTTTGAGGAATACTGTAGAGACGAACAGTTTGAGGAGTACGGTAGAGGTGAACAGTTTGAGGAGTACGGTAGAGACGAACAGATTGAGGAGTACGGTAGAGATGAACAGTTTGAGGAGTACGGTAGAGACGAACAGTTTGAGGAATACGGTAGAGACGAACAGTTTGAGGAGGACGTACAGACGATCAGTTTGAGGAGTACGGTAGAGACGAACTGTTTGAGGAGTACGGTAGAGAGGAACAGTTTGAGGAGTACGGTAGAGACGAACAGTTTGAGGAGTACGGTAGAGACGAACAGTTTGAGGAGTACGGTAGAGACGAACTGTTTGAGGAGTACGGTAGAGACGAACAGTTTGAGGAGTACGGTAGAGACGAACAGTTTGAGGAGTACGGTAGAGACGAACAGTTTGAGGAGTACGGTAGAGACGACCAGTTTGAGGAGTACGGTAGAGACGAATAATTTGAGGAGTACGGTAGACACGAACAGTTTGAGGAATACGGTAGAGACGAACAGTTTGAGGAATATGGTAGAAACAAATAGCTTAAGGAGTACGGTAGAGACGAACAGTTTGAGGAGTACGGTAGAGACGAACAATTTGAGGAGTACGGTAGAAACGAACAGCTTCGGGAGTATGGTAGAGACGAACAGTTTGAGGAATACGGTAGAGACGAACAGTTTGAGGAGTACGGTAGGGACGAACAGTTTGAGGAGTACGGTAGAGACGAACAGTTTGAGGAGTACGGTAGAGACGAATAGTTTGAGGAATACGGTAGAGACGAACAGTTTGAGGAGTACGGTAGAGACGAACAGTTTGAGGAGTACGGTAGAGACGAACAGTTTGAGGAATACGGCAGAGGCGAACAGTTTGAGGAATACTGTAGATACGAACAGTTTGAGAAGTACGGTAGAGACGAACAGTTTGAGGAGTACGGTAGAGACGAACATTTTGAGGAATACGGTAGAGACGAACAGTTTGAGGAGTACGGTAGAGATGAACAGTTTGAGGAGTACGGTAGAGACGAACAGATTGAGGAGTACGGTAGAGATGAACAGTTTGAGGAGTACGGTAGAGACGAACAGTTTGAGGAGTACGGTAGAGACGAACAGTTTGAGGAGTACGGTAGAGACGAACAGTTTGAGGAGTACGGTAGAGACGTATAATTTTAGGAGTACGGTAGAGACGAACAGTTTGAGGAGTACGGTAGAGACGAACAGTTTGAGGAGTACGGTAGAGACGAACAATTTGAGGAGTACGGTAGAAACGAACAGCTTGGGGAGTATGGTAGAGACGAACAGTTTGAGGAATACGGTAGAGACGAACAGTTTGAGGAGTACGGTAGAGACGAACAGTTTGAGGAATACGGCAGAGGCGAACAGTTTGAGGAATACTGTAGATACGAACAGCTTGAGAAGTACGGTAGAGACGAACAGTTTGAGGAGTACGGTAGAGACGAACAGTTTGAGGAATACGGTAGAGCCGAACAGTTTGAGGAGTACGGTAGAGATGAACAGTTTGAGGAGTACGGTAGAGACGAACAGATTGAGGAGTACGGTAGAGATGAACAGTTTGAGGAGTACGGTAGAGACGAACAGTTTGAGGAGTACGGTAGGGACGAACAGTTTGAGGAATACGGTAGAGACGAACAGCTTGAGCAGGACGTAGAGACGAACAGTTTGAGGAGTACGGTAGAGACGAACTGTTTGAGGAGTACGGTAGAGACGAAGAGTTTGAGGAGTACGGTAGAGACGAACAGTTTGAGGAGTACGGTAGAGACGAACAGTTTGAGGAGTACGGTAGAGACGAACAGTTTGAGGAGTACGGTAGAGACGAACAGCTTGAGCAGGACGTAGAGACGAACAGTTTGAGGAGTACGGTAGAGACGAACTGTTTGAGGAGTACGGTAGAGACGAAGAGTTTGAGGAGTACGGTAGAGACGAACAGTTTGAGGAGTACGGTAGAGACGAACAGTTTGAGGAGTACGGTAGAGACGAACAGTTTGAGGAGTACGGTAGAGACGAATAATTTGAGGAGTACGGTAGAGACGAACAGTTTGAGGAATACGGTAGAGACGAACAATTTGAGGAATACGGTAGAGACGAATAGCTTAAGGAGTACGGTAGAGACGAACAGTTTGAGGAGTACGGTAGAGACGAACAAATTGAGGAGTATGGTAGAAACGAACAGCTTGGGGAGTATGGTGGAGACGAACAGTTTGAGGAATACGGTAGAGACGAACAGTTTGAGGAGTACGGTAGAGACGAACAGTTTGAGGAGTACGGTAGAGACGAACAGTTTCAGGAGTACGGCAGAGGCGAAAAGTTTGAGGAATACTGTAGATACGAACAGTTTGAGGAGTACGGTAGAGATGAACAGTTTGAGGAGTACGGTAAAGACGAACAGTTTGAGGAGTACGGTAGAGACGAACAGTTTGAGGAGGACGTAGAGATGAACAGTTTGAGGAGTACGGTAGAGACGAACAGTTTGAGGAGTACGGTAGAGACGAACAGTTTGAGGAGTACGGTAGAGACGAACAGTTTGAGGAGTACGATAGAGACGAACAGTTTCAGGAGTACGGTAGAGACGAATAATTTGAGGAGTACGGTAGAGACCAACAGTTTGAGGAATACAGTAGAGACTAACAGGTTGAGGAATACGGTAGAGACGAACAGCTTAAGGAGTACGGTAGAGACGAACAGTTTGAGGAGTACGGTAGAGACGAACAGTTTGAGGAGTACGGTAGAAACGAATAGTTTGAGGAGTATCATAGAGACGAACAGTTTGAGGAATACGGCAGAGGCGAACAGTTTGAGGAATACTGTAGAGACGAACAGTTTGAGAAGTATGGTAGAGACGAACAGTTTGAGGAGTACGGTAGAGACGAACAGTTTGAGGAGTAAGGTAGAGACGAACAGTTTGAGGAGTACGGTAGACACGAACAGATTGAGGAGGACGTAGAGACGAACAGTTTGAGGAGTACGGTAGAGACGAACAGTTTGAGGAGTACGGTAGAGACGAACAGTTTGAGGAGTAAGGTAGAGACGAACAGTTTGAGGAGTACGGTAGAGACGAACAGTTTGAGGAGTACGGTAGAGACGAACTGTTTGAAGAGTACGGTAGAGACGAACAGTTTGAGGAGTACGGTAGAGACGAACAGTTTGATGAGTACGTAGAGACGAACAGTTTGAGGAGTACGGTAGAGACGAACAGTTTGAGGAGTACGGTAGAGACGAATAATTTGAGGAGTACGGTAGAGACGAACAGTTTAAGGAATACGGTAGAGACGAACAGCTTGAGGAATACGGTAGAGACGAATAATTTGAGGAGTACGGTAGAGACGAACAGTTTGAGGAATACGGTAGAGACGAACAATTTGAGGAATACGGTAGAGACGAATAGCTTAAGGAGTACGGTAGAGACGAACAGTTTGAGGAGTACGGTAGAGACGAACAATTTGAGGAGTATGGTAGAAACGAACAGCTTGGGGAGTATGGTGGAGACGAACAGTTTGAGGTATACGGTAGAGACGAACAGTTTGAGGAGTACGGTAGAGACGAACAGTTTGAGGAGTACGGTAGAGACGAACAGTTTCAGGAGTACGGCAGAGGCGAACAGTTTGAGGAATACTGTAGATACGAACAGTTTGAGGAGTACGGTAGAGATGAACAGTTTGAGGAGTACGGTAAAGACGAACAGTTTGAAGAGTACGGTAGAGACGAACAGTTTGAGGAGGACGTAGAGACGAACAGTTTGAGGAGTACGGTAGAGACGAACAGTTTGAGGAGTACGGTAGAGACGAACAGTTTGAGGAGTACGGTAGAGACGAACAGCTTGAGGAGTACGGTAGAGACGAACAGTTTCAGGAGTACGGTAGAGAAGAATAATTTGAGGAGTACGGTAGAGACCAACAGTTTGAGGAATACAGTAGAGACTAACAGGTTGAGGAATACGGTAGAGACGAACAGCTTAAGGAGTACTGTAGAGACGAACAGTTTGAGGAGTACGGTAGAGACGAACAGTGTGAGGAGTACGGTAGAAACGAATAGTTTGAGGAGTATGATAGAGACGAACAGTTTGAGGAATACGGCAGAGGCGAGCAGTTTGAGGAATACTGTAGAGACGAACAGTTTGAGAAGTATGGTAGAGACGAACAGTTTGAGGAGTACGGTAGAGACGAACAGTTTGAGGAGTAAGGTAGAGACGAACAGTTTGAGGAGTACGGTAGACACGAACAGATTGAGGAGGACGTAGAGACGAACAGTTTGAGGAGTACGGTAGAGACGAACAGTTTGAGGAGTACGGTAGAGACGAACAGTTTGAGGAGTACGGTAGAGACGAATAATTTGAGGAGTACGGTAGAGACGAACAGTTTGAGGAATACGGTAGAGACGAACAGTTTGAGGAATACGGTAGAGACGAATAGCTTAAGGAGTACGATAGAGACGAACAGTTTGAGGAGTACGGTAGAGACGAACAATTTGAGGAGTACGGTAGAAACGAACATCTTCGGGAGTATGGTAGAGACGAACCGTTTGAGGAATACGGTAGAGACGAACAGTTTGAGGAGTACGGTAGAGACGAACAGTTTGAGGAGTACGGTAGAGACGAACAGTTTGAGGAATACGGTAGAGACGAACAGTTTGAGGAGTACGGTAGAGACGAACAGTTTGAGGAATACGGTAGGGACGAACAGTTTGAGGAGTATGGTAGAGATGAACAGTTTGAGGAGTACGGTAGAGACGAACAGATTGAGGAGTACGGTAGAGATGAACAGTTTGAGGAGTACGGTAGAGACGAACAGTTTGAGGAGTACGGTAGAGACGAACAGTTTGAGGAATACGGTAGAGACGAACAGTTTGAGGAGGACGTAGAGACGAACAGTTTGAGGAGTACGGTAGAGACGAACAGTTTGAGGAGTACGGTAGAGACGAACAGTTTCAGGAGTACGTATAGACGAACAGTTTGAGGAGTACGGTAGAGACGAACTGTTTGAGGAGTACGGTAGAGACGAACAGTTTGAGGAGTACGGTAGAAACGAATAGTTTGAGGAGTACGGTAGAGACGAACAGTTTGAGGAGTATGGTAGAGACGAACAGTTTGAGGAATACTGTAGAGACGAACAGTTTGAGGAGTACGGTAGAGATGATCAGTTTGAGGAGTACGGTAGAGACGAACAGATTGAGGAGTACGGTAGAGAGGAACAGTTTGAGGAGTACGGTAGAGATGAACAGTTTGAGGAGTACGGTAAAGACGAACAGTTTGAAGAGTACGGTAGAGACGAACAGTTTGAGGAGGACGTAGAGACGAACAGTTTGAGGAGTACGGTAGAGACGAACAGTTTGAGGAGTACGGTAGAGACGAACAGCTTGAGGAGTACGGTAGAGACGAACAGTTTCAGGAGTACGGTAGAGACGAATAATTTGAGGAGTACGGTAGAGACCAACAGTTTGAGGAATACAGTAGAGACTAACAGGTTGAGGAATACGGTAGAGACGAACAGCTTAAGGAGTACTGTAGAGACGAACAGTTTGAGGAGTACGGTAGAGACGAACAGTGTGAGGAGTACGGTAGAAACGAATAGTTTGAGGAGTATGATAGAGACGAACAGTTTGAGGAATACGGCAGAGGCGAGCAGTTTGAGGAATACTGTAGAGACGAACAGTTTGAGAAGTATGGTAGAGACGAACAGTTTGAGGAGTACGGTAGAGACGAACAGTTTGAGGAGTAAGGTAGAGACGAACAGTTTGAGGAGTACGGTAGACACGAACAGATTGAGGAGGACGTAGAGACGAACAGTTTGAGGAGTACGGTAGAGACGAACAGTTTGAGGAGTACGGTAGAGACGAATAATTTGAGGAGTACGGTAGAGACGAACAGTTTGAGGAATACGGTAGAGACAAACAGTTTGAGGAATACGGTAGAGACGAACAGTTTGAGGAATACGGTAGAGACGAACAGTTTGAGGAGTACGGTAGAGACGAACAGTTTGAGGAGTACGGTAGAGACGAACAATTTGAGGAGTACGGTAGAAACGAACATCTTCGGGAGTATGGTAGAGACGAACCGTTTGAGGAATACGGTAGAGACGAACAGTTTGAGGAGTACGGTAGAGACGAACAGTTTGAGGAATACGGTAGAGACGAACAGTTTGAGGAGTACGGTAGAGACGAACAGTTTGAGGAATACGGTAGGGACGAACAGTTTGAGGAGTATGGTAGAGATGAACAGTTTGAGGAGTACGGTAGAGACGAACAGATTGAGGAGTACGGTAGAGATGAACAGTTTGAGGAGTACGGTAGAGACGAACAGTTTGAGGAGTACGGTAGAGACGAACAGTTTGAGGAATACGGTAGAGACGAACAGTTTGAGGAGGACATAGAGACGAACAGTTTGAGGAGTACGGTAGAGACGAACAGTTTGAGGAGTACGGTAGAGACGAACAGTTTCAGGAGTACGTATAGACGAACAGTTTGAGGAGTACGGTAGAGACGAACTGTTTGAGGAGTACGGTAGAGACGAACAGTTTGAGGAGTACGGTAGAAACGAATAGTTTGAGGAGTACGGTAGAGACGAACAGTTTGAGGAGTATGGTAGAGACGAACAGTTTGAGGAATACTGTAGAGACGAACAGTTTGAGGAGTACGGTAGAGATGATCAGTTTGAGGAGTACGGTAGAGACGAACAGATTGAGGAGTACGGTAGAGATGAACAGTTTGAGGAGTACGGTAGAGACGAACAGTTTGAGGAATACGGTAGAGACGAACAGTTTGAGGAGGACGGTAGAGACGAACAGTTTGAGGAGTACGGTAGAGACGAACTGTTTGAGGAGTACGGTAGAGACGAACAGTTTGAGGAGTACGGTAGAGACGAACAGTTTGAGGAGTACGGTAGAGACGAACAGTTTGAGGAGTACGGTAGAGACGAACTGTTTGAGGAGTACGGTAGAGACGAACAGTTTGAGGAGTACGGTAGAGACGAACAGTTTGAGGAGTACGGTAGAGACGAACAGTTTGAGGAGTACGGTAGAGACGAACAGTTTGAGGAGTACGGTAGAGACGAATAATTTGAGGAGTACGGTAGACACGAACAGTTTGAGGAATACGGTAGAGACGAATAGTTTGAGGAATACGGTAGAGACGAATAGCTTAAGGAGTACGGTAGAGACGAACAGTTTGAGGAGTACGGTAGAGACGAACAATTTGAGGAGTATGGTAGAAACGAACAGCTTCGGGAGTATGGTAGAGACGAACAGCTTGAGGAATACGGTAGAGACGAACAGTTTGAGGAGTACGGTAGAGACGAACAGTTTGAGGAGTACGGTAGAGACGAACAGTTTGAGCAGTAAGGTAGAGACGAACAGTTTGAGGAGTACGGTAGACACGAACAGATTGAGGAGGACGTAGAGACGAACAGTTTGAGGACTACGGTAGAGACGAACAGTTTGAGGTGTACGGTAGAGACGAACAGTTTGAGGAGTAAGGTAGAGACGAACAGTTTGAGGAGTACGGTAGAGACGAACAGTTTGAGGAGTACGGTAGAGACGAACTGTTTGAAGAGTACGGTAGAGACGAACAGTTTGAGGAGTACGGTAGAGACGAACAGTTTGATGAGTACGTAGAGACGAACAGTTTGAGGAGTACGGTAGAGACGAACAGTTTGAGGAGTACGATAGAGACGAATAATTTGAGGAGTACGGTAGAGACGAACAGTTTGAGGAATACGGTAGAGACGAACAGTTTGAGGAATACGGTAGAGACGAATAGCTTAAGGAGTACGGTAGAGACGAACAGTTTGAGGAGTACGGTAGAGACGAACAATTTGAGGAGTACGGTAGAAACGAACATCTTCGGGAGTATGGTAGAGACGAACCGTTTGAGGAGTACGGTAGAAACGAACATCTTCTGGAGTATGGTAGAGACGAACCGTTTGAGGAACACGGTAGAGACGAACAGTTTGAGGAGTACGGTAGAGACGAACAGTTTGAGGAGTACGGTAGAGACGAACAGTTTGAGGAATACGGTAGAGACGAACAGTTTGAGGAGTACGGTAGAGACGAACAGTTTGAGGAATACGGTAGGGACGAACAGTTTGAGGAGTATGGTAGAGATGAACAGTTTGAGGAGTACGGTAGAGACGAACAGATTGAGGAGTACGGTAGAGATGAACAGTTTGAGGAGTACGGTAGAGACGAACAGTTTGAGGAGTACGGTAGAGACGAACAGTTTGAGGAATACGGTAGAGACGAACAGTTTGAGGAGGACGTAGAGACGAACAGTTTGAGGAGTACGGTAGAGACGAACAGTTTGAGGAGTACGGTAGAGACGAACAGTTTCAGGAGTACGGTATAGACGAACAGTTTGAGGAGTACGGTAGAGACGAACTGTTTGAGGAGTACGGTAGAGACGAACAGTTTGAGGAGTACGGTAGAAACGAATAGTTTGAGGAGTACGGTAGAGACGAACAGTTTGAGGAGTATGGTAGAGACGAACAGTTTGAGGAATACTGTAGAGACGAACAGTTTGAGGAGTACGGTAGAAACGAACAGCTTCGGGAGTATGGTAGAGACGAACAGTTTGAGGAATACGGTAGAGACGAACAGTTTGAGGAGTACGGTAGAGACGAACAGTTTGAGGAGTACGGTAGAGACGAACAGTTTGAGGAGTACGGTAGAGACGAATAGTTTGAGGAATACGGTAGAGACGAACAGTTTGAGGAGTACGGTAGAGACGAACAGTTTGAGGAGTACGGTAGAGACGAACAGTTTGAGGAATACGGCAGAGGCGAACAGTTTGAGGAATACTGTAGATACGAACAGTTTGAGAAGTACGGTAGAGACGAACAGTTTGAGGAGTACGGTAGAGACGAACATTTTGAGGAATACGGTAGAGACGAACAGTTTGAGGAGTACGGTAGAGATGAACAGTTTGAGGAGTACGGTAGAGACGAACAGATTGAGGAGTACGGTAGAGATGAACAGTTTGAGGAGTACGGTAGAGACGAACAGTTTGAGGAGTACGGTAGAGACGAACAGTTTGAGGAATACGGTAGAGACGAACAGTTTGAGGAGGACGTAGAGACGAACAGTTTGAAGAGTACGGTAGAGACGAACTGTTTGAGGAGTACGGTAGAGACGAAAAGTTTGAGGAGTACGGTAGAGACGAACAGTTTGAGGAGTACGGTAGAGACGAACAGTTTGAGGAGTACGGTAGAGACGTATAATTTGAGGAGTACGGTAGAGACGAACAGTTTGAGGAGTACGGTAGAGACGAACAGTTTGAGGAGTACGGTAGAGACGAACAATTTGAGGAGTACGGTAGAAACGAACAGCTTGGGGAGTATGGTAGAGACGAACTGTTTGAGGAATACGGTAGAGACGAACAGTTTGAGGAGTACGGTAGAGACGAACAGTTTGAGGAGTACGGTAGAGACGAACAGTTTGAGGAGTACGGTAGAGACGAACAGTTTGAGCAGTACGGTAGAGACGAACAGTTTGAGGAATACGGCAGAGGCGAACAGTTTGAGGAATACTGTAGATACGAACAGCTTGAGAAGTACGGTAGAGACGAACAGTTTGAGGAGTACGGTAGAGACGAACAGTTTGAGGAATACGGTAGAGACGAACAGTTTGAGGAGTACGGTAGAGATGAACAGTTTGAGGAGTACGGTAGAGACGAACAGATTGAGGAGTACGGTAGAGACGAACAGTTTGAGGAGTACGGTAGGGACGAACAGTTTGAGGAATACGGTAGAGACGAACAGTTTGAGCAGGACGTAGAGACGAACAGTTTGAGCAGTACGGTAGAGACGAACTGTTTGAGGAGTACGGTAGAGACGAAGAGTTTGAGGAGTATGGTAGAGACGAACAGTTTGAGGAGTACGGTAGAGACGAACAGTTTGAGGAGTACCGTAGAGACGAACAGTTTGAGGAGTACGGTAGAGACGAATAATTTGAGGAGTACGGTAGAGACGAACAGTTTGAGGAATACGGTAGAGACGAACAAATTGAGGAATACGGTAGAGACGAATAGCGTAAGGAGTACGGTAGAGACGAACAGTTTGAGGAGTACGGTAGAGACGAACAGTTTGAGGAATACGGTAGAGACGAATAGCTTAAGGAGTACGGTAGAGACGAATAATTTGAGGAGTACGGTAGACACGAACAGTTTGAGGAATACGGTAGAGACGAATAGCTTAAGGAGTACGGTAGAGACGAACAGTTTGAGGAGTACGGTAGAGACGAACAGTTTGAGGAATACTGCAGAGGCGAACAGTTTGAGGAATACTGTAGATACGAACAGTTTGAGAAGTACGGTAGAGACGAACAGTTTGAGGAGTAAGGTAGAGACGAACATTTTGAGGAATACGGTAGAGACGAACAGTTTGAGGAGTACGGTAGAGATGAACAGTTTGAGGAGTACGGTAGAGACGAACAGATTGAGGAGTACGGTAGAGATGAACAGTTTGAGGAGTACGGTAGAGACGAACAGTTTGAGGAATACGGTAGAGACGAACAGTTTGAGGAGGACGTAGAGACGAACAGTTTGAAGAGTACGGTAGAGACGAACTGTTTGAGGAGTACGGTAGAGACGAACAGTTTGAGGAGTACGGTAGAGACGAACAGTTTGAGGAGTACGGTAGAGACGAACAGTTTGAGGAGTACGGTAGAGACGAACAATTTGAGGAGTACGGTAGAAACGAACAGCTTGGGGAGTATGGTAGAGACGAACAGTTTGAGGAATACGGTAGAGACGAAAAGTTTGAGGAGTACGGTAGAGACGAACAGTTTGAGGAGTACGGTAGAGACGAACAGTTTGAGGAATACGGTAGAGACGAACAGTTTGAGGAGTACGGTAGAGACGAACAGTTTGAGGAATACGGCAGAGGCGAACAGTTTGAGGAATACTGTAGATACGAACAGCTTGAGAAGTACGGTAGAGACGAACAGTTTGAGGAGTACGGTAGAGACGAACAGTTTGAGGAATACGGTAGAGACGAACAGTTTGAGGAGTACGGTAGAGATGAACAGTTTGAGGAGTACGGTAGAGACGAACAGATTGATGAGTACGGTAGAGATGAACAGTTTGAGGAGTACGGTAGAGACGAACAGTTTGAGGAGTACGGTAGGGACGAACAGTTTGAGGAATACGGTAGAGGCGAACAGTTTGAGCAGGACGTAGAGACGAACAGTTTGAGGAGTACGGTAGAGACGAACTGTTTGAGGAGTACGGTAGAGACGAAGAGTTTGAGGAGTACGGTAGAGACGAACAGTTTGAGGAGTACGGTAGAGACGAACAGTTTGAGGAGTACGGTAGAGACGAACAGTTTGAGGAGTACGGTAGAGACGAATAATTTGAGGAGTACGGTAGAGACGAACAGTTTGAGGAATACGGTAGAGACGAACAATTTGAGGAATACGGTAGAGACGAATAGCTTAAGGAGTACGGTAGAGACGAACAGTTTGAGGAGTACGGTAGAGACGAACAGTTTGAGGAATACGGTAGAGACGAACAGTTTGAGGAGGACGTAGAGACGAACAGTTTGAGGAGTACGGTAGAGACGAACTGTTTGAGGAGTACGGTAGAGACGAACAGTTTGATGAGTACGGTAGAGACGAACAGTTTGAGGAGTACGGTAGAGACGAACTGTTTGAGGAGTACGGTAGAGACGAACAGTTTGAGGAGTACGGTAGAAACGAATAGTTTGAGGAGTACGGTAGAGACGAACAGTTTGAGGAGTATGGTAGAGACGAACAGTTTGAGGAATACTGTAGAGACGAACAGTTTGAGGAGTACGGTAGAGATGAACAGTTTGAGGAGTACGTTAGAGACGAACAGATTGAGGAGTACGGTAGAGATGAACAGTTTGAGGAGTACGGTAGAGACGAACTGTTTGAGGAGTACGGTAGAGACGAAGAGTTTGAGGAGTACGGTAGAGACGAACAGTTTGAGGAGTACGGTAGAGACGAACAGTTTGAGGAGTACGGTAGAGACGAACAGTTTGAGGAGTACGGTAGAGACGAATAATTTGAGGAGTACGGTAGAGACGAACAGTTTGAGGAATACGGTAGAGACGAACAATTTGAGGAATACGGTAGAGACGAATAGCTTAAGGAGTACGGTAGAGACGAACAGTTTGAGGAGTACCGTAGAGACGAACAGTTTGAGGAATACGGTAGAAACGAATAGTTTGAGGAGTACGGTAGAGACGAACAGTTTGAGGAGTATGGTAGAGACGAACAGTTTGAGGAATACTGTAGAGACGAACAGTTTGAGGAGTACGGTAGAGATGAACAGTTTGAGGAGTACGGTAGAGACGAACAGATTGAGGAGTACGGTAGAGATGAACAGTTTGAGGAGTACGGTAGAGACGAACAGTTTGAGGAATACGGTAGAGACGAACAGTTTGAGGAGGACGTAGAGACGAACAGTTTGAGGAGTACGGTAGAGACGAACTGTTTGAGGAGTACGGTAGAGACGAACAGTTTGAGGAGTACGGTAGAGACGAACAGTTTGAGGAGTACGGTAGAGATGAACAGTTTGAGGAGTACGGTAGAGACGAACTGTTTGAGGAGTACGGTAGAGACGAACAGTTTGAGGAGTACGGTAGAGACGAACAGTTTGAGGAGTACGGTAGAGACGAACAGTTTGAGGAGTACGGTAGAGACGAACAGTTTGAGGAGTACGGTAGAGACGAATAATTTGAGGAGTACGGTAGACACGAACAGTTTGAGGAATACGGTAGAGACGAACAGTTTGAGGAATACGATAGAGACGAATAGCTTAAGGAGTACGGTAGAGACGAACAGTTTGAGGAGTACGGTAGAGACGAACAATTTGAGGAGTACGGTAGAAACGAACAGCTTCGGGAGAATGGTAGAGACGAACAGTTTGAGGAATACGGTAGAGACGAACAGTTTGAGGAGTACGGTAGAGACGAACAGTTTGAGGAGTACGGTAGAGACGAAAAGTTTGAGGAGTACGGTAGAGACGAACAGTTTGAGGAGGACGTAGAGACGAACAGTTTGAGGAGTACGGTAGAGATGAACAGTTTGAGGAGTACGGTAGAGACGAACAGATTGAGGAGTACGGTAGAGATGAACAGTTTGAGGAGTACGGTAGAGACGAACAGTTTGAGGAGTACGGTAGAGACGAACAGTTTGAGGAATACGGTAGAGACAAACAGTTTGAGGAGGACGTAGAGACGAACAGTTTGAAGAGTACGGTAGAGACGAACAGTTTGAGGAGTACGGTAGAGACGAACAGTTTGAGGAGTACGGTAGAGACGAACAGTTTGAGGAGTACGGTAGAGACGAACAGTTTGAGGAGTACGGTAGAGATGTATAATTTGAGGAGTACGGTAGAGACGAACAGTTTGAGGAGTACGGTAGAGACGAACAGTTTGAGGAGTACGGTAGAGACGAACAATTTGAGGAGTACGGTAGAAACGAACAGCTTGGGGAGTATGGTAGAGACGAACAGTTTAAGGAATACGGTAGAGACGAACAGTTTGAGGAGTACGGTTGAGACGAACAGTTTGAGGAGTACGGTAGAGACGAACAGTTTGAGGAATACGGTAGAGACGAACAGTTTGAGGAGTACGGTAGAGACGAACAGTTTGAGGAATACGGCAGAGGCGAACAGTTTGAGGAATACTGTAGATACGAACAGCTTGAGAAGTACGGTAGAGACGAACAGTTTGAGGAGTACGGTAGAGACGAACAGTTTGAGGAATACGGTAGAGACGAACAGTTTGAGGAGTACGGTAGAGATGAACAGTTTGAGGAGTACGGTAGAGACGAACAGATTGAGGAGTACGGTAGAGATGAACAGTTTGAGGAGTACGGTAGAGACGAACAGTTTGAGGAGTACGGTAGGGACGAACAGTTTGAGGAATACGGTAGAGACGAACAGTTTGAGCAGGACGTAGAGACGAACAGTTTGAGGAGTACGGTAGAGACGAACTGTTTGAGGAGTACGGTAGAGACGAACAGTTTGAGGAGTACGGTAGAGACGAACAGTTTGAGGAGTACGGTAGAGACGAACAGTTTGAGGAGTACGGTAGAGACGAACAGTTTGTGGAGTACGGTAGAGACGAATAATTTGAGGAGTACGGTAGAGACGAACAGTTTGAGGAATACGGTAGAGACGAACAATTTGAGGAATACGGTAGAGACGAATACCTTAAGGAGTACGGTAGAGACGAACAGTTTGAGGAGTACGGTAGAGACGAACAATTTGAGGAGTATGGTAGAAACGAACAGCTTGGGGAGTATGGTGGAGACGAACAGTTTGAGGAATACGGTAGAGACGAACAGTTTGAGGAGTACGGTAGAGACGAACAGTTTGAGGAGTACGGTAGAGACGAACAGTTTGAGGAGTACGGCAGAGGCGAACAGTTTGAGGAATACTGTAGATACGAACAGTTTGAGGAGTACGGTAGAGATGAACAGTTTGAGGAGTACCGTAGAGACGAACAGTTTGAGGAGTACGGTAGAGACGAACAGTTTGAGGAGGACGTAGAGACGAACAGTTTGAGGATTACGGTAGAGACGAACAGTTTGAGGAGTACGGTAGCGACGAACAGTTTGAGGAGTACGGTAGAGACGAACAGTTTGAGGAGTACGGTAGAGATGTATAATTTGAGGAGTACGGTAGAGACGAACAGTTTGAGGAGTACGGTAGAGACGAACAGTTTGAGGAGTACGGTAGAGACGAACAATTTGAGGAGTACGGTAGAAACGAACAGCTTGGGGAGTATGGTAGAGACGAACAGTTTAAGGAATACGGTAGAGACGAACAGTTTGAGGAGTACGGTTGAGACGAACAGTTTGAGGAATACGGTAGAGACGAACAGTTTGAGGAGTACGGTAGAGACGAACAGTTTGAGGAATACGGCAGAGGCGAACAGTTTGAGGAATACTGTAGATACGAACAGCTTGAGAAGTACGGTAGAGACGAACAGTTTGAGGAGTACGGTAGAGACGAACAGTTTGAGGAATACGGTAGAGACGAACAGTTTGAGGAGTACGGTAGAGATGAACAGTTTGAGGAGTACGGTAGAGACGAACAGATTGAGGAGTACGGTAGAGATGAACAGTTTGAGGAGTACGGTAGAGACGAACAGTTTGAGGAGTACGGTAGGGACGAACAGTTTGAGGAATACGGTAGAGACGAACAGTTTGAGCAGGACGTAGAGACGAACAGTTTGAGGAGTACGGTAGAGACGAACTGTTTGAGGAGTACGGTAGAGACGAAGAGTTTGAGGAGTACGGTAGAGACGAACAGTTTGAGGAGTACGGTAGAGACGAACAGTTTGAGGAGTACGGTAGAGACGAACAGTTTGTGGAGTACGGTAGAGACGAATAATTTGAGGAATACGGTAGAGACGAATAGCTTAAGGAGTACGGTAGAGACGAACAGTTTGAGGAGTACGGTAGAGACGAACAATTTGAGGAGTATGGTGGAAACGAACAGCTTGGGGAGTATGGTGGAGACGAACAGTTTGAGGAATACGGTAGAGACGAACAATTTGAGGAATACGGTAGAGACGAATAGCTTAAGGAGTACGGTAGAGACGAACAGTTTGAGGAGTACGGTAGAGACGAACAATTTGAGGAGTATGGTAGAAACGAACAGCTTGGGGAGTTTGGTGGAGACGAACAGTTTGAGGAATACGGTAGAGACGAACAGTTTGAGGAGTACGGTAGAGACGAACAGTTTGAGGAGTACGTAGAGACGAACAGTTTGAGGAGTACGGCAGAGATGAACAGTTTGAGGAGTACGGTAGAGACGAACAGTTTGAGGGGTACGGTAGAGACGAACAGTTTGAGGAGGACGTAGAGACGAACAGTTTGAGGATTACGGTAGAGACGAACAGTTTGAGGAGTACGGTAGCGACGAACAGTTTGAGGAGTACGGTAGAGACGAACAGTTTGAGGAGTACGGTAGAGACGAACAGTTTCAGGAGTACCGTAGAGACGAATAATTTGAGGAGTACGGTAGACACGAACAGATTGAGGAGGACGTAGAGACGAACAGTTTGAGGAGTACGGTAGAGACGAACAGTTTGAGGAGTACGGTAGAGACGAACAGTTTGAGGAGTAAGGTAGAGACGAACAGTTTGAGGAGTACGGTAGAGACGAACAGTTTGAGGAGTACGGTAGAGACGAACAGTTTGAGGAGAACGGTAGAGACGAATAATTTGAGGAGTACGGTAGAGACGAACAGTTTGAGGAGTACGGTAGAGACGAACAGTTTCAGGAGTACCGTAGAGACGAATAATTTGAGGAGTACGGTAGAGACCAACAGTTTGAGGAATACAGTAGAGACTAACAGGTTGAGGAATACGGTAGAGACGAACAGCTTAAGGAGTACGGTAGAGACGAACAGTTTGAGGAGTACGGTAGAGACGAACAGTTTGAGGAGTACGGTAGAAACTAATAGTTTGAGGAGTATGATAGAGACGAACAGTTTGAGGAATACGGCAGAGGCGAACAGTTTGAGGAATACTGTAGAGACGAACAGTTTGAGAAGTATGGTAGAGACGAACAGTTTGAGGAGTACGGTAGAGACGAACAGTTTGAGGAGTAAGGTAGAGACGAACAGTTTGAGGAGTACGGTAGACACGAACAGATTGAGGAGGACGTAGAGACGAACAGTTTGAGGAGTACGGTAGAGACGAACAGATTGAGGAGGACGTAGAGACGAACAGTTTGAGGAGTACGGTAGAGACGAACTGTTTGAGGAGTACGGTAGAGACGAACAGTTTGAGGAGTAAGGTAGAGACGAACAGTTTGAGGAGTACGGTAGAGACGAACAGTTTGAGGAGTACGGTAGAGACGAACAGTTTGAGGAGAACGGTAGAGACGAATAATTTGAGGAGTACGGTAGAGACGAACAGTTTGAGGAATACGGTAGAGACGAACAGTTTGAGGAGTACGGTAGAGACGAACAGTTTGAGGCGTACTGTAGAAACGAACAGCTTGAAGAGTACGGTAGAGACGAACAGTTTGAGAAGTACGGTAGAGACGAACAGTTTGAGGAATACCATAGAGACGAACAGTTTGAGGAGTACGGTAGAGACGAACAGTTTGAGGAGTACGGTAGAGACGAACAGTTTGAGGAGTACGTTAGAGACGAACAGTTTGGGGAATACGGTAGAGACGAACAGTTTGAGGAATACGGTAGAGACGAACAATTGGAGGAATACGATAGAGAGGAACCGTTGGAGGAGTACGGTAAATACGAACAGTTTGAGGAGTACAGTAGAGACGAACAGTTTGAGGAGTACGGTAGAGACGAACAGTTTGAGGAGTACGGTAGAGACGAATAGTCTGAGGAATACGTTAGGGACGAACAGTTTGAGGAGTACGGTAGAGACGAACAGTTTGAGGAGTACGGTAAAGACGAACGTTTGAGGAGTACGGTAGAGATGAACAGTTTCAGGAGTACGGTAGAGACGAACAGATTGAGGAGTACGGTAGAGACGAACAGTTTGAGGAGTACGGTAGAGACGAACAGTTTGAGGAATACGGTAGAGACGAACAGTTTGAGGAGGACGTAGAGACGAACAGTTTGAGGAGTACAGTAGAGATGAACAGTTTGAGGAGTACGGTAGAGACGAACAGTTTGAGGAGTACGGTAGAGACGAACAGTTTGAGGAGTACGGTAGAGACGAACAGTTTGAGGAGTACGGTAGAGACGAATAATTTGAGGAGTACTGTAGAGACGAACAGATTGAGGAATACGGTAGAGACGAACAGTTTGAGGAATACGGTAGAAACGAATTGCTTAAGGAGTACGGTAGAGACGAACAGTTTGAGGAGTACGGTAGAGACGAACAGTTTGAGGAGTACGGTAGAAACGAACAGGTTGGTGAGTACGGTAGAGACGAACAGTTTGAGGAATACGGTAGAGACGAACAGCATAAGGAGTACGGTAGAGACGAACAGTTTGAGGAGTACGGTAGAGACGAACAGTTTGAAGAGTACGGTAGAGACGAACAGTTTGAGAAGTACGGTAGAGACGAACAGTTTGGGGAATACGGTAGAGACGAACAGTTTGAGGAGTACGGTAGAGACGAACAGTTTCAGGAGTACGGTAGAGACGAATAATTTGAGGAGTACGGTAGAGACCAACAGTTTGAGGAATATGGTAGAGACGAACAGTTTGAGGAGTACGGTAGAGACGAACAGTTTGAGGAGTACGGTAGAGACGAACAGTTTGAGGAGTACGGCAGAGGCGAACAGTTTGAGGAATACTGTAGATACGAACAGTTTGAGGAGTACGGTAGAGACGAACAGTTTGAGGAGTACGGTGAGACGAACAGTTTGAGGAATACGGTAGAGACGAACAGTTTGAGGAGTACGGTAGAGACGAACAAATTAATCGTTTGTAGCGGCTTCAATGCGCTTTGTCAAAAACTATAACAGTTGTCAGTAACGTTGAATGAACATAGCACTATCAAGCACGGAATCCGGTTTTGGGTTATGGCAAAGCTTTTCATATTTAATCTGACATTTCCCATCGAATCGATATTCTGTTGTACGCTGTTTATTTTGTTTCTTGTGATCTTATATAGATGTTTTTTTTTTAAATATAATATGTAATCAATTATTGAAGAAGTGTCACTTTGGTTATTTGTTTGTACATTAAATTGTTTATTCATTTGTACAATGTAGACGTTGTCACCCACACTGTACAAACAAATAAACAATGTAATGACAATAATTCAATTTCCAATTATTAACAAGAATAATGCATGTTATCTGAGTAATGATTAAAACACCTGATGAGATTGTTAATATGAAAAGTATAATGAAAGGACTGGTCATGTTGACATCGTTCTGTTAGATCATTAGCATCATTACACGATCTTGGGTAAAAATATAAACGAACTTCCGTCTAATTTCTTAGTCGTGGAAAAACGAAATTGAGAAATGTATCAATCAATAACGAAGTGTACTTTTCATCACAAATATTTCTTATGTAAAGAAAATTGGTCATGGCTGTGGTTTCAGGCATATGGTCAAATGTGAAGATGGTACATTATTGAATAAAACGAATAACACAAGAACAGTATATTTCGTCAGCGTTCTTTGATTGCTCAGGATATATTGCTTGAACATTCGACAGATTGATTGATTGTTGTTTTACTCTAAGTGAGCATTGTTTTTGTCAGCCTCCTTTGAGTTGGATTACTCAGGATATATTGTTAGAGTTTGCGATGGATTGATTATTGTTTAACCTCAATTGAGCAGTACTGCAATTGTATGCATGAGGAGAACAAGTTTCTATTAAATACATCATTTAGATTATTGATTATTATCAAAGCTAAGGTTCTCCTCCCTCTGGCATATGTGAACTTAGCCGATTTTGGCTATCCCGTTTAGGCTCTTTGAAGTTGTTGCTTCCAAACACTTTATTATTGGTTTTCCAGAGCGCTCTACTGATGAAGGTTATTCTAGAAACGCGTCATGCGCAATAAATTTGATATCTACGTTTTTATTAGATAAAAGGTTGGGCTGTGATCGCTCTATGGTCAGATATTTTTGTTAGAAGAAAAGTGGAAATAATTGATAGGGTAATAAAGTAAGACTCTATGACAGACAACCAAGGAGCACCTCAAATAGACTGTTGATCATTATGAGTTGTTGTAAGTTGTCCAAGCCAGTTTATTTCAGAGATAAATCTTGCTTAGGAAGATATGTCAATGAAACGTTTATGTGTGTGTTTCTGTTTTAATCTTAAGCTCTAAATGAATTACGGTGTTATTTGAATGATATTATGAAGTTCTAATTAGCTATCGACCAGTAAAACCGTACACCTGCTCGTTAGATGTTGCAATACAAAGGCATCTATTTAAGCATTGTTGTACTCTCTTGATGCTTTGTCTAATCTAAAAATTGCTTGCTTGTTTCGTCCGTATATTACGTTTCCAGAAAAGTATATTTTTAGAACTGAATTCAATACCATGTTCATTGCAGAGGTGACATTAACACGTGTTAATATGTTTATACAATGTGGGTGTTTAGACGAAATTATAGTTGAAGTTCCGATAATTAACAAGGAAACACCCATAAGCAAAATCCTGATGAAGATACACGATCTCATCAATGGAATTAGTTTTGTTTCTATCATTGAAAAACATAAATTATTTTAGCAATTATGCAAGTATATTATTATTTGGCTATGAGAATGATAGCATCAATACAAAAGTGTACCCAGAATAACTGGTGTTATATGTACAAGAGACAAGCGAACAAATACCATCATTTCATTAACTAAGTAATGTGTACATACCATCATCTGATGTTCTTTTGGCAAGTAGAATTTTGATTGGCTAAAAATGTACTTTTAGCACTTCATGGAAGCCGTGCTGTGTATTTCATACGACACAAAAAATCAACAATCGCCCTCACCTACTGCCAGTGCTGTGTATTCCATACGGTACAGAAAATCATATGACATCGCTGTCCATTTACATTGCAGCAGACGACACACATTTCACAAGATGACAGAAAATCAATAATAGCTCTCTTAGACCTGTGTCCAAAGATACACGTATATATGTTTTTCCTATAATAAGGACATACTTATTAATGTTAGACCTTTCAGATAAAAATGTTTTCAGTCTCGAGATGTTATATATCCCGTTTTAAAGGGCAGTGGTTTGTAAAGCGGTTCGGCTACTATTCTTCCTAATGAGGAAAATGGTTAAGCATTAGATAGCCATGTTTGGTCATCATGTTGAGGTTCTTTGGTTTACTTGCTGCCGAAGACGTTTTTTTTATAAAATTAATTGGTTTTCCTATCTTTGAAAAATAAATAAATAAAATTAAATAAAAATGACGACCATTTTGCATTGAATTCGTCTCGTTAATCAAATGAACCTTTCGGAAAGCGTTGTAAACATCAGATCATATTTTCATACTAACTTGGGTGCCACATTAATTTTATACCTATACAGCTTTTGTATACCTCCTTGAACTTACTAGCAAATATCTAGTCGAAAGGGTTATATGTCATTCGATGGAGATTTATTGTTGCATCCTTGGACAATCTTATTGCAGAAGCTATTATATGGCGACAGTAGATTTAAATCATGTTATAGCTATAACAAATATGCTTAATGAACAAGTGAGTCTGTTTTCTAAATAAAACATTCGATAGTTATTTATATCTTGTATTTCACGAAGATCCTTGATAGCATTATTCATATTAATTCCATCAAAAACAACAGTTGTATTTTATCTGTGTGTGTTTTATCACTGAAGATGTACAAATGAAGGTGGATATTAAGAGGGAAGTGTTCACATTTGTAGATCCCATTAATTTTTCTTCACCAACCGTGTATCCCTGTCTCAATGACCTGTATTTTCATCGCTACATGTAGCTATTATTTCTCTGTTATGGATGTGAAGATTACCAGCGAGGATTTATATGTATTTCGTCACATTGTCGACTGTTTCATGTTTGTATTTCTTTAATTTTCAGTCTTGTCAAGAATACTAATACTGCAAGGTTGGAAACCTCTAAATACACACACAAAATCGTTATAAGCCAACTTAAGCCATGGACGAACCACAACAAAACATATAATAAGTTGTAGATAATTGTAGTTAAGAATGGCTTAAAGCACGGACAACGGAGCCACACGAAACAATAAACAGATCCAAATATCTAAAATAAAAAAAGGCAAGACATTACTTTATTTTATTATACTTTATGCAAATTTCTTACATTATCCATTCATTTCAGTTGACAAGCGGCGTTTGTTAATTTTCACTAACATTTCATAAGCCCCGCCCATCCCTAGCAACATGTGATAATATTAGCAACGGGTGTTAATGCCTAAAAGTTTGCTGATCCGGAAAAATTAACACCCGATATGGCCGAGGTTTACCGATTTTCAAAATTCTAAAATTAAAAAAAAGATAATTTGTTTTAAAGTTCAAAATTTTCCAGAAATAATTTTTTTTTCAAAATTAAAAAAAAAATTCAAAATTTCAAAAATTTCAAATAATTTCAAAAATTTCAACAATTTCGAAATTTCAAAAAAAATTAAAAAAAGTTTTCATCAAATTAAAAAAAATTTAAACATGTATTTAAATAATATTGAAAAATGATAAAACAATTATAGCCTACCTTGAAAATTATTTATGCAATAGTCAGAATATAGAAGCAAACATGTGATAATATTTATCAAAATATACAATTAACATTTTGCATTAATTTTTATAAACATTATGTTCTTATCGTGTTAAATTTGTTGCTATTTGATGTTTTGTTGTTGTTAATGTAAGTAAACTATCTTAATTTATAACTTGTTATTTTCTTAACAATTGCCCTAATAACATAATGCACACTTGAATCATTAGGCATTCAGTATAATAAAGAAAAACATAATGCCCTTGGATGAAGGTGTTAGTGTGATTAACACACTATGTGAAACAATGATCACCCTCGACTTCGTCTCGGGTGATAATTTTTTCCCTCGTGTTAATCTACCCTAACATCTTCATCCAAGGGCAATATGTTTATAATAGTAAATTGAACGGATTTGATCACCGGGGTGATAATATAATAGAGGACTCAATAATTTATATCTCAAACCAATTGAACTTCTTAGAATGTCGATATCCTTCGTTTTAAATAATAAAAGTGGTCACTAGCACTAAATGTATGTCGTATTACATACACTTTGACAAAAAACATTGCTTTGATTTTTTTTCAATTTCCCGTCTGTTCCAAATGAGACTATTCCAATTTCAAAATCCATTTGTTATTCCTCGGTATTTCCTCGCCACTCGTTTATTCTTTTCCTCAAATAACATGTTTTCCATAATACACCTACGAAAGTACTGCAAAATTATTTGAAATTCAAATTTCCATTAGATATCATGCTTTGAAATATCGGTAAACGGAATCGGTATATAGATAGTGGGGGATTGGTATATGAAAGATATTTTGTTAATTACCTACTAATATGATTTCACAGTTTCATCTACAACACTTTGACAGAATGCACAGGGATATAATTTATTCCTTGAGTTGTTACCAGTGCCCACATTTAACATATATATATCTGTGCTTTATTAGTGCAAAAACGCAGAATGTAACTGACATTTATTATATTTAATTTTGAATTCAGCTAACTATCAGCATTGACTGCTAAATTGTATTATATTGGCTGTGTTGTATTGCATTGCTAGGCTGCCATTTATTTTCGTGATAGGATGTGGTATTTTGAGTAGAAGCGAATGTGTGAATCTTTCAATAAAATGCCAGTATGATCCTTTTGATAATATGGTAAAATCTTATTCTACTATACGGGTGTGAAATATAGGGTTTTGGTAACAATGATATAATCGAAAGAATCCATCTAAAATTTTGCAAACATTTGTTAAATTTAAAAAAATCAACCCTTAATTTCAAGATATATGGAGAGCTTGGTGCATATCCTATGTCTGTTTATACAAAACTGTGTATGGTAAATTATTGGTCTTAGTTAATAAATGGTACAGATTGCAAACTATTACTCATTCTTTATAAATATATGTATATTAAAAATGTTCATGGTCAATACCAGTCTTCTTGGTTTGATAGTGTAAAGAACATCTTAGATAATTGTGGTTTCAGTAATATCTGGGAGAGCCAGGCAAATTTTTATTTTAATTCTACATGGTTAAATACTGCAATAAAGCAAAGATTATTTGACCAGTTTCAACAAGCATGGTGATCAAATATGGAAAACTCTTCAAAAGGGTTATGTTATAAAATATTTAAATTAAATTTTGAATTTGAACCATATTTAGATATTTTAATATATAAAAACAGAATTACATTTTGTAAATTTAGAACTGGCAATCATCGATTACCTATCGAAACAGGAAGATGGAATGTTATTGATCATGGGAATAGACTGTGTAATATATGTACGGATGCAGGGATAGGTGATGAATTCCACTACATTCTTCAATGTAAATCTTTGGCAAATGAAAGAAAATTATACCTGAGTCAATATTTTTCACACAGAATCAGTACTTTGAAATTTGGTCAATTATTCCAAATTAAAAATAAGCCAAAACTAACGAAACTGTGCAAATTCACTCGTGTTCTACAATATCATGCTAGTCCTCCTGGTTAACCACATATCTCTGTCATCCAAATATGATGATGTTATTTCATTTCTGTTATTAATATTGAATTTTGTAGACCATCTGGTCTTGTCATGTGTATATAATATCTATATATGTTAAATTGGCAAATTCTCTGTACCACTGTTTAAACTATGGTTTTATGAGAAATAAAGAATCTTGAAATCTTGAAGGTTTTGTATTTACGTTAGAGATCCAATTATGAAGAGGTGGAGGTTATGATTCCATAAAGTATGTAAAATTAATGCACCCAAGGACATGAACTCAAACTCATATGTCATTATTTTTGTGCATAAAACGTTATCGAGGAAAAAATAAACAAGTACAACAGATAGGATAACACGACAAACACAAGATTATGACTCGGTCTCATTTACAACAACAAGGTTTACTAAGCTATATATGTTGGTTGGCATGTCCAGAACAATTATTGGTGGTCTGATCATTTCACTAAGAGGGGCGTTTGAGCCATTAAAACTAGTGTAACCCATGTCAATTTTTATCAAAATTCCTATACCAAGCAAAGAACGT
Organism: Bathymodiolus septemdierum; assembly: GCA_963383655.1. NCBI lineage: Eukaryota > Metazoa > Mollusca > Bivalvia > Mytilida > Modiolidae > Bathymodiolus > Bathymodiolus septemdierum. The sequence goes on from OY726521.1 coordinate 63,736,432, forward strand.
GTGCGACCATGTATATGTGTGCTGAGGTATCGATTTTGCCTCAGTTTCTACGATTTACCGATTGAATTTTCAATCTGGTTTGACGGTCTGGTATTTTTCCCCATTTTATGCTACTGATTCCCGGAATCAGAGCGTTATTGTATAGTACTTTGTATGAAAGCAATTTACCTTTTTTACTTGAACTCTGATAAAACATTTCAGTTGATATATTTTAACGGGAAGTAAACATTTGGTTTATTTGTAGTGGTTGTGCCTTAATATATCTCGGATAAATGGAATACCCGAGTACTTCGAAGTAGTAAATAAACGATTCCATCGAAATCTCTACAAAGAGGTTCCACTGTTTGCTAGTCTATCCGGCTTACCTTCTTACTCATATGATTGGGATATCATGTTGTTCCAACTTTTGTTTCAGAGACTCTTTTTGTAGTTTGTTCTGTTGTATGCTACGGTATGCTATATTCGTTATTTCTTTCTTTGTTTTCTATGTATATGTTTTAATGTCGTAGGACTTCAGAGAATTACGTGGTGACTGTCATGAAATCCATTATATGACGTTATTAATTGTTATTTGCTATCTTGAAAAAAATAACACGATCTATTTTAGAACAAAGACATACATCACAATACATTGATATTAATATTTTTCGCAAAAATATGATTAAGATATGATTATGTACATTACTTGGCAGTAAAGTAATAAAAACATATTATGCTATGGACACCATTAATAATAGCATTTTAATATCATTTACCAATTCTAACTTGCAGACGACATATTTCCTGACATGACATCATTATGTAAAACATATTTACAATTTATTTGAACTCAGTCTTGCAGAAAAAAATAGCGTGTACGTGTACGTGTAATCCAATAGATAACTTTCCAACCAAAGTGAGGCTCATGAATAAATGTCATGCATATTCAGTGGAGGCTGAAGCCTCCACAACATACATACATCAATGCATTAGTTAATCAGTTTTATCATTATTTGTTATTGAAAATATGGTTCACAGCTGTTGCATAGTTGGATGTGCACAAAGACAAAACAAAGCAAAAAATATATAGAACACACTACAAAACGAGTCTCTGAAACAAAAGTTGGAACAGCATGATATCCCAATCATATGAGTAAGATTAGGTAAGCCGGATAGACTAGCAAACAGTGGATGCAAATGGCTTTTTAAGATCAAAAATGCAAAAGCTGGAAACACAGGTGCTGAAATCAATATTTTCCTACAACAACTTAACCGAAAGAGGAATAACATTCTACACTGGTTTGACAATGCAGTTATTTTTATGGGCATTAACCAAAGTATCAATATGTGCAAAGCTTTGTGTTAAAGCAATGTTCATGTAAGATCATCTATTACTGGTATTAATGAAGCTTCGTTTGGGTTTGTTGAATAGGAATTTGGCATTTCGGTTTAACTTTTCTGACACATCAGTTTCTAGAATTATAAACCAATGGATACCAAATATAGCAAATTGTAAAAAGTGCTTAATCATTTGGCCAGAAAATGATATTGCATATTCCAACATTCCAGAATCGTTTAAACCCAATTACAAAAAAGTTGTTTCAACGATCGGCTGTTTCGAAGTGTTTATATAAAGGCATCACAATTTAACTGCCGAGCTCAAACATGGAGCAATTACAAACATAACAACACCATCAAATACTTAGTGTCAATAACTCCATCTGGAGCAGTCAATTTTATTTCAAAAGGATGGGGAGGCAGAGTCTCAGATAAGGAAATTATCCTAAAGTCCGGATATATATATAAACTATCCCATGGTGATGAAGTCTTGGCAGACCGGAGATTTTTGGTATCGCAAGAACTTGCTGCACATGGAGTGACATTAAGGATGCCATCATTCACTCGAGGCAAAAAACAATTGTCTGCAATGGAGGTTCACAAATCTAAATGTCTATCTAATGTGAGAATTCATGTAGAGAGAGTCATCGGGAAAATGAGGAATTATTTCATACTTCAATCTACTATCCCGGTGAATCAAGTACGCCTGTTGGATGACATTGCGGTTATTATTGCTGCCTTGACAAATATACTTCCCAATCGTAACTACTCGGCCATTCTCGCTACCCTGCAATTAAACCTCGTATGCATTAGGCGTATACATCGCACTACTTTTCACATGTCAGTTACATGAAAGTTTGATAAAGTTATATTTTAAACAATTTTCTATATTTCAATTAAAGTTTTGATTAGTTTTGCATGATTAGATTTTACTTAGTATGTCTTCAATATTGAATTTTCGTGGACTATATTTGTGTGCGGCTTAACTTAACTTAACTTCCGGCAAACAATTTAAGAAGAATTTCTACTATGTACGTACGAGGTTATTTGCAGGGTAGCGAGAATGGCCGAGTAGTTACGATTGATATACTTCCTTCAGTTGTTCCATCATAATGAACTATTCTCCTTTAATATATATTGATATATATCAGGATAAGATATGTCTGGCCATTTATTTACATCATTATCCCAACAACTCTTTGTCATGTCATAAGGATCTGGTAGTTGTACTCCATCAACTGTTAATTGTTCAATGTAAAATGCAACATCCTCATGATTTAATGATTTAACATATTCCGATAATGTTACAGGTATTAAATTTAAAGAATCATCCATTTTTCAGTACATAAACACAATATATAAATATAAAATTATCTTTGTTTACAACCTTATCATACACTGAGTTCTATGTAACATGATAATGTTTTGCCTCCACTAATGCACGTGTGTGATAAGAGGTCAAAGGTGAAACTATAATTAGACACTTGGAAAGATATATATATATAATATGATTGGTTGTGTGTTACTTAACTTCCAATGGCAAATAGTTCATGCACATTTAGGACAAGAACAAATTCAATAATTATAAATAAATGAAAACTATGCAAAAATTAGGTCAACCGGCTTTTCACTATCCCTGGAAAAGTATGGACCACTTTGGATATGCACAGTAAATTAAGCTTTCTGTAATGGCTACAATGTACCTACTCTTTTTTCATGTAGGGAGCACGGTACTCTCCAAATACATTGCGCGCGAACTGTTGTTTAAGTGAGCTGGCTTTTTAAAATAAAATCGACTAAGCGAGTTGGTCTAGTATAATGCGGACATCATCATCATCTCTTCGGCAGGAAATATGGGAAAATGTTCAGAAGGCGTTAAACCGCAATGACTAACTCTATACCAAGGACAGTGAGGGGATACACAACTACAGTAGGAAACCATTATCACTCTTTTTGTTTCTATTTGAGCGTATTTAATATATTAAAGAGAAATATTAAGTAGTCACCTTATTATGCTAGTATTTTTAATCATAAAGTAACACGACAGTATTTTTATGCAAGGAAAATGTAAATACCCAATTGAAACAAAAGTAAACGATAAGTTCAATGAAATCATAAAAGTGAAAGAAATTAAAATAAATATCCCATGCATGCAACTGTTTGTAATAAAGACATTGGTAGTGTATATAGTGACGTGAACACATGAAACATAAATTGTAACATGCACTCCGTATAATAGAGACGTACACATTTTTGACAATTACGTAACGTTACTTACGCAAGTTCACGGCCGACAGTTTTTTTCCACTGTTAAAGTTTCGAGACATCTAAGATTGACCGGGGCTTACACCGGCCAGTTCGATATTGGTTACCGCAATACAGACTCTTTTCCCACAATAAGGCCAATAGTCCCAATATAGATGAAAACAAATGCTGAAAGTAACGTTAACATGATATGAGAATATAACTTTAACCAACCGAAGAGAGGGAAAGAAAATGTTATTTATGACTTTGGATATTGTGGTCAAATAGAAACATCATGTCTTACCATTGCCTTGTATACTATAGAATATTTAAAGGATGCTAAAGTGAACGATGAAAGATAAGCACACAATAATACAGAAACTACAAATGTATCATATCATTGTACATGTACAGTTACCCTATATAATTATCTTGGTACTCCGGTTGCCTCCACCAATAGCCACGATATAGCTGAAATATTGTTGAAAGTGGCGTTAAACACCATAACTCCAACACCCTGTATGATCTTATTTATTATTTACATTTGGAATTGGATCTATCAAATATCTTTTGTTTTCTAAATTTGTATCATTATATTGAAGGTTGTAGTGAAAAAGTAATATGATGTTTGTAATGATGTCCCAGCCTTAAATGACAATACTGATGATCAGCCTACTCAAACTGTTAAAGATAAATCAAAGATAAATCAAAACTGACAATAGTACTTGTTTGGAGATTTGTTTGTTGCACATGTTGAAGTTCCAAAATCTTCATTTCAGAGACCAGAATTCAAAATAATAGCACATAATTCAGAACAACCCATCCCTCTGTGCAGTGTGGTGGAAAAATAAAACCTTAGTATATCTCATTTTAGCAAGAATGGCCAAATACTAAATTGGAATTCCATCAACATCTGTAACTTCAAGACGTGTATTTTCAACTGCAGAGGACTTAGTAACTGCACAGAGGGATCCATTTAGCTCAGACAATGTAGATTTGTTGATCTTTTAGAAATTAAATTTAACCATTGTTGTTGACTTTGCTAAAATGTAGAGCTTCTAGAAAAAAACAAGACTTTATTCTAAACCTTTCATTACTTTTATTGTTCAGTGATTTTTGTTGAATTAAAGTTCACACATGCAGTTTATGTCTTTCAAATCTCTCCTTGGTTGTTACCTAAATAAAACAATACATTTCAACTATATAGAGACAGGGGCGTAGCTGGAAGTAAAACTATGTACAATCAAAGCACTTCGGCGAGGGCTATGGGGCCCGCTTAAAGGTAGGGGGACCAGGGGGCGAACCTCCCCGAAAGCCCAGCGTTTCTAGCAATTAGAGAGAATAATTCCTGTTGTTAAATCGCTCCTTTTTTACCATCACGTTTCATACAGAAAACATGCATCGATTAACAGAACACTTCAGGAAGTTAATATATATGAACAAAGGAAATATGAGGTACAACACCTGTTAGAAAAGAAATGCCTTGATTCCTGAAACCTGCGACTTGTTCCTATAAATTCAGTTTTATATATACCGCCGCCTTGGTTATTAAAATTTTATTTTTAGAAAACATCAATGTTTGTTCTGATGGATACTAAATGCTTGCTTTTTAAAAAGCTTTGCTGATTTAACGGAGATGTTACAAAGCACAGCTGAAAAAATATTTAAGCAAAAATAGGAACACGTTATTGCATGCACCTTTTGATTCGCAGTCTGTTCATATTGCCATATTGTCCACTTGTTTTAAGTGTTATCTTTTATATTTGTAATACAAATTTGGCAATACAAAATAATGAAAGTAATGAATTCCTGTTGTAAAAATCAAAACACATAGTAGTTTGCGTTATTTATTTTATATTTGAATTTAATGTCCGTAGCCAAAGTCAATATGACGAAATTTTCCTAAAGTAAATGAGCGCATGTCGATGTCAATGTCAATGTCTCTGTGCACATGCAGTGCAGGTAAAGAAATCATCAGGCGGTCCTGCAACATTGTTGTCCTCAAGTACGTTTTATGGCGACGGAGAGCAGAGAATGATCTCTCCGTCGTAGCTGTGCTGGCAGGCATGGTGTGAAGTATCAACAAAACGGTCCTAATCGAAGGATAGAGCTCTTCGTTTGTGACGTTGAGGGGGACCTTCAGATTCGATGGTTTAACGATTGTCAATGTTGCTCAACCTGTTGATTTCTGCTTTAAACATAACTATGTCGCAACGTAAATCGGTTTTGTATGTGTCAAATATAACGTCTACGGTGTCCTGTGTTTGTCTAGGCAAGTTCATTGGTATCAAGTATTGTACCTGGTATCTGCCGCCATTTTCAAGTAATCTCGCGGTAAGCTATGTTATGTAATAGTCCAGAAACGGATAGTACATAGACCGCTGCCAAAACTGGCTAGGGTTATCAGCGGGATAACCAGCTCGGTTGATCTGTCAGCCCTGTCTCTTTGGAATAGTCGGTAGAATTTCAAACTGATCGGCAATAGAAACGGCCATATCAAATAACGAGTCCCACACAGTTTAGTCGTTTCGTTCCGAAGTTAATTGATTAATAGCAACTTCACTCTCTTTGACCGCTTCTACCAGATCGCATTTTACTCCTTGCAAAAATGTCGATAAATGGACGGTTGAATTTAAAATATGTTCCGCTGCTACAAGCGCGATAGTAAATTCGAATCTTAAGATAGCGCATCATACGTCTTACTACGAGGAGAATCTCGGTGTAAATATGGCGTCCAGAGTAGGCGGGATTATGCTGTAATCAGATATTTGTTGTTATAAATAGAGGTATATGAATGATCTTGCCTAAATAATAAAGTAGGGCGATAGAAAAATGTTTTATGAAACGAAATAACCACACAAGGTAACACGCATTTGCAACCGATCATCAAACGGCCCATCAAAAGTTCCGACTTAAATCTTGTAGAAATTCCGCCAATTTTTATATAGGTAAAATCTGTAGCCCTATGGTCCGCCAAAAAAAAAAAAAAAAAAAGGGATCATGAAGGGGTACAGTTCCGCAGCTATGACTCTGGTATAGAATCAGATACACCAGCTTGGCTTTTTATCAAATGATTTTGTCGATGAAGCATCCTTAGGCTTGAAGTAAAAATCTAGTTTCTTCATGTCAAACTTTGAATGTTAGCCATGCTCAACTTCGGAAAATTATAAATACCGGAACAAAAACCCGTCATCGTAAAGCAATCTCCGGAATAAAGATCAATATCATCTTTCTTCAGAAAAACACGTTATAATGATTATTAATTATACTGAAAAAAGTGGGATTCTTCCCATGTCAGTAATAATATTTTTTAGTCCATGCATAACATATTTTTTTTTGCCGAAATGATGTGCAAGCCATTGATATTTTGCGTAAGGGCAGCTACGTGCCTGTAGAGACATACGTATATATGTAGCATCTGTACGACAACTACATATGAAGTATCGTATCGTATCAAAAGTAATAGTATTCTGAGCAAAATTTATGATACGTATCGTGAAGAAGGCGTATCGTTACAACTTACACCCATATTTTAGGCCATCGCCGACTCTCTTTAACAGAGCAATATTATACATGGTGTATCACAAAGATTAAATTAATTATGCATAAAGTTCAAGATTCGAACGTTCTTAATCGCACCCAGTTTTGTAGTTGGCATTTTACTCACATGTGGATAACGCTCACACGACCACATAACATCACTAAGAGGGGAAGAGCCAATTGAACTAGCTTAACCCCGCCAATTTTTATCGAAGTGCCTGTACCAGTCCAGGAAAGTCAACGGTCATGATAATGTGTTAGAGGTAACATTATTGTCTGTTCGATTGGATTTTCGCATTGTTCCAACAGTGTAGGTTTTTTTTTTCGTTTTATTTACGGGAATATATTCATGGAGTATGAATATTGTGATACAATAGCTGTTAAGACTGGCACAGAACACGCCATTGAAACGTATTCTTGTTCAGATAACACACCTCACAACATATTTCTATTTGAACATGAACTTACGAAGCGAAAACAAAAGAAGTGTTTGAAGATACCAAAGGAGTGATCAGAATCCGTATATCGAAGAACAGACAACACATTGACCAAAAGAAAAAGTACAAAAAGACAAACAACGATCTATAAAACATACACATAAAAATAAAGATCCAGTAACACGAACCCCACTAAAAACCGAGGTTGAATCCAGGTGCTGCGGAAGGGTAAGCAGTTCCTGCTCCACTAGTGGCACCCGACGCGTTAATGTAGTTACAAACCGGGTGTGAAGTCGTGAGTGAGGAATGGACCGGGAAGTGTTTACGACAAGTGGAACATAACCGTGGTCATTTGTGACAGATATTCCATAACGGTCAACCAAGTCATGGTGGCGATCGTAAGATTTTCGAAGTGATGACTTCAACGTTACCCTTGGTTCAGTTGCTTCCTTGTTAACAGCAATCAAGGAAATACTGATAGGAACCACAACCTCTGGAATATTGTATCAACTGAGAGATACATACTCCACATGCCGGTGCTGCTGGAATGTTCCTACAAATAAATGGAAAGTTCACAATGGGAAACTCGAAATTATCTCTTTTATCGTAAAATTACGTTCTTAACCGCCCCTCACAGTCAATTTGTATCTGTGGTATCCTTTATTTCAAGTTCAATGGGATGGATGCGATCAGTGAATTCAACAAACGTGGAAGTATTGAGTGAAAGGACATCATCTATATAGCGGAACGTGAAATTAAAGGATCGGGCTAGCGTCTTTTCCTTTTTCTTGATCGTGCTACACTCCTTATAGCATTATTTCGAATATCGAGTTTATCTTCAACAAATCTAATATGAACCAATGTACACATATACACGAGTCGTTGAAGGACGATACAACGGAAACGTGTACGATCATGTCCAGCATCTCCATTTTGTCCAGTGACAATCAATAGTAAATGCGAATTTGTTGTTGACATGGACTTCTGCTTGATTTACAGTTAGCAATCGTTAATCATCAATCAATCAACGCGCAACAGAGGACATCAATACCATTCTCACTGATATTAATTACCGACATATACAAATGTAGGAGTGGGTTTTACCGTTTATGTCAAGGACAAATGTCAATAATTAAATCCTCATCTATGTATGTTCAGATAGAAGATAAATAGCCCAATAATAATTTAACATCTATCATTTTATAACGTATTGTAATTATCTTAAACATGACAAATTACTACTCAGTTTACAATAAGTACTCACTAAATTAGATCTATGCAAAGTATTTTTTATGGGACTGAATAATTTGTTCAGTTTAGACAGGAGTTTGGTTTACACAGGTTTACATTGCATAGACATTAAGTAGATGTGACTGTAAAGTCTGTCTGGCTTAGGCATGTTTTCGGTTTACTCAGGGTTCAGTTTATACAGGTTTTCGGTTTATTCAGGGTTCAGTAGATAGGAGTATAAAGTCTGTCTGGTTTAAGCAGGTTTTCGGTTTACTCAGGGTTCTGTTTAGGCAGATTTTCGGTTTACTCAGGGTTCGGTTTAGACAGGTTTCACTGTATTATATATTATTTCTAAAGATGGTCTTTTTTTAACCGACGGCAGAATTCACGTATAGATTGACCTTCAACATAACTGTTATTTTTTCCCCAATTTTATCAGATCAATGCAATTCTTTTCATAACCGTAGCACATTTGTAGTATCGATGTTCATGATATCCGACAAGCTTTCTATACGATCAGCTATTTAACCGATTGATAAACATTTGTGCTATGTTATAATTTTTATTTATCGCTTTATAGTATTATTTGAATCTGCATGTTAGTAAGTAGTTTTATCTTATCATCACTACCTTTGTAAGATAGAATGCCTACAGGATACCCCCGATTTGTCTTACGTTCAACCAGAAGGTAATTATTATTTCAAAACTTCAGATTCGTATCAAATTTTAAAATCTTGTTCTATTAATATTTCGGACTGTCTTATATCTCCAGGTACTTGTGACTCTTCTCCGTGCATTACTACTTGCAAAATAAAAACTGACAAAAATAATACTTGTAAGACATGCGGCATGCTAATAACTTCTCCTGAGTTTACAAGTAATTTATCTGGAAAAACTTACTACACCAAATCATTTGACCCTCTGGACTGTTCTATTAAAAATGTCATTTACGGCATAGCATGTACACTCTGTGGACTTTTGTATGCTGGTGAAACTCGTCAAACATTGCGAAGTAGAATGAACCAACATCAATATGATGCAAGAGATCCCAAATACAGGATTCTATATAATCATCTCAATCAACCGGGTCATGACCGCTGCTTGACGATGAAAGTTGGAATCATTGAGAAGATTTACCATCATACAAACAGTCCAATACTTAGTACACCTTACCATACCGATAGAGAGTTGTTTTGGATTAAACAGTTAGGCACTGCAATGCCTTACGGTTGCAATGATAACATCAAAGAAGTGGGAAACTTGTCAAGTCCTGGATGCAGCGAAATCAAAGTGATGAGCCTTTTTAATACTATTCCAAGAACTAAACGTAGCCATGGTCATAACAGAATTCAACATCCAAATGTTAAAAAGTCCTCTAAACCAAGACCGTTACAAGATACTTTTATTTATTTACTTTCTAATATACAGAAACCTCTTGGAATTCATCACATTCGTACAATCTTATTGTCACTACCTGTAAACTACCTCAAAGATCTTAGGGATTTTGGACTTGACAAAGGAGGCGTAGATCCTTTTTCTCCTAAGTACAGATTGTCTAGTATTATATGTGACGTGCCGTCCTTTCGTCTTTTTAAACCAGCTCGATCTGAACCTCTTCGTGATAACAACAGAAAATTCCTCCATATTCCGTTTGCTAACAAAGGAATCGATGCTATTAACATCAGCAACATTATTAATAGAAAAGAGGTCGTAAAAGAAATTTCACCATATTTCAAAAATCAATCTGTTCCCATTGTCTCCTATAGCTACACTAACAGCATTGGCCATAAAATTTTCAACTACAAAGAAGTATTGCGAGATATTAACATATAAGAGTACCTTAAGAACCCTCTGACTTGTGACTGCTCCCACTCTTCTTTTCAATACAACCCATCTGGACATGTAATCACTGGTGATCTGAATATCATCCAACATGAGAGTCTCAGAAAGGTGATTTCTCATGGTCCAAAATTCAGAGAACCTCAACACATCAATTAGAAACATAATTTCAAGATAATTATGGATGTTGTTGAAGATTATGCCAGAAGGTGGATAAAGAGAGAAGTAGACCAAGATCCTGAGTTAGAGTCCTTGTCAGACTGGGTTAGATCAATTAGGTCTCTAGTACAAGGTCGGATTCACAAAGTAAAAAAATGTGTTAATAGTCGACCTAAGTCTGTATTTAAAGACCAAGAAGCTGTTAAGTGTCTTTCCTCTCTTCATGACAAATATGTTATCGTTCCTGCGGACAAGGCTTCCAACAATATCGTGTGTGTATGTAAATCATATTGCTTCGAATGCCTAATCAAGGAATTCGGCATAAATAACAACACCTCTAGTAATACCACATACAAACCAACTTCGTTCGACAAAGATGAAATCCTACCTAACCACAGATCCGTTATGACCTCTTTAAACATTCCCTCTGGTAAAGAATCTGATAATCTACCCTATTTATATTGGATACCCAAACTCCATAAGAAACAATACAAAGAAAGGTACATAGCGGGATCATCAACTTGTTTGACGAAAGAATTGTCTATTCACCTGACAAATTCTGTCTGCAGTAAAAGAGGGACAACATAAATATTGTGAAGCTGTTTACTCGCGTAGTGGCATAAATCACATGTGAATTTTGAGAAACTCTAAAGATCTTTTGGATAACCTTAAATCAAGATCTTTCTCTCAGATATCCTTCATCAAATCTTTTGATTTTTCCACTCTATATACCACCCTACCGCATGACAAATTAAAAACCCGCTTAAAAGAAACAATTCACAAAGCTTTCAGTCATAGAAACTATGGCTCAAAATTTGTTGTGTTATACTGCAATTCCACATATTTTTCAAACAAAATTCAAAAAGGTAAAACATGGGGCACTGTTTCAGCAGGTCGTCGGCATACCAATGGGTACGAATTGTGCCCCTCTTCTAGCCGATTTATTTTTATACTCATATCAGTCGGAGTTTCTTCAAAAGCTTTTAAAAGATAAGAAGATTCATGAGGCTAGAGCCTTTAATTTCACATACAGGTATATTGATGACGTTTTATCTATCAATTATTCTAAATTTGCAGAATTTCTTCCATTGATATATCCTCCAGAGCTGGAAGCTAAAGAAACCACAGATACAGCTTCGTCCGCATCATTTTTGGACTTATACCTCGAATTTGACGACAGTGTAAATTTATGATAAACGGGACGACTTCAATTTTAAAATCATAAATTTTCCAAATATGTGCAGCAATATACCAGCTTCTCCTGCATATGGTGTATACATCTGGCAATTGATTTGCAATGCAAGGGCCAGTAGCAATTATTCTGATTTCCTGAAACGTCATCTTTATCTGAGAAACAGGCTACAGGACCAGGGCTATTAAAAGATTCGCTTTATTCGATCTCTTAAAAAGTTTATATTCCAATACCAAGATCTTGTCGAAATATATTCCGTCTCTGCAGAGACGATAATAAACCATGGATTTTCACATAGTGAAAATGTATAAAGATAAGGATTTCAACAAATATATCAAAAATATTTGTTTATCAATGTGTGACGTGTTTTTTACATTTACTTTGACTGCATTTGGTACTGCTTTGACAACTATTTTACCTATTTTCTTCCAGTATTGTTATAAATACCGTTATAGTGGCAGCCGGAACCTTTGAGCCGTAATGAAAGCGGGAGGTTTGGCGCTTTAAAATCTGATTCAACCCACCATTTCTTTAGAAATGTCTGTACCAAGTCAGGGTCATTACGGTTTTCACAGTTTTCCGGTTGTTGACTGATTTTGTCTGTTTATATACTTATGAGTTTTGACTTTCCCTATGTAAGATTGTTCGGAGTTCGGTAATTTTGTTATTTCCTTTATTTACTCAACAGAACATTATATGATAAAGTTTGCCAGTGACTTGAGCTGGTCGGTGCTTTTCTCCGGGTAATCCGGTTTGTTCCACCAATAAAACTGACCGCCACGATATAACAGGAATCTTGTTGAAAGTGGCGTTAAACACCATAAACCAATCATCCAGTTTCTGAATTTAATTTATAAATGTGTTTAATTCGCGCAGGAATCAATCGATAAATCGAGTGCTGTTGCATGTTGTGCAAATGTAGACATTAGCAAGACATTGTACATGAATGTATCATTGTTGAACCCTTATAATCTTCAGTCGCGTTTTCAGCGAATGGTTCGATTTATTTGTGCGGCATGTTATTTACTGATATTTATATATCAAAGTTATGTCGATGTTTTATAACACACAACTAAAATATATGCTTCGACAGTGCACATGTATTATAGGTATCCTGCAATTTTAAATCGTAAATAAACGTTTACTGGACGATGATAAAAGTATTTGAACTAATTGTGTGTATATATTTGAAAACAATATCCCCGATGTGGGCGAAGCTTACATTTGTATGTTCTATTTATGACTGACCAATATCAAAACAAATATTGGGCAGGCTGTATTGGTCGGTTAATGCTGTCATTGCAGGATAAAATGAATTAATTCAATCTTACAAACATAAAAAAAAATTGTTGTTTACATTGATCATGCATGTTGGGTTACACATAAAGTATATATAATGACCTGAATACTTATCTGTTTTGCTCACACTTTGGTTTTCAATGTGGTATTTTGGGGATCATTGTTAGTCTTTTATAATTTTTATTTTGAACATTGCATTGTCTGTCCTTTGATTTACGGGTTCTGATTACTCCTTTGATATCTTCAAACTGTTTTGGACAAATTCACCAAGAACTTCCCTGACAATAATATTAGCTATATATGAATCATATTTATTTTTTTCCTAATAAGGTAAAAATTAGCAACACAATATTAGAGTTGCCCTCAATAATCATTCCATAAATCAAAATAAGATTGATGCATCAGCGTCGTTGAACAGATTATACCATATTATAAGAATATTTAATTGATCTTTGAGTAATCGACAGAACCCACGCTTCCTTAAATGATAAAACGTTCTCAATACAAGAAATGAAATTCAATAATGTAAATGACAAATAAATAAACCTATTGTTGAAGCGGAAATTATGTCCTACAAACTTCTATCATTTTCCGCTTAATCATCCATTGAAGTTTGACAGGAATAACGTATTAATTGTTTTCCTATGTGAAACGTCATGTCGTCACGTACGTCATAATTAACAATTGTGATTCAATTACTTAGAAAACTGCTTTTCCATGTAGGAGTTCGTGTCATCAAGCTGTAAAAATGTAATTTGTTGTATGTTTAATCTGTGTTAGTAGTACTTCTGTAATCATACCCGAACACATTTTCCGCCTTTGTATAATAATTTAAAAAACTCGATAAAATTGTAAGTGATAAGCTTGCTGGTTATATGCTGGCTGATCTGTGTTTTTACTCCGCGTACTCTGGTTTTCTCCACCAGTTAAAATGACAACCAGGATATAACTGAATACTTGTTGAACGCGAACATAAGCACCACCACCAACAACAACAACAACTCAGCCTAACAAATAGTCCAACTGGTTAAGACTAATGCAGTACATTCTATTTGATTAGAGACTGTAACATCCGTCACAATGATTGGATTGTCTTTTCATCAGCAGATCACGATTAATTCATGCATTCCTATTTGACAAATGTTACTCTATCAAATAGTTTTAAATATCAAACCAATTTTAATGTGCCTAATCTCATGAAATTAAACGGGGGTTGTATTTTTTATAAATTTATTTTCTTTTTGACAGGATTGACACACAAGGAATGACGTTCCGGAGTATCGGAAAACACAAGTTTTACTTTTGGTCAGCAAAAGGTATGCAGGAATATAATAATAGCAATTATTATACTTCACTATCTTTTTTCTTTTATAAAAACATGACAGTAGTTTTGCTATTGCATCCTAAAGTCAACTGCATGATTATTCCCCTGGTAATGCCGGTCAACAAATTTAGGACTATTCCCCCCTGCGGTAATTTCAGCAATCATATTTCCGGACTTTTCTAAATCATTCATCTCATTGGTTTATATTAAATGACGTCATGCAAGTCCCCTGACTTTTTCATTGCGCGAGCTAAATTACCAAGACGGCAGACGACATGTAAATAATGACTATTCCCCCCTATGGTAATTTCAGCAATCATTTTTCCCGTACTTTCCTAAGTCATTCATCTCATTGAATTGAATTAAATGACGTATATAATGGAATGATCATATCACCCTCTAATAGGGGACAAATGTCAATATCCATATGAAAAAAGAACGAACTAAATTTTTTTTTTAATTATTAATTTCTTCTTCAAATACACACACATGAAAATGTATTAGTTTTAAAAAGCACTAATAAAGTAGACTAGAAATCCATCCGAAAAGGGTCTATAATTTAGAATTTTGAATTGCACAGTTGTTCAGTATAACAAAACACTTGTAGACTTGATATTCGGTTAATAACACTTTTATTGTTGCCTCGGCCAATAGTTGGTACATATGGGACAATAAAAGTGATATTACCTTCATACCCAGTCAAAAAATGTATACTGTGAGTGTTATACAATGTAGATGAAAATACATCTACTATTAAAGGAGATGATGACGTCTGCTTTGTACTAGACCAACGCACTGAGTTAGAATTTTCAAGTTTTATCCCTCTGAAACAACTGTCAGCGGGTAAACATGTGGCTCCACTCGGACACATTATTATGATTCCGATCCAACCAGTCTTTGCTCTTACTCTTTAGTGCTGAGTACTTAGCGGTAAAGCAGCAAAATCAAATTGTATAGTCTTTGGCCTGATCGGACCTGGACTCGAACCCGCGATCAATAGCGCTCCAGCCGATCACACTAACCATTTCACCACAAATACGTTTTGAATTTATGTCGAATTTAAATCATTTATAGTAAATAAATATATACTAGATAAGTGTTCTATGAAATCATAAAGATTTGATTGATGACGTTTTTGTTTATATTTGTTGTTTATTTTCTGTCTTTGCTGTTAAATTAATACACGGGATCTAGATATTTATCAGACCTTAGAAAATTCTCTCAATAAATTTGACAAGGTTTCGTACGTGTGAGTTTGCCCCTGTAACGGTTAATTATAATCGTTCTCCTCACATGTATTAGGAAGATTTTGCTTACCATTAACATCGTCCAAGACCGTTTTTTTGCAGTGCCATAGTCAAAGGGGATAGTATTCTGTATGTCAGTTGTGTCAGCTAATTTGTGAAAAGGATTTTGTTTGTAATTAAATGAGCTGTATGTCGTCATATGGAGCATCGTCAATTACAAGCACCAGTAGCCTCGACGCTACCGGTGGGGGACACCTGCATCATGGAAATATTTCACAATTGCTGATGCATTTGTATCGAATCACTTTTTATTTATCCAATGTATTGCGTCAACGACGGAAGCATGTTTGGTAAGTTCTTTCGCAGTTACACATTTTTTTATATTTGAAATAAGGTGGTGTATTATTTGTTTTCTTTTACAGATACAGCTAATTATCAAAACCCTTACCATAACGTAGTTGGAGTCTAAGAACAAACTAATTTTCTTTTCCTTGGTCTCATTACTTTATTTATACTTTGTATCCAATTTATGAATTTAGGACGACTGGTTAGATCGTTGTTTTTGAAACACTTGGGATAATTAGTGGGGCCAAATAACCATTTATTTTTTCATCTGAAGGGCTACAACAGAACGTGTAAGTTTTTGCTATTTTGACACACTTGCACGCATATTTCTTTGCTGTTATGACCTTGTCCAGAAGGGCTCTAAAATAATAAATTATTTTCGTCACAGTTGAAAATATATGTTGCTCTACTCCGGAACATTTACAATGTCCATCTTCGCGTCAACACTTTAGCTATACACTTCTAAATGTTCAATTAAAATGTCCTTTTCCAACCGACTGACAATCCATCGGTTAGAAGCCTTGAATTGTATGAGTTCTAACTCCTGTGAGAATGAAAGACATTTTCCAGCAAAAGTCGACCGCTGCAGCATGTTGAAACTATTTAAATAATAAATTTAGTTCTCCATATGTTGACGAAAGTGTAGCTAATATTTCCTGCATATCTGTCAGTTTATTGTTGTTGATGTGTATAAAATTCTTTCTTTTTCAAAATATCGGACGCTGTTGTATTTTCAGTACCATATTACTTGCTCAGTGCTAAGGTAGATTAAGAGATTATTAGATGACATTTTCCATATCTGCCCTGGTATCAGCCCGAGACTTCCATATCGACCTGATACCAAGGACGATATGGAAAATGTCATGTCATGTCATGTCATGATCTATTTATCACATATTGTACATCGACTTTTTTTTTCAAGCATTGACATTTATATTGCAGAAACGATCCTTGAACTGACAAATTGCGAAAATAAATTCTTAAGAGAGTTGTCTTTGATCAACTTGCAAATATTTTTGTTTCGAGTCTTGTTTCAAAAAGATATCAAACAATGTCGATTTGTACAATGACGTTAGAAAGGATTTTTTTTAATTTACCTAAGACGAAGACGTTGACATTTCAATGGAAATTCCTATTCAACACGGGGTATACATTTGAGCTAATTATTCCATTTTAAGTTATTTAAACTTTATTTCAATATTTTGAAATGTGTTAATTTGATTGAAATACGATTTTATGCACCATCTTTCCTTGTACTTTGACATATAATCTTGGAGACTTCTGCGCAGATACCGGAAGTTGATTTCGGGGACCCTGAGGTCGAATAACCAACACGGACTTCTAGCTATTATTGGACATGCAAAAACCAACATATTACAACAAAATATGTGATAAATCTAATTTAGTGCGCATTAAAAACTCAATCATATCTTACCTTCTTGATTTTTCTACTTATTGTTACAGAGAAATATTAAATTAATACATTTCATTCATGCTATAAAATGCTACCATCATCTGTAATAGATACAGACGATTTATAAAAACAAAGAAATGAGAAACAATTACTAACTTGATCAAGAGTGACAATTATGACCAATGATATGCTATGCTGAATTACATTAACATATTGACAAGTTAAGACAAACTGCTGAATTAACAAACATTAAAACGGACTATCGTTGAAAAACAAGTACATTGTGAAAACAACGTGAAATTCTAATGTAAATAACTAATTTTCATTATTTTATGCATGAACATATCATAATTATTTTCCATTAGTTCACGCAGGAGAAAATATCTTCTATATAATCGCTATGTTCACTATCATATGAAATATATGTCTCTATACAACCTACGTTTGACCAATATTTTTAAAATTCTGCTCTGTATTGTAGACACATTTTAGGGAATAAATTGTCAACAAGATATGAAAAAAAAAAGATGTCGATAACTTTGTGCATTTTGATAAGTAAACACATGAGCATAGGGATGCTATATATATATTATAACAATGAATGTATTTTGTGATCTATAGTCATGAATACAATTGAAATCTGCTTAGCTGATGATAAACATCATCCAGTCAAATAACTAATCATTTGTCGCGAACGTGTGTACATACTACATTTTTATAGAAACTATCTTGTGCTCTCGTTATTATTATTTACATTCTGACAATACTAACTAGCACTATAGTTGTACCTAATTAACTGCTTTGACCTGTTAATACTTTGTATTGTTCCTGGGTTATCATGAAGTGTTAATGAATGGTTAAAAGGGAGTAATTTGAAAGATTAATCATTGCTCTGACATAACGACAAATCGGTCGTAGCTCTTAAGAAGCTATGTAATCTGTGGAAGTTGAATATTTAATCGACATTCCTATCGATTATGCAAAAAATGTTGTCAGAAGGTGATACACATGGTTTTAAATGGTATTATATGTAGCTACTGTAAAATATCAAAAACTAAATCGTTCAAACTCGAAAAGGTTTTCAGTAGAGGTTGTCGATGTTACATAGTGACATGAATAAAACATGAATATTTGAAACCATTTACATAGTGACATGAATAAAGCATGAATATTTGAAACCATACCACGTCAGTTTCATGCTATGTCATAGTGAAATAATTTCGTTTATTTACGGACCTGAACTTGTCCATATATGGAGCGTGTACATTATGTATTCATCAGAAACCATTTTGTATCGGTTAACATTTTTTTCTGATTTGAAAAAGGATACATATAATATGTTAAAATTCAATAGTTACATCCACAATTCATCTAAATAATAGTGTCATATCACTAGGTGTAACTGTTGTCTACAAGGATCATATTCTTAGGCAATGTGTGATATGCAGTAAGTTGGAAACAATTAAAATGCTGTGCTGCTTGTTGAGTATGAATTATGCAACCAACACTTAAGAAAATTCATAAAACCTGTAAAATATGCAATGCAATCTTCGTGTGGGTTAACAAAAATGCATGACCAAATATATTAAAAAAATGCCTAAGAGAAATAGAAAATAATTAATTTCCAAAATACATAATTAAGTGTAATATATATGGTATATCATCGTACTGGTTTTACATCGCAAAAATTTCATTAAAGTATGTTGTTGTCCGCCATGATCAGACTGGAATAATTCACATGTATACTACTGATATGAAATGCATCTCGCAACCACCTCATAATTGCAATAAAAGGAACATTAAAATATATATTTCTTTAGATCCGTAATGGTATAGTTAGATTCTTCATGTCATATTGGCAAATTTGTTTAAAATTTAATTGTAATGCACAGCATGCGACACACATCAAACATGTAACTTTGAATATGAAATACTCAGATTTATACATATCGTGGAGAAGGGTTGATTAAATATGATCAATGCATGTATGTTGTCATATGATTTGATACATATTAGCAAAGTGTATCTGATAGAAACAATTTCTTATTTTAAGTCTGTAATACATATATATCATCAGCTTCTGATTATGTACCTAATAAGCACTGACTTTGTACAGAAAAGCACTTTAAACTATAGATTTCAGTCTGGATATACACTGGCGGCAATATGACAGGAAAAATTAACTTTAATAGACTAGAACATCAACAACAATGAACGAATTACAATATACCATTAAATACATGTACTATTGTCTTACCAATGACGATGGAGTCTTTTGTTACGTTGAAATGTGAAGGAACTAATCACATTGTAGTTGAAATCTCATTCGTTTTAATAATGAAAGGAATCTATATAGGGATCCAATATGATCTTTTTATATATTTTTTCTTTATGTTCACTATTGACGACATAATATGAATATACAATAATTAATTTGGTACATAACGAAATTAAAGTTCAATTAAGGATGATGATTCTTTTCATATTTCCAACGTTGATGCATGGCGTCATGGCACGTAAATGGCATTTTCATAAACATTAGTGGGGTTCGTGGGGTTCGATCTTTAGTTTTCGGCGTAGTGTTTTGTACATCATTGTTTGTTCTTTTGGTCATTGTATGTCTTTGGTCGACTTACGCTTCCGCTTACCTCTTTGGTATCTGCAAAATTTTCTTTAGCTATAATAATAAAGAAAAAAAAAACAAGAAATCGGTCGACAATCAACAATAATTTAAAGTTTGAGAAATATTAAATTGATTAATAGAATCTTGCAAATAATATTTCGCTTACAATTTACTTACACGTGTAAACATAACTGGTACACGTACTAAGATAAGAAACTGAGATACATATAGAATATATTAAACTATAGATATATTCAACTAGTTCACTAATAGGTCATATGCTGTACTAAATAAATAATAAACTTACAACTGTGTTTTTAATGCACGGAACTGTTTTTCATCGTAAATATTTTATTAATAAACTCAAATGGAATGGAATTGTGCTGCTAATATTATTACTTTAACAATGTGTGTCAGTTTCTTTCCAGAGCCCGGGTGGCTCAATGAGCTAGGTAGTTGGATTACCTAACAACTCATACAAGCCTATCACCAATACGGCATGGGTTCGCGCCCGGGTTTGTAAATTACAAAAAAAGGTGCACTCGAATCGCAGCCGCAAGTGATAAAGCTTACCAGTTGCTTACCCATGGTCGATGGTTCTCTCCGGGTACTCCGGCTTCTTCCACTACTAAAATGGTCGCCATTACATAGCTGAAATATTGATGAAAATGGCGTTAAGCACAATGAATCAAATCAAATCAAATCAGTTTCTTTCCATTAATTTATAGTTATAATTGAGAACACGGAAATGTCAAATCACTTACTTAATTGAAGCTACAGTTTTGAAAAATTCGAAAAATCCATTATTTGAATAATACTGAAACGCCTACACTATAGATGACAGTCACTTAGTGTTTTCCATGGTATGATTTCTGTACTTTACAATGTTCTTAATTCGTCGAATCAGAAATTCCTTTGCATTATCTCTTTTAAAAACAAGTGTTTTTTGTTCGTGTTGAAAATCTGGGTAATACCGTCAAACAGTTCACTTGTTTTTCTTGAAAACAATATGCGTACTTCTTAAACATGTATGGTATAGCCTATAAAACCAAACAATGTCCGCGTAAAATCGATGTTCGATTCGTCTTTACCTCCAATTACTTTATTGAGGGAACATGTTTTATTCATGTTATTTCCATTTATCTACCTATACTGGTGTCCAGCACCATTACTATCACATATGATGTTCATGTCGTTTAATAGCAACAAGACGGGGTGTGTGTATCACAAATAACAATGGTAATGTTCTGTTTGTCGTCAATCATAATACAGTCCTCCTTTACTAATTCAGGACTTATGTCACATTTTATGTAACGGGACTAACACGACGGGTGCCATTTGGGGAGTAGGAACTGCTTACCCTCACCTAGCACACGAGTTCAACCCCCATCCGTTTTAAGTGGTGCTCGTTTTGCTTAGTCTTTAGTAGTCTGTATTGTTTTGTGCATCGTTGCATGACGTTGTAGTCGTTTTCCTTTGATTGTTATATCGTCCTTCAATTTATGACTTCTGATTACCCCTTTATTGTCTTCAAGTTTCCTGTTTACACTGCGTTGGTACTCCGTAAGCAGGAAATGCATGCGGGATGAAAAAAGGTTTTACGTTTTACCCATATCGACCAAATATGAAAGGAGTAAATGAAATCATAATACCAATACAAAAAAAAAACGTTTGTAATTTTGAAATGTGAAAGACAATATTACATTACAGCTTTAAAGTACATGCATATTGATTAGAACTGAATATATTTTGTAATATTGATACTGATAGCGATTAATTGTTTAATCTATTTACATTACTGCAATGCACTCTCCTTGAAAGAAACTAGTGTTTGATAAGTGATTTGGTTGTTATTGAATATATTATTAATAAAATTAATATCAAGTCAATTTGTATCGAATATTCTGAAATATCAAGATGCAAATAGGTATTGAGTGGTTGATTTTAATCTCATAAATATAACAATTTGATCAAATCTAAATTGGAAATTTCAAAATATATGTAAACAATGACATATTGTCATTCTTTCCCGAAACGATTGATGTCTATACAATTTTAGGTTCATATAAGTACCGCCATGCGATTTGATTAGGGAAATAAACGTAACTTGCAAGATTTAAAAAATTGTTATGGAGATAAGATGAAATATCAACAATATATGATGATCGTTGCAAATAGACTTGAATTATTCAACATATGTATTCAAGGGTTTATATGTACTTTGCAACGGACAGACTTGAATTTAATTTTATTTGAATTAAATTGGCAGGTTGCAACAACATATTGCAATGATAAGAATGTCCATTTTATGTTTAGAAACCATTCCAGATCCAACTGTGAGTTAATAGTTCAAGACTAATTGAAAGGTATTCCAGTGGTACAGTGCCTCAAAAGTTGAGTAATGTCTTAAGCATTGAACACTTTTTGCATTTCTTGCATCTACGACCGGTTTTTGTGGTTGTTCCATATGATAGGCTATGATCTCCTAAATCAACAAATTTATGGTTGCTATGTACCTTTTCCTGTGACAAATGTACGTCTAGTTCGAGAGGAATTATATCTTCTGTTTTGATAATAGCCCTATGCTAAGAAGACCAATAGTGACGAAATCTCACGTGTCTACGACTTATGGTGTTTGGGTGTTTTGGAACATTTAATTAGAGTCATAGCCCTTAGGAAATCTTCGTATCTTTCGGTCAAAACATTTGCGATGATTTGACTTTTGTTTCATCTATTACGGCTTCCAAATGATTTCAATGATAAGGTGAAACATCAAGGTCATAAATGACATTTTACCTTGATGCCAATTTCTAGGTAGCAGCATGTTGCATCGTGAAGATTGGGGGTTTTCCTGTAAAATAAAAATGTAGGTATATAATTAAACGGGGTGGCGCATTTCTGGAAAAAAATTCATTAGGTAGGCTTTTACTTAAAATATCGCAAAGCCAGATTATGAAGTCTATGTAGGCTAAGGCTAAGGTTAATTTGCCCAAAGTAAACCGACATTAGCTATAATAAATTACATTATTTAGGAATTGTAAAATTAGTATTGACGATTGACGGATTCGGTATAATTATGATCGGAGTAATAGTCTTAGAGTTGTTTTGAACAAAACATAACGAGATCTCCAACATTTATTTCGATCACGCGATTTTTGGTTCAGGTAGTTGTACCATGCTTTCTCGTCTTTTCTATTGTCAACAGCCGTACACTATCTCATGATACCCAGAGAGGAGGTGAAGCTAGATGACGTCACATCATACAATATCTTCGATAACAAAATATACAAGATATCATCATAAAGCTTGCATACTCTCACTCAAACAGCAAAATTAAAAAACTTTGATTGACGTCGCAAGATACAAGTCCCTTATTGAACAAAGTTACTCATGCACCATCAAATATTTTGATAGGCCAGACTTGTTCTGCGAACTCGTCACATGACCTACCAAAATATCTGATGATACACTCGCCTTTTTGTTCAATAAAGGTAGCATAACACCGGCATTAAAGGGGTTCGCTCATCTGTTGATCATTCAAACAAATTCTTCTTTATAAATACATTTGTAAAATAAATGAGAAAACAAATTCAAGTAGAGTCAAATTTGATCTTGTCTGTGTTTATCATTTCCTAACGATTCCTAAAATAATTGGTAATCAGAGCGTAAATATCAAGGAACTGCTACTGAATGTGCTTTGATATTTGATATAACACAAATAAAGCAACCTTGAGAAGGTATATGTTATGTTGTAGAGGTTTGTCAGAAGAGTGGCACATGTTGTTGTAGTGGGTTAAATCGTCGACCATTACTGTTTAACTAATAATATGCAGCTGATATTGAAAATGCAAGTACAGGAATTTAGTCATGTAGCTATATCACATCAATCTGTTGACCATTCAAAGTTAATAATAATCTAAGTTAATACCATCTTTAATTTAAAAAGGCATTAGCTACGATTGTGACCAAAAAAATTATATGTTTTGGAAATTAGTAAATAGCTGATAATGAATGATGACATAAAAGTAAATATTTCACATTAAACAGCTTATCGTACCACTTTTAGCCATTTGAGAACGAAAATTACCATCGATTTGTTATTTCCTTGCAAATAAATAATTTGATCTTGCTTACTCCGTATGCAACTGACCTTACTAGTGACAGATAACAACGAATAATTTGTATTTTGTTGCTTATTAATTGCAAACTTGCATGGTTCTTTGTCCGTAATTAACGCCGACTAAAAGCAAATTCACAGAAAATAAGAAATAAGTGCACTGTTGTACTGATTTAATGACGATTCGGCAAACTCCGTAAAGAATGCTGATAATTAATAAGATGACATCCATTTCTTTATCGATCTCAAAACACGAGCAGTTGCACCTTTTTTCCCCGAAGCGCGTACATTTCATAACATTTATAAGTTACAGAAACACGTTTTATTAAGGCATCAATCGTATCTGATAGTTTTTATGGGTACATTTTTCTTTACGATTTTGGCAGATAATTACCCTTTAACGCAACAAAGATATTCAAAACTAAATGCATAATAATCTTTTCACATCTAGTTAAAGGTAAATTCAGTTTTATTTGATACTGTATTATTGACATTTGTACATATAGTACCGATCGAATAGCTATTTTGCTGGACTTTTATATCTCCTGTCGGGTCTAAATAAGGGTAATTACAAAATTACCGAACTCCGAACAATCTTACAAAGGGAAAGTCAATACTCATAAGTATATAAACAGACAAAATCAGTCAACAACCGGAAAACTGTGAAAACCGTAATGACCCGGACTTGGTACAGGCATTTCTAAAGAAATGGTGGGTTGAATCAGATTTTAAAGCGCCAAACCTCCCGCTTTCATTACGGCTCAACGATTCCGGCTGTCACTATAACAGTATTTATAACAACACTGGAACAAAATAGGTAAAATAGTTGTCAAAGCAGTACCAAATTCAGTGAAGTAAATGTCAAAAACACTTTTACGTCGCACATAGATAAACAAATATTTTTGACATTTTTGTTGACTACCTTATCTTTATACATTTTCACTATGTGAAAATCCATCGTTTATTATCGTCTCTGCAGAGACGGAATATATTTCGACAAGATCTTGGTATCGGAATATAAACTTTTTAAGAGATCGAATAAGGCGAATCTTTTCATAGCTCTGGTTCAGGAGCCTGTTTCTCAGATGAAGATGACGTTTCAGGAAATCTAACAAAGGACCATTATCTTCATAATTGCTGGTTCACTGCTAAGCAAGAGAAATGAAGGGTAAAGATTGTTTGATTGTAATAGTGGTGTCCCAGTTGAATAATATGTACGTTGACTGTTGTTTTTGCGAACTTACACCATAAAATGTTGCTCTAGTATCGTGCAATAATCATCATCATACTTTCAAAAAGTTATGTTCAAATATTAACAGAAACAATGTACACTGCTCATTTAACATTTTAAATCATTACGTCAAATGATTGTTTACTGCTACGTTGTTCCCATGCATTTACCAAGGGATGTTATGATTAAAAGTATAGTGTCTCACTTACGGGTATTATTTATGTTTTTTCCTTTATGATTTGCTATTTTGACTTGCGAAACATTGGAACTATTTGCTATGCATTTTTTAATATAAATATAATATTTATGTATGCTCTGTTGTGTGCATAGCAGTACACACGCTAACAAAAACATTCATTGTAAAACTGAAATCAATGAAAAATAAACTTGACAAAATGATAAAGGGTGACATGATTTGTTTGTGTTTTAAAGTTGTTTCAACTGTAATCTTGTGAGCTAATGGCTGTGTGGGTTTAGATATTAATACTTCACTTAAGGTGTGATACATGACGCAGGATATCCAAGTCCTTTTCGAAAACTGTATTTATTAATTTATTTCACACTATTGATTTATTTTTGTGTTCGTGTTTTCTACTCTAAAGTTTCATTCTGTTCGTGGTATTTGGTATTAATCTATATCTCTAAGACAAATAAATTTGAATACCAATCATACCACTGACACACGGGGCCGTCGTAGCCGTGATCGTATGGTAGTTGGATTTATCTATACAATCAGTGCCAATCACCACTAATTTTGTGAGTTCGAATCTCGATCAGGGCGAGGTGTATAGCATTATGTGATAACGTTTGTCAGTGACTTGCGACATGTAGGTGGTTGTCTCCGGATCCTCTAGTTTCCTCCACCAATAAAACTGACGACCACGATATAGCTGAAATATTGTTGACAGTGGCGTTAACCACCGTCAAACAAGCACACAAACATACATCTGACACGCATAGTACATAAATGATTTCATTTGAAAGATTTCAAAATTCAGCAATATTAGGATTCAGTAAAATATAATTTCGTAATATAGTTTCTTGTTGTACTTTTTCAATTTTAACTCCAAGTGTTGGTGGCTGATTTAATTAAAACTAATATATCATTGAACACAATTGCCATATACAAACTCTAATAGTACTTTTTTCCCATTTTAACTCCGAGTCTTGGTTGCTGATTTAATTAAAGTATATAGCAATAGTGGTTGTTATTTACAAGAATGTATGTATTGGTTGACATGATACAGATAGGAACATTTAAATCTGAGAACATTTACAAGAGATCAGATACGACTTGATCTTGTGACGCATCCTTCATTGATTTTATGAACACCAAATTCAGACTAATCAACATTATAGGAGTATTAGGAAATACCAATATCACACTAGTCTTTGTATCCTTAGGTCTATAATAAAGTGATATCTACATTTTGTAAAATATGGATGTTTTTGGAATCAATTGTCGTGTAATTTGGTTTTTCTTTCGTCACCATTTGGCCTCCATAGCAACATATTTTGTCAAGTATTTTCCACATTAACCATGCGTATTATTATTTCGTGTACAAAAAATATCGTCTTACGTCACCAATCTTTCTCGGTTTAATTTCATGCATTTGCAACCTTTTATTTCAGTAATTATTGTAATTTAATAGCTAGTGTTTCAATTTCAGAAAAAGAAGAGAGTGGATCGATTCAAGCGCCAAAATAAGTTGAATTGAAGATATCTATATTTAGTAAAAGTAATTATGTTCTTGGATACATACTTATATTTCTATATAAGCTCAAGAAAAATAGGGAAATTGCGACGACTGAAATGCATTGAAATATGGCTAATTGTAAGATTTTCCTGAATACCTTCATTGTCGGTGGTGATGGTCTTTTGATGGATAATATGCGGATATGTGACCGAGCATGTACACATAATCCATAATTACAGGAGTTTGTTTTGTGACGAAACATTTACGTTATTAACTCGCCAATGACACACACACACACACACGCACACCCACCCACGCATCCTTCATAATTATGTTCTTGGATACATACTTATATTTCTATATAAACTCAAGGAAAATCGACGACTGGATTTACGTCATATTTATACATATATATACAAAACACCATAACGGTGTAAATCTAATCTTGATTTCAGATTAACTCGCTAAATGTGAAATGTACAATTGTAAATGGTTATAGATAATGCAACATGTCACAAAGTGCTAGCTAATTCATAGTGCAATGCTAAAATAATCATTTTTGTTAGCAAACCCTTCCTTGATTAAGAGGAAGTAACAAGTTGATTTGAAATGAATACATAACTGATATGTTATAAAAATAGCTTGTTAGCGTCATAGCGGATTTATTTGTTGTATTGGATATAAGTAATGTTACAATGTAAAGTACTTTCGTCATCAGATCGAACATAAATATTTATGAAAACTGACAAATTGCACGTAATA
Organism: Bathymodiolus septemdierum; assembly: GCA_963383655.1. NCBI lineage: Eukaryota > Metazoa > Mollusca > Bivalvia > Mytilida > Modiolidae > Bathymodiolus > Bathymodiolus septemdierum. Next base: position 63,764,449 of record OY726521.1, read on the forward strand.
CGTCCTTATACTTATAGTATACCAATTGAAGAAAATAATGTTTTTTTTTAAACTTTACTTTCCATTACGTTTCACAGATTTCCCATTATAACTCATACCATCATCTTACGAAGCAAAATTATATAACACAGTTTAATCCGCATGACAAATAAAATAGGAACAAGTTATTTACATTAAGTTTCATTAATAATCTTCCATCGATGTATCCTTCAGAGCTGGAAGTTAAAGAGACCACAGATACAGCTTCGTCCGCATAATTTTTTGACATATACCTCGAATTTGTCTACAGTGGTCAAATCAGTACTAAAATTTATGATAAACGGGACGACTTCAATTTAAAATCATGAATTTTCCAAAGATGTGCAGCAATATACCAGCTTGTACTGCATATGGTGTTTACATCTCACAATTGGTTCGCTATGCAAGGGCCAGTAGCAATTATTCTGATTTCCTGAAACGTCATCTTCATCTGAAAAACAGGCTACTGGAGCAGGGCTATTAAAAGATTCGCATTATTCGATCTCTTAGAAATTTATATTTCGATACCAAGATCTTGTCGAAATATATTCCATCTCTGCAGAGACGATTATAAACGATGGATTTTCACATAGTGAAAATGTATAAAGATAAGGTAGTCAACAAAAATGTCAAAAATATTTTTCTATCAATGTGTGACGTAAAAGTGTCTTTGACATTTACTTCACTGAGTTTGGTGCTGTTTTGAAAAATGTTTTACCTGTGTTGTTCAAATATTGTTATAAATACTGTTATAGTGACAGCCGGAACCTTTGAGCCGTAATGAAAGCGGGAGGTTTGGCGCTTTCAAATCTGATTCAACCCACCATTTCTTTAGAAATGCCTGTACCAAGTCCGGGTTATTACGGTTTTCATAGTTTTCCGGTTGTTGACTGATTTTGTCTGTTTATATAATTATGAGTTTTTACTTTCCCTTTGTAAGATTGCTCGGAGTTCGGTAATTTTGTTATTACCCTTACTTAGTATAGTGTCTTAATAGGGCCCGTCGTGATTGTTCTTGTATGGTAGTTGGAGTTGGATTTACAACTACCTGTGATATCGGTGCCTATCACCACTAAAGTTGTGAGTTCAAACCCCGTTCATGACGTGGTGTACTCGATACAACATTATGTGATAAGGTTTGTCAGTGACTTGCGACAGGTCCTCCACCAATAAAGCTGACCACCACAATATACCTGAACTATTGTTGAAAGTGGCATTAAGCACAATGAGCCAAACCAACTAGTTGTCTTGGTGTCAAATTTTACTTTCAAGAATTTTAACATTTGACTATGTGAGCTGGTTGCAACATTTCAAAAATGTACAATTGTTCAAGACATTTATGGCAATCGTTTATTTACGATATCAAAATGTGAAAGCCATTGATAATAATTGATTGTTTTATTACGAACGTGACGTTGTAGCCGATGCACCATGGTCATATTTGAAATTATTTCCCTTCAGAATTTCAATATCCAATTTTCCAGTATGAACGACATTACTGCTTTACACGCTGCGTTGAGGGACAATAGACTGCATAGTGACATCATATCATATAATATTCAGTATTTTACAATGACAGCCCGCATAAGAATATTGAATATTGTTATCGTCAACCGCGAAACTAGCAACCTAAAGGGCATACGCACATTAGGGTGCCACTATCTCTGTTCTACATAAGACATTTGTCTATAGCAGACCAATCAAGTAGACTATAGCTAATTCTATGAATATTTTGTAACGCAAATGTCTTATGATATGATTACTTATTGGTTGTTTCACGTCATGCGGTAAATATGTCATGCATATTTAGGAAGAAGACATTATATACTTATTGACTGGGTATGAGGGAATAGCAAGTTTGTTGTCCCCGAGACACTGACTATTGACCGAGGCGATCATACACAGTCTATAAGTATTTTTATTTTACCGAAAAATATTAGACTCATTGTTGAAGGATGACCTCAAAATGATAAAGACCAATAAAATCACGCATCTTTTGGCAGTATTTTGCACAATAAATCAGAAATTGTCTCATGGACATTTTTATGCTATTTCCCCAGTCATTCATAAGAGTTTGATTCTTTTCAGAAAGTATACTTCAACATAAATGTACATGGTGACTAGAAGTCTTATGAAAATTTTGAAATTTTGAATGCTTTTGTAATTTTTGAAATTTTGAAATTTTGTGAAAATTTTGAAATTTTGAACTTTAAAATTTTTAATTTTTTTTATTTTAGAATTTTGAAATTTTATGAAATTTTATGAAAACTGAAATTTCGGCTCCGTTCGAGTTTCTCAAGATTTTTAGAACGCAGATTAGTTTCGATCGAATAGTAAAATCCAAACAACCAATCCGGACACGGCATTAAAATTCCGCAAAACAGTGTGACGTTACCGGTCAAATAGTAAGAAACTATTGACCGATGACCGCCGGTACAGTTACTTCTCGTCATTAGACTTGAACAAATAGTAAAACTATCGAATTTATTTTTATATAGAAATTTACAACTGAGTTATAATAAATTCAACTACTTAGTATACAGAGGGGGGAATGTAACAACAGGAACAACGACAATTAACTGCCCTAGGAAAGTATGGAGAGTTGGAGGTGAAGTATTTAAGCCTGCTACAAAACAGACATCCTTAGCGCACATGGAGCGTGGTCATTTCTAAACACGTTACACACTATGGTCCACTATCGCTCTTTCTGTATTTATAACCTGACAACACTCATCGAGAGGGAACCACTTATCACCCACATGGGTATTATATAAAAGACTTTTTAAATAAATGTATCAGCTTCAATCATCCCAGAATAATATTTTAAACAAAACAAAATGCAACTTTGTTTAACGATGGTTGAATACAGCAACGAGTATTCTATATATGATCTAATATAAAAGACAAAGTGGATATACTAGGTTATGTTTCAGTGATTGTGTAATTAACATTTTGAGGTCATTGCCTGTAAAACACAATTGTCTCATTGATTTTGTTCTCAAATATATGTTCATATTTGTCTATTTCAATACAGTACATATATAGAAATACGTAAATTGCAAATATTGGATAAATACACCATTATATCATTATGCGAAGGTTGACTGGTCGTTATCAATCTCAAATATAGGGATATTGATTGTTAGTAAGAACGAAACTGTATGGGAGATATATAGATTCTTACTTTGTTGTGAGTGAATTATCGGAGTTCTCCAATCGAGGTATTATTATTATTTCCTTTTTGCACCAGGTGTACAATTCTACATTTGACTTCTTCATTGGCCCAGACATCAAATGTTCAAAGTAAATTGTAATTAAGAAATATTGGATTTAGCAAAAAATATAAACCTACAGCGATGCCCATATACATGAAATAGTTAAATTTGTACAATAATCCCTCTAATATATAATTTAGTAATGACTAACTGGCTGGTGAGAGTAAGTAATAAATTATGAATATAATATAATTAAATAATAAAATCCATAATGACATATGATTAGGTATTATGTGTATGTTTAAATAAAGGTACAAATGTTGGATGCTTGGTGAAATAGACTTGGTTGAAATATGATATAACCAAAGAATAAAAATGATAACAATAACTGGTTATATTTTATTTCTCTAATTTTTTTATTATTTCCACATTTCACAAGCGATTGTGAAAAAAATGTTCTCCTCACTAGTGAATTTAACTGTTCTCGGCACCTGATTGGTCAATTTTTATTCTGTCGGGACTACTTTCTCTCCAACTGTGATCGATCATATGGAATTTTAAGTCCGAGCCTTGGCGAGGATTTAACATTCCATATTTTAACTACCGAGATTGGAGAACTCCCATAATTCACTCACAACAATGTAAGAATCTATTTCTCTAATTTTTTTAAACAACAAAATGTAAATGGATATGCAAATTCTCCTAACCTTTATACCGCCCCTTTAGTCTTTCCTTTGAGAGATTGCTACGCATCCTGTTACCATGGTTGCAAAAGGATATAGATGTTTCAAATATTTAAAGGAAACCAAATAAATTAATAACTTTTGATATTTTATAACGACAGTATTTAACGAAACAAAAATATTTTTAAATTTGTCTATATTTCCTGAAAAATGAGATGTCCAACGAAATATTTGCGCGGACGTATCTCCAATTATAATAACAACAATGGCGGAACAGCTGAAACCGATGAATCATCTGATTCATATATTGCAGACTGAAATACATGCATAAGCTCCCCGGGTACTGTAGGAGGTGAGTCAGAATTTTCTGGATCGTTTGATACCTCAGGCTCAGTTAGGACGTCAAACCTGTATCTTGCCTCAGTGAGAATTTTTCCATTCTCGAGTTTGATCTCCCATAATAATGGGAACTCAAAGTTTTCATTTTTCCCTATTGTGATCCCCTTCTCACCCGAGAGAAGTCTGACTCTTTGTCCCCTTTCCAAAACTTCGTTTAGGGACATCTTTTATTTTCCAGACGACACGATCGCCATTTTGTTTACACGGTAACCAAGGAAGCTTTACGTGTATCCATGTATCGAGTAGGCTAAGTCCGAAACGTTCGAATGCCAACTGTTCTGTTCTCGGTAAGTCCCTCCAAACAGGGCGCACATCACAGCAGTAAAACGTTTAACCACACGCATCACGAAAATGGAATTAAGTTACTTTTTACATGTAAATGGTATTTAGGCCTACACTATCTTTCAATATTTTATAAAATGATCGTTCACAGTCGGAGAGAAAGTAGTCCCGACAGAATAAAAATTGACCAATCAGGTGCCGAGAACAGTTAAATTCACTAGTGAGGAGAAAAAAAAATTCACAATCGGTTGTGAAATGTGGAAATAATAAAAAAATTAGAGAAATAAAATATAACCAGTTATTGTTATCATTTTTATTCTTTGGTTATATCATATTTCAACCAAGTCTATTTCACCAAGCATCCAACATTTGTACCTTTATTTAAACATACACATAATACCTAATCATATGTCATTATGGATTTTATTATTTAATTATATTATATTCGTAATTTATTACTTACTCTCACCAGCCAGTTAGTCATTACTAAATTATATATTAGAGGGATTATTGTACAAGTTTAACTATTTCATGTATATGGGCATCGCTGTAGGTTTATATTTTTTGTTAAATCCAATATTTCTTAATTACAATTTACTTTGAACATTTGATGTCTGGGTCAATGAAGAAGTCAAATGTAGAATTGTACACCTGGTGCAAAAAGGAAATAATATTGGCTACAATGTTTCGGAATATGTTAGATTAAGCTTGATATTTTCTCGGCTCAAAACAGAAACCATCTGTAAAAAGTCACATTGAAGTTCTTATTTTGACATTAGTATATCCATACTTTATACTATCTCACCTCTTACCTATCCATGTATCATAGACAATTTTGAAGATACCAATAAGGTACCAGTAATCAGAAGCCGTAAGTTAGAGAAGGACAGACAATGCAATGGCCAAAAGAAAAATGACAAACAACGATCTTCAAAACATTAACACAGAAAACTAAAGATTGAGCGAAACGAACCCGTCTAAAAACCGGGAGTGAACTTAAGTGCCCCGAAAGAGTAGGTACAATCAGGAACAGAACGTATATCAGGGTAATAGACAGTATAATATAATAGATATATAATATTTTCCTCGTTGTACTCTTATTGTGTACATGATAGCAAAAAATAAATACATTATAAAGCTGACATATATTCTTACTGCAAAACAACGGAAATTAAGATGAGTAATTTGAATAAAAAACATTGTTTCTTATAGAATGCTAGCAAATATTGGTCTGCGTAATTGCTTCAGCATTAATAGGAAACATTAATATGAATCCTGACCATTTATCACTCATACACTGTATTTATGCTATTTCATCTTTGTGTTAACTAATTTACAACCGTATATAAAGTACAACTGTTGATGAGCAAAATGAATTATATATATACGATGTTATTACATACTTGGTTCAAATAAAGACATGTTTGTATGACCAATATGACCGGAAGTAAACTGCCCATATTTTCACACCCCGAGAAAATAACCGGTTATTAGATTACTACAAGATCATTTCCATATCGAGGCTCATATTGGATTGGCCCGGGCCAATATGGGCCTTGACTTCGTCTCAGGCCAATATGGGTGTCTCTTTTCTAGATGTCAGAAGTATGTAATAAATAGTTTAATACATGAGCTTTCCATATTGGCCTGGTTATCATCCCTCGACCCATATTTGCCCTCGACTCCGTCTCGGGACAATATGGGGGTCTCGGTATGATAACCAGGCCAATATGGAAATGCCCATGAATTAATCTGTATTTATTAATCGTGTACCGTTTCCATCAATATACTAAAGTATATATTTAATACGTTATCCTATCTATATCAAATGAAAAACTTGTCACTAATCAAATTTACTTTCCATTTCGACTATAGTGAATGTCTGGCCAAGGACAAAACTCCATTATTCTTTACTTAGTCACTGACTAATGAATACAACTTAGCAAATATATAATAGTTCCCAGAGAGTAACGCGCTGATCTAAAAAAATATTATGTATATTGCGTATTGGTGTAAATAAACCCAAGAAAATAGTGATCAAGAATAATTGATATTGACATAGTAATGTCTATTTCAAAAACAAATGCTATGCGAAACTTTGTTTTGAACATCTAGAAACGAAAACAACCTTTAAGATATATGTTTCAAAAGGATACCTGTCATTTACAATACGTATTCTGTTAACCTTATCGATCTATTAATAGAATGTTTTTAAAGTTTAAACATTGTCAGAGGCGTGCAGTGAAATAGGAATACAATAATAAATGTTTTCGAAGCCAATATGGCATTTTCTAGAAAACATAAAAAGGAAGTAATCTATTGTTCGATATTCTTTGAAATGTTTTAATGACTACATCATATTTATAATTTAATGCCATGGGTTTACAGAGGATCATATTGACCATGAAAGTGTGGTAGTCTGTTTTCTATCTTGGTACCCACTCAGTACATATGATAAGAAAGTTGTTCATTAGATTCCCGCTCTTTGCGATATATTATGTTACCTCAAATTGGTAAAAGGTTGTCAATGACTTGTAGGACTCATGTGTACTCCACCAAAATAAATGATCGTTCCTGTATAACTGAAATATTGTTGGTGGTGGCGTTAAATAGTTATAAACCAATCGAAATACCAATAAGAGAATTGATGTAGTAACATAATTATAAGACCAATGTACAGATGTGCATCAAATACAGTTATAATGATCATATGGTTTTGGATTTTGTTCTGTCTGTGTTATGAATGTATATCATTATTAAAATGAAGATTTATTTGATTACCTTCAGTGGCGGGGTGTACTCGATACGACTTTGTGATAAATTTGTCAGTAATTTGCGGATGTTCGCTCCCTTTCTCTACCATTAAAATAACACTGACCATCAGAATATTGCTGAAATTGCGTTTAACCCACTTAATCTAATCCAACCCACACTCCAAGAGAACAATTTTCGATTGATGCATATTGTTTTTTAAATGGTCATAATCATCAGAGATGTCAAACAATAACATGTATTTTCTTAAATATACATTACATCAATGTTGTTATGTGATAGTAAGCTATGTCTGGATGTATCGTTAACCTCAAATAATCATTACACTATTGTCTACAACGATCCTTCCAGTTGGACGACACTGAGATTTATCATTTAAGGCTTTCAGGATTTATGTAACTATTCAATAATACTTGGAAGTCTTGCGGAACACCTGAGTTAACCCCCCGGTTTTTAGTGGGGCTCGTGTTACTTGATCTTTTGTTTTATATGTATGTTTTGTAGATCGTTGTTTGTCCTTTTGTATTTTTTTCTTTTGACCAGTGTGGTCTCTGTTCTTCTTCGATAGACGGATTCTGATTACCTCTTTGGTATCTTCAAACTCTACTTACCAAAGGCTCTGTGTCGAACTATATTAAATTGAAAATAAATACAAACAAGATAAATGAACAACTTGTGCTTCATAATGACTACTTATTTATACATTTAAACAAAATATTGCAAACATTTTCGACGGCACAACCGTCTTCGTCAGTTGCAAAACATAAACTGCTAAGAGATACAAAAAAATAACAAGACGTCATAACATCTAATCGTGCTATTATGACGTTATTATGGTGCTTTAAAATCTGATTCAACCCTCCATTTCTTTAAAAATGTCTGTGCCAAGTCAGGGTCATTACGGTTTTCACAATTGTCCGGTTGTTGACTGATTTTGTCTGTTTATATACTTATGAGTTTTGACTTACCCTTTGTAAGATTGTTCGGAGTTCGGTAATTTTGTTATTACCCTTATTTACGTCTGTCTTTGTCTACCTTTTAGTTTGACATTTGTAGAAGTGTAAATGAAAAATAAAATTATTATCATTGGCTGTTAATTTATTTCGTCAATACCTCCCAGTTTCACCTATGTTATGACGCCATGTACACTCCTCGTGTAGTAAACATGGTAACAAGTCTATGTATTACACTCTGTAGTTTACTCTGCCAACGTAATTACAATACCAAATTAGACATTGTGGTGACATAGGTATCTAATTTTAATTTTAGTTTTCTTATTATATTCTTATGTCCTCTTTAAATGTCGACAGTATGTCGTTACTGTATCTGTCGTTTGTACGTAATGTTAGCTACATTATGTAGCTGTTGCAATAATTTCTTTTAGCTAAGCTATAATGTAAAATTCAATTCATATTATGAATTTAGTGGTACATATTTTATGATATTTGCTAGTAGTTAGTGCACTTTCTCACATAAGGTACTTTTTATGTGATTGATTGATTCCACTATAGCATGATATTTCGTGTACCAACCTGTTGATCAAATAATATAGTTCAAGGACATAATGTCCAAACATTACTTTCAAAAATGCACGAAGCTCATTTGCAGATTGATTATTTGTTTCTTTTTTAAAACCAGATGAGAAACTTTCCAATATTCATGATGAAAACAAGAAAACAATCAATAAATCATGTAGGTAAACAGGTAAGACTGGGATGGGCGTGTAAAAAGATGATTAGCTTGTCACAGGTAAACTGTGAGATAATTAATACATTTGGTAATTCCGGTTTACTGTACAACGGGAAACACAGTCGACTACTGTTGCTTATTAGGGACTGATGCAGGTTATCTCGATGTGCAAGGAATATGACATTGTCACACTAGATGGTACAGACTTACGGTCCAGACATAAAGAGAGGTGGGTATTATAATTCTCCGGTATATTCACTTTACACCCTCTATTTGAAGGGTCGTAACAGAATATGTGGAAAATATGTTCTAATTCTGTATCCCAGTGTTTCTTTCGTGGCAACGATTTGATAGAAATGTTTGTATTACTTTTCAAGATTTTGTAAGATACCAAAGGGTTATCAGTAACCGTAAATTGAAGTAATAGATCATAAAAAGAAAAAAAAAATATGTGTTTCTAGAATGCGTGATACATGACATGTACAGTTCACATTGAGTAAATTGAAATACTTTCTCTTTCAATGTTTGGTACTCAACCGCCCATGAATGTTAATTTCTAGGTGTCGGTCCTGGTCTGAAATATTATTTAAAGTTCAATGAGATAGTCATCAAATTTTGAATTATTCAGTGAAAAGGCATCATCGATATAGGGGAACATAAAATTATTGGACTAGATCATCTTCTTTTTGGATTTTCTTGTGAAACCCCTGCAAATAGTCTTCTTCATACAAATAAAAGAACAAGTCGGTAAGAAGAACACAGTTGCTACATGTGGCATACAGTTTGTTGAAAAACATGTGCAACAAATCATAGCAAATATGCGAGATAATGATGTCCGACTAAGAGAACGTTTTGCTAGAATCAGTGTTTAGGTTTATAGAATGACATGATATATGCACATACCTTGCTACCTTGGTCATCCTATTTTATGAATCAGAAACTTATTTTAATCTGTCTTTTACTTACAGGTAGAGAAGTAAAATGTATTTTAATGAGAAGAGGAACGAATGTTGAAAAAAAAACAATCCCGAATAATTTCTACATATTTACAAAAATTATGCAGAAAAGGGACAGAAAAATAGCTCATACTGGCATATGTCTACGAAATTTGTGGAAAAATAATATGACCTCAATCTGGTTTACATTAAGGCGCATTATGCATGAAAAAAAAATAACAGTACCAATGACCTATATATTTTATTAAGTTTTATATGGATACGGTATCTCATTGTTTAACTTAAATAATCACCACATTCAACGCTTACATGAAACACATATAGCCAATTCTGTAATCTAATAATGCTCGTTTGCGATATTGTAAAATTTAATTACTAAGTATAAACTTCAATTTATTATTGTATTGCACAAATTAATATTTCAAAATATTATGCTATACTGCCCTGATACAATCCTTATTGTGTGCCATTATCTGTATCACAGAATAATTAGGGTAGTAAACCCTACAGCCGTCAACCTCTATAACTTAGTCATATCTGACATAAAAGAAGTGTTAAATAATGGTTGAATATCCCTATAACATCTACACTCTATCTACATATATGCCGTTATGATGTTGTATTAGTCTTAGACATTGGTATTGATATAATTACAAGCCAATACGATATGGAATTGTCAAAACACAAAGAGATAACCGATGATTGACATTAATCGATTATGAAGCCCACGTGGTGTTGAGGGGTTTTCCAGTGTAGAAGTAGAGTATAAATAAAGAAACGATGCCAGTCAAATGAATACGAAAGTTTTAATTGTTATAAGATAGAGACTATACAAGATAGAGAGAAGACATATTATACGTTTATTTACTCTAATTGGATTTATAAGTGGATGAGTAAATTAAATTAATACAATAATGATGTATGTAGAGGATAACAACGAAGGACATGGACGTTTTAGAGAGACTCTTACGTTTCCTGATTGTGTTCTTATTAAACAGAAAATGGGGTCGAAATCAGAACCCAATTCAAGATCAGGATCATTCAAAAGGAAAACTAGAATAAGCGTACTCCAGGAAGAAGATAAGCGAAGAAGCAGTTTACCAATTGCAACTGAAAAGGTATTGTCAAGTTCATACAATGATATTTCAGAATACAGAAGGCGTCAACCTAAAAGGGTTCGTTCCTTCAAAACAACATCGAAAGGAATAGCCACTGCAACGAAGGGGGACAGACGAGAAAGTAACGTGAGTGACAAGTCAATGAAAGACTTGAATAGAAAAAGACTATCAAGTGCCACCTCAGACGATAGTGCCATATGCTGTGGCTGTTCCTCAACCTCCTCAAGTGGATATTTTCGTGTGTGTATAATGGGAGCAGATGCAGTTGGGAAACGGACACTTATTAATCAATTCATGAGCTCAGAACTTATGTCTCCGAATGTTTTTGAAATAGGTAGGTTGTTTATTGAAAAACGATTACAATATTTACTCTTTATGGTTGGATTATTGAAAGTCGCAGGTTACTTATTTAGAATCAATATAAAATAAGCAATGGACAGATATTGGACATGCTTTGGCGGTATTCATCTTCATGAATGTTTTTAATCTATAAGAAATGCCAAGTATCATGTTTCAATATTTATTTCAAAGCACTGAATATATATCATGCAAATACTCACGTTCAAGAATCATCAAAGATAACATTACTAATTCAAAATATACCAGATATATATCTTCAGTTGTTAATATTTAAATTCACGGATTTTGTAGATCAAAAACATATATTTTTTAAACAGCATTTGAAGATATCAAAAGGGGTAATCTGCAGATTAAGCAAAATCAGAGATATGTCACACAGAAGAAATTTTCTTAGAGCAAAGTGATATGTTTCTATAGGAAAATAGTTGATATTTTCGTAGAATAAAACCAGAGATTTTCAGAGAACAATAGCAGAGTTTCTTTTAATATTTTCTTAGAACAATAGCAGATATCATTGAAGAACAAAAGCAGAAATGTCTTCACTCAAATATTTTCTTAAAACGATAGCCTTTATTTTCATGAAAAAGTGACATTGTCCTTGCAATAAGTTAGTTCACTGACTCAGTAAAATTGTCTATGACAATGGCTTTTTTCACAGAGCGATCGTACCAAATGGTAAATTAATTCAATACAATTAGCTAGCATGCTTAAGTTAAGGTGTAGATAATTTCACTTTACATAATGTATGAATCGAACTTATAATGTAACTACCCACCATACGAGCTAATATTTTTAACAAAATACTTGCTTAACTTTCAGGAGACCCAGATGACAATATGCTTTCTGTAGTGATAGACAACGAAGAATCAACATTAGAATTTGTGGATTTTACAGAGCATGAGGTAATTCTATTTCATTTTACAAATACTGTACCAATACCTAATACACCCGATACAAAATATAATTATCATTGTAATAAAGCACAAGAGATCTCTGTCGGATTAACGTATTGATTTTTTTAAAACAGCCATTCACGATGGAATTAATAAAAAGAAAAGAAAAATAGTTGATAGTCATGTGGTTATTTTTAAATCTCCATCAGATCATTTAGGTTTTTCCCAGTAGTTTTCAATTAATTCAATTAAGACATATTTTTATTCAGTCAAATGTTTTAAAGTCAATACAAATGAAATGTCATTTTTTACTATAATACACCGTGTCTCTACAATCTTTAACAGTAATGGACATGATATAGTAAACATCTAAATAAAGAAAGCGCTGTCACTATTATGAATCACTAACACTAATTGCGCAATTGATTAAAAAAATCAATATAAAAACAGACACATAAATCATAATATTACTGCATAGTAAGTCATTTGTGTCAAGCTAACAAACAGTGTCTGATTTTACCATTTTGTTTATCGATGCGATGTGATTTTGACATTTTGTTTATCGATGCGATATTGCATGTACACGTTCAACTTAATTATATTAAAAACCAATCATTCAGATTAAATAAGAAATAAACAAATGTGTACATTTTGTATTATCAAAAGGCATCTGATAAATTTCTTCGGTTGCAGCGACAATTAAAGACTTGTTTTCACGTTACGGAATATCTGTTTCATGACAATTCTCCATTGTGATAGTCACAATCCCGCCCCCGTCATGACTCATTCCTGGATGTTCACAAGAGCAACACGATGGGTACCACCAGTAGATCAAGAACTGCTTACCTTTTCGAAGCACATCAATTCACGTCCGGTTTTAAGGGGGTTCGTGCTCTCAATCTTTAGTTTTCTTGTAACTCATTTGGTATCTACAAACTTGCCCACCATTAATCAATCAACCAATCAAACTTGCCTTAATTCGATTTTACGATGCATTAAAAGCAATAACCAAATACTCTTTGTATTAATATGGGTTTTGTTTGTATTTGTATAGGATGATAGATTTCCTGTGGATGCATATATCGTTGTATTTTCCGTCCACGAAAGAACAACATTCGATGTTGCCATCAGATATCTGCAATATGTGAGAAACGAGCAATACAGTGACCGACCAATTATCATTGTAGCAAATAAAGTTGATCTGGTACGGAAGCGACAAGTTAGCAGCGATGGCAAGTTTGGAATAAATATATTTATTTTACATTATTACATAGAACAATAAACCTCAACTTGGGAGTTTGAATGTTTTTAAGAATATATCGAACCTTTTATTCCCAAATACACAAACATATTCCTTAGAGATTGATGGATTGTTGCTTAACGTCAAGTGCACAGTAATTCGCCTAGATTCATGATAGGAACAAGTCTACAAGCAATACATCATAAATGTACATGTTAAAGGTGGAACACCATGGCATAAATTTATGGACGTATATTAAATTAACAAAACGTAAATAGTAGCTGCTGTTATCTTTGATTTTCATTACTTATCACTGGGTATGAAATAAGAGTAAGAGGACGAATGCCATATGTGGAGCAGTAACTGATTACCCTTCCAGAACACCTATGTCCACTTCCTGTTTGTTATTGGGGTTCGTGTTATCCGATCTTTAGTTTTGTAGATCAGTGTTTGTCCTTTTGTTTTTTTCCTTTGGCCATTGTATTGTCTGTTCATCTTCAATTTACGGCTTCTTATTACCCCTTTGGTATCTTCAAACTTATTTTGCTTGTAATTACCGTGGAATTCTCAAACACAAGACACACCCGGTTATTGCCAATACTACGGACAAGTTGTGTCATGCACACTATGAAGACAACATTATAGGACGGGTTGTAACAAACAGCACTCCTAATTACATATCTCCGGGATTTATTTCTAACAGCACGATGTCACAATAACAACTACAGTTAGATGACACTATTAGATAGCACATCCATACTTCACACACAATAACCAACAATTAGCTTAATATCATATAATGTGTTTGTGGTGTGTTTATAGCTCATAATCCTGAGGGGCACATGTTCTACTAACGATTAGATAAAATACAAAATAGATAAATCAGCAATTAGAAGTAACAGAAATCCCGACAGATAAAATACCACTTGGAAATATAAATACCATAAAAACAATTGGACAACAAGTCTCATAAAAGCATAAAGAGTAATATCTGGTGCTTCGAGAGACTCACCATAAAAACATAGAGTAATCTCTTTAACCATGACACTGACATCGTGGTGAATGTCAAAATACATATGAATACATGCAAATTAATCATATAAAACAAAACACAAATCAAGCATCGTTTTCACGAGGAAATCGAAAATATTCTTTATATGGACAGTAATATTTCCAGGTCGCGAAATTGTCTAGGGAAAATTGTTCTGTAAACAGTATGATAGCGTATTTGTCAGGGTAGTTACCGAAACAAAAAACTAAATTAAGTCAATATATTTCATAGCATGAACTAAAACTTATTTCTCATTATGTTTGCTTTTTATTCTTTCAGAAGCCAAACAGCTTGCCTCTAAATTCATTTGTAAATACATAGAGACATCTGCGACACTGAATCATCAAGTTGATGAACTCTTAGTAGGAATTCTAAAGCAAATTAAACGGAAGCTGAATCCGGAAATAACGGATAAGATAGCTGCCACATCTAAAGATGTTTGTTTTAAAGGACCCAAGGGACTTTTAAATAAATTATTCCATTTGAAACCGAAAGTGAAGGCATATAATGATGTTCTAGCACTGTGAAATGAATAGTATACATCACAACGAGTTACATTCCATAAATATATTCTAAATACAGCATAAATGTGCCTTACAACGAGAAGAAAAGTGTATTGACAGTGAACAGTTTATAGTGCCTAAAACTTGTAAACAGTTGATGTGTCATTTACATGTCTTGTGTTTGGTACTGTCAAACAGTTGATGCATTATTTACATGTCATGTCTTTGGTTTTTTTGGAGTTTTTGTTTTATGTTAATTAAATGATATTCATTTTATGCATTTATCAATAACAATTTGTAGACTAATAAACAATCACAGAAATACATTGTTTTTGTATTACAGATATTAACATACATGTTTACATCAGTAAAGATAAAACTTCAATGTTATTTGTCAATCAATAATATCAGCAGCCCATTTATTGTACATTGAATAAAATGACTTTATTCGTCAAATACCATGAGAAATATGTACCCATCTTACATATTTTGTTTTTAATAATTTCTAAATCAGACATCATTTTACTATGTATTGATCGACTTTTACACCCACGTCTGTTTGTAATGTGATATCGTGAAAAATAAAATAAAAGGTTAAACAGTTGTAATGACAACTTAAACAATCACCCCACTCATCCACCCTCAAACCTCTAAACACAGTATTCACATTAACAAGCGAATGGTAATCTCTTTTCTGTATTGGTACAGGCACACAATGTGAAAGGGTTCAACCATTTCCTCTCTTGATATATAAGTCTCCAACACACAAACATAAATAAGTTAAGCCGCATCGGTGGCGTAATGGTTAACGTGCTCACATCGGGTGCGGTAGATCGTGGATTCGAGCCCAGGTCGGGTCAAACCAAAGACTATTAAATTGGTATTTTTTGCTTCTCCGCTAAGCGCGCAGCATTAAGGAGAAAGAGCAAAGACTGGTTGGCTCGGAATCAGAATAATGTGTCCGAGTGGGGCGACATGTCTACCCGCGGACTGTTGTTCCAACTCAGGGTATTGGTCTAGTGCAAAACCGGATCTCATTATCATCTCATTGAAAATTAACGTGTTCGCGCCATGATATAGCTGAAACATTGCTGAATTGGCGTTAAACAACAATCACTCACTCAATCACAAAAAAGTTATAAAAATACACAAATTCGCTTCAGATCAAATAAACCACACATTTTTATAGAAATAGCGACATCATCAATACAGAGAGAACAAAAGCACTCATTGATTGATGGTAATTAACCAAATACTACTATTATTAGTCAGAAAGTCGGAATATTTTGGTTGCAGACCATTAATATCATGATGAAAAAAATACAATTGATAAGTCTAATCGATTGAATATCAATAAGTCAAAAACGTCCAAAGATAGTGATGGTCTCCGTTAGAGACCTGAAATAAACTGTTTAAAAAACCCGACAAAAACAATATATAGTAAAACTAAACGTGTCCAGTGTTCACTATCTAGAAAAATGAATATTGAGGAAATAATATTACACAGGAAGGTGTGAGTAGATATAATTAAGTCGTTTGAAAGGATATCCCTTTATGTCACTGCCATGCAGACTGATTATCATATTACCTAAGTCAATGTTGTAGCATACTCGTTTGGCATTATCCATTTCACACTTATATCAAATGACAGGATATACATATATCAATATACAGTAACCGATATCAGAGAATAAATATAGGACACACACACGCCTTGTGTATAATATAACATAATCCAACATGACAAGTGGCACACACACATAACACTAAAGATCAGGATAATGATCTCCACAAAACAGAAAGCATACAACTTTGCCATATATGTAGCAAACATTTAGTATATAACAGCTGTAGAGTAAACTACAATAACTCGCGCATGATGCATGTGTCGTATGAATACTAGTACCATAATGGCTGCACTCAGACACTTAAATAATAAACAATCATTTGAAATATTATAACAACAGAGAATGTTTATTGTATAGGGGAGTGCATTGTTAATGAGTAATATATGTTTTATAAACAGTCAACTTCAACAATATGACAAATCTTAGCGAAAATAATATAATCTCTAATCTAATCTGAAACTCCAAACTTAGTACAGCTTATCTTAGTCATAAGTTGGCAGAGAAACCTAAACACTTTTGGGAAAGTGTATCAATCAACAAGATATAATCTACCAACCAAGCAATATATAGAAACATAAATTCTTTGATCTACATCTGTTCTGTAATTACTCAAATTATAAGTGAATTTACCAATTATAAAAATTTTAAATAATTGCTTTAGCTAATATTCGTCGTCTTGCTCATTTCAACCATCTACAGTAGCGAATGCATTTCAATGTCAGATTGAACACGCTATATAATCATTGGATACATAGCTGTGTATCATGCCCATTTTCTAAATTTATGAAGTGCTAAGGAAACAAGTGACCACAAGCAAAATAAAATGGGTGAGTGAGTGTTGTTTAACGCCAAATGAACATTTCCCCCCTGCTATTTCATGGCGAGAACAAGTTGCAATCAATGAGATGATAATATCCGTTTTCTACGAGAGCAACAACCTTAATTTGATCTCCATAGTGCTAGCTCACTGAAACAACAGTTCGCGGGAGTACATGTCGCTCCACACGGGAATCTTATGTTGATTCCGAGCAGACCAGACTTTTCTCTTTCTCCTTAACAAATAATAATTTGCTTACAGCAGAGAGTTACTACCACACATAATCTGCAATGCTTCTCATGTGACATTTCGAGTCATGGATATTTTAGTGTGTACAACTTTTGAAAAAAGAATTGCGATGCTGTCCTTTCGTTAAACTCATTACTATTTATTGGTTATTATTGGAAATATAATTGAAAAAATATATTAGAAATGGACAGATGGGAACATATAATACTTTAACTGTTTTGAAAATCGATCATTATATTTATTGGGCCAATATGTGCTATATCATAATAGGTATATTAGACTACATTTAGACATATCAAATAGCAGTGAAGTTAATTGTTTCAGTGTTCCAGGTACAAATTAATATGCATTATGTTTACATCCATCTAGAACACTGCAATTATTATTTGCATCTCTAAAAGGAATCTGTGTGTCTATATCATGTCTATTTAAAGGGTATTTTTAATCATGTTCACGCGAGTTGAGTTCCTCACGGTGAATGTGGTATTAGACAACGTAAACATTGATGACGTCAAATCTTAACTTCCTAATTGCACCTGTACAACTGTCCCATTCCGACCAGGTCATAATAATCACGTATATAAGTAATTAATTGGGTAAGACGCTTTCCTGGAATAATCATCAGGTGCCAACATAGTCAAAAGATTGGAAAGCCAAATAATTTTAAAGTCTTTGTGAAGCAAAGGGCCTAGATATAAATAGGGTTACCAACATCGGCTAATAAATGTACCTTTATTTCAATAAATCAAGATATTGCGGAACTGTGAAGGAGCAGCTAAGTGCAGACATTTGCCTTTAAAAGCAAAACATTTATCTTTAATATCATATATGCATTGGAGATCCTTCCATCGTTAGTTACAATATAATTCACCATAATAAATTTGTTCCTTCGGGTTCTAGATGTTCCCAAGGATATGTATAGACAACGATCATTTTAATGATAATCCACTTCACAAAATATAAAATTTGAATACCGAACAATGTTCAATCAAACAGATATTTACCAAATAATACAAAATGTAAGAGAAACTGTAAACATAATGGTCTTAACTATGACCGTTAGATGACTGATACAGACTATGTGAACTTGACAACATTGACCAGATATTCGTACGATGACAATTGCAAACATGCTAAAAAAGGTCAATGCTAAAAAGTTACTACCAATCAAGACATGTATCGGAATTTGGCTTTCCAAATTGAGATCAGGAATGTCAAATTGACTGTTGTCTACAATGTCTAACATAAGCGTTGTGGTTGTCAAAGGCTATGTTTCATCATCGATGAAATCACTTTCTTTACATTTTGTTATTGGCTTAACACGTACAAGCAGAGACGATATTAGCAAATCAATCTCGCTAGAACATTGGTTAACATTCTTTTCGAAGGTCAATATGAACCAGTCATGTTATATTGCAACGTTAATGCCACAATCTTCATAAAACCAATGTTCTGGTAAAACCGCTACTGTATACATCGTAAGCGTCTTAGGTTCGTCCCACAGTGACCGAAAAAATCAAGGATGCCAATGTTATCATTGATGGGTTAAAGATAAATGTCAAGCAGATGCAGAATTGGATAAGAGGTGATGTCATCGTTGTCGATACCTGTTTTATGTACTTTCTACCTTCTTCGTTAATTAGGTATCAAGAGATAAACACTGGTGCTTCTAATAAAAAGCGCTAAACAACACATAGTGGAAGAAAGCAATGTATCTATGTTGATAACAAATATTGGCTGGATAGTGGAATTCTGTCACAGACAAATCAAATGCTGTAACTATTTGTCTAATAAATCTCTTATACTCTACATGATATATTATCTGTCATTTGAATGTGCAATAATAAATAAATATTTCAATCCCCTTATTCCCAGTAATCTGGACGATGAACTTGTCACCTGCAGAATGTTGCATTTGTTCACACAACATAACAAAGAGAGCGTTGAACAGGAAGCATTAGACAAAACCCCTCCCAGGTCGCTTCGCATTGCAATCTAGCTCTGCTCTTTCCATAAACTACAGACCGATGATTTATTGGATTTTACACTTGGAATATATATATACCAACTCACGTTAGCTAAATTGGACACCGAAATACATTTAAATGAATATTTTGAATACGAAACTTTAATTAAAAGGGAGAATACGCAATTACGCATGGGAAAGATTCAGAGTCGACACGTCTCAAAGAACGTGTATAAACTCTGGATTGAGTATGACGAAGTACTTGTTGAAGGGTGGTATTCGTAATGTAGAGCAAGAATCCGTGTAGTAGATACATGTGTTCGAGTTGCCCTAGTACTTTGATAACTGGGATGCGCCTTTTATCAGGGTATTGCTATATATATATATATAATTAGTGGACTTGTTTGCTTAGCTAACTGGTGCTAACGACTGACCTTAACCTCAGTTAATTGAGAATAATAGTAATAAGGAGAATGCCACTGAGGAATAATATTCAGCTATTAACTGCTTGGCACATTGTTGATATTGTTAAAGCTTATGTATTACTGTATTTGAATATTCATTGATTGATTTTCACAACAGAATTAATATGTGGTGTTTGACATCTAGTTTGTACACATATAAGTACATGTATATGAACATTCTTTATAAACCTAATTTGCTAAGGTACCATCCATTTTCTTATCGAAAGGGAAATCAATATTGTGTTTCTTGTTTCTCTCCCTCTCAAAAAGGGAAAGAAAATGTGTCAAGTTGAAATACAACTTCCCTTTGTGATAACCCACTCGATTCTAAGAAAACAGGAAAGAAAATAATATTCATATTAACAACATATGTATGTGGTGTGCTTTATGATCGTGTGTTGTCAGCAGACAGTCGATATTCAAAAAGGTATACGTATGATACCGATTTCATTCAATGGTCAGTCGGGAAGCCACGCACAGATTCCGTACCTCTAACAATGCAAAGTCAAATCCCGAAATCAAGGGACGTAACTCTATTTTTTTTAAGCATGACGCTTTACGTCACCGAATATGGTACTGCTTTGACAACTATTTTACCTATTTTGTTCCTGTATTTAAATACTGTTATAGTGACAGCCGTAACCTTTGAACCGTAATCAGAGCTGGAGGATTGGCGCTTTAAAATCTGATTCAACCCACCATTTCTTTAGAAATGCCTGTACCAAGTCAGGGTCATTACGGTTTTCAGTTTTCCGGTTGTTGACTGATTTTGTCTGTTTATATAATTATGAGTTTTGACTTTCCCTTTGTAAGATTGTTCGGAGTTCGGTAATGTTTACCCTTATTTACAAGTGAGCGGCCATGCATTGTTTACGTCGACACCCCATGTGTTTTTACTGAATATCTTCATAAATAAAACTAAAAGAAGTATTCTTTTTTATTGAATCCATTTTTTGAATAAAATTGTAACGTGACTGACGCGTGAATACGTGTATTTATGATATCGTTTGCTTGAAATCAACCTGGGAACTCGGAATACCGCTGCTGATGAAATGATGTAAACAAAAATGGCGCTAAAAATAGACTCTTTAACTAAGTGGAACAATTGCATCCCATTGGCTGTTTATTAATAAATTTGGTAAAAATAGCTAGAATCACGTATTAGAGTATGGATTATTTGCATATTTCCCCATCATTCGTCACTAGAATTCCATATTTGGATGTAAACAAGAAGCACTATATTTCGAGATTCTAACCAAATATTTCTGGGTTTTTTCAGATTGATCGATCTATTAGGATGAAAATATGACTGTTTCTGTTTAAACACGAAAGAACCACTTGACCAATCATAGTCACACAAATATAGTCATTGTATTCCATTTTTAGCAACAAATCTTTCATTTTCGTTGACTCGTTCCATGGCATTTATGGACATGTCAAAATATTGACATAATTAATAAATACATCTTAGAAATAAAAAGGTCTATATTATAATGTATGATCTTGTCATGCAGAGAATGGTGAAAGATTATGTTAAATTCACTCTAGATTAACATGGCATAGCATAAGGCTACACATTTAGTTCATGTCAAGCATTTACACCCCCCTTTTTTCATTTTCAGTCTGTTTTCCTGAAATACTTATTGATGTGTGTACATGCTACTTTTCAGTGCCAATGGTATTGACAACCTCCAGTTTTAGTTAGTTTTAGATCATTGTAGGTAGGTATATATATACAGACTGGACATGGGATGTTTATTTGTTTTTAACAAGAAGAGTCTGAAGATACCAACGGGGCAAAGCTACAGATTCTATTAAATAAAATGGATGTTTATTTTCTGTTAGTTTCATAGTCTATGAGTATAAATGCAAAATTTCCTGTGATGTTTATTGGTTGAATATTTGAATAAATAAAAATAAGAATATATGATAAGTCTTATATATATATATTCATACAGGTTTGAAAATCAATATTATATGTTATTACATAAGGCTCTATTTTATTGTTTTTCTATTGGCCAGAAGCAATACATGTGACATTCCATTTTCTAACATATTGATTAGCAAAAAGCAATTTCTGTGCAATAAATAATCATATGAATCAATAAATGAAATTACGTGGCACGAGAGTGCAATATGGTTGTTTATTGCACAGAAATTGCTTTTTGCTAATCAATGTTAGAAAATTCAAAAAATTTGAAAATCATAAAATTAAAAAAAAAAAAAAAAAAATCAATTTTTTTTAACAAATTTGAAAATTTCATTTTTTTTTTTTTTAATTCAAAATTTTCATAAAATTTAAAAACTTACAAAAATTTCATATTATTTAAAAAAAAATCAAAATGATAAAATTTTCAAAAAGTTTAAAAAATTTCATAGTTTTCATAAAATTTCAAAAATAAGAGTAAAATAGAGCTGTATGTAATAAAACAATTACTACACTTGAACTTGATCAATATGAGGTTTAATGGAGCAGAGAACAACAATATTGAACTCGGCATTCGCCTCGTTCAATATTGTTGTACTCTGCTCCATAAAACCTCATATTGATCTCGTTCAAGTGCAGTAATTGTATATTATTCAGCTATCAGACAGGGTATATAATGTGACATTGCCGGCTTAGGATCTATATTCCCTGAGGCGCAGCCGAAGGGAATATATATCATACGCCGGGAATGTCACATTATATACCCTGTCTGATAGCTGATTAACAAATATATTACGGATTTAACCATTGTTTTTTTTAAATACAACATCCAGCTGTATTAAATAAATTTGCCTCTTTTCTTTTCATTTTTCGTATCTCTAGATGTCCGTTTCCGTACCTTTGACGTCATTCTTCAATGACGTCAAAATATGTGTCGCGTCCTATTTCATGTATGAGGTGTCTCATGAAGGAAAATAATGTACTAAATTTCTAAATCAATACAGTTTCATATGTAGTAAATTTTATAAACTTTATAAATATAACATTAATATATCGCATAACAAAACAACGGGTTTGCGAAACAGTTTCAATATTTTAAATGTAAACAACATGTAAATAAAAGCTTGGTGACGTCGAAAGTTTTTAGGGCTCAACGTTGTGTTTATTTGGTATGGTACAGCCGTGGAACATAGGAGTTTGCTGAATCGATCAGGTATTTGTGACGGAATTAACCGTTGTAATATGCTTTTGTTCATGCAGCCGTTTTGAGTATAAAAACAGCATTTAATTTGGTAAAAATACATTTATTATTCCGTATTATACCATTGATTCAGTGAAGCATAATGTTTTGTCGTCCATGTTTTAATCGTTTTTGGGGACTGAAATATATACCCCGTCTGTTTTCCGAATATATGCTGACATTCAGGGTTGTGGAACCAATGAAAATATGTGTAACAAACTAAATTCGTAATATATATATATATATATATATATATATATATATATATATGTTTTTTTTCTTCTAAAATATCCATGAAGTAAAAAAAATGGACCAGCATTCCAATTATTTTTAAAGTACATCATCAAACAAATGCCATGAGTTTTGAAGACACCTTGTGTCATAAATTATAATAAAGTCATTCAGAAAAGAACTTTTTGATTGTGGAATTGTGTAATTTGTGAAACTTCATCTGAAAGTCAAAAGGTTTATTTCAATTTCAATTGAAAACCAGGACTTGTCTTAAACATTTCAAGAATGACTTAAATTTCTGTAAGGAATTTGGCTCAGAAGATACATTATATTGTGGTACATATTGTTATAACAGTTGTAGCACATTTTCTAGGTCAGAAAGTGGAGCTGAAACAAGATCTCAAACTTTTCAATTTCTTATAGATATATTGAACCAGAACGAAGTTGTGGAACACGTTTCTACAGACATTTAGACCTGTATAAATGTCTGTAGAAACTTGTTGTTGAATTTGTTATTCATGCTTTTTTTTTAGATGAAAAGGTACTTATGTTTCCTGTTGTTTATGAGAAATATAATTATCTTTTATCTATGAATATTAATGCCGAAATTTATAAATTTCCTTTTACAGAAAAGAATTTTTCAAAATGTGCCCATTTATTAACTTTTTTCCAGTCATTGGAACAAATAAAATAATTTTTTTAACTTCAATTTTAAACAATATTAACCAATACTTGGTTATTTTGCCAACAGAAAACATATTCATTCTATTCTAGTCATTTAATTTACTTAGTGAAATTTGGAATTCTGGTTTGTCCTTTCATGTGAATGCAAGTGTTCTGTATGTGTCTTAAAATAATGTGAATGGTAGTCATTCAATATGCTCTTTTATGTGAATGTTAGTTATTCTGTATGTGTCTTTTATGTGAATGCTAGTCATTTGGTGTCTGTCTTTTATGTGAATGCTATAGTCATTCTGTTTGTGAATGTCATGGTGGAAACATTATTGCAATCTAAGTATCCATATTTGTAAATGCTGGTAATTTTGTGAATGTCTTGGAGAAAGAATTATTGCAAACTAAGTACACATATTTGTAAATGCTGGTCATTTTGTGAATGTCCTGGAGAAAGAATTATTAGTTTAGCTTAAGCATATTTTGTTGTCTTATAAATGTACAATTAGATTGGAAACAAGTTATATCAACTTAGTATATCCGCTCTATGCAATAATGTTATATACATAAATAAGAAAATGACAGCAAGTTACATAATATAATAAATGTATACATGAATATATTTGATAAACAGAAGTAATGGGAAAGAAAGTGGGGGAAAGGGGATTGAGTGCAAATAAATGATAACATCCTGAGTACAGGGTATAATTTCGTATCATTTAAATCTATTAGAATGGTGTATATATTTTTGGACATTTCTAAACACTATTAAATTGTTTTCGTCAGTTAAATTATCAGAGCCAAATAATACGTTTTCAATTGAGATAACTGTATACGGTGTAATACTCATAATTAATTGCATTCTTGCATTCGTATAAAGGGGACATTCTAATAAATAATGAATAGCATCTTCTAAAGGACATCCGCAGGCGCAGCTGGGGTCACTAATTATATTTGCTCTAAATAAATCTGCTCTCAGTGAACTACACTGATGTCTTAATCTAGTATGTATTATATTACATTTCCTACTTCCTAACGGGGCCGTAGCTATAATCCGACAGTCCGATAGTCCGACAGTCCGATAGTCCGATAAATGCTTTAAATTGATGAAAGTTTTGAAAAATAATTTGGCCAAAATTATATATTCGTAATTTCAGGATATGGGCCATTCATTTTTATACGCCCGTCAAAACACGGGCTTATTATGGCATACCGCTGTTCGTCCGTCCGTCCACGCCTCGTACGATAACATCTCTCACGTGTTCTCCCTTTTACTGATAGGTCACGTCGTGACATACATTGTATTGATAAAAGGGGGAGCAAGTGAGAGGTGTGATTTCAGTCAGTTTGGAAAACGCCAGTTTTCATATGGTACATGTATATACAATTAATTGGCTTAAAAAAGTGCAGAATATTAATTACTGTTCTCACGCTGCGCAACCGACCTTCAATTGTCATAAAAAAGGGGGCGGGCGTATCATGGCACAGTTGTTTATTTTGTCATATTCCGATGCTGTTTCTTTGCGTGATATAAGGGGTTACTTAGGGACAATTCCTTCAATCGTAACTTTTTATATATGCGTTTGTCGTAGAAGGAGACTATAGCAGGGTCACCCGTCGGAATCCCGGGGAATAAAAATAGAACCAACTTGTCGTCGGAAGAGACAGAAAAACAAGTTCCCGTGTTAAGCCGTTGCCCATGTTGACCCATCCTAGAGTCCCCTCTTTCTGAATTTTTATTTACAAACTTTTCTCATCCTGAATATGACTGAAATATTGTTTGCTGGACCTTAAGCAATCAATCAATCAATCAATTCGCACACATTATTGTATCCAGCTCTATTGGTGTGTCGACATTGCTTTTTAACATAAATATTCCATGATAAAGGGCGAGGGACACTGGTACGCTCTCCTTTTGGCTTTTCCTTTTTTTTGTATTTCTTTTTTTTTTTTGTATTCATTTATTTCATCTTTCTTTTTAATAGTGACTTTTCTTGGCTGGACTCGGCTACACGCTACTTAAATAAAGCCTGAAATAGTCGCTACTAAAACATATACGGGATACTTACACTACCGGTTCATCACGATTGGATCCAGGTCTTTATGGAGTCCGCGTTGTTCATATATGTGTTTCTTTTTAGCTCTTGTGTGGCCCTGCCAATTGTTTGTCCGTCTATAATATCGTGTTTCCGATGTTCTGGACCTTTCTTTGGTGAGTAAACGGTTCGGTTTCTGGCCCCATATTACACATGTTATAGTGTTAACTTTCAAAGAAATATAGCATTTGTCGGACTATCGGACTGTCGGACTATCGGACCGTCGGACTATCGCACTGTCGGACTATCGGACCGTAGAACTAGCGGACTGTCGGACTTTCGGATTATAGGCCGGACCCCCTTCCTAACAAATAGTAATTAGAAACCTTAAATAAATTCGCCCTTAAAGTTTGCTTAAACTTTGAAGTAGTTTGCATATATTTAAAATTCGGATCCAATGAATTCCATGAACGAATAGTAGACGGAAGAAACGATTTGGAAAATGTTTCTAAACGACATCTTGGTAACCTATATTGTAAAGAATTTCTCAGATTATAATTGTTAACTACTAATTATTCATTTAGACAGTTCTGTAAATATTCAGGAGCTATATTATTATGTATTTTATGAAATAAAGTAAGTTTCGACGCCTCCGTCTACAACTTAAAGTCTCCCAACCGGTTTCGAAGTATAGAGATTCCTTGCTTGCAAATTTTGGCAACCCAGTATTTTTATCCTAGCGTCTTCAAATTGAAGCTGTTCCAACTTATCTGCATCCCTTGAACAACATCCATCCCATAACTCACATGCATACTCTAGTAATGGCAAAATATAAGTTACATATATTTTATTTAAATTATTCCTGTTTAATATGAACTTTAATTTTCTAAGGACAAATATTTGTTTAGTCGCTTTTTGGCATATATTATTGTGACGAAAATGCCTATGGATACTTGTATTCGCACGAGAAAGATTATAAAATGTTCTGTTTTGATTGATTCCTACCTTCATCATGTTTATGTTCACGCAAAAGATTACTTTAGTAAAAGGCAGTCCACTTTACCGTTCAGGGGTATTTATGTTGTGGGATAGAAGCTTTTATTTGTATATACGTAAAGTTATTGTTTCCTAAACAATATGTTCATCCTTTCTTTGGAGAACCGGAAAATAACCTGTTATCCCTTGAACAGTAATGCTTAGTACGTTGTGGTATCGTCGTGTGCCACCCCTACATAGATAAGTAATAGACTAGTCCCCGTCGCCCAGAGTATATAAGGAGACCGAATCCAGGTATCAGCGTCAGTGTGTTGATCATTGCTGGACTAGCAACATCTTGTGTTTTAACTAAGAGAGTTTGGTAAGTGTTATATATTATTCCTTGGATTAAATAGTGATTCTATGTGATAGTGAATATTCTTTAATATTCTGTAATTCCGGAATTCAAATATATCAAGGTATAAGGAAAGTGTTTATGGCTATTTGTGCGATTTACATGTGTGCAAATGGAACTATAGTGACGGATATATTTGTTGGAAGTGTGTACTTAGCAATTGTAGTATATCTTGTGTTTCTTGTGTAATTGATTCCATTGGATTGCCGTGTGCGTTTGGATTAGTGATATTCTGATATACAATTGGAGATTCCTGACGGTGTAGGAAGTATCATATTGCTAATAGCAAATTGAGTGTGCAATTTGATAGTGTTCAGAAGACTGAATCCTTTACTGTGTATATACGTTATAAAAGTTATCAATTCGAATCTATTATATATGTGCCATTTTCGTGGTATCATTTTGCTTGTGCACATTGCATTGGGTTAAAGTGACATTTGAATTATTAGTGTATTTTAGCATTTGGAATCCCGATTAAGTCGGTACGAATCCATTGACCGCTTAGGGTTTACACGTTACATTATTTATATGTTCTGCCCACTAGATATGGTGACTCCTAAATGTTTACGATTGTCTACCTGATTTAAGCTTTCAGAATTAAATTTTAGATTTATTGGATTTATGCTTTGCCGAAATGAAATAACCATATATTCATTTTTTTGGGGATTAAAGTCTAGTAGCCATTGCTTTGCCCAATTATCTAAAACTTGAAGATCCAAGTTTAACCTGTCTTCAACTTCTAATGGATTAGTACATGAGAATATTAAAGAGATGTCATCAGCAAATAATCTAACAAGACTTTGAATATCATCTGCAATATCATTTATAAAAAGCAAAAATAGTAACAGGCCCAGAACCGACCTTTGCGGAACGCCTGCTTTCAATGTTCCAAGCGAGGAAATTGAATTGTTTAATAAAACTTGTTGTTTCCTTTCTGAAATATAATCTTTTGAGCCATTTTAATAATTTTCCGTTTATGCCATATGATTTTAATTTTTCTATTAAACCTTTATGCCAAAGACGGTCGAAATCTTTGGAAATATCACAAAAGACCGCAACTGTAATTTGACCATTTTCTAAAGCTATGCAAATTTTATGATACAATTCAATTAACTGATGGGATGTAGAATGACCAGACACAAATCCAGATTGAAACTTATATAATAATTTATGTTCAAGCATACAATTGTAAATATATTTAAACACAATTCGCTCAAATACTTTCCCTACACAGCTTAAAAGAGCTATTGGTCTATAATTTGATGCAATAGATTTGTCTCCCTTTTTGAAAAGTGATAAAACATTCGCAATTTTCCAACATGATGGATGCTTTGAAATTCTAAGTAAATGATTAAAAATATATTTCAAGGGTAAGTACACAGTGTCTGCAGTATTTTTTAACATTTGATGACTAATGAAATCTCCGCCTGATGCTTTACCAGTTTGAAGTGATTTTAGTATATCTTTCACATCGTCATCATTTATGTCATCAACATCAAAAGAAAACGGTGTTCGTCGAGGTAAGTTTGGTGGATCTATATTATTTGCTGTTGAAGATATAGAGCAAAAATAATTATTTAATACCTTCGCTTTATCTGATTCATTAACAACTATATCGTTGGTAACAGGGTTTATTAAAGGAGGTATTACCGTGGAACGACAATTACTCATTACTTTTTTTACAAGTGACCAAAACGCTTTTGGGTTATTAGAATTTTTGATCTTACAAGCCATTGGCATTTAAATAAAACTGTTCTTTAGCATGAATTATCATATTATTTACTTTATTCCTTCGTATTTTGTATATATTTCGATTATGTACAGTGGGAGAATATTTTAACTTTCTATGTAAACGATCGCGAATTCTAATATGATGCCTAATTTCAGAATTAAACCATGGTTTATCTGTTCTACGAATATTGACTACTTTGGTTGGAATGCATTCTTTTGCCATTTTTAAGTATTTAATTGTAAAGAAATCCGCCATTTCATCTATATCGTTAATTAATGTAAAAAAGGATTCTTCCCAATTCAACTGCCTAATTAATTTATTAAATTTTTCAAAGTCTGCATTCTTATACATCCATATTGTTCGCTGGTACGTTTTTTGCAGGTAATTTGGAATTTGAAGAGAAATTTTCGTTGCATTACGGTCACTTTTTTCTCTACATACATCAATTACTTCAGAAAAAGTTACATTGCAATCAGCTGATATCAAAACGGGATCTAACAAAGTTCCATTACCTGTATTTTGATTAATACGTGTAGGTTCATGTATTACATTTTGAAGATAAAAAACATTTATTATATTACTCAAGGAATTATTATTTTCTATCAATAAATCAATATTCAGATCTCCCGTAATAATGACGTTTGTTGTATAATTAAATGCTTCCTCGATAGAATATTCGAAATTTTGCCAAAACGATTGGGTAGCCCCAGGGGAACGATATACCACGCATAGTAAAACTTTATAATTTGGAAATTCGATTTCTACCCAAATCATTTCACTATTTTCAAATTCTAAATCTTTTCTTCTTTTTACTTTTAATGTTTCAGAGATATAAACTAAAACTCCTCCTCCAAAACAGTTTCTATCTTTTCTTAATATATTTTCATGGTAACCTTGGATTTGTATATCTCTACTTAGTACTGTGTCATCTAGATGGCTTTCGATTATGCATACTATGAACGAGCCAAGTGCTAATGTTTCAACATAGTCTAATTTATGACGAATACTTCTAATATTTAAATGGAAAATTGAAATTTCATTATCAAAGGGGCCTGGGTTTTCAGAAATATCATTTCCCAATAATATTAACATCAACAATATTAGCGTAAATGTAATATTTTTATAAAATTCCTTGAAAACAAATTTATAACAAACAACAGAAGACACCTGAATTATGTTGAATAAATACTTTAAAAAGGTATCAAATAATGAACATGATTTAACATAAAATAACATTTTCTTCAATGACGTTGAATGACAATTATGATAAAGAATTATTGCAACTTAAGTACTCATATTTGTACTCATATTTGTAAATGCTGGTCATTTTGTGAATGTCAAGGGGAAAGAATTATTACAACTTAACCATCAGTATATGTTATAAAAACTAGTTTGTAGTTGTGTCAAACACATGAATATTCCAAATACATTGATATTTACATTGTGAGATAAACATAAAACTTGGTAGCTTTCATTCAGATAATGAAATTTCCTAATTCCAAGAAAAATATTTGCTTACACCTTTTTTTTTTTAAATTTGCCTCGATATAATAGGAAGGGTTAAGATATATGAATACTATTTTGTATGCCCCTTTTTGCGTAAAGGTTTCACTTTTTTTTTAGATTTTTAAAAAATTATTTTACATGGTTTTTTTTTATAATATTTTCATATTTTTTTCAATTCACTTAATTTTTTTTTACATGCTTTTATTTTTTCCACACATTTATTTCTTTCTATTTATCTTGTACCTGTTACAGAGTATTGAAATTAAATTAAATTGAAATTATCCCCTATGCAAATCTAGTATCATAGATGTTGTTTTTTTTTAAATTTGAAGTGATGATAAATAGTAATTCCCCAGTCTAAATTACAAAATGCACAATGTCTAAAACAATATTGCAATAAAAATATTTCAATTAAACTGAAAAATACGGTATTAATACAAGAAAATAAAAAAAAGACAAAAAAATAGACACCTTTCCCAAAAGAAATATCCTCTTTCGGATGTACGCTTATGTGTCGTTTATTGTTGATGTTAAGAAACACCACCGATGTGTTCCGAAAGACAATGAATTTCGATGTTTGGCAAATGGTCGATCGCTCAAGGTGGGTGTAGCACTAAGTGGAACAATTGCATCCCACAAGACATTGACACTAGTTGTCGGTATGACAATGTTCCTAGATGATTTCCTCAGGCAATGTATGTTACAAAAAGCCATCATATTGTTTTAATTAAATTTTCTCTTTTAAATAGAACCACCTTGACATTTGTTTTGAAATTGAGTCCACTTCAAGTAGCAAAATTCGATGCTTGTACACAATATAAATAAAAAATGAAGTGATACAATAATTTTCTATTTATCAATAGACATCTTCCATATATTTTAATTGATTTCAAGCATAAATATTTATTGTAAACCGACGTATTTTAAGCGAAGGGTTGAACGTCATTTTTCATCAAAAATGAAGCGAAAGTCACGTGACTGGGACTTGACTTTGGAGCTCTCCTGTCACGCTGGCTGTCCTACTGGGTTCCTTTAAAATAACGTAAAGAAGTCTAACCCATGACCAAAATAAATAGGAATGAAAAAATCTAACGTAGAATGGTATTTAAATATTCCATATAAATGTACTGATTGTATTGTTAGTTTTATTAACAGTTGTACCAGCAGATTGTCTATATTATAGCAGGGTCTACCTGCCTCTGAAAGTCAACTATAGTGACTAAATGATAGCCTTTACTAGGACGATTTTTCAAGGAATTTATAAGTTTACATGTGTCAGATTTGAACTGTTTAGCTTGTATATCTTATGAATACTAGTAACATAATGGCCGCAATCAGATATTCAAATAATAAACAACCATTCTATCAACGGAGCATGTTGATTAGCACAAGGGAAAGGATTGATAATGAAAAAAAAATGCGTTTTATAAACTGTGAACTTTAACAATCTGATCATTCTTAACAAAATGAATTAATCTATAAACTGATCTCAAACTCCAAACTTAGAACAGGGATAAAAGCTGATTGATATCTAGACCAACAGTTGGCATGAAAACAGAACCATTTGGGGAAAATTCTGGCCATATAAACAAATATATACAAATGAAAAGGCACATTAATGTGTATTTGTTAATTAAGTGAAATATCCAAGTATCAAAAGTTTCAATTATTACTGCATTTAATTTTAGCCATCGTTTACAATTAAAATCACCGCGGAAATGAATACCTCAACGTATCAGATTGAACACGTTATACAGGAAGTGAATGCACCAACGTGTCAAACTGAACACGATATACTGGAAGTGAATACACCAACGTGTCAAACTGAACACGATATACAGAAAGTGAATGTACCAACGTGTCAGACTGAACACGTTATACCGATAGTGAATGCACCAACGTGTCAAATTGAACACAGTATACATAAAGTGAAAGTAACAACGTGTCAGACTAAGCACGTTATACTGGAAGTGAACGTACCAACGTGTCACACGGAAAACGTTATACAGAAAGTGAAAGTACCAACGTGTCAGACTTAAAACGTTATACTGGAAAGAAGAGCTTGAAAATACCAAAGGGGCAATCAGAATCCGTACATCGAAGAAAAACAGGCAAGACATAGGCCAAAAGGAAAAGTACAAAGGAACCATCAACGATCCACAAAACCAAAGATCGAGCAACGCGAACCCCACTAACAACCGGGGTTGAACTCAGGTGCTCCGGAAGGGTAAGCAGTTCCTGCTCCACTAGTGGCATCCGTCGTGTTAATCTAGTTAAACACCCGGTGATAAGTCGTGAATGAGGAAAGGAACTGGAAGAGTTTACGACAAGTGGAACATATCCGTGTCTTTTGCAACACAGATATTTCATAATAGTTAACGTAAAATTTTCGAAGTGATGACTTCAACTTTACCAAAAGGAACCTTGGTCCAGTTGATTCCTTGTTAGCAGCAACCCTCTATCAAGGAAATCCTGCTAGTAACCACAAGCTCTGGAATATCGTATCAACTGAGATATATATATACTCCATATACAGGTGCTGCTGAAATGTTGCCACATGTAAATGGAAAGATCATAATGTGAAAATTGAAATCATCTCTTTTGTCCTAAAATGAATGCAACAACATGTCAGACTAAACACGTTATACTGGAAGTGACAGTACCAACGTGTCCGACTGAAAATGTTATACAGAAAATGAATGCACCAGCGTATCAGACTCAACACGTTGTATTAGAAATGAAAGTACCAACATGTCAGACTGAACACGTTATACTGGAAGTGAATGTACCAACGTGTCCGACTGAACACGTTATACTGGAAGTGAACGTACCAACATGTCAGACTGAATACGGTATACAGAAAATGAAGGTACCAACGTGTCAGAATGAACACGTTATACTGGAAGTTAAAGTACCAACGTGTCAGACTGAGCACGTTATATTGGAAGTGAAGTTACCAACGTGTCAGACTGAACACGTTATACTGGAGGTGAAAGTACCAACATGTCAGACTGAACAAGTTATAGAGAAAATAAACGCACCAACGTATCAGACTGAATACGTTGTACTAGAAATGAAAGTACCGTGTCAGATTGAACACGTTATACTGGAAGTGAATGTATCAACGTGTCAGACTGAACACGTTATACTGGAAGTGAACGTACCAACGTGTCAGACGGAACACGGTATACAAAAAATGAAAGTACCAACGTGTGAGACTGAACACGTTATACTGGAAGTGAAAGTACCAACGTGTCAGACTGAGCACGTTATATTGGAAGTGAAGTTACCAACGTGTCAGACTGAACACGCTATACTGGAGGTGAAAGTACCAACGTGTCAGACTGACCAAGTTATACGGAAAATTAAAATACCAACGTGTCAGACAACACGCTACACTGGAAGTGGAAGTACCAACGTGTCAGACTGAACACGGTATACTGGAAGCTAAGGTACCAACGTGTCAGACTGAACACGGTATACAGAAAGTGAAAGTACTAACGTGTCAGACTAAACACGATATACAGAAAATGAAAGTACCAATGTGTCAGACAGAACACGTTATACTGGAAGTGAAAGCATCGACGTGTCAGGCTGAACATGTTATACTGGAAGTGAAAATACCAACGTGTCAAACTGAACACGTTATACTGGAAGTGAAAATACCAACATGTAAGACTGAACACGTTATACCGGAAGTGAAAGTACCAACGTGTCAGACTGAACACGGTATACAGAAAATGAAAGTATCAAAGTGTCAGACTGAACACGGTATACAGAAAGTGAAAATACCAACGTGTCAGACTGAACACGTTATACAATAATGTGCACATAGCCTCATTCTACATGGTTAATGTGTCAAAAGAACGACTGTTCAGAGTCACTTCTCTTTAAGTGTAAAAAAGTTAAAATTCTGAGAAAGTACAGGCGACAATTTTCGTAGTTTTATATTTGCAATATTTGACAGTTTGCTATAAAAGCAATTGACTAGTTATCACGCACTGATGATAATATCTCATTTTTGATATAATGTGTGTGTGTGTGTGTTTGTGTGTAAGTGTCAACGTTTGTATGTACAGCAGAGAGTTGAGTTTTATAGATACAAATACTCTACAATGTTTTTGACATGTCCATACATTAATATTTTTGAGAATATTTAATACTTGCGATTTTTCATAATGTCCTTTCGTTGACCTCGTTATTATTTTGTTCTTGTTTTCTTATTCAGATATATATATATATTACGAATTCAGTTTGTTACACATATTTTCATTGGTTCTTCAACCCTGAATGTCAGCATTCTCTTTAAGTGTTAAAAAGTTAAAATTCTGAGAAAGTACAGGCGACAATTTTTCGTAGAACCAATGAAAATATACAGAAGGGGTATATATTTCAGTCCCCAAAAACGATTAAAACATGGACGACAAAACATTACTCTTCACTGAATCAATGGTATAATACGGAATAATAAATGTATTCTTACCAAATTAAATGCTGTTTTTATACTCAAAACGGCTGCATGAACAAACAAATATTACAACGATTGATTCCGTCACAAATACCTGATCGATTCAGCAAACTCCTATGTTCCACGGCTGTACCATAACAAATAAACAAAACGTTGAGCCTTAAAAACTTTCCACGTCATGGGGCCACACCAAGGTTTTATTTACATGTTGTTATCATTTAAATTATTGAAACTGTTTCGCAAACCCGTTGTTTTGGTATGTGATATATTAATGTTATATTTATAAAGTTTATAAAATTTACTACATATGAAACTGTATTGATTTAGAAATTTAGTACAGTATTTTCCTTCATGAAATATGACACGACACATATTTTGACGTCATTGAAGAATGACGTCAAAGGTACGGAAACAGACATCTAGAGATACGAAAAATTAAAATAAAAGAGGCAAATTTATTTAATACAGTTGGATGTTGTATTTAAAAAAACCAAAGGTTAAATCCGTTATATATCTGTTTTTCAGCTACCAGACAGGGTATATAATGTGCCTCAGGGATTATAGATCCTAAGCCGGGAATGTCACATTATATACCCTGTCTGATAGCTGAATAACAGATATTATTACCTAATAGTATATTAATTACCTTGCTATTGGGAATATTTTAGTTTTAACCATATTTCACTTTTAATTTCTCTCTCGGGCAATAGAACGGGTCGTGACCCGTTCTATTTCCCGCTGTAGCTGTAGCGTTCTATTGCCCACGACCTTTTGACCCGCTTTGATTGATCAATTACATCTCATGAATAAAACGTTCGAATGATTCAGTTATTCACTGACAGACGACAACAACAAACATGGCTGAAAGTGAAAGGTTTGTTAGTGTTGACGACGAAGATTTAGAAGCATTATTAGATA
Organism: Bathymodiolus septemdierum; assembly: GCA_963383655.1. Taxonomy (NCBI): domain Eukaryota; kingdom Metazoa; phylum Mollusca; class Bivalvia; order Mytilida; family Modiolidae; genus Bathymodiolus; species Bathymodiolus septemdierum. The sequence goes on from OY726521.1 coordinate 63,800,872, forward strand.
ATAAGGATTCGAAGAACACAAAAACCTGCATTAAATTGGCCGTAACTATTTTGACTGCGTGTTGTGCAAGCAGGAATATTCTCTTCCGGGATCTTGAACAAATGTCTGAAGCTGATTTGTGTAGCCAGTTGAAATCATTATATGCCGCAGTGCGAAGTCAAAAGGGAGACATATATTCCAAGAAGTCTATGATATCTATACGGTATGGAATTCAGAAACACTTTTTGAAGATTAAAAATACTGATGTAGTGAACAATGACGCTTTCAAAGCAGCCAATCTAGTATTTCAAGTTATGTTAGTGAAGCTTAAACAGGAAGGGAAGGGGGCCAGTGTCCACAAACCCCATATTGAAGTTGACGACATAGCCATTATCTATAAATCATTCAATCTAGATGTACCCAATGACCTACAAAACAAAGTATTTGTAGATTTCATGTTGTTCTACTGTAACAGAGGCCGGGAGAACTTGCGGGAATTGCAGAACACTGATTTTAGCTTCCATGGAAGCGGTGACAACAAATATATAACACTACGAGATCATGCAACAAAAAACCATCGTGGTGACAGCAAAGATGACAACGAAAGTCAAGGTGGACGCCTGTATGTGATGCCTTCAAATCCACTGTGCCCAGTTAAGTCATTTGTGAAATACCTGTCTGTGCTACACCCTGATTGTGATTATTTTTGGCAGCGTCCAAAGCCAATTGAAAAAAAACCCTGTTGATATCTGGTTTGATAAGGCTCCTCTTGGAAAAAACACTTTAGGGGATAAAATGAAAAACTTGTCTAAACAGTTGAACCTTAGCAAACTATATACAAATCACAGCCTGCGCGAGCTACCACCATAACTTTGCTTGACAATAAAGGTTTTGAGGTAAGGCACATAATGTCTATTTCCGGCCATAAAACTGAATCAAGTATCAGAAACTACAGTAGGACTGATGACACCCAAAAGAGGAAGATCGCCAAAGCCTTAAGTGACACAATAATAGGTATGGAATAAACTTAAAATTATAGGGCTTATGAATATAAATATTACAATGAATTCATTAGCAATGTACATATATTTTAGAATAAATATTGAACACAGTATTTTAATGCAACACCCATGCATGTTTCGATTGTTTATATTATTAAATCTCATCATGTAGTGTTTGTTTGAAAACAGATGTATTTTTAGGGGTCCGTGTTTCTCATATGTTTTTAGTTTTATGTCACTCATTGTATTATATATATATAGATAACCTGTAAAACATACCAAAATGTAAATGTATAAATCACTGGAAAAAATAACTTAATCCTTTTGTTTTGCAGGACATGCCTCTGCCAGCAAAAAAGGATGTGAGATGGGACCATCAGTTGACAAACTAATTAACCCTGTCAGACGTGATACTTCATGTATTGATGATGACAGTCATGTTGAGAATACTTCAGGTACTATAATTAACATTTAGATATGTATAAAGTACATCATTCGTGCATTTTTATTGTTAATTATATATTTCAATGATTGAACATTTACTAGAAAATTCAAAATGTGAAAGATTACACATAAGCAGCCTTCCTAAATTGAAACTATATCTGAATGAATAAATGCTTCAATATATTAGTGAAACATGTATGTTTCTAAAGACAAATACTTGTATAAGGTACATGCAAAACATTGTACATGTAAATGTATAAGTTTTTAAAAAATTGCCTGAATACATCAAAAACAAACAAACAAACAAACAAAAACAGAAATACAACAGAGATCATTGACAGAATTGTTGCACATGTGCATTTGTTTATCATTGTTTATAGAGTATAGAAATTAAATGTCAAGGTTAGATGCAAGATTAGAACTTTTTATGTGAAACCTGAAAAAATTTCACAAAAGGTTTGCATATTCACTTGAAATTACCAAAAAATAGTATTATTTGTTGCATTTAATTTATTTTTATGTATTTTTATATATTTCAGAGCCGGTCGTGAAGCATAGCAGTGGTAAAACTGATATTGAATTTGAAAATATGGATTTCCTTGAACTGACATCATCTGAGGAACTTTTATTATTTGAAGTTGTTAGCAATGTTTCTTCAGATGTGCCAATTGTGTAAAGTGAACCAACTCGTACTATTGTTAATACAACTAGACATGCGGAACACAAAACGTCGACAGTTTTAGCAGATAAAACAAACTTCCGTGCGCCAAACAATATGTATTTTCAAAATGTTAATGAACTCCATATTCATTACCATTAATGGATTTAATTCATATGAAAACTCATGATTTATTATTGTTAACTGTTTTGAAAAATACAATTTAATTACTTTATTCTTTTCTCTCTATCTCAAAACTTTGAAAGTACAAAAATGTGCATTCCAAAACTACTATTAGGTAATAAAGCAGTTATTTAATGTGTAGCCAGGCAATAGACAAAAATTGTGTTCCCTCGGTACTGGGAACAGCTCAAGTGTTCTATTACCCTCAGCTTCGGGAAATAGAACACTTGAGCTGTTCCCAGTACCTTGGGGGAAATATTCTGGTCTATTGCCTGGCTACACATTAAATAACTGTATAATATATATCTATATATATTATATATAGATATATTAGGCATAGTCAGATGACAAAAAAAAATCGATTGTTAAAAATGCATGTTTTTTGAGTCAACATGCACTAAAATTCTAATATTTTACATAAATGTTTGTTTTCAATAGCTTAAATATTTGATAAGTGACATATCTAAAAACAGAATATGAAAAATTAGATTAAATCCACCTACAAATAGAATATTTCAACATTTTTGGAATACCTGCGTCACAAATGTCCGTTTGACGTAATCACAACCCGGTCCTAATTCATGGATTTTCTGTGGATTTGTAAGAAACGTTTGATGAAAACAAAGGGGTATTCATTTAGAAGCCGTAAATAGGAGGTATTTAACATTTGTGTAATGTTCACTTGTCATTGGTACAACACTTCTGAGATCGCGCAATTATTTTACATTTTCACACACTGTAAATTTAAGTAGTATAAGGAGAATACATATTATTACTAAATGGAATTTTTAAAAGACAATTAAACCTCCATGGCGCTAAAGTTACTTTTATATATATATTGCTCAAATTGGACGGAGTTTATTAAAACACATCTCTTTCTCCACCAATTTAACACCACGATTATTTCTTCTCGTGTACATTTAATTCTGCAGGAATTAAATTACAGTTAGTCATTATATAAAGTGCCGCTCTATGCTACTGATCAAATAAACAGTGCCATTTTAAATACTTTCAAATCTTTCACTTACCAGCTTTTCTTGAGCAGTTGAAAAAAAAATAAAGCAACATTATTTGCGCCACGCTAATAATATTGCTTTTATTCTCTAATACATAAAAATACAAATTAACCGGTAAATTATTCACCGATAAATCGTTAAACACCAGGAAATCCATTCAATGTGTTCAAACACATTTATTTTTAAACTGAAATTGTCACCTTTATTGCAGAAAGGTCAAATTTATGAGTCAATTGGAGAACATGTCCCGTCTCGTAAATAGATACCGAATTGTATGACAAATCCAAGTGCACACCATATAGTGATTATATGTTCCAATAACGCCACTACCAAACGACAAAAATGATATAGCAATTATAAAAAATACATGTATGAAAATATAATATAGATAAGTTTTCCTGTGCATTAATTAAATAAAACAAAATACCACCCTGTCGAGACAGTTCCAAAACCCAATAGAAACATAAACGTAGAATAAGACACAATCGATACCCTCAATGCAAATACATGTCCGCTCATTTCTCTGGTTAGGTACAGGCACTTCAATATAAAGTTACGGAGTTAAGCAAGTTTTATGGGGGCCAAACCTCCCCTCTTAATGAAATGAGCAACACACCAACATCCAAATATAACGGTCAAACGGGGTTATTATAAAGAACGCTTTATTCTTCCGTAAATGGCCGTTTTCGGGTGGAGACGACCGAGGTAAGACGAGTTCACATGCACTCGTCTTTACTCGTTGTGACATCCAATCAGAACCCCTCTAACAAGAAAAAATCGTTTAAATATATATCCTAAGCCGGGAATGTCACATTATATACCCTGTCTGATAGCTGAATAACAGATATATTACGGATTTAACCATCGTTTTTTTTTTCAAATACAGACTCCAACCGTTTTAAATATATTTGTGTCTTTTATTTTCATTTTTTCGTATTTCTAGATGTCCTTTTCTCACCCCTTGGATAAAGTAGTCCGTTAGTTTAGGTGAAAATATGTTTCTATCTTACCCCGGCCCCAGGGTAAGACAAGTTACATGCCGTTTTTCCCGCAAAATTGTTTTTCATTGTTGAATTAAATTGTCGATTTATAGTGTCTTGACAGTATTTTAAATGTATTTCACAATAAAATACAATAAAATACAATGTATTTTATTTATAAATATATTATAAATGCTACTACAACAGCGATAAATGCCTGTACAAAAAAATATTTGACGTTGATCAAAGGGAGGTAATTGTTTTTATTTACGTTAGTTACATAACAAGGGGGGAGTACTCTATATTTTCTCAACGTAAATAAATATTGAAAAAAGAGGCAAACCTCGTAAAAGATGCAAGAGTTTGTTATTGTAGAATCTATCACAAGTTTGTTAACTTTATCTGTTTGAACCTCTTTAAAGTTGTAAAATGAAAATGTTGCTTTATTTTATTATGTGGCATTTTGGTCCTGTGGGTGTGATACGGTTCGCAAATTAATGCACCAAACTACACAACAAGTAAACAAATATTGACACGGTAGAAAGTGTGAGAAAAAGAGTCAAACACCGTAAAAGGTGCAAGATAGTAAAATCTGTGACACCCTCGGGTAAGATTTAAATCGTATTGGACTCGGACAAGCCTCGTCCGATACGATTTAAATCTTACCCTCGGGTGTCACAGATTTTACTATCTTGCACCTCTCCCGGTGTTAGACCCTATATTTCCGTACCCTTGACGTCATTCTTCAATGACGTCAAAATATGTCACGTTATATTTCATGTATGGGGGTGTCTCATGAAGGAAAATACTGTACTTTCAATAAAATGTTAGTGAGAAAAGCTCAAATATCAGTAGAAAGCTACTTAGTTTATTAGTTGGTGTCACAAAAGTCAATTTTATGTGATGTGTATTTCATAACGCTCAATGATATTGATCTGATAATTTATGCAAATTAGTTACTGATCAATGGCGGGGTTCTTTAGGAGTTTGTGATAGTGAAAGTTGTTGGTTTACGGAAGAAATAGTTACTTACATGCGTTGTTGGGAAAGCCTGGGTGATCTTCCACTCGCGAAAAGACATAAAATTTCTATCACTCGTTGAACATCCCGCATACTATATTTAGTCTTCATAACACAAAAGTTTTCATATGTATAATATTAGTTATATTAAAGCGAGTCGATGGTCTCAACCATTATTTAAATATGTGGGAGCGGTTGGTGTAAGGTGTGGAAAATTAAAGTGGCAACATTGAAGTCCTCTCTTTTGTCATAAAGTCTGGTAGAAAGTTGACCATTTATGTCAATTTTGAGGTAAATGTCAATAAATGAGGCAGAGGAAGTTGAATAAATTGGGGAGGCCAAGATAATTGTTATAACAGCATACGCTAATTTAATGTGTACACTTGAATGCCACATTTAATAATATAAAATTACGTTTTTGTATATGATATATATCGGTAAGTGTCTTAAATTAATGAGTGGACTAATATATCTCATCGTCGGAAATCTACGACAGAGCATGTTCCACTCATTACATGTGAGTTTAACTGAGACATGAATTATTCACGATCATTTTCAAGCATTAATTTTGATTAGTTCGACCACAAAGTCTTGCAACCAATCAAATCCCAGTTTGGTTTTGTGTTAAGAGAAACATGATTATGTTGCAAATTAAAATTATAACTGAAGAAGCATCGGTAACAATTACCTGTATGTTATCGACTAGTAGAATTACATCTTTCATAATCTGTTCAGTCCGGTAAATAGGAAAATTATGTTATGCTATGATACAGAAAACAACTACATATCAGTTATGATACAAACCGAAACGGCGGTTTTCATATAAATTGAGAGCATCGGGGTATAACCCGCCGTGAGCTGCCGACGATGAATACATTTTATTGATTAATTTTAAATAGCGAAACATAACCGTTGCTGAAGATACGATAAGTATCACGCAGTCGTGTTCACAGAATACAGCTTACATGTAAATATTTGAAATTTGAATAAAATATATGATACAAACTTAAATATCAAACTAAGTGCTCTCGATTCATTTCTGGAATACCCTTCATTAGGTACGCTCAAATCCAAATAAATTAAAAGCATTTGGGAGCAAGTAAGCAAAATGACCTAAACACGATAGCCAAATTTGGCTATGTTCACCTCACTTGAGGTATGAACACCTTAGATTTACAGATCATTACATGATTTAGGAACTGTAAATTTTGAAAAGAAATATTTCTGATAAACCATGTCGGTGTCGAGGCACTGACTACTGGGCGGACGATATCATCGGGGACTAATAATCCACCAGCAGAGGTATCGACGCAGTGATAGTAATACAAACTTAGATAATATTTAGTGCACCGGATGTGTTTCATGAATAACGGTTTATAGCACACACACACACACTTAATTTACTTTGACCATACGTCTGGGTATGCAGTAGTTCATTGTTAATGACTCGTAAAATATTTTGGCTTTAAAACTGAACGAATTAGACCATCTCTGACGACATTAAATATAATACTGGACGTAAATGATATTGGTATCTTCGATGATAATAGTTTTAAAATAGAAGCAGCAGATAATAGCTTCGTCACACATCTTTGTCACTTAAATATACACAGATGCCAGCTACTTTAGAAATGCCGGGGTGTTAAAATTATTGCACAGAGAATTGTAATTGAAATCACATAGTTACAAATATGAGCAGGTTATTAAAAACATTAGAGAAATCGCACAGTATAACCGAGACAACGGAATTAAGATTGACAAGTCAAAAGAATGTCCCTGTTTGACGTCAAGTAAGACGTCATGAACATATAATTATAATTAAATATAATGTAATAAAAGAACATTCATGTGCGAGATAATCTTTTTATCGGTAATTTGTGCCGCATTCCTTTGAAGTCTGCCGATAGATAAAGCTAGGGTCGACGTACTAGACCATATCAGAAATGTATTGGGTCAGTTCATCATTTGACATGCGCTGACCAACGCAGAAGGATCAACTAGCCAATGAAATTAAACTACTTCATATATAATGTGACGCAATTGTGCTAGGTCAATGTCGGTCGTCGCTAATGAAAACAATGATGTCACGCTGTTTCGGGAAGTGAACTGTATAATGCAGTTGCTTGCAATGAAATATTCAATTGAATTTGAAGAAAACAAATCAATATAATTCACTTTGCTTCCACGCTAAATCCCTATTAATTACACTACATCTTGGCGAGATTTCCACAAGGAAATCGTCTGCTATACATAATTAACTATGGATCCATACAGTGCAATTGATGGCGACAAGTCACACCATCTTACGACGATGGCGTCCAAAATGCATCGAATCTTCCCGCTTTTGACGTACAATATACATTGCCATCCATCAATTACTACCGTTTCAAATCCCGTATTAATCAAAATGCTCCTTCAACTCTCAGTCTCAACCAAGCTCAAACAGCTTCAGATAAAGCTCCACAAATAATGTACAGGTTCCTGACATTGATTTTTTAGATGACAGCTTTGACTTCGAAATATCATCCTTACAAAACCCTGAAATTGAAAACCTCCTGAACAGCATTGGAAATGAAACCTGCAATCAACTGGCCGACCAAAGTCAAAGACTTTCCAACAGATTTGTACCTAGCAATGAAAATGAAAGAATATCCCTTTTCCACAGTAGAGAGAATATAAATACACCACGAAAAATTAACTCTGCAATGAGAACGTTTGATCAATATCTGAACTCAGCAAAAACGGAATTCCACCCCGTATGCACTCCCCCCCCCCCTCCCCCCCCCCCCCAGACAGTCTAATCACAACTATTTGGTACATGAACACTGTATACGTTGGTTTACGTGGCTCCCATGAACACCGTCAGTTAAAGTGAGGCGATGTTAAACTGGAGAAGGATCAAAATGGGGTTCAGTCACTTACTTACAATGAAAGAATTACAAAAACTAGGGACGGAAGCAACACCAGGAATACTAGAGCTTATGCTTCAAAATCATGGCCAAAACCTGATGAGAGGAGATGTTACAAAGCTACATATTTAAAAGTAAAATCTACAAAAATACATACAACATAAACTATTTGCAGATGATCAACTAAAACAATCTAGATGTCTTGATGTTCTATTTGCCATATACACCAGCTACTAAAAGGTACTAAGATTCAACATAAACAAAGTACTATCCAGTAGCCAGGAAAATGACAATCTTTTCTAATGAAGTTCTTCCTGGCTCAGAATGGAACACCCAAATAAAGAAAGACAAATATTCAACAGACAAAAATCAATCAAAAATAAAATTATTACATAATTTCAAATGTACATGTAGGTCACATTTTTCTTTCGCAAAGAAAAAAAAACTCCAATAGAAACCAAAATATAGAATCCATGGTTAGGAAATATGTTTATTTTAATCTAAATTTGTACACATGCATTTTTCTGATTTTATGAATGGTTGTGTCAGAATTGCCATGCTTATTCGAACATTTCTAACATAAATGTCTTTCCTATTACACTATCGAAGTCAGCTACCAGCAAATGCATACGATGCAAAAAGTCCGTTTTATTTGGGAGTGAATCGCATGAAGAATGCTAACCACTGGTACAAAAACCAACCATTAGGGGAAAAAGCCTTAAAAATGTAATGAAATCGGCAGTACAAAGATCAAACGTGGATTAATAGCAAAAAGCTTGCCAATCATTCTGGTCGAAAGATAGCCGTCACAAGACTCCTGGATGAAGACTTGCCACTAACATCAATATAACAACATACAGGCCATAAAACACATTTCAAGTATAAACAATTATGCAGTCAATAGTGTCAAAACATAAAAAAAAATGTCCGCAATTCTAAGTAGAAGCAGCAAGTCACATACATGTACATCGGAAGAATTAAACAAACACTCTAAAACTGAAAGTAGTGAACCAGATAGTGCACACAAACTGCAACTGTACAGTAAATTCCATGTAACAATCTTCAGCCTGAAATAACACAGAAAAGCAGTGAAAGCACAAGTACATGGAACTCAGCATCTGGACCGCTCAATTTTAGTCATCCCCCCCCTCGCTGGAACTGTAATACAAGAGGGGACATTCAATTTGTATTTCGGAAAGAAATCACCAAAATAGCTGTGATAAAGAAAACAAAAGCTCTTTACCCCTGAAAAAGCGCAGAAAATTTGTAATTAATTCCGACAGTGATTGAAACAGAACTGTTCATACAAACAATATACATGAATATTTGAACTTTTTCGTTTTGAAAAATACTTGTCAGATATTTCTGGTTTTATTTCATTCAAAACCAACAATAAAAAGCATGAATTCCCTTTTTAATCATGAAAGTTTTCTGCAGATCTTAATGAAATGATTACATCAAGACTTTTTATTATTAAATGTATTGTAACCCACCAAAGAACCACCTCATTAAAAATTAGATGAAGCATTTATATTGTGGATATTAAAAATGGAAAATGTCTGTCAAACAATAAATACCTTAACAATTTGAAGATAAATTAAGTGAAACAAGAATGGGCATCGAAATATTAAAAAATTACACACAAATGCAAATGCAGCGAGACCGATATTGCATGATTGTGACGCCTAGATAATTATTTGATGGTATTATGTTTCTCACGGCATGTGATGATGATTTTATTTTAAAATGTGAATGCATACACATATCCGGTGGAAGTATGCGGAATGCTTACCTGTCGAAAACGAAAGTACAACATAGCACACAACATGTGCCACACATTATCATGTGTACACAGAAAAAAAAACTGTTTGAATTCTTAAAATATAATAATATATGTTCACTTACTGCAATTTTAAATGAATCAATTTCCAAATTATGCGGGTTATCCACAAAATATGCACACATTTGAGGAACGGTGAAAATTACGCACTGTCACATGCATAGTTCAACTGAAAGTTTCAATGAATGACGCTTCACAAACCAAAATACGCTAAAAAAAGTATTCCCAAAAAAAAAGAATAGTTTGTGCATGGAAATAAATAGAGTTTAGATACGAAATCTTTTCTGTAACTGCAAAAAAATATTTTTTCCAACGTTTTAATGATTTTTATATGTAATTTACCGAGAAACAAACTAAAGGGCTATTTGTTTTCGCTCCTGTCTTTATCAGGAGCATCATCTGTCTCACCCAATCGAGTTCGCCAGATAATGGTTCTGACAAAGACAGTATCGAAAACAAAATGCCCTTTATTCTATATATATATTATGCATCATCCTTTGTAACGAGGATATAAACTTTTTTTTCTTCAGATAAGTAGCACCCCACACATTTCTTTTAATTTTTTTTTTAATTTGTACTCTTTGGAAACCAATATGTTAGGGGTTATTCATTCTTGATTAAAATATAATTTCCTATGTTGCTTTGTAATTAAGCATAAAAACAGAGATATCAAATTTAGTGTACACGACGCGTTTCTGGAATAACCTCCATCGGTAACTGTATTTTGGACATTTGATTTGCTTTACTATTTCGAGTGTTTAAGATATGCCTTCCAAAGATTCGAAATTTCAGAATTTGGGCAACTATTAGACCCCTTTACAAAGTAAAATTAATGATCCAGCGATAAACTCATAAAGAAGATAATTTTGCCAAAAATAAATGAAAATTGGATGAAAGATAAGAAACTTCAGATTTTGGAATTCGGCTTTAGTTGCCCCACTCGGGTTGACTTTATTTTCGAAACCGTAACAGATTGAGGAAATACGTCGGTAGAATACCTGAAACTCTCGTTGCCATCAATTCAAAGAACAGGAACCATCCAAATAGGATGAAAAATAAAATTCCATTTACCTTCAAAATATGCGAATTATGAACTCTTTACGAAATAAAATTTCAAACTTTAATTTAAAACCCATTAAGATGATCATTTTCCAAAGAAAAAAACTGCATTAAAATAGGATGAAAAAAGGTTAAACAAATTGAACCCCCCCCCCCCCCCCCCTTTAAGTAAAAAAAAAATCAGACACATCAATTGTTGCACCTTACGGACTCCTAGTCGGAAATACAAATACCAACCTTCATTTAGTACCAATGATCGTTGGGTTCACAATTCAGAAGGATTCGTCACCAAGAACTTACGTTATCACACGGAAACCATTCTGTATACTGATGGACGACGATAACAACGACAGCGCCATAATATAATACGAGCACAAAATGTTTGCGGGCGCATAATAACACAATTATTACTAGTTATCAACCATATTTCTATTGGTATGAGGATATCTATGAGGTAAAAACAAACTTGTGTCTCCAGTTTGGTCAAATGTCATAAATATCACCCTTTTTCCCCCTATGTCCCCTTTGTAGTTTTGAAGAAGAAAAGAAGAATAAAATCATCAACCAAGAGACACAGGAAAGTTATATCCTATCAAGAACTCCAAGGCATGCCATATTGCCTTTTTTAAAGAAACATTGTAATTGCAATAATTCTAAGAAGATAGAAATCTTATTTATTGATGAAAGTGTCCTTGATCTTGTTGAAATATGTCATGGTTAAGTGTCTCATTATTCTTTACTTCTTCAGAATGACATTTTATGATTGTTGTCTTCATTTCATTTTATATGATATTATATAAAGAGAGATTATAGACATTCATTTGTACATGTTATAGTATAAACTGGGAATACAATTTGAAAAAAAGTAATTTGATGTCAATCTAAATAGTCATTTGTCAAATGATTTATAGAACAAAAAAGAGTCAGACTTCTTTTTCCGAATCACAGTGATATAACTATTGTAAAGCAATTAATTGTTGTTAATCGTGATTTGAGCGAAAAGTTCAGCAAAGTTGGTTAAGAAATGATCTCCGTATAATTTAAAAAAAAAATCGTGACATTCCAAGAGCATAGTAAAATGTCGGCAAATAGGGGATATACAAAAATAAGTGTATGTATGCAAATATGTCTAGAGCAAGTCGAAAGATAGATTTGAAGTGCACGTCTAAAAGCACACTGAGGTAAAATAAATACATTTCGTAAGTTTATTCTTGGGTACATGGTATCTTCCTGGACGTAATCTGTATTGTCATTGTACAACATTATCAGTTATGCACAAAGTTTACCAGTAAAAAATCTGATTGAGCAGCTGCTCTAAAACACACATATTATAGAGTCATATCTTCGTAATACTATTAGACTTCCTTCACTTATCGTTTGTTCCTTATACTAGTATACACATTATACATTTTTATCTGAATGTTCTAACATTAATAAGTATGTCCTTATTATAGGAAAAATATAAATACGTGTATCTTTGGTAAAAGGTCACAGAGAGCGAATATTGATTTTCTGTGCCGTATGAAATACACAGCACAAGCAATAGGTGAGAGCGATTATTGATTTTCTGTGCCGTATGAAATACACAGCACGGCTTCCATAAGTGTGAGAAGTACATTTTTAGCCAATCAAAATTCTACTTGCCACAAGAACATCAGATAATATACGTTATCAGTCTCGAGATGCTATATATCCCGTTTTAAAGGGTAGTGGTTTTGTTAAAAGGTGAGGCGTCAGCCGAACCTTTTAGCAAAACCATTGCCCTTTAAAACGGGATATATAACATCTAGAGACTGATAACATTTTTATCTGAATGTTCCAACATTAATAAGTAGGTCCTTATTATAGGAAAAACATAAATACGTGTATCTTTGGACGAAGATCACAGAGAGCGATTATTGATTTTCTGTCATCTTGTGAAATGTGTGTCGTCTGCTGTGCACAATGTAAATGGACAGCACATAGGTGAGAGCGATTATTGATTTTCTGTCACCGCACGGCTTCCCTGAAGTTTTAAAAGTACCTTTTCAACCAATCAAAATTCTACTTGCCACGAGAACATCAGATAATGTATCATAGTGCAAATCTGAATGCATTTTCATAATAATAATCAATGGGTACGTACAAATCTTATATTGTTTGAACTTCTAAATGCAAAAAAAAAGGTTTTAATAGTCATATATTTGACTTCTTCAGTGATCTATCATTACCTTTCTTTAGTCCAAAAAACTGTTGACATTTTCATATTACTTTTAATTGTCATACTAAATAATAGTTTAAAATGTATATACACATTCTAAGACGTTTTAGTACACAATTTACAATATATGAATAGTGACTAGTTTATTACAACACGAAAAGGAACACATAGTGGTCATGTGAAACGATTTAAATACATAATTTGCCTCACGGAGAAATTGAGTGTATCATGTCTGCAGAATGCAAGTAAATAACAGCTTGTAGCAGCAGATCCCAACCAGAAATAGCTTCCTCCAGAACAATAATATGCCAGTCAATAACCGAGTATCTCCGCGCCATCGTTTTACCTACATCAATTACTGTTTGTACACTTTATATCATAGTGCGTTGTGCAATGGCGAGCCTTTCCGCATTGAATTGGGTAGATCATGGGTTCTTTAAATGATTGAGTCAAAGCAACGAACGGTTGGCCAGGAGTCAGTATAATGTGATTCAATCAATCATTTCAGATCGGCGTATCTTAATTTCCCCCCGATGTTGTAGACTAGGTGTACTCTAAACTTTATTATTAAAATGTAGTTAGCGCTGTCAAACGACGTCTCCATGTGCTACCCAGGAGTTCCCTACAACATCAACGTGTATCATTACGTCATCGATATGCTCGATTAGAATGGTATGTTACAATCTCATTTTGATTGATGATGAGTCCATTGGTCAGACGAATGCAACCGATGGCGGCATAGAAATATCACATTGCATGACAAAATGTGTTGTGTACACTGGCGTTCGATTGTGGTTAACTGTCTGAGAGTGTAAATTCTGCAACTGCCTTATATACATATTGTGACATATTACGTTAGCAGTATTACATACCGTAGCAAAGTGTTTAACACACACGTTTTGTCTATTTGATAAACAACCAGTAATTAATAGATCAATATTTCTGGATGACAACGTAAAGCCCCATCAAGTCATTGTAAAAGATTTCATGTAAATAAGGGTAATAACAAAATTACCGAACTCCGAACAAAGGGAAAGTCAAAACTCATAATTATATAAACAGACAAAATCAGTCAACAACCGGAAAACTGTGAAAACCGTAATGACCCTGACTTGGTACAGGCATTTCTAAAGAAATGGTGGGTTGAATCAGATTTTAAAGCGCCAAACCTCCCGCTCTCATTACGGTTCAAAGGTTCCGGCTGTCACTATAACAGTATTTAAATAAAGGAACAAAATAGGTAAAATAGTTGTCAAAGCAGTACCATATTCGGTGACGTAAATGTCAAACATATTTTTACGTCACACATTGATAAAAAAATATCCTTGACATTTTTCTTGACTTCTTTATCTTTATGCATTTTCACTATATGAAAATGCATCGCTTGTAATCTTTCTGCAGAGACGGAATATATTTCGACAAGATCTTGGTATCGGAATATAAACTTTTTAAGAGATCGAATAAGGCGAATCTTTGTATAGCCCTCGTCCAGTAGCCTGTTTCTCAGATGAAGATGACGTTTCAGGAAATCAGAATAATTGCTACTGGCACTTGCATAGCGAATCAATTGCGAGATGTAAACACCATATGCAGGAGAAGCTGGTATATTGCTGCAAAATTTATGATTTTAAAATCGAAGTCGTCCCGTTTATCATAAATTTTAGTACTGCGTTGACCACTGTCGTCAAATTCGAGGTATATGTCCAAAAATGATGCGGACGAAGCTGTATCTGTGGTCTCTTTAACTTCCAGCTCTGGAGGATATATCAATGGAAGAAATTCTGCAAATCTAGAATTATTGATAGATAAAACGTCATCAATATACCTGTATGTGAAATTAAAGGCTCTAGCCTCATGAATCTTCTTATCTTTTATAAGCTTTGGAAGAAACTCCGACTGATATGAGTATAAAAATAAATCGGCTAGAAGAGGGGCACAATTCGTACCCATTGGTATGCCGACGACCTGCTGAAACAGTGTCCCTTCAAATGAGAGAAATTATAAATTGTCATGGCCTACCATACTCGTGAATATAAATCACAAATTATGACTTCGTTGATGGTAAAAAAAATAACAGCGGCAATCCAAGATGTGGAAAATTCCATACCGCCACGATATAACTGAAATATTATTGAAAGTGGCGTCTAACACAATAACCCTTACCCCCCAACCCGGAAATAATCCTCAATTAATAAACGTTATCTGGCAGGTGACAATACCTCCACGATACTCTATCATCTACTCAGATCACGAGAAATTAATAGGCGGACGCCAGTACATTTTGTAATTGATAAAAAAAAAAGATATGTAACTTACACGTTGTAAGCAATTAGAATTAGCAATGTTTGTGAACTTGTGAAAACGTCTATTACTAAATGACAATTTACACAACTCACTATTTTAAAAATGAGACGCAACGCTTTTCATTTTAATCTATTAAAAACAGTATGAAAAAGTATAGTATATGTGTGACCGACCGGAATTCTACCTACTCCTTTCAGTAATGTTATATGTAAAGATTTATAGCAGTTCTAGGACTATACATGAATGGTGAATATTATATCAGTCTGGAACTGTACAATGCCAGTCGGGTAAAACACAGTGTTATCTTCAACATATATCTGCAGTCAATGGATGTTCTATTAATGTTGATTCCAGGAATAAATTGAAAGCCACAAGAAAAACAAACATACATGAAGGAATTAATGCATTAAAGTGTTTATAATGTTGTCGGTGAAGTAGACTACTTTACCTGTTTATCTATTGTTTGGTTACTGTATAATGATCTGAGGTTGTTTTACGTTACGTTGTATGATATTTTGAAAATATGAATTAAATCCTGTCTTAATTTTGAAATACGATAACAATTTTGAAAAGCATATATCACACTTTTAGTGATTTGTTTTCATAGACGCAGCGTTAATTGACAAAGAAAGATAGACAACTTTTAAAACATATGGAAGCTGATAGACATGTACATGAAACACTTTGCCTTGCAGCGGGTCTACAACGACCACTTCTCTAAAACAGAAACAACAATTAGATATTGGTGTAAAGTTTACTGTTGCCTCCCTATTATGACCATGTGTACGATCTAATATTGAATAATTGTTCTATAAGGAAAATCGTTATTGCTAGAAATACGTTCTTTTCTAATATAGATAACAATTTGTTTCCGGAATTATCAGATAGAAATAAGTTTATATGGTTATTAAGTAACGAAGACAGAGAAATCTGTAAAAATCTTGCAAATTTTATAGTAACTTGCCTTTCAATAAGAGATTTATCAGATAAGTAACTGAATATATTTATGTTCTATAACCAACAGTGCTGATTCATGTTTAAATATGTATATGTATACCAGTGTATTGTTTATATATAGTCTACACATTTTTGGTTGATTGATTGGTTGATTGGTGTTTAACGTCCAGCGAGCAATTTTTCAGCTCTATTCAGGACGAAAACATTTAACAATTTAAACGCCACGGGACTCGAAACAAGGAAAGGTGATGGGTAGGGACGGATAATTTTGCCAGTGCAACAGGTCTCTTATGGACCACTCATCATGAGCATGCTCATAATGAGCTGTTACACTGGGTGTTTTAACGTGCGGAGAGGGTGGCAATCTCTCAACACGGGACCTCGGTTTTATTTACGTCTCATCCGCAGGACGGGTTGGTTGTGAATTTCTACATCCCGCACAACCGACGGACGCTCCTTCAAGCCGAAGAAGCTCTCGGTCCCATTTCTATACCCCGGGGTTCCCGCGGGGTTGACCCCTTTTAGAGGACCAGTGCCTCTAGGGCGGAGTAACATGGTGCCTATTCTACACCCGGCACACCCTCTATAAGGGGGGTTGTATAGATAAAAGAAACATTAAAAAGATAAAAACCATACATCTAGAACATGTTATATAACTATATTTTTGCATACAAATCAATTTCCTTTAAAAACTGCAAAATTGTGTCGCCTGCGACATTTGTAAATAAATTAGATAAACTGTTGGTATTGTAGAATGTGTGCCGAACATCGGCAACATCCACACAATCAATCAAGACATGCTTTAATGAAAAATTAGAACTACACGGAATACATTCCGGTCGTTCCTCGTTATTTAACAAATAGCTATGAGTAAGTCTACTATGGCCTATACGACATCTGGTCAAGACTACCTGTTCCTTCCGATTTTGACCGTAAGAACAAGGAATCTTGCCAACTAGGGAATGCATTTCGTGTAATTTGTTATGAATTTGCTGGTCCCAGCTATCTTGCCAACGTTTTAAAATATATTTCACTATTAAAGGTTTAATATCTGTATAAAGGAATAGAACAATTGGATACATGATCATCCAATGCGTTCTTGGCTTCCCGGTCAACGACTGTGTTCCCATGAATACCTATATGACTAGGGATCCATGTGAACATTACATGTTTACCAATAGCAACAAGGCTTTTATAAATTTCAACAATTTTTAAAATAAAAGGGTTTTGAGTTGTACAACTCTCAATTGCCAACAGGCAAGAAAGAGAATCGGAACAGATCATGAATTTACTCTTTTTAGAAGAGGAACGAACGTCAAGGCAAGAAGTATTGCATTAGCTTCTGCACTGAAGATCGAACTGGCAGACGGTATTCGAGCAGAGTAGACCTGCTGTCCAAAAACAGCTGCCGACGCTACTCTATCACCATCAGTATATATTGCAGAGTATTCAGATGTTACCGATCTAATTTCAGCAAACTGTTGCTGAATTAGTAAAGGGTTTGTTTCTGATTTTTTGTGTTGTGTAAGTTCAAAATTAAAAGTAGGTTTTGGATTTAACCATGGAGGGTTTTCAGGAATTACAATAGGTGCTATGTCATCCAAATTTATATCAGAATTTTCAAAATGTGTATTTACTCGGAGTCCAAAAGGTTGAATTGTATTGGGTGGTTTATCATAAACATTTTCATATAGAGGATTAAAAACACAGTCATGTGCAGGATTTGAAGGATAAGCCTTCAATTTGGTTGCATACTGCATACCAAGTTTGATACGTCTGTTTTCAAGGGAAGGCTCGTTTGCTTCAGCATCCAAACTCTCAACTTGAGACGTTCTGAACGCTCCAAGTGAGAGTGGTAGTCCTTGATAATGGACTGTATCTAGCAACTTGATATACGATGGACGGGCTGAACCGTACACGATACATCCGTAATCCAATTTGGATCGAATCAACGATCTATATAAATTTAATAGAACCGTGCTATCCGCACCCCAGTCGGTACTGGACACAAATTTTAAAATATTAAGAGCTTAAAGGCTCTTATTTTTAAGCATTTTAATATGAGGTAGAAAGGTAAGTTTACTATCAAAAAGAAGACCTAAAAATTTTGTTTCTGAAACTATTTTAATAGGGGAATTATATAATTTTAACTCCGGGTCTGGATGGAGTCCTCTTTTATTACAAAAGTGCATTCCTAGAGTTTTTGAGCTGGAGAATTTAAATCCATTCTCCATTGCCCATTTTTCTATCTTATTTAGGCATAGTTGTAATTGTCTTTCAATGTTGTTCATATTCTTAGCCCGATAACATATCAGGAAGTCATCTACATAGAGAGAACCCTCAATGTTATCGCTTAAAATTTTAGCAAGACTGTTTATTTTAATACTGAATAATGTAACAGAGAGGATGCTTCCCTGGGGAACTCCCATCTCTTGTTCCTGAATGTCAGAATAGGTTGAATTAACTCTCACATTAAATTCTCTGTCAGATAGAAAATTTGAAATGAAATTAGGTAGCTTACCTTTCAACCCCATATCAAAGAAGTCTTTTAAAATGCCATATTTCCATGTTGTGTCGTATGCTTTTTCTAAATCGAAAAAGATAGACACAACATGTTCCTTTTTGGCAAAGGCGTTTCGAATAAAAGTTTCAAAACGAACAAGATGATCTAATGTGCTTCTACCTTGACGGAATCCACACTGTATATTGGACAAGAGTCCATTGGATTCAAGAAACCATACAAGGCGAGCATTGATCATCCTTTCCATGGTTTTACACACGCAACTAGTTAGTGCAATAGGCCGATAATTCGACGGTTCGGAATGGTCTTTACCAGGTTTTGGAATAGGAATGACATTAGCTAATTTCCAAATTGATGGCAAGTCGCCTGTTTCCCAGATGTCATTCATGAGATCTAAAAGAACTTGGAGTGCCGATTCCGGAAGATGTTTGAGAAGCTGGTAATGGATATCGTCGGGGCCACATGCAGTGTCATGCGCCTTATCCAACGATTTTCTCAATTCATCTAACGAAAACGGGAGATTGTATTCCTCCAAATTCTTTGATTTAAAATTCAATTTAGTTTTTTCCTTTTGGTTTTTAAATTTTTTAAATTCGGGATCGTAATTTTGGGTAGAAGAGTTTTGTGAAAATATTTGGCCTAATTTATTTGAAATGTCCTGTTCAGATGTTAATGTGTCATGTCCATCTTTTAAATGATGGACGTTTGTTTTAATATTTTTGCCTTTTATTTTTTGTACAATATTCCAAACCTTATTCATCGGTGTATGGCAATTTAATTTAGAAACAAAATTACGCCAGTAAGTGCGCCGATTTTGCTTCAATGTTCTTCGAGCTTTCGCCCTGAAGATGCGAAAATTGCCGAGGTTGTCCGATGTTGGATGTTTTTCGAACCGTCGTTCGGCCTTTTTGCGATTTTTGATGGCATCTTTGCACTCATCATTACACCATAGTTTTCCTGGGTGTTTTGGATTTGTCGAGGTCTTTGGTATAGTCTCGTCAGCTATTGATATTACTGTTTCGCTAAGCTTCAAAATTGGATCGGTGGAATTTCTGATCATTTCCGTTTGAAGATTTTCCCTGCACATCTGTTTGTACCGGGACCAGTCAGCTTTGTCAAATTTATACCGAGTAGGTCTTTCACCTACAGTAGAATGTAAGCTTTCTAGGAAAATGGGAAAATTATCACTTCCACAGAGATCATCATGGACTTTCCATGAGAAATCTAGAAGAAGAGATGGATCAGTAACAGTAAGATCAATAGCTGAATAAGACCCATTCCCA
This sequence comes from Bathymodiolus septemdierum, assembly GCA_963383655.1. Taxonomy (NCBI): domain Eukaryota; kingdom Metazoa; phylum Mollusca; class Bivalvia; order Mytilida; family Modiolidae; genus Bathymodiolus; species Bathymodiolus septemdierum. The sequence goes on from OY726521.1 coordinate 63,821,226, forward strand.
GGATGTAAATATGTATCAGTACCGTCGTTAAAGATACATAATCCTTCCTGGGAGATAAAGTCTTCAAGTTGTTTGCCTTTGTCGGTGGTTGTTTTACTGCCCCACAAGGGGCTATGTCCATTAAAGTCGCCCATGATGATGAACGGGGTAGGTAATTGATCAGCTAAAGGTTTGAGTTGAGTCAAGCTTAGTGATGAATTTGGTGGTATGTAAACCGAACAGATCTGTGTTGAGATTAACATAGCTATGTAAAATATTATCTCGAACGAGGATTGTTGAGCCGCCTGCAGCTCGCTCATCCTCATCTACATAGGTGCTGTACACTGTATAATGTTTTAGATTTATATTATCACTTTTTTTTAAATGTGTTTCTTGAAGACAAAATGCAACAGGTAGAAGTTCTTGGACTAGTAATGTGATTTCAATAAAATTTACCTTTAGACCTCGACAATTCCATTGGATGATCGAAGCCATTATGGGTGTCGGATCGGGGAAAAGCTTTTCTTCGTTGAGAACCCTTCCGCGTCCTCCCTTTGGAGATCTACTTGGAGATCTCCTCGTTTCTGATGGCGACTCATCCATTGGAGATGGTGAATCATCCGGAGGAAGATTCCATACGGACTCCTCTTCCGCATCATCAAGACGTCCATATCTGTTATGGACCTGGACAGGGTCCTCTTCTGCCTTGCTCTGTCGATGCGACAGGCTTCGGTTTTGAGCTTTAGGTTTTTGTTCTTTTTTATTTTGATGAGAAGAAGAATTTGAACTAGTTGATGATTTAGAATCTGAAGTAGTAGTTGTTCGTGATGAAGATGTAGTTTGAGAAGAATTTGTAACCTTTTGTGATGAATTTACAATTTTTTCTGTATTCTTAACCATCAGTCGTGTTGGTTTGTCTGCTTTGTTAAGCCACGTGATGTCTGTTTGGGTTTCCACCGAAGTGAAAACCGGTTTGGTCACGCTGGCGTACGACTTTTGAGCAGACGAATCATTCGTCACAGAGACGAACTTTCGTGCCTCGGGGTATGAAATATTTCTTTCTACTTTTATTGTCCGATTTTTTTTTTCTTTTATGAAGAATTGAGAGTCTTTAGAGGAGGCCATATGAGATTCCCCACAATTGGCACACTTGTGAACATTTCCACAAGTGTAGCCATCATGGCCCTCCTCTGAACACTTGAAACAGATGATTTTCCCTATGCATTGACCTTGTCCATGTCCAAATTTCTGACATTTGAAGCAACGTACAGGGTTTGGACTATATGGGTTTACCTTGACGTTATAAAGACCAATGCGGATGGAAGTTGGTATGTTAGGTGTGTTGAACGTGATCAAAACGGTGTTTAATTTGACTTCTTGTCCTGTTAATACCCTGAGGCTCTAATTCTTTGCATATTTCAGTATCTGTTTATTCGGACAAATCATCGTCTCTATAACGAATGATTCCACGACTGCTGTTGAGAGTTCTGTGCGGTGAGGCAGAGATGTTGATGTCATTAACATGCTTGAGTGCTAGCAAATTTAACGATTGTTGCTTCCTAAAACATTCAATCATCAAACTGCCAGATCTCAACTTGGTTACATTCTTTACCTCCCCGGCACATCCTTTAATGTTTTTTTCTATGATAAATGGAGAAATTTTAGCTAAAGGTTTTTGATTAGATGTTAGAACTATAAATCGTGACCAATTTCCTACTTCAAATTCTTCTTCAATTATATTTTTCCTTTTCTTAGAAGATGTTGGGTTTTGGTTTTGATACAACAAAGAGGGCTCCATGGTGCCATGTATAATAATTCACCATCCTAGTCCCCACCCACCACGGAGTGCCAACACGGGCGATACTTGAATTCCGAGGATCTCCGTCGGAAAGTATCAGGAATTCCAAGGATGGTATACTCGAACATTAGATTTTCTATTTTGAACGCAAGCTTCGTATTAGGGCTGGTTCCCCAATGAAACAACGTTCGAAATATCAACTACTCGATTGACCCATTAGCCACCGCATTCTTTAACAATCCCTTATCTTAGCTATTTAGATAACATAATTCATCAAGTTAGAATAATTAAAACGTATAAACAGTGTTTACATGATCAGTTAAAGTGCTTGACGTGACCAGCCGATTGATCGAATCGGGTCCATTCGACCTCCCGTCTAGGTGAAGTAAAGGCCAAAGAGGTGTGTTTCAGCCACCAGGATCCCGTCCTCCACCATTACGGGTAGCAACACACGGCAAACGTGTCGCCTCATTTAGTCTGACTTCTACAAGCAAGAGGGTGCTGTGGGCCTATTCGTAGTACCCCGGACCCACACAGGGCATTACTCCCTCTGGTACAACTGTAGTATTGTTATTATTTTTTATTTTCCTTGTATTTCCTTGTTTTATGCTTTTGTTTGTTCTAGTCATTTGCGCATTCTTTCATATATGCATGTTCCTTATGGAGCTTTCTTTATTAATACAGAATTTGAATTTGAATTTGAATATATATGACATGTCGAGAAGATTAATTATATTATGTATAAAGTTCAAGATTAGAACTCGGCGTTCTTTGCAACAAAGCTGTGTACGCACCAAGTTGTATGTGAGTGTTCGCACTGTACTCTCATGTGGAAAATATTTACATGACAATCATTTGAGAAATAGCAGAGGTATGGGCCCATAAAACCAGTTTTACACCGCCACATTGTATTGAAGTGCATACACCAAGCAAGGATAATGAACGGTCGTATGCTAGATGATCGATTTTACTTCAAGACTAATAGGTTCTTTCATACGTTGATATTGAAGACCGGTGGATCTTCCACGAGTGATAGAAACCTGTACCTGAAATATCGGGACCATCAATCATCAAATATACGGCAACGTAAATATTTACTTATATATGTTTTGTATATCTTATACTAGACGGAATTAGCATTAGACTTTACGAATAAAGTTGAAACAAAAATTTGAAAAATTATTATTAGGTGTAAAAATATATCTTCGCATGTTCATGTATAACATAACATAACATAACATAGCATAGTTTATTAAATCAATCAAGAAGCACGTGAGAGCACAGAATTACAGACATTTACATGTTACACTAACAATGATTTTGATGATGTATGCAAAAGGGGGTAACGTAAATATGACTGATAAATTGTGTGTTGACATTTACTGAAACTATCAACCTTTTCCGACAAACATTCATGCAAATGTTCTGTTAGATTTTCTTACTTATATAAATATAAGATATTTTTGTTTTATTTTGTTACAAATCTGTTTTATGATTTAAATGACAATAACATATTGATTGATTATTAAAGATATCGGTGTCTGATTAAATTTGTGTAAATCTGTCAGTTGCAATATACAGGATGTGCATAATCATTTACTGATTAAATACAGGAAAACACCTACTGTGAGTGAAGCCATTTATTTTGAAATGTCATTCAATGAAAATAACAACCGGACCATATTGTTACATGATAAGACAAGAATTAGATAAGAAATGAAAATTAAAAAAAAGGCATGTATATGTTTTTTATTGAAAATTAATAAACACAGCAAGTCACATTTCATTTAAAGAGCATAACTTGGACAGTTATCAATTAAAAAGCATTTTTTTTTTCTTTTTTTTTTTTCTTTTTTTTTTAAATCTGTCCAATAAGTATTTACCTAAATAACGATATTGTGTTCGGTATTTCTTAATAAAATGTATCAAAAATCATTTTAATTTATTTATTAATAAACTTTCTGGATACATATTTATTTTCAATAAAATTTCTTATTATTCCATCTCAATGTGTTGTCTCCTCTCTCAATACCATAGCGATGTTGATTTCGGTCTTTGAACTATGGATATTGATTGACAGGTGCGATCTTTGTGTACCGACAGTTCATTGCGGAGGCACCAGCAGGTACAATATGTGTTGAAATCATTCAAATACCAGAAGTTCCTGTGCGAACACTTTAAAAATAAAACCCACTACAATGTCATGATACTGCTTTAAAAAAAAATCACATAAGTTATGTATTACAAATATAAAATTCACAATAAAATATACCCCATTCAGCACTCAGCACGTTCTGGAAAGAGATGCATTGAGGAAACAAACCGAGACGAATATAAGAATATAACTACACGTAATGTTTGTTTTTTTTTCTTTTTGCTGTCCATCATGGACATCGCGGCTTATACGATGACACTACAAACCAATTGCCGCGATCAGAATTTTGTGTCCATCGTGACTTTCCGCGAATTACAATCGGTGTCCGTGATGGACGCGCGGAAATGGCGTAATCCATCTTTGGCTGTAGTGTAAGTCCGTTGTTGCTCGTTGTTGTACTTTGCGGTTATCAGATATATCAGTTTCTGAAACTGGTATACGATTTATTTAAGCATGAATTCGGTACGTAAAGGTATACAATTGTATGTTCACAAGGTACCAGCTATCCATGTTGTTTGCTGTTGAACTTTCACAGATATTTTGAAATAAAAACTAAATTAAAAACAACAATTTTTAACGATAACAAAATATCGGAGTTAGGGGAAATTATTGCCGCTCAACAGGTCTGGCATGGATAATATTTTGCCCGTCCGGACTAAAAATTGCCGGTCAGGACCGACGATTCGGCACATTTCGGAAAGACTAATACAGATTGGGTTGTCACAGAATGGTATTGTTAAACCCTTAAGCCATTCAATTCAATTTCCTACACAGCCCCATGAAAAATTTGCAAATCTACATGTATCATGCACAGGTTTGACTTACTCATTACTCTTGTTCTTGAGAAGAAAAATTTCTGAAGGGTTCCGATTTTTAAATTATGCCCTGCAGTAGCGGTGGCAATGCTAGCTGTCCGATTGGCACGAAAATTTGTGAACACATCCCACACATTATTTCTAACCCTGAAATTTTGAGGCAATAATCTAGATGTATTATGGACAGGTTTGAGTTACTTGTCTCTATTATTTCTGAGAAGACAAAATCTCAATTTATTTTTTCCTGAAGTGGTCGGATGTTAAATTATGCCCTGCAGTGGCGGTGGCAATGTTAGATGTCCGATCAGCACAAAATGGAATTTTGTGAAACACCTCCCATACCTTATTCCTACCAAGTTACAATTCATTTAATTCATTTGGCCTTGCAGTTTCAGAGGAAATTTGTTTTCTCAAAATTTAAGCCAATCAGAAACACTGAAAATTGCTAATGGCAGCCACGTTAGATGTCCAATATATATAAAATGAGGAAATTTTGCGAAAGACCTCATACATCATTCCTGTAAAGTTACAATTTATTTGACCTTGCAGTTTCAGAGGAATTTTGTTTAAATTTCAGTTAATCTGAAACAAGAATTCCCTGTTGGGGACATGTTTGATGTTCAACTGATTTGAAATGAGGACACTCTGAAAAAGAACTTGTATGCATGTACATCATTCCTACAAAGTTACAATTCATTTTGTCTCATACATGTAGTTTCAGAGGAGACGATTTTTTAAATTCAGCCATTCAGAAACAAGAATTCCCTGTGACTGCCATACTATACGCCCAAATGTCCAATCGGCATGAAATGAGCTAAAAACTGCATCGAAAATTGTCCCAAATATTAAAAAATCTGTCTAAAACTTAGAAAAAATTCCTATTGGCTCCCTGTTTAATCTTAAAAAAAACAGTAAGGGCCAGATACCTCACTTCCAACCTTAACCTGTTTGCAACATGAAAATCAAGATAGAAAAATGGATCAGAATCAGTTAAAAAAATCCCAAAATTCCTCTATTTTTGTAAAAATTGGCCCCTTTAACCCTTTATACAATGGAAATCATAAAATTTACATAAAATCAGTTGTAATACTGCTGAAAAGTCCGGCCACCAGAAATTTCTCCAATTGTCTTCATTACTTTTCAACAGATATGTTATGTGTCGAATTGCAAGCTCAGCCATTTTTGGGTATCCTAAAGGTCACAATTCATTTTATCAATCCCTATCTTAACTTTTTAGAATAAATCATTGCTTAAAATTTCAAAAAGATCAGTTCACTAAAACAAAAGTTATTACCAGAAAGAGGTGGACAAAAACACCAACACCATCCCTATATCATAATACAACCCCCACAAATTGTAGTAAAGAGGAACAGCTACTTCTAAAGTTTCATCATACATACCATTTTCATTTATAGTAATGTCATCAAAATCACAGCCTTTGTGGTTAGCAATAGTTCCATTATTGATGGCATGCATACGTTTAGAGACCTTTGCTACTTGCAACGCATTATCAGGTAGACGGTAGAATTGTCTAAAAGGTCCATTGCATTTTCTTTTAAATTAAGAATTTGTGCAAGTGTTGCTAATTGTTTCCTTAATTTCGTTGAAGTCATATGTTGTGGTGCCTTGGCACTACACTGATGAGCAAATTTCTAAGGTAATCACTACCTCTGTATGGATTAGCACCATTTCCTGGACGGGCAAACGTTCATCTCGATATTACAACAGTGTTGTTATGTTTGTGACCATCTCTTCTGTTAACAGCACAGACACTTTTCTTCCTCTTCCATTACCGTTAATAGGTTCCGGTTGTCACTATAACAGCATGTTTAACAATACTGGGACAAAATAGGTATAATAGTAGTCAACGCGGTACTTTTTGAAAATCCATCGTCTATTATCCTCTCTGCAGAACGGTTTATATAGAGGTCATCTTCTTACCAAATTGGATTTGAAATGAGATGTTGAATGACATCATGTCTAAACCATGATTACTTAATCCTTGTATTTATACATTTTCCATATTTACTTTATGAAAATCCATCGCTTAGATGCAGAGACAGAATATATTTCGACAAGATCTTAGTATCGGAATATAAAGTTTTTAAGAGATCGAATAAGGCGAATCTTTTCATAGCCCTGGTCCAGTAGCCTGTTTCTCAGATAAAGATAAATCAGAATAATTCATACTGGCCCTTGCATAACCAATCAATTGCGAGATGTAAACACCATATGCCGGAGAAGATGGTATATTGCTGCACATATTTGGAAAATTTATGATTTTATTTCACATTGGTTACATGTACATGTTCGATTGTTTGATTTTTATGTCCATTTTCATATTAAATTAAATTTTCAAGAAAATTCTGTTTTTGGGTTAAAAGATAAACTAGGCCAAAACAAAATATATGTATGGTTACGGTTACGTGTACTAGACCAACCCTATTTTTAGCTCCAACCCTAGTTTATTTTATCTATAAATCCATAAATAAATATGAAAGTGAAAATGGAAATAGAATCATGGCTACTGGTTACATACATGTAATGTATGTTGTTTGAAAATAAAATGATGTGAAACGTTTAGGAAATAATTGGAGAATTTCTACATTCTTTTCAGTTAACAAACATCTGAGAATTTATTTTTAAATACAATGAAACTACCGACCTACAGTACCAACCCTATTTTGCTTCAGGATGTAACCGTAAACAGACATATATTTTGTTGGCCCAAGTGTCGTAGTGACATTAAATTTTAAGGATTGGTGGTAATTTTTGTCTTATTTGAAATAACCCCAATGGTGCACACTTCAAATTCAACAATGGACGTCCACACTGTACAGCAATCTGCATACATGTATGGCCCCGGACAATGCAAAAACAAACGTGAATATGCATGTATCACCACCAGACGGAAGACTTCATTCTGACAAAAAACATGAAGGCTGTATAGTGATCTCTGTTTTAATTTTCTTGGTTATATTAATATGAATATTCAATTCCTTAACAAGTAAACATTTTTCATAGTACATATATACAGCATGTTTAATATGATGCTTAAGTGTTCTGGGGGTATAAATGTACAACTGTTTTTTACCAGAAGATCGAGGTTCGAGTCCTCACCAGAACTTGAACTTCAAAATATGCACAATGTACAATTGTAACCAAATATTGACATGTATATCTCATTGGAATTTTTTACTACTGCTACATGCATCCCCTTTTAGAAAAATAATGGCCTGATATTTCCATCCACAATTATTAAGACTGACTGTCCGCTTAGGGGTAATTTTTCATACAAGCTTTTGCATTGTTCATGTATTTTCTCATTTATTTTAATTGCAGCTCTTGCGGCAAACATTTTAGAGGGTAAGTTACTAAGCTCCGTTGTTAATTTCTATTATTGACATGTAGATTATCTCAATTATAATAAAAAGGAAAAAAAGTGCTATCCATCATGTCTGCAATGTGATTTTTTTTAACCCTTCGACTACAACATTTCTGAAAAAAAAATAGTTTCGTGAATTCGAAATTGTTTCTCTACAAATAGCGCCTAATTTATTTAGATATCATGATATTTATGAGGTTATTTTTTCTTTAGGTGCAATGTTTTCAAAATATAGTTTTGATCTGTCACTGGTGACCCTCTGTACAAAACAAATGCATTGGAAATGCTTCTCAGATTGGAAGAGTACCTTTTAATAAATTTCCAATAATATCTTGTTCTAAATTTTCTGCATTTGGCATATCAATGTTGCCAAGCTCAACATCCGACTGGGAGTTCTCAGTGTAAAAGTCATCATGGTCTGTGACTACAGCTTGACCCTGGCAAATATCATGCTTGAAAGCGGTTTTGTACTTTCCCAGTGTGAAGGAACTGAATAACAAAATGACCAGCAAACAGATGGTGTGGTCCACAATTCTGAACCTCTCCTTTACAGTCCACATATGAGCCAATTTTGAAAGGCAAAGTTGCTGACGCCATAACAAGTACAGTGCAATGCAGACGACAAAAGCTAGAAAATCGTTATTTTTTTGTTTTTCTTTATGATTTTCTTTATTTTAGTTACACAATTATATAAAGTTCCATCTCACGATGAAAAATTGACCCTATAGGAACCGAAAACTTTGCACACTCGATAGTGCAGGCGACGTACGCGAACTATCGATCATGGTTGCCAACGTAAACAAAACGTCGGTGCTACTTTTGCTTATTGGATAACGCCGCGATCTGATTGGCCGACAAGTGATGGGAGATGAGGTCTCGTGGCGCTGGAGATGAGATCACGTGCACCGATTTATCATGGTGATGCGTTTTAACAGCATTATAGGCCAACGGGCAAAGCAAAACCCATACCTACACAACCACTGACAGGAATAGAGATGTCAATTTCGATAAATTTAAACATACATTTATTGTATTGGTACTTCCAACAAAATCTGTGTTTAAACATTAAAAACATGCCGTATGCACATACATATATTAGCCTGGCCTTTATGCTCGAGGGGCCCCCATGCGTTAAGACGACACTGCCTCGAGGATGATATCGTTATTTTCTTATAATTTCTAATCATTTTCAATTACACAACAATTATAGAATATTAATAAGGAAAGAACAAAAACAGTTAAATTTTCAAAATTGATCATTATCCATTAATGTAAAGAAAATGAATAATAAAATATCAGTTTGTTGTGAACAACATTGTACAATATTTTTATTCCAGACAAGGTAATATATACACCTGATTTAACAAGAATAAGAACTCGTCATAAAAATTATTTGATCATAAAAATTAATGCTAAATCTGATACGTTTGTATTACCACCACTGGATCGATACCAGTGCTATTAGTCCCCGAGGGTAGCATTCACCCAGTAGTCAATGTTTTGGCACTGACGTGGTTTAATAAATATAGTTATTATTGAAACTTACAGTATCTAAATAATGTAATACACTACGGGTAACCTCTCTCAGACATAAGTGATCTTGGCCGATTTTGTCTATCCTGTTTAGATTCTTTGGTTTTATTGCTCATAAAGATTTTAAAAATTATTTGGCTTTCCAATATTTCGATATTGAGCGTACATGATAAAGGTTATTCGATTCAAAAAACGCATCGTGCGCATTAAATTTGACTTCTACGTTTTTATTACAATCAAGTGAGCGAGAGTTGTAAATGTAGTCGGAATCTTTCCATTTTTCCCCTTATTAAATCAGCGGGAAAATTACACTAGATAATGTCCATAATAAAATGGAAAAAAAAGAAGCAAATTCATGGTTGTGCTAATTGAATTTCTGTAGCGAGTACATTTTTAAGGGTCAGGATCAGATAATGTGTAAACTATATGTGACATAACGTACGCTACTTTCAAGTCCACCTATCAAGTTTTTTGTTCTTTGAAATGAATTATACTTTCTTTCTTCATAAATATTCATTCCAGAGATAATTCATTTCTTTTTTAATCGTTAACAGATGTTGAAAGCAGGACACCATTTTGTGACGAACTTTGACAAATTTAAGAAGACGACTGTGGATAAAAAGAAGAGGTTGATACCATTTTTTCAGTAATCTCACTGAAACAAATGTTCCCACCTTAAGTTTAATCAGATGATTTAGCACACTATGAATAGAAACAGTTTCGTAAAAGGTTATTTTATGGAGTATAATTTGCGTCACAAAAATTTGTTACAGATTTGTTTATTCTGGATTCAACATTTCATATAAAATGAAACAAAACCTCAGATGGCGCGAGCCGTAAAATGGCGTTCTATCGGGAAACCAAAGTCTTGAATGCCATACGAGATATCCAAAAACGGATTTTTTATTTGCACTGTGCTGTATATCTGTTAACTGAATCTCTCTTTCAATATTGATACCTCGTGTCATCGTAAGATGGTAATTAGCAATAGAAGTAAATTTCATCACAGCTGCTGCATCATGTGTATGATCACTGGATATGAAAATGAGAGCTTCTTGTACTGTTTTGGGAAAATTTTCATATTGACACCTGTAATACGCAACATTGCTTATGGTCTCAATGGGCATTCTGAACTTTGCAGCTATTATTCTCTGAAATATCCTTGTTTAATATCACCCATGATTGAGGAATTTCTGTTAGGAGGTTGGCAAATTGAATGTGCTGCCAGGTTGCAATGATCATAGCTGTCACACTAACTTTGTAATTGATTGGCATAATTTGTGTAACTTCTTTTCCCTTCCTAGCTTTTTTGTTATCCTTTCCCATTTTGTAAAGTCAATTTCTTGGCCTCCACATCTCTTAGCTAACGGTTGGAAATATGAATCTATACCATCTGTCCCACAGTCAATACATTTCCTTTGAACGTAATCCGAACTTTTGATCTCCTTTACTACATAATGTCATGTTCAATGCCTCATTTAAATCTCTCAATTTCAAATCATTCAAGTGTAGTTGCTGTGCTCTTATCTGAAGTGTTTTAATTTTCAGTTCTGCATTAGTACAGTATTCACATAAACAGCCATACCAGACCTCTTTTTTGTAATTTCCACATTTGAAGATTTATGTCTCTTAAATGTAGAAAAGCTTATTTTCTGTTTTCTGTTTATTCTTGGTAAATATATTTAAGGGATCTATCCAGTAGTTTCCTTTAGAATTGGTTCTTCTTTATTCATTTTGATGTTGATAAATTGGTTGAAACACCTTGCCTTTCAAAAAAACTGTTTTCGGAAGTTTCTGCATCTAATGTACCTGTTCTTTCTTTCCTGGTATCACTGGGTAGAAAACAACTTACTGAAACTTGTCTTATCCCAAAATAAGTGCTGGCCTGATGAAGGAGTTTATTTTTCTTGAGAGATGGCAATACTTTAACACGCTGAGTGATTTCCTTCTTACATTTTGAATTTCTCTCCACAATTGCTTATAAAACTTCACTTGAAAACTTCTTCTGGAAAGTTAATTTCTTTGGTGACAATCTAATTCCTTCTTTTCTGAATGCTTCTTTTTTCATGGCTGTACTTTTATTCACGATTGATGCAATTGTTTCAGCAAGCGTATTCGTGCCTTTAGGTAACTTACTTTTTGATTGAAACTGTCTTCCTTTTTGCTGCTGCTGTGCAGTCTACTGTTTCAGTTTGATCTTCCCTTTTGATTTGACCCTTAGCTTCTCTTTACTAATCTACATTGATCTTGTTCATTCAAATATCATACGATGTGTCAAAATACCACCTTTATGATCCTCTGACATTTTTCAGTCAGACTTAATCAAGAACTATACAATTAAGCAATTGGTCATCGTTCAAACAAATCGTAAAACCTGTGGAAATGCAGACATCTAATGGAAATAGAGTTGTCGACACCAGACCATGAGATCGGTCGATATTCGTTTAGCTAGAGAAGTCAGTGTTCTGATGAAATTACTGCTCATGATCAACCACTATGATATTCTATATGAAGAATATCGTTTTCTCATTACTAAATGGGAAGATTGTCTTCTCGTATAGAGATAAATGAATCAGTTTTTAGAAGATATTAAATGAGTCGTGATTGTTACAGGAAATGTATATTTGTAAACTACCACCTTCAGGCTCGGTGCGTTATATCACTATTGTCCAGTTGTATGGTCTTTAGCATGATACAAGTTGAACATGAAAATATAACTTGATAACTCCGACACTTTAAAATACGCGTACATATATTTTTAGAAATGTCGATTTAGCTAAATATAATTAATGATATTAATTTTCTTGTCAACGTAAATATATCTGCTCACAATGTTGCGGGTTTTATTAAGAAACGACATGTAAATTTATGCATGTCCCCAGAACACAGATAGGGAGTGACAGGCTATAATGCAGAACGTATGTTCATGAGACCTGATTAGGTACCGTGTTTGGAGGGTGCCATACTCGTTGCACTTTGAAGACTACCTTCTGTAGATTGCGAAGAAAAACAAATTATAGGCACATCATAGCTGCTACAAAAGGTTGCATTTTTCGTCCCTACCAAACTCTCCTTACTTTTTCAGTTGCAATTAACTTTGTCGCCCTATTCATATATGCATCCCTCTTTTGTGTATGATTATATTATATTATTAAACCAGTGGTGCAATGATATGATCAGCGTGCCCGCATCGGGTCTTGTCACACCAAAGACTTAAATTTGTATTTGCCGTGTCTCGTTAAGCATATACAATTAAGGAATAAGAGCAAAATCTGGTCACATCAAAGCATTTTCTTATTTGGCTTCTTAATCCTTCTACTTTGTGCGTACCTGATGAAGGTCATTCCAGAGACCAAATTTGACATCTACGTTTTTATCTCTTTAAAGGGTCCGGTGCGAGATTTGCTTATGCTATTTCGTTAATTATGTTGAAACCCGTTGTATTTATGTGTTGACTATTGATTTATCGTATCACGTATACAGTTGTAATGTTGTTTGGAATTTGTTCAACACACCAGATCTTTTGTCCAAAAAATATTCCGATACCCAGTTCTCATACTACGGGCATGTACATTCCGAATACTAAGAATATGCGCACATATCATCAACATTGGATTCCTCTATTCCAGTTAAAACGAAGAGGTCGGCATCAGTAAGCTCACAAGTTGTATCAGAATCTAACCTAGAATGCTCATCTTTAATTTCGGATCCTCTGCCCGTGTTCATTAATTCCATAATGCCATATTTAAAAGAGAAAAAGATTATGAATTTATAATGTTGACATATCCTCCGTGGTTAATCTACATACAAACAGATGAGTATGGCAAGAATGAAATAATAAGATTACCATCAATAAGAATACAATCTTATCCTCCGTGGTTAATCTACATACAAACAGATGAGTATGGCAAGAATGAAATAATAAGATTACCATCAATAAGAATACAATATCTTAAAGCTGGAAATACCACTACTAATATAGGTTCATCCTTGTACAAGAAACAGGGTGATCTGATTTGTATTCTTAGTGAGTCTGGGTAATTTTATTTGTCTGTCTTCTATTCAGATTGTCTGTATTATGTACTTCTGCATCAACTACAGATAATATCACTATTAACAAATGTTACAGAACATGTCTTTTTAGAATTGTGGTAAACGATCTTCTCTCTTTTAGTTTCGTTCTCTTGTTGCATACAATACAGTTGTTCTGCTTGTTGTTCTCATTCTAAAGCATAACATTTTCACAGAACCTAGTAATTGCTCATGTCAATATTTATAGGATAATGTTATCCGCCGCCGGTAATACGCGAACATCTTTTCCCAGTTTGATTATATTTCTCGATCCGTTAGGGGAGTGAATTGTGTAATCCAGACAAGGAAAAAGATGTTGTTAGATTTAATGATACTAGTAGAATTGTTTAACATCAATATTTACATTTTCTCTTCATAAGCAAAGTATTTTCGTATATTACCGGATGTCTCAACATTCTTGTTAGTATTATGCAAAATGTCATTAGTTCTGATCAATGTTACAGTGGAAGGTCAAAGGTAAAGTCATATTAACATGTTGTCCATGTAATATGTTGATATAGCTAGCGTTCTATGATGAATTTAAGTCTTTAAAATTAAGAATTATTTCGATTCTGATATATGTAGCAGTACAAATACGGAAGTATAATTTGATGAGAAAAGCGGTAATATTTTTATTTACATTTGCGGGCAAGGTCACACACAATTTTTGCGTCGCTGGTTGGCTGTTCTATCTTTCACACTGCCAAATTTGAGCAGACGATAACTTATCAACATATGCTTTTACGAGCGGAAAGTCTTATTGATGGAACAGACGTAGCAATAATATTGCCTTTGCATGGTTTCATTACACATCCCATATTTATTAATTCTTGAATATGTAAATTATTTTCAGTGAATAAGGTTAGCATCGGTGTAAATAATTTGATTGTGTGATTTTATCACCTGACGTAAATGTGTGGACCGCGCATGTGCTAATGAGAATTTACGAAGAAATACGTCGCTGGTCTGTTTATAAAACGAAAGAAGAACGTCATATTAGAATATATAGCAAATATCACCAGAATAAATATTACTACAGACGAGTGCACAGTCCCTTTAACAGACATAGATATGTTAAGGTTCGTTTACATATTTACATGTTCAAATTTAGGAAAAGGGGGTAAAAACTTATGCTCCCTGTAGCAGTAGGGGTTAGCGACTGTCCCCTTTAGGGCGTGTAGTTGTAGTACTTCACACCAGATTCGATCAAGTGGGATACACTAGTTGTATTTTGCTGAAATAAACATAATCAAATAACAAAATATTTATTAAACAAAATATCAAAATATGAATGGACACACTTTTACCATTCAAAATAAATGACTAGACCTCTAATTGTAGTCAACAAAATAGAAAAACAAGCTGCACATTACAATAACCGACTAAATGTGACTGACAGTCAAAGCTGGGGTTTTTGCTTAATTAAGCAATAAACCAATATAAAAATGTAAAGTCCACGCTAAAAACACCCTAAGGTGTAATAATATACTTCGCGTTGTGTTTTCAAAAAGAACAATTAATAAGAAAAAAAAATGGATTATGGTGATCCTTGTGTGTTGGGTGACGGTCACTAGACTTGGCTAACAAATGGACATACCTTGTAGAAAATAGTGTAGATCACTATCTGGAACGTCTCGCCTGTGTGTACCTGGTAGAACTAGCATAGTTATGTAGGAGATGAGGGCTCAAACTGCAACTGATTGGAAACCCAAAACCTTGCTTTATTTATACTCTAAGAGACAATATAAGCGATAACCGTGACCGGCATCATATGAACAACGGGGTAATACTCGAGTGTTACGAATGCAAGTTGGAAACTGATACATGTATTGGTTCAAACTGACCCCTAGCTGAAGGACATATACAATGGTTTGGGCATGGCACTGCCGGTTTACACGATCAAGATGTGGGAGGAAATAATGAGAACATTCTCTTAAACCAAACTTGCAATACCAAAGTATATAAGTGCAATGTGTTTATAATATAATAAGAAAAATGCATATATATTTCTAGCCGAAAACTAAGATTAAGCGAAAACTAAATCCAACCCTACTACACTCCCTTTAATGCCAGTTTTATTCAATGACAATGAGTCCAACATAGTCAAGGTAAACATTATAGGTGTAGGTTATTCTTCAGTCTTTACATATATCGTCAATTTTATCGTTCTTTAATAGACAGTAAGTTTATCTGCGTTTGATTTGTAGCTTAGATTACTTTTATTCACTGATTGCAGAACACACATACCACGATGGAAGGTGCAACATTGAACTGGTCAGTAATGTCGGCATATAAAGGCCTGATGCGCCACATCTATGAATAATCTGTATGAGTAAATCGTTATCGATGAATAAAAGACAATATTTTCTCATATTCATTAAATACGGGAGTAAATAGGGCCCTTATAACATATCAGTCCTTCTACCGAAAAGATCAGAAACAATCATCGTTCTAATCGTTTTGAAGTGTGTCCGTTATAACTTCCGAACTTACTGTTGCTCTTCATTATGCATGTATTTGAATCGGGTACCAGGACATCCTTGCTAGGTTGTTTGCAAAAAGGATTTATTTGATCCCTTTATTCGTACTTCAAATCACACAATTGCATAATAAATCTAAATGTGGATTTTCTTTGTCATATAGCTAAACAGCGGAAAAAAGAAAAACTGCAACAATCTATCTGTTGGTCTTTTGAGAGTTGCTGTTAGCTTCTTTTTATATATATACGTCAGCAATGGACGTCAAATCGCTGGTGGTAATATCTCAATATAGTAAAAACAAGAAAACACAATAGTGTTATGATGCATTATTAAAATATTACTTATAAACCCTGCTTGACATTACATGTTTGATTTTTGAAGTTTTGTTCGTGTTGTTGTAGTTTTAACCGTTTCTCTTTAATGTCTTATTTGCGATAGGTAGGTTTCGTTGCATAAAATATTATATAAAAAAACCTAGTATTAGTAAAATGAACAAATGCAGCGGTGCAAAAACCTACATGAGTAAATTATATATTAAATCATGCCCTTTTCCATATCAGGACTTATCATCCCGAGAGACCGATAGCGGATCGAGAGGCTTGCTATCGCATTATCAGAGTTTTGGCGCGATATCTGCCCATGGGCACTTTCTGTGTGTACGTATGGGCAACATTGATGTTATTACTTATAAATATATGATAATGAATGTTATTGATTTTCCTTTCATATTGAAATTATAAAGCCATCTCGCCATCCTGCCATGTAGTGCAGTTCCTCTGTTATCGTTGTTCAGTGATAAAAAGGGAAGACTACAGTAATGTATTAATGGTATTATGAGAGTTGCTGTTTACTATATGTAAGATTTTTTTTCATATAGGTCAGCAACGGACGTCACATAACTGGTGTTGATATCTCAATCACAATAAGACAAGATGTTTGGTATATGTTGTGGTTGTTGTTTTCTTTGTGTGGAACTCACTTGCATGACCACATCACTTCACTACGAGGGGCCCCGTCACCTTTTTGTTGAGGTGCCTGTGCCAGGTCAAGCAAGTGCACAATCATGTATTTGTGTGGTAGGGTATCAATATCAATTTGGCCTCTATGATTTTTCTAGTGGATTTTGGAACTGTTCCGAACATGTGGTATGTTTTTGATTTTCATTTTATTGCAAAAATTCCAACAAAGAAACAGTGTGATGAAAGTTATATTAGTCAAAAACACAAATTATGAGTAGTAAAATGTATTTAATAAACACTCCCGCTTCTTTTTATCTTTCTATTGCGTCTTTAGAGTTAACTTTATAATGATTAACCTTTAAACTTCAGGGAAATCATCGAGAGTAACACATCTTCAGAAAATCTGACATCAATTCGCGTGTTCTGTTATTTCAATCTATAGAAATTCTAATTTAAATTAAGTACAGGATTGTGACACTCGTTGATACCACCCAGCTCTCTAATTTTTGAAATTTAACTGAAATTTGAACTATATTTACATTGTAGAGTGGAACCTGTCTAATCCGACACAACAAGGTACCAGGGAAATGTGTCAGATTATGCAGGATGTCGGACAACTCATGTTTTATTTTAGTCAACAGAAATACTTTGGGACTATACATTTTTGTCGTATGTCACAGGATGTCGGAAAACTCCGGTGTCGGATTGCACAAGTTCCACTGTATAACCATTGTAACCTTGCGATTATTATTATAGAAGTAGGACCTGAATTTTCTGGGCTGTCAGGTTCATCCAATTCTACATATACAGTGGTGCCAACGTTGTGTTTGATCTATTGTATACATAATCTCTACTCATAATGAGACATGCATGCGCGATTCCTGTTTCTGAATGCAAAAGACCATGCTTGCATGTAAAAACATGTTAGAGGACACACTTTTGATATACTTTGTTGGGAAGTAACACTACAAAGACATGATATATACGTTTTAAAACTGGCGCCAATCACGTAATTACTTGCGTAGGTTACTACGCCAAAGTAATGTTACCTTATTCATCAAACAACATCCAGAAAGAATATAGTGATTAGAATATGTGTTTAATACAGTTGGTCTTATGAGAGTTTCTGTTTGCGTTTTTAATTTAATAAATACGTCAGTGATGGACGTCACATCGCTGGTGCTAATATCTCAATATAGTAAAAAAAGGAAAAGAAAACCTATAAACCCTGCTTGACATTACATGTTTGATTTTTGAAGATTTGTTCGTGTTGTTGTGGTTTTAACCGTTTCTGTTTAATATCTTATTTACGATAGGTAGGTTTTGTTGTATAAATATTATATTAAACAAACTAGTTTTAGTAAAATGAACAAATGCAGCGGTGCAAAGACCTACATGAGTAAATTATATATTAAATCATGTCCTTTTCCATATCCGGACTGTTTGTTATCCCGAGAGACCGATATCGGCCCGAGGGATGATAACTGTTCTGACATGAAAAAAGGTATGCATTAATCGTTTATCACATATTTCAAAATTGAATTAAAAAGAACAAAATTAACTTCCCACGCAGACACTAAACTTTCGTACAGGGAGCCAAAAACAATCAAGGTGCATATCTAAATTATGCTTCTCAATTGCTTCCGCAGTTTTACCTCGTTGTTTGTAATCAGCCACTTTTTGATAATAGTCATAAAAGCCCATGCCTGCATGTAGAACATCGTATTAACTCACAGCTAATCACGCTTCTGTTACACCTCACACATCACCCATAGGTCAACTGAGTAATACATCATGCGATCGTTTTAAAACACTTTGATAATTCACGGCGAACTGTTTTCTTCGATTTACGACATCCGATTACACCTTTGGTATCTTCAAACTTTTGTTAGCCATTTCTTTATAGCCGAGTGCATGCATAAATGCTTATTTTGTATTTAACCTCGAGTTTAGGAAGTAAATATATAAGGTTAGTCAATAGAATTGCATCTAAGATAGAAGAATCCAAATTGATTTCAGACAATGTCATTCATTTTTGTTAAAACTCCACACCAAATTCATGTATTTCAGACATCTTTGGATATACTTTTTCATTGTTTTCATTTATTTTAATTTCATTTAATTCAGCTTGATCTTGATTAAATATATCATTTCCAATTTCAGGAAAAAAAAACCTGCATGCAATTAAGAATATCTTCTATATAGATCATATGAAAATTGAAGACGTCCCGTTGTTGTCATCTTAGAGATGTAAATTAGCAGACCACATCCTCCTTTCTAGCTAAGGGACGAAGAGGTAAAACGTACAATGTCTTACATCTTCAAATACACATCAGCTTGGTATGAGTGTTCGATGCAAGGACAGATGATTGATCACTTTGCATTAAACCATTCTCCCATGCATAACATGTTATGTCGGTATGACCAATATAATACACCCCTATTCTACACCAATCACATAACTCTGTTTCAACAGTTCTTTAAGATAGTTAAATGGCACAATTTTGATATAGTTTGCTGGGAAGTAACACTAGAAACAAATGATATATATATATGTGTTAAGCTTGGCGTCCATCCTATTATTACTTACGTAGGTTACCACGCCAAAGTAATGTTACCTTATTCATCAAAGAACATCGAGACAGACTAATGATAACACTCTACATGTTATAGTGATTATAATATGTGTTTAATACAGTTTTTCAATATGAACTTTTCATTTGTCTAGCTTTGATGCGAGTCTGACAGCACACAATTTAATCTTAAAATATTTAATTAAAATCTGTTTGACTGCCATTTCCGGTTCTTCAATCATCAACATCGGGTTGTGTATGTCTATTATATAATGAAGGCAGAACAAATCTATATTTCCTATTACGTATCATCACTTGCATACAATTGCTTAAACGTGTCTTCAATGGGAAAATGTTACTTAATATATTATATGTACATGTTATCACAGCCAGAATCATAATCGCCATTTGAATATATAAGGAATATGTTGGTTTTTTTCTGTTGTAAGCTTATTTAGAGCCTCAATAGAATTGTTGACACTCAAGAAATTTAGTAAGAACAAATTGTATATTTAATTGACTCATTTCTAAAATTAGCTGGTTATGACAAGATCTTGAATTAATGTTTTCACCATTTAAAGCATTGATATATTATTTGCGTCAAACAATAACGTCAACTTTATTTGTTGAATTATTTGTTTGAGAAAATGCGAAATAGTTTCATTATCGACTTCCAGTTAGATTCTGGAACCATTCAATTTAACATGAAGTTATTTACAAACATGCTATTACTATATCCACAATATATAGCCAATTGTACCTTCACCTTCCAGTTGTAATTGTATTTATGTCTGGTATGAATGCATTGCCACGTTGGCTTGACATCAAAAAGAGAAGGTATTGCGATGTTATTAACATAATGCTTCCAATTTATTGGTTTCACGGAATATACAATATTTCATTGGAAAATTAGAAGATATTAATTCGATGGGAAAACATGTTTCAATAACATCTACATGTATTAGTATTGCAGTGGTTCAGAATATCGTCCTTTGATGGGCAGATATCCTTCCGAAAACGAATGTAAATGGAACTCCTATTATTACCTGACTGCAGATTATTGGCCACTAAATAAAGTTTATGCGTTGAGTCTTCGCTTGTGATTGTTCCTGACCGAGTGCCCAATAAATCCGCGGACAGTATCTCACGAGTCTCAGATGGTGTGCATGTATATATAACAGAACAATTGAAAGTTAATGATTTATTATACCTCACAATACAAGTTGAATACGATTATAACAATAAGTATATAGTGACAATGTGGTTACTATGGCGTCTCTACCCTACAATCGTCCAGAAATAAATGAGAATTAGTACTTCGCTGGCACTCACAGTAGCTCAAAATTTGTATACTCTGGTACAATAAAAATATGGGAGACGGGCATAATATAAGTGTTATATATATATATATATATATATATATATATATATATGTGTGTATCTATCACACATCAAATATACTCTTAACTATTTATTCATACTATCTTCAATTAGTGCAAAAATATGAGTGTGTCGACATGTACAGCGTGTCGTTGTTTCGGCCATAAAAGTGTAGATTATCTAGGCTCGGAGAGTTCACCAGTTAAATAAATAATATACAGTTCCTCAAATGTATCAATATACACTACATTAACTTATTAGTAAACCACATATAGTGCCTTGTATAGATAAATGTCTTTAAGGCAACACGGTTGTGATATCTTTATGGTGACACGGTGCGCGCAATTAGTATATTATTATAGTGTGTTGACGGCGACACGGTGAATACAGTTAATATGTTATTATAGTGTCATGATTGCGACACGGTGCATACAATTAATATACTAGTATTATAATGATGTCGTGACAACGACACGATATATCTTCTGTTTTCTACTGACAAATAGTCCACAGGTCCGTGGCCCTGATGCCAAAGATGATTGTAGTACAGACAATTCTTCTTAGAATATGTTTAAACTATATGGAAATGTATCTGGATAAATAGAATACTATTTTCGGCAATAAAGTCTACGACACGGTGTGTGTCGTGCCTGATATAGGATGTAAAAAGTGTCAATATTTTATGTAAAGGCCGAAATCTATTGACTTTCTATATGGATAAACTGCAGTGTGTGTCCAATAAAAATGCGACACTATGCTAACCTTCAAAATTAACATAGAGCTATTAGATTCCTAATACTGTGTGTCGATATACTGATCTGAGATTCTTCATAAGTGTTTGAAAATGGCGCCCAGCAAAGACAAGACTGAACCCAAGTGTTCTTCACTTCGGAATTTATACCCTTCCGACGCGTCCACGACACGTAAGAATAACGTGACGTTAAGACACTCTCGTGACGTCATTTACGTCCGAACATTTGCAACGATTTACCATGATGCATACGTCTAATTATGACAACAATGGCGTCCGACCCTGTCTTACGGCAAAGTGTGTCGGATGATGAAAACGTAAATATGATTTGTTTAATTTGCGGGGAAATAACATGAAAGCTACTGTGATGTACCAACAAATATAACGGATAGGGTAATAATTTATTATCACCGATGTAAGTGTGTACAGTAACTGTGAACATGAAACAGGGAGGGGGAGTGACGACACGGTGAGAGTTCAAAGGAAAATACAAGTTAAACAACATCCCAATTATAATGATAACTCTCCCTGTTTACACAATTGTAATACAAATTATTTACATATAACATCAACCAATAATGCTATAACCAATCTCTAAACAAGTACGAGAATGAGGGTCTCCAAGGGTATTTATAATGATTTTTTTAATTTTTTTTTAACTACGGCAATGACCACTTCAGTATTATAATTCGAACATCCATATTTTTATGAAATCAATGTATTAAATATGCAAATAACTTCCAATAGATTAGACCAGAGAGAATGCTAAGGTATGGCAATATGGTTTTCTCTGCCGGATACGGCCCTTCCGAACAGAATGTATATGTAATGTTTCAAACCTGGAAGATAACCATCTTTTCCTTTTATATATCAGTCAAAATGTCACATACTGGTCTACATCATACCGATACTTGGTTTCTTATGTAAACGGAGTGCTGCATGTGAATCTGTCTAAATAATGATATTAGTAGGATACCAGAATAAACAGGTCACCAAGCTGTTGGAATCAATTAAAAGCATATTGCGTTTAGCATAGTGAACCAGCTCCCTCAAAGTCACAATTATAGTTGCTAAGTAATGACCTTTACGAATATGATTTTTCAATATTATACGTTTAGATGTGCCGGATTAAAACTTTTTGTCTTTGTTACTTGCTTCTTCATGGACACGTGAGTGGTAAATTCCCCTTCCTTGTCGGATCAATGCATGTAGAATTGTATAAATTGTGTCTACGGAAATCGTCAGCGACACTTGGTTACTGTGGTAGTGCTGTCATGTGACCAGGAATATATTCTTTTATTTCCAAATGTTCAGCATTATTGTTTCTATAGAAATTGGAAATGAAATGCATTTAGTGTATCTGATATTGATAGTATATTATGTATATTTTTATTGAGCATGTTCAGAAGTTCAACATCTACATATAGTTTGATTATACGACATTCTCAGGTAGTTTTGTATGCTTGTTACGTAATGTTTCTTCCGCATAGCATAATCTGATACAATATGTCATTTTACTTCCTGGTTTAACGTTACAAATATCATAGCAAAACATAAATTGTATATCAAAGGAAGAAATGCAATATAGGCTTATATATATTATGATTGAATTAACTCCATCACGTCAAAACGGTCATTCCATGGTAAAATGTGCATTAGCTTTATTAGTACGTATTACTTTCCACAGACAAAATACATATATTTGAAATGCTCTAACGCATACTGTCAACGATATACATAATTTATTAAAAATGTCTATTTTAATTCGAAGTAAAGCTTAATACGTTTCTTACCGTTCTTGGAACAGTAGATTCAACTAAGATAATGCTCTGTCAGCCGTCTCCGATTATTCAAAAAGTTGATCGAATGAAAAAAAAGTTATTGTTGACATATCTGACGGATTATACGAAACGTACCTGATCTTTCTTATGGCATCTGTCATTTGCCTGATTATATATATAAAAAACATTTCTATCGAGTTTGTTTTAAATTGGCTGAGTTGTTCCAGAGGATAACATCTAAAGATGAAAGGTTCTCGGATGACGAACCTATTGCGAGGTGAACTAATGACAATATTCAAGGTTCACGGATGTCGGATCTATTGCCAGGTGAGCTAATGCCAATGTTTACTGTTATTATTTTAAGGCTCACGGATGACGGATCTATTGCCTGGTGAGCTAATGACAATGTTGACTTGATATGCTTTTAAGGTTCACGGATGACGGATCTATTGCCAGGTGAGCTAATGACAATGTTGACTCATATGTATTTATTTAGATATATTCATGTTGTACCTTTTCAACCTTACACCTACACTAAGTGTATAAGAATGTAATATGTTTTCAAATCAGTCTCATTTAACGTTGGTGAGATTTTTGTTTTCAATTCCATTATCTATGCATGCAAAAAAGTCATTTAAAAGGAATGAAACATGATTATATTATCAGTTTCGTTTTGGAATATTTCTCAATTTTAATTTCTACGCTTAAACAGTAATGAGTAGAAAATGTCAGCATTAATGCATTATATTATGTTACACTAAACTACAACATTATACAACAAGTAACCTTTACAACATTCATATTGTTATCAGCAAACAATTACTATAGAGACAGTCAAGATGTAATCATTATAAAATACATTCCGAAGAGTACAAGCGATATGGCATCAATTTTCAACAACAAAACATTCATCACCACGAATTTACTGAAAATATGTCAACATTAGAAATTAATCGTAAATATTAAAACAAATTTAGTACATAAACCTTTAAGCCAAGACGCTGTTTTCCTTGATCTACATTGTTTCATTGTAATCAATTACTGAAGCATTGTATATTGCAAGTTGTTTATATATAAACAATAACGTTGCATCTAATGGTAGCCCACAATATACAAACATGTCGTAATTAGTTTACAGAGCAACCAAGACGGAATTTGTTTTCGACGAATAAGGATGATTCAATAAGAAATAGTCCAAACGGAACGTACAACTAAACAAAATAAGAAAAGCTTAGACTAGAAGAAGAACTTAAGGAAACGAGCAGCCCAGGAAGGGAAGCTATTGAGAAGTTATAATTTCTAAATCGTTTAAGAAAATCACAAGAAGAGATAGCATATCCAGAAAGCATTACGATATAGCTGAGTTAAATATATATTTTTTTAATTTCGGCTTAATGTCTAAGGGATCGTCTCAAAATGTGACAGTTTTTTTCAAGTGAAGTTAGTTTCATTTGGCTCACACCACCCACCCACCCCCTCCAAATGAAAGTGTGAAAAACATAGCCTTTTCCCAGGAGAGCTTGTTTGACATCATTCGAAAACAAGCGAAGACCACTCGTGTCTATTATAAAGTTTGTTAGTAAAGCACTGATATTGTTATTAATAAACGAATTATAAAGAATTTCATTATTGTTTGGATCTTTGGAAAATGACTCCATTGGCTTTGATGTTGATGGTACAGAATTATTAATGTCAGCACTTTTGGTCAGAACTTTGAAACCGTAGTCAAAACTTGTTTTCTCTATGTGTGAACAAGAAGTTTCAGTAGGTACTAACTTGTTCGACAACAATGTTTTTTTTCTTCTCTGTTTTCCATCGTCTATCAATCTCAAGTGTTACATCAGCCCTTGAAGCATTTCCAGACATTTCATTGGCTATTTCATTTACAAATATTTCGTAATTATTTTTTGGATTGTCATAAAAATCCTTCTTTTCGTATGTCCTGCTACAAACTAGTGTTGTCTGCACAAGACATTTTTTCAATCTTAGCTATTCGTCCATTCTCGCTACCCTACAAATAACCTCGTATGCATGAGGCGTATAAATCGCACTATTTTTCACATGTCAGTTAAAAGAAAGTTTGATAAAGTTATATTTTAGAGTGTTTTCTATATTTCAATTATTTTCATGGACAAAAGTTAAAGTTTTAATTAGTTTTGCATGATTAGATTTTACTTAGTATGTCTTCCATATTGGATTTTCGTGAACTATATTTTTGTGTGGCTTAACTTAACTTAACAATTTAAGAAGAATTTCTACTCTCTACGTACGAGGTTATTTGTAGGGTAGCGAGAATGGCCGAGTAGTTACGATTGGACGTTTTTTTACAGGGCGCTGCCTATTCTCTATCCAGAGTTGTCGTTCCTGCTACGCTAGACTCTATCTCTGTGAACGACTATTCTACAAGGTTCTTGTAAAAGTTAGAAACAGTAAAAAATGTACTTAAAATTGTTTTAATTATTGTAAATATCAATAAAGATGAAAATAAATTACTCATTTCAAATAAATTCTGTCTTAAAAATGATTCTCCCCCCACTTCTTGGAGAACTATTTTGCGGAGGTAAAAATTAAAAAGTTAAAAACGATCACAAATCATTTTTAAGAGAGAATTGATTTGAAATGGGTGATTTATTTTCATCTTTATTGATATTTACAATAATTAAAACAATTTTAAGTACATTTTCTTACTGTTTCTAAATTTTACAAAAATCTTGTAAAATGGGCGTTGACGGAGATAGAGTCTAGCGTAGCAGGAACGACAACTCTGGATAGAGAATGGGCGCTGCCACGTTAAATACTTAATACAATAACAAAATACCGAAAGCGATCAATACAATCACAAACTACCGAAAGCCTATTTCTGCAACGTGCACAAGAACAAAAACCCACCATGAGCATCGTGGTATCTGTTGTTTACTCTCTTTGGTCAAAACTTGTTTTATTATAGTATTATTTTAAACTTGACAACAGTATTAAACGTTCCAAGAATCGAAAACATGTTTTTTTTTTTAATTTGCAAAAGAAGACCGTTGCTTTTCGTTGCGCATACTATTTAGTTGTACCGCAAACGGGAAACCTGAGTTGTGTACATATACACCCATTACTTATTCAGTACTATAGAAACAGTACAATATACAGACTCGAAAGAAATTAAAGCGATGTTCCATTCAATTTTATGCCGTTTTTTGAATGCAGTTTTAAAGATTTATTGGCAAATCTCAATGTGCTGACAGCTGAAAACCACCCAGCTACCAAACGAAACTAACTTCGTTTGAACAAAACTGTCACAATTTGCGACGATCCCTAATGACTAATTCATGATGTTGATCATATATTTTACATGATATGGGTTATATTACAAATTGAAATTAAATTATTTTTAAAGACAATTTTCAGTGAATGACAGATAACCATTAAAATGCAAATATAACTTCGTGATGAGGAAAGTATGTCGACCGTACCGAGAGTACAAATAATATAAATGAAAATTCTATGAATCACGTTCCAATACCGTTCTTCGTCGAGATAAGAACAATGGCTGTATCATTGATATGAAATATCACAGGATTTAGAATCAATCTCGTAATATGTCGAGGTTGTAGCATAGCAAAGTCTTCTATATTTGATAAAATGAAAACAGACAGCTAATGATGAAATTACAATTGTTCTCGAACAATGGTGTTATAGCTTTAAAATCTGATTCAACCCATCATTTCTTTAGAAATGCCTGTACCAAGTCAGGATCATTACGGTTTTCACAGTTTGCCGGTTGTTGACTGATTTTGTCTGTTTATATACTTATGAGTTTTGACTTTCCCTTTGTAAGATTGTTCGGAGTTCGGCAATGTTGTTTTTACCCTTATTTTCAAAATGCTTTGTAACGTTTACTTTGCTCAACGTTAATGTATAATCAAAATATATTTTGGGGAATTCGGATACATTATAAAAGTTGAATTTGGTATATGCTTTTTCTTTTTTGAATCAAAGAAGAGTGACTGAGTGATTGTTGTTTAACGCATAATGAGCAATTTTGCATATATAACATGGCGATAAATCTAAGAACATGTAATACAATGGCCATAGGAAAAAAACAGACAACCTCACTAGGCTGTTGCTTTTTTGAATCAAACTTTTATTTACAGATTCGTGTAATTCTTCTATATTTCGAATTTGCCATTGTCATTATATAAATGATATAACTGCTTTATTCTTAACATGGGTTTTAACATCTGTTCGTCTTTTCTGTGAGATTATTCTAAATATATTATACGTTACACATATGACGTCATTACTGGAAAAATATACGTCTGTCGTAGAAATATAAACTTATATTGTTGGTTGGATCGTCTGTAAAGTCAAATTATATTACTATTTTTACGTTCTGAGTTCCTTCCTGTGATGTCCGACACGATTTCCGCATACACACGATGTTTGTAGGAGGGCTCATGTCTTATTTGCGTATAGTGGTCTCTAACACGTATTGTGTTGTGTTTTTGTTTTTCTTCGTCTTGTGTACCCTATGTTGCCAGTTTCTTTGGATTGTCCAGTTTTAGTGCCCCTTTCATATTTTCTAACGTAAATTAAGTAGGAATAAATGCATGTTATCAGTTAGTTAATCATTAAGAAAAAGAAAACTGCGTTGATCTATATTGGCAGCAGACTTGATTAACCATTCACAATTGACAGATGTCTTTTATTAAGAGTAAAATGTTCACACCTTAACTACACTTTTTGATGTCAGCAATGTCGTCACACATATTAAACTACTCGTTTTGGATATTAATCGGTCAGCAGGGGTTTGCTCAAGTCCGTCATCGTGCCTTTTTCTCTATTATGTCAGGTTTAACTAGAATACAATATTTAGACGTTTCAATGAAAATTTATAACAGAAATACAACACACATTGTACATGTATTATTTTCTAAGTTGTACTGCGTAATAACAACAGTTTTGCTTTGTAAATACAGATAAACCAAAACTATTGTTTCACTGATTTTAAGCATGTATGTATTTCATAATTCTTTTGTGGAAGATATTTGATTAAAATTCTGATATAGGAAGTAATCATGGTCCCTCTTAAATTACATGTTTAACTATGTTCCCATTCGTACATTTTTTACCTTAAAAATGTGCCAGACATGAGTTATCATGAAGCGTTTTGGAAATGAAAAAGGAAGTTGTGTGTATAAAATATCTGCTGTTAAATGACACACTTAGTATGTGAGTAGCTCAGAAATGTGTGTCTGTTTCTTTGTGTCATCAATAGTAAGCAGTATAGTGTAATATCAGTACCTGAACTGAAGGTTTGTGAGTTCAATTCTCGTCCATAGAGTGGTGTAATAGATCATGTAGATACTAACAATATGGAGTAAAATGTATGAGTCGGATGTAATCTCAGCAGATTAGAGGATTCTTCTGATTCCCCGACAATATATCACTGAATTATTGTTACATGCGGCCTTAGAGAACCCTAATTCGCTAGCTTCCATAAAATTCGACGTAATGCTCGACAGAGATATCTTTTTTTATGATAGATTAAATATGCTGAATTAAACGTTAGAAAAAATCCGAAGGGGCAATGGACAATCAAGAGACACAAGCAACATTGGACAAACAATAACACAACGGAGAGGAAAAAAACACGATACAGCAAACTACAAAACCAAGCAACACATAGTCCTTCAAAAACGGTGGATGACCCTGTGTGCTCAAAAGATGTCAGTTTGTTTGTCAGCTAGAAAAGGTCATTGTAGTTGAGAATTTGATAAATATTTAGAAGTGCTGGTACTACATAAAGTAAGCTTACACAATCGACTATTTTCTTCTCTTTGTTTGTGCTCCCCTACGAAGAAAATGCACTTTAAGGATATATCACTTAAGTGTTTATTGTTCTGCTTGAATTCTGAACGATTATTGATTTTTGTATCATGACAGAAAAAATAAATTAAGACAGTGCATGATGAAACAGACATTTTTGCAAAGTATCACTGTAATGCATTCTTAACATGAAAATAATACGCTTGAATTTAATTTAATCTAATGTTGAATGTGATAGCAGCGAGTTATAATTAATACTTATCAAGATCACGGCAGAATATCAATATCTCTATGTAGTAGTGTTATCAAGATATTTTCTAATCTATGAACTTAAGGATTTTCTTTTAACTCTTAATTGACAATCCTAGGTATGGAATAGAATATCACGAAAATATTTAATCCTTTGTCCATTTTTTACCATTAATTTTTAAGACTTAAATTACTACATCAAATACTAAATACACTGCGTTTTTTTTATCTGTATTTAGTTATATGATGGGTGTTCACCTTCATAAACGACAATAATAAATGACCAAAGATGAATGCGTACTGCGAAAACCAGGTAAATGATATTTATGGAATGTAGCAAATAAAATACAAAGCTACCAATGGTACAGCGTAAAAATATCTAACAAAGCGTCAAAACAGCATAAATCTACCGAGGCCTAGAAAACCAGGTGATCTGTAATGACTTCCTCCTCTGACAATTTGCCATATATTCTGGATAAGTGAAAGCAATACACCACAGTGCCATTTACATTATTTCGAAATGCAAGATCCATGGAAATGCATCACAATCGTTGAAATCGTACGAGAACAATTTGAAGATACCAAAGGGTCATTAGAAACCATATGTCGAGGAAGTACAGACAAGACAATAGGAAAAGAAGAAAACAACACGAACAGACAAACAATTTTCCACAACACACTACACAAAAAACGAAAGATTGAGCGACACGAATCGTATTATAAACCAGAGGTAAAGCACATGAGCTCTGAAAGGATAAGCAGTTCTTTGTGTCATTTTCAAAGCACCTCACACATATGTAATATGAAAACGCCATTACATTTCCAGTTTTATTTTTCACAAAATTTATTTTTACTTCATCATGTTTCAGAAGCGCAAGCTGACGACTAATATGACTATGGTATAATATAGCTGAACAGATGAAAATGAAAAAAATACAGTGCTTACAAATTTGACCTCTTTTGCAGAGGGAATAATTCCCTGAGATAATTTGCGTTCTTAGTTCCTAGTTCTCGGTTGTTCTCTAGTTGTTTGATGGAGGTCTTATTTATGTTTGCTTGCGTATGGTGATGTCAAATACATCTTGACTATATGAGTAACATGGCAGGTGTTTCATAAGAGGCAAACACTGCCTTTTCTTTCGCGAGCACTTGGGTGTTTGGTGGAGTCCGTGTTGCTCATCTTTTCAGTCTCCGTCGTGTGTCTTGTGTGCACAATGCTTTTCTATTCTTGATTGTACCTTTCAGTTTTCTCTAACGTATATTTACGAGCAATAGTATATTCCTCTTCCGTAAGGGTTTTTTTCCCGAGCAATAGTATATTCCTCTTCCGTTAGGGGTTTTTTTTCCCGAGCAAGATCACGGTGTTGAAGTTTTAAATTTAAATTATGTGACATGCATAAAATATCCGAATAATAAACAGTAAATATAAACTACAAATTACAAGATCGTTGTAAATATAACCTACAAATGACAAGATGGCTGTATCAACGATTATATATGCTTAAGCAGTGCGAAGCGGGGACGCGTTGGTCTGTTACAACCAGCCATTACAAATACCAGAATATAGCAAGGCCTACACCAACAAGAGTGGTACCAGATGACGCCCGTACTATATGACACTATAATAATATCATATAATATGTTTGTCAAATGAGAAACATAATTATAAACTTTTTGATTTTTTATCTTTACTAAGTAAAAGTATAATACTGTAATATATTTTATAAGCAACAATCTTCTATCCATCTTCTAATTAAATACGTGCATTCAGTCATTAATATGGGTAATATAAAACAATTTCATGATTAATTGGATGCTAATACTACCCACTCGTCCATCAAATTAACTCATGAAATATCTAAAATCAATACAATACTCACTAATCAATAAAATGAACTGGTGAAATATATAAAAATTAATGTAATACTCACTAATCCATAAAATTGACTCGTGAAATATCAAACATCAATGTACTACTCACTAATCAATAAAATTGACTCGTGAAAACCAGTATACTATCCTGTCGTCCATAAACTACCCATGAAATATCTTGCACCAGGATTTCTTTTTAGTACACAAATACTACTGTATTTACTGGAACAATATTAATACTCACTCGTCCATGAAATACACTCACGAATACAACAATATCAATGCATTATATAGGAAATCAACAAACATCAAATATATCTCACCACAATGTTATGACAACAAGCACTGCAGCAAAATAATCCCATACACCCAGTCTCTCCAAGTGCAACGGACTTGTTCAACAAAGCAGATAACCAATATACGATTTAGAGAACTGGGTTGTCATCTTTAAAAGAGAGGATACATCAATGAAAACATCAACATGAGTTTCAAAAAAGACGATTGAATTTCTAGAGAAGCACTATATCTACAATCAAAAGTTATCTCTTAAATTCCGGTGAACTTGCGCCTGATAGTGTAGCAAATACCATACGTGTTACTTATTTACTGTAGCAAATTGTAATTTGGAGAAGACTTCATAAGTTTGTTTAACTTGTGTCGAATCCATTGTTTCTATTTAATTGAGAAATAAAATATGTTTAGACTAATACCATACGTGAACATTGACCGGTGTTACAAAAACATCCGAAGTTATATCAAATCATCCCAGAAGCACCGGTTATGGTCTACAGAAAACTTTAAATGTAAATTAGTGAAAGCTGAGATCCATACACGAAACACAGGGACTGGACAATGCAACGAATGTTAGGTTAGACACTGCTTGGCTTGCTAAATTCTCGATTTGCCTTTCAGTCGACATGTCCTTTCATTTAGCTACAAAAATGTAAGAGCTCTACACACATTTAAGATTAAAACAATTGAAAACAACCCCAAGTGGGATGAGAAAATTTCGCCGAGATGCATGCACCGTCGACATAACCATCTACCAGAGTTAACGTTTCTTGTACTTACATCGTTTTCTGTCGATGCCTCAAATGATTAAAATTGTTATGGACGAGTATTAAAAAAACACACACCGAAAAAAAACAACAAAAAAAACAACAAAAAACATGAAATTAATCAGAAACGAAAATAACATTGCTTAGATAATATTCGTTCCGACTATTTGATGGTTGAGAATACAACAAATTTTAAGTGTGCACTGTAGCGAAATAATCTTTTAAGACAATCTGAAAATTATTGCAATAGATGATAATCAGTAAGATAATATATACAATGCTTGACATTTGGACTTTGTATACTACCGTATTGAGTGTTTCGCTTGGAGGAATTTAGTTAGTTTTACAAGATCGACAACCGATTACAACCAAAAGTAACGCTAAGACAGACTCCAGCTATCAGCAGCAATAATATTTTACTAATATCAACTCTTAATGCTATTGAACTCAATAGATATATTATCTTCGGAAGATTCTAATCTCTAAGTGCATAGTTAGTCAATCATCCAGAACATTTATAGATAAATATCAGATACAATGTACTATTGCTGACAAATGATTGCTGAATGACATAGGTAAAACAGTGTTATTGTATGATGTTACATGTTCTAAGATAACCCAGAGTAGTACATAACAATAATATCAGTTAATGTGACAGTTACTTTAATACAGTTTCACAGACATCCTATATTTATCATTTATAAATCAAGAGAAACCCACAGAAATCAATTGTGTACGACTATTGTATGTATTTAATAGAGATGTAAATTAATACACACAGGAATACAAATATCGATATTTCGATATTATGACGTTTGGGAGGAAATCGTGTGATAGAATAAGATTAATGTTTACCGTAGAGGATTCCATATTTTTATAATGTAAAAATACTGATCTTGTTTTGTTTTTTTCTTTTATTCTTAATGCATGATAGATCTATATATTCATACTATTGTTGACACATTGACACAATACCGCAACATAATGTGCTATATAGTAACCAAAATATATTTATATATATATATATAAATTGGAAAGAAAAACAGAAGCATAGCAATAATGGTTGACCAGATAAGTACCAACACCGACATAAGTCACACGAAAGAACATATTGAGACATTGGTAGAAACTGACGGACATCAAGTTCCTGATTTTGGACCGGGACTGGTCAGCAACAAAATGCAACCATATGTACGTGTAGATTTGATCACTTCCTTAAAATGAAATTTATTATAGAAACGGACTTATATCGAACTCGGGTAATGTTTGAGGTTGTTCAATACTATTTATGCTCAACACATGCCACCAAATTGATGCGCGTACTTCTTAGGCAAACGAAAAAAGGCGGTCAACTCAACAGGTGTATATGGACAGAATGATTCCCCCTAACTACAAGGCAACTAAATAGGTGGCGGATTGACCCTCTGTTCTTCTTCCTTCCTTCTCTCTTTCCTCTTTTCCTATATCTCTCCCCTTTTCCTTCCGGTCTTCTTTACATTTTATCCTTTTTCATGCTTCTCTTCTCCTTTCTCAGGGACAGTCGTGGTCGTGATCGTATGGTAGTTGGATTTACAACTACTTATGCAATCAGCGACTATCGCCACTAAGGTTGTGAGTTCGAACCTCGCTCAGAGGAGAGGTATTTGATACAACATTATGTGATAAAGTTTATCAGTGACTTGCGACAGGTCGGTGGTTTTCTCCGAGTACTCTGGTTTCTTCCACTAATAAAACGTACAACCACGATATAGCTGAAATATTGTTGAAAGTAACGTTAACCACTATAAACCAACTTTCTCCTTTCCATCGTCCACCCCCTTCTTAACACGAATGAGTATCGCTGGTGACCACGTTTTATTCCAGTTGACCTTGTCGGGTCGGCATGAAATGATCCTCATGATTGAAGACCTCATTTCAACTTAAAGATAAAGAACATCAATCAATGTAGCTGTTCATTACTTATTTGTTTCATGTAGTTACATATTTTTTTGTCTTGTGTACATTTAGCCTGTTAACCTTTATTTTAAATTTATAAAGGTAGTTATATCTGACATAACGTTTCTTCAAAAAAGATGCTAAGGAACCAGCCATTTTCGTAGGGGTTGGAGGGCCGAGTCGAAGCGTAAATTTTTTTCTACATTTTACATGGGGTTTATTCGAAAAACATATTTAAATGTATAGGGAAAGTGTTTTCATTCCGTTGTCATGTTTTACTTAGAGAACGTATTACCTTGAAACATCTTACTTGAAAACAAAATCACATCTATTTTCATGTGTCTGTCGATTGACTAAGAATGACATATTCTTGTTATTAACATGATTGTAATTCCAATTTGTAAAAGACTGGATTGACTAGTTCATTTTCGTGAGACAATGTCTAGATTTTTATTATTTGTGTTATCAACGTGTTTGCATAACGCATCTTCCACATATCATATCAAATGTATACGTGTACTCGAGTTCAAATTTTGACAGTATAATTAATGTTTTTGTTCATTAAAACATATTCCTTTGAGTGCAAGTTTACATCAGTGGTATACATGATTCATTTTTGTTCAGTAACTATTTTCAATGTACGCACAACGCAAACGATTTATATTGGTTGTATTACCTGCATTAGCGCGATGTCCACCTGATATTCTGTATGTCATCAAATGTTCATAACAATTTTGATTATATTGGCAAGACCACCACATGGCCCATTTCTTACTCACAGGCAAATAATAATTGGTGAAATCGTCAATGTATGGAATGGCAGAGATATATTTACGCTACTTGCAAACAACCAATATGCATTGATTGAAATTACCGTTGAAACTATCAAAACTTTGATAGATATCGTTCATAAAGTTCAAGGATTATTTCATCACAGTTGGTCGGTACAACACACTATCTCTCAGAAACAGTTATATTTTTGGTTTTATCGTTAATTTCATACGCGTCATACCAAATGCTATCAGCACTTTTTGATATAAGCGTTCCATCAGAGGAAATACACTCTTTCATTCTTGTATTTAGAGAACGTTATAGACAACATGTCAGATGGCCGTCATTTGCAGATTTTTCATTTGCTGTAGATGAGACATCAACGGAAATGTATAAACCAGGAATAGAGCCACAAGAACACTATTATTCCAGAAACCGACACTATCACTGTATCCACACTCGGATCGTTATGACAAATCACAATATGTTATGTCGAATGTTAATTTCCTGTGACATCAGATCGATGCCCAGCAGTTTATGCTTGAGATGGATTGGAATCGACCTACCATTTCCTGACGACTTGTATTTACTTTGGAATAAAATATATCCTAATCGTCATCCGATAATGACGCCATATACACGTCAAATGATAGTCCTAGAACCGGCAAATTTGCAAAACGAACAGACTTATCACAGAATACCGCATTATGGTCGAACATGCTATAGGTGATCTTAAACGTTACAATGTACTTGGCACGTTTTAGAGATACATGAGACAACACCTAAAACTAGTTGCAGAAAAATGAGCTGCCTTTTTTGTAGACGGAAGCAACTTATTTAATTAATACAATATTTATTCACTAAGTGCGTTAAGTATATTTTGAGATGATCTCCTACTGCTTATCTTACATGTCAGCTTAATAGTACAAATAGGTGAAGGTATCAATCAATGTCCATAAATCTCTAGTAAGAAAATAATTAGCTCTTATACAATATAATAAATAGAAGAAAACGCTTTGTCTATAAAAGGATCAGGAACAACGGATCTGTCGCGAGCCACGTCATGTGGTAGATTAATTAACAATTAATTCAACTGATCGTGTTCATTCAACTCAAAAGGTGAGTTTCCAAGGGCTATCCAAGTCTTACTATGATAGAACATTCCAGTTTCGTAATCATTCACCAAAATCATCCAATCAAATCACTGCATATGTTATGTGCAGTGTTCTGATTGACAGTTGTTCGAGTAGAAGAACAAATATCGAATTCAAATGTTTTTTTTTACCGTTATGCCCGATTCCTTCAACAATTAAATTAACTACCACGATTTAATTGAAATATTGTTGACAGTGTGCTTGACAGCCATAACTCGATAAACAAATGAAGCATTGAGAATTATTTATTATTCATAGTATAGGATAGTTAGTAGTAATATAAGTGTAGCGTAACCGAGCGGTTGGGGCCTAGTGTATGCGCGCAAAAAGGGAAACGGGTCTATAACGTGGTAGCGTGGTAACCGCGTCTCTCTCTTTTTGGTTAACGTCCCTGGTTTTGGGACCTGGCACTCTTGGTATCTCTGGTCTGGTATGGAGAATTAAAATAGGGTGATAAAGGGGGATATTAGGCTTTGGCCTGTGAGAGCGTTTAATTTTATGTGTGTTTTGCTCTCATTCTGTTATACTTGTACATTACAACTAAGTCATTTGTAGATAATTAACTTCCATTCAAAACGAATAAATAGATACTCACTAATGATACTTTAACAATAACATAATTATAACGTGTCTATAAGTTTAACAATAAATAAATAGTTTACATCTAGAACTTCTAAATTAGATACATAATATTAATAGCTAATACTGAATTATCGAAGCTAGAAATGGTCTTAATATATTCCGTACCGAGTTCAAGTCGACGAATAAATGGATGGAGTTGGTCCACCGCAACTCGGTTCGGAAAATCACCAACGATGGGTAAAGACTAGACAATAATGGCGGTGGAAGGTCTGATGTCCTTCATGTAATTATTAAGACAAAAAACCCATAAAAATATAGCGAAATATGGTTGCCAAAAATATGACTTAAAAGGTAATTTCGGTAAATAGTCTACCTATAAATTATGGGTTTAAACTGACCTGGTACTATCCACGGTTCCGGTACCGGTTTCTCTAACGATTACTGGTCTGCGGACTGGTTCTGGAATTGGTATCGCACTGGTATATGGTATCTGCGCGATAAGGGTGTTCTGGTGACACAATGGGTGGCCCAGGGTAGAAGACAACTAAACTGTATTTCGTAAATCGCGCCTTTTATACTTTTTTTTTGTTTACCAATTTACCGATTGGTTTACCATTTACCGACCGTTGCCATAGCGATACCCTAGCGGAACTGGTTATTACCATAAATTATTTAGAAACCTTTGGTAGAACGTTAATTACCGTATTAAAACTATGATAAATACTGAAACGTTGATGTCAGCAAACCCAAAATCGGACTATAATAAGATGAAAGCAAATGTTGTAATAGTTGATATTATAAGTATTATAAACAATATATCATCAGTCTGTAAATCCACTTGAGTTATTTTATTTTTTATTTTCCCGTAGTGAACGAGCTATTTTAGTTATATAAGATTCAATCTGTTCAGTTTTCTCCGTCGTAATATAACACCCAATCAGCTATAGCAGTTTTCCTTACGCTATATACAATTGTGTAAATACCCTTGTGTGATTTTACTGATCTTTTGCTGATGAGTTTATATTAATCTCTCTCTACCATATATCTTGGATGTATTGATTCTACAAGTTTAATACAACCTGTTTTCTATTCAAATGTGGACGGTAAAGTTTTAGATCAAGCCTTTATTCTTTTAATTTTTGTATGAATGCCAAGGCTTTGTTCGCCGTGGACAACTTAATGTGATTAAGTACGAATGATTTCCATAAACGAGTAGACCTGAGAGTTGCCATTGGAAAATATTTGTTTTGAAGTGGGGGACTTTGCATTGGAATGTAAATCAATTTCAACCGTACCACAGCACTACAAAGAAGCAAAGAGCACCAACTGATTCCGAAGCTGTTATATGCTATGGAGCAAGGAAGTGCGATCCATGTCCCATATTTAGCATTCGATATTTGAATACCTTTGTGCAATATGTACACGAAATCTCTGTATTTTGGCATTCTGTGGATTATTACTTATAGAGGTGACAATATAATGTCAATGCCAAATATTATAGTATCGCAGTAGAAACAAGATATGCAAAAGACACCTGCTAATTTGTTGTTTCTATTTTCGACTATGAGCACCGTCACAACAGTAGTGTATTTAAGACGAACATGACCTCACATAGAATAACGAAATTAAGGACAACATACCGGCTAGGACGTCACCCGGGTTTCGGAGTTCGGTAATTTTGTTATTACCCTTATTATACATGTCTATTAAAAGATCAGTGGAATTATCTGCCACCTATGTATCATGTTATAATAATTCCACAACGTTGTCATAATGGAATTCATTGTATTTGTATGTATTGCACTTTGAATCTGAATGAGCATAGTGGTCCCAAATGGAATGGGTATTCAACAACAACAATGCTTACCGAAAAGTCGTTATTGGTATACCAGTAATAAAATGTATTTATTATAAATGGCAGGTGTTACACATAGATGATGAGATACTGGCTATTTACAAGCACCTGGCCATCTTCCCATTTTTTGCAGAAATTCACTTTATATGCAGTAAAGTTATAAAAATTCCCTTTATTTTGCTTTTAATTGGGGCAATTTTTTCTTTCCGTGGTGTGCATTTCTTGCGCTGGTATCTTGCGTTCATTTTGTGAAAATATAACAAATCGATTGATAATGTCTATGTCTGTGTTAAAGCCATTTTACAGTTGGGAGCATTTCATTGTGAGGGAATTGGTAATATATTGATTATAGATATAAATAGAAAACAAGGACAGTTTTTTTTTTTTACTTTTTAGGCGATTTGGAAGGTCATTATAGTGTACACATCTAAGACTGTTTATACTGTTTAAACACCAAACAGACCTATGTTTTCAGCGTCATATGTCGTGGTGTTTTTTATGTTCAATGATTTGTGGTTGATATTGGTGAAATTGTTGACCATCATTGTCATGAGATATACTGGAATGAGTATATTGGGAAACGTTTTAATTGTCATAAGATAAAAGGGGCTGGTTGTTTTTCTTCGTACAGTGGAACACCAACGACCAATTATTTCTGGTAATTGCTATCTAATTCTTATTTTATTAACAATCAGCAGAAAGTACATTACTTCAGTTCCTTGATGTTTGCACCTAATGTAATGATCCGGTTTCTAAAATAAAGAAAAAAGAACATTTTTATTCTTTTGATCCCACTGCCGTAAAGTACATCCAAAGAACGATACACATTTTTGCAAGTTTATAATATAGCCATTATATTGAAAAACTGTAATTGCCGTGAATTAAGCATGAGACGGCTCCATAATCCTCTGAAGTGATGACTTATGGTCAGTTGCCCCTTAATGGTTGATAAAGTATTTGCCAATTATATCCTCAACGTCAAACTACATTCATATTGCTATATTATCAGACAAGTATCAATGGTAGCAAACACTATATTAGTCTTTCAAATGGAATACAACCATAGTTCGGAGAATCAGTTATTATTTGTTTGACCTAACAATTTATGCTCTTTAACCAACATATTCTGCCTTCCTAGCTAGTAGTCAATTAACTACGAGCGGCATTCGTTGACCCTGCTATTGTACTGTCCATGTGTATGTTGTCATTCATGTTCTGTAGGTTTATTTTTATCGTATTGCTGTTGGAGATCCAGTTATCATGAGGGAAGGGTTACAATCCATATGAACTCCATATGTCTTAGCGGTGCTATTTTATTAGCTATTCATGGATGCGATAGAGAATAAGGTCAGTCGCCTGATTTGAATTTGAGATCATATAAGTGTATGGTCTCCAGGCTTTTTTGTAATTGCAT
Source organism: Bathymodiolus septemdierum (assembly GCA_963383655.1). Taxonomy (NCBI): domain Eukaryota; kingdom Metazoa; phylum Mollusca; class Bivalvia; order Mytilida; family Modiolidae; genus Bathymodiolus; species Bathymodiolus septemdierum. The sequence continues at coordinate 63,861,593 of OY726521.1, forward strand.
CTGTTTTATGGGAAAGGTTATATACATATATATGATTTCAATGACTTTAAATCGTGTTTAGATTTGGTTGATCATTTTGTAATGATAAATATGACTGATGCTAATGCCATGTAAAATGTAATCCTGTTTGTTGATATATACCACAAAATAACATATTATTTGACTTTTACATTCAGAAGTGACTTCATTTTCGATTTGACTGTTTTATTATGATGGTTAGGTTATACACAAGTTTATCTAGTGAAATCAGGAAATCAAAATACGATTATAGGGTCCATATATATATTGACATTTAACACGCTGACATTTTACAAATTTAATTTCAGCAGTTCTGATATAGACAAATTTGTAAAGAAAATGTCCATTTAAATCATAGAGTCCAAACTGAACAGACAAATAACAGTAGCATATATCGTTGTTGACATTTACAATGTCTGAATGAATAAATGTATCAATATATACATCTAGGTCTCTATCCGTGTGTTGTATTTAGCTAATGAGGAACAGACGCTAAGCGATGCGTTTCCTTTTGTTGTTTGTATCTGTTTGGTATAATTGTGTAATTGTACGAAATATCACTGATCCTTTACGGATGACGGACGCAAAGAGCTAACTAGACCTGTGTAAATACTTCCTGTTGTATTTGTCTGTGTATTTTATTAAATTTAATAATTTCCAAATTCCTTGAAGAAGACGTTTACAGACGTGTTGATATACGACACATGGTGATGCTCAGATACGTGTGGAATAGTAAAACTTCATACAATAAATCTAGGAAAACGGAGTTTGGTGTCAGTTTATTTATAAATATGTATAATATATAATCGATATTATCAAACATTTTGTATTTTCTCCTATTCTTAGCGTGTTTAACCAGTTGGTGAAATTTTTGTAATATTTTTATATTACCACTGGATAATTTTTACTGGAGAATTCCATTCAATTTTCTTTCAACGTGAATAACGACAGAAATTAACAACTTGACATTTTTTTGGACCGTTTTTATCCACTCTCGATAGGTAAATTTTCATATTTTCAAGTTCGAACTTTAAAATTTGAAAATTTAAGCTATCTCAAATAGAGTAATATCCCAATCAATTGGTAACAGAAGGAAAATCTAAATTTCTCCTTGGCCTACAAATCAGACAAGCTATATCATTTTAGTCAAGACATCTTCATAGGGAGATTTATTACATTACGAACCACAATACATTTAGTACAATAATAAAGACTACTTAGTAGCCTTCTAATACATAAATACACTGTAACATTTTAATGTGAAAACATAATCCAAGCAATTCCCTAAAGACTTAGCGGTAAACGTTATATCATTCGTGGTTCACTCAACTTAATATGTTATAGCAGATGACAATTATAGTACTTATTGAGAAAGTAATCGAATATGTGACAATCGTTGTTAATGATGGTTGCTAACCTATATTTCTTATAGAATATTTTTTTCATTAGAGATACATTCTTTAAAATAGGATGATTTATTTACTAGGGACATATTCGTTATAATCTGATGACCTACATTGCTTGTTTAGTTATATTACCGAGTTGTTAAAATGGAATGAGGTAGTGCATGATCAACCATAATAGGAACATTGTCAATGATGGCATGCCATTGTGTATTACAGAAAATAGTATATGTTACATTATGTATAGCCTACAGTTACCAGAATACCAGAAAAAAATGTCGTATTGTATCAAAAACATGTTTAAGATATAAACTTATAATGCAAACGTTTAAATGCTGGCACTTTACAATTTTCATCGTAAATTATGAAAAAGAAAAAGCAAAATCATTCATTTATCGTTTTGGTGAATAATTGTGGAGAGCAGAAAGAAAGTGTGTAGCAAAAGTTTTAAAATATCGGTATTTAATATTATCATATATTAGCTTTGTTGACCTTTCTGCTTTCTATCAGAAAATGTGATGACAAACGGTATAATACCAATATATTTCAAAGTGTCATTTTGTTGCTTGACACAATTAAATTAAGACAGTACTAGATGAATGGATTGAATTTTAACGAACCTATGGCGCATAGCATATTCATATTTAGATGATAGTGTCATCATCTGGTAATGATGATCAAACGCAGACGTACTTTTTTGAAAAATTGATATCATATTTTGTCGGGGGGAGGGATATGCATAACTACTAACGTAATCTATGTTCATCTGCATATACACATTTGGCTAAGCACGAATTGAGCATCACCTAGTACAGCAATTAAAAAAAAGAAAGTTTACAAGTTCGTACATAATCATCGCAACCCAGTTTGGCAAATAGACCCTTATCAAGAACGATGTCTGGTTCGCTTCTTGAAAATACAGAGACATCATCAATATACCTGAAAGTGAGATTAAAGTTTCTGTAATTGTTTGTCTTTAATAAGATTTTGCATCAACTCATCCTCATAGGAATTTGTGAAAAGATCGACCAGAAGAGGGGCACAGTTGATTCCCATAGAGATGCCGATAGTTTGTTGAAAATTGTGCACTCCGAACTCAACAAATATGTTATCGATTAGGAACTCCATCATATATATATATATATATATATATATATATATATATATATATATATATATTGCGAATTTAGTTTGTTACACATATTTTCATTGGTTCTTCAGCCCTGAATGTCAGCATATATTCGGAAAACAGACGGGGTATATATTTCAGTCTCCAAAAACGATTAAAAACATGGACGACAAAGCATTACGATTCACTGAATCAATGGTATAATACGGAATAGTAAATGTATTTTTACCAAATTAAATGCTGTTTTTATACTCAAAACGGCTGCATGAACAAAACAATATTACAACGGTTAATTCCGTCACAAATACCTGATCGATTCAGCAAACTCCTATGTTCCACGGTTGTACCATAACAAATAAACAAAACGTTGAACCTTGAAAACTTTCGATGTCATGGGCCACACCAAGGTTTTATTTACATGTTGTTAACATTTGAATTATCGAAACTGTTTCGCAAACCCGTTGTTTTGTTATGTGATATATTAATGTTATATTTATAAAGTTTATAAAATTTACTACATATGAAACTGTATTGATTTAGAAATTTAGTACAGTATTTTCCTTCATGAGATACCCTATACATGAAATATGACGTGACACATATTTTGACGTTATTGAAGAATGACGTCAAAGGTATGGAAATGGACACCTAGAGTTACGAAAAATGAAAATAAAAGAGGCAAATTTATTTAATACAGTTGGATGTTGTATTTAAAAAAAAAGGTTAAATCCGTAATATATCTGTTATTCAGCTATCAGACAGGGTATATAATGTGACATTCCCGGCTTACGATGTATATTCCCTTCGGCTGCGCCTCAGGGAATATAGATCCTAAGCCGGGAATGTCACATTATATAACCTGTCTGATAGCTGAATAGCATATACTATTTGTGTTCAATGCACGTCTGGTAATCAACACGATTAATCAGTTTTACAGGAAATAAACACCAACAATGTTGTATCGATCATTAGTTTTTCTCAACAAGAGATTTAGATGTAACAGTATATGAAACAATTTCTAGATATCAAATGTTCAGAAACAGCTGGTGTTCATTTCACAGTCACAGTGATGTCTTCATTGATGACAATAACTCATAGTTAAAAGTAGTTGTGAGATAAATGTTACATCTGTTGTAAAGCCGTAATGTCTGAATTGCTGATATTAAAAACATGTAGGTTGTATGTATTCTCTAAGATATCAGATGTTAACAGAAAATAAAGGCTTTGTATTAAACTATGATAAGTTTAATAAATATGGACTATGCCATCCTATTGTCAGAATATTTAAAACAAAATCAAAGCATTGTAATATTTTATTTCTCTACCTTATATACCACCATATCACATGCACAAATAAAACATAGACTTACAAAAACTGGTTCATTGTTGTTCCTCAAAGAAGAACAAAGGTATATGTATCGTATTATTGGTAGAGATAAATCTTAATTTGACAAAAGCCGCTAAAAATCTAATAATAAATACAAACAGATCGAGATCATTTAAAATTCGATATTTTATGAAGCGTGTTAAAACCCTTTAATTCCAGCATCCGCTATGTAGATAATGTTGTCACTGCACATTCCTCGATTCGGTGATTTTCTGCATATCATATATCCAAATGAGCTTGAAGTATAAGATATTAATGACACTTGAAATCAACAATGGTGGCAGATTAATTAAAAATAAAACTACAGAAGACTTTCTACCTGACTCGAGTATGAGTAACATGGCGAGAATCGCATAAGAAAAATGAGCTGTTTATCCTTCGCGGGGGGTCTGAGTTCACATCGGGTTTATTGTTGGGGTTCTTGTTCCTCATCTCTTTAGTTGTCTGTGGGTTTAGTTGTTGTTGCTTTTATTGACTTTGATATATGCATTGTGTATAATGTTACATGTGTTTCTGAATTGTACATTCTCTATTGGCCCTTCAATATCCTCTAACGTTTATTAAATAAAGATACACTCTTAATACTCTTCTACTGTGTGTTCATAGTATATGAACCCCCCCCCCCCCCCCCTCCCCCCCATCCTCAGAGGTCAGTGTTTCTGCCCTGAAAAGGTTCCTCATTTAATATATCAATGTTTAAATCTTACAATTACTAAGTAATACTATATAATTAAACTAGTATAATTATCCCACTGGCACAGGTAACTTTAGGCAATATTGGCTATCATGTTGAGGCACTGGCACAGGTAACATTAGGTAATATTGGCTATCATGTTGAGGCACTGGCACAGGTAACTTTAGGTAATATTGGCTATCATGTTGAGGCACTGGCACAGGTAACTTTAAGTAATATTGGCTATCATGTTGAGGCACTGACACAGGTAACTTTAGGTAATATTGGCTATCATGTTGAACCACTTGCACAGGTAACTTTAGGTAATATTGGCTATCATGTTGAGGCACTGGCACAGGTAACTTTAGGTAATATTGGCTATCATGTTGAGGCACTGGCACAGATAACTTTAGGTAATATTGGCTATCATGTTGAGGCACTGGCACAGGTAACTTTAGGTAATATTGGCTATCATGTTGAGGCACTGGCACAGATAACTTTAGGTAATATTGGCTATCATGTTGAGGCACTGGCACAGGTAACTTTAGGTAATATTGGCTATCATGTTGAGGCACTGTCACAGGTAACTTTAGGTAATATTGGCTATCATGCTGAGGCACTGGCACAGGTAACTGCAGGTAATATTGGCTATCATGTTGAGGCACTGACACAGGTAACTTTAGGTAATATTGGCTATCATGTTGAGGCACGGGCACAGGTAACTGCAGGTAATATTGGCTATCATGTTGAGGCACTGACACAGGTAACTTTAGGTAATATTGGCTATCATGTTGAGGCACGGGCACAGGTAACTGTAGGTAATATTGGATATCATGTTGAGGCACTGGCACAGGTAACATCAGGCAATAGTGGCTATCATGTTGAGGCACTGGCATAGGTAACTTTAGGTCATATTGGCTATCATGTTGAGGCACTGGCACAGGTAACTTTTGGTAATATTGGCTATCATGTTGAGGCACTGGCACAGGTAACTTAGATAATATTGGCTGTCGTGTTGAGGCACTGGCACAGGTAACTTCAGGTAACATTGGCTATCATGTTGAGGCACTGGCACAGGTAACCTTAGGTAATATTGGCTATCATGTTGAGGCACTGGCACAGGTAACTGCAGGTAATATTGGCTATCATGTTGAGGCACTGGCACAGGTAACTCAGTTAATATTGGCTATCATGTTGAGGCACTGGCACAGGTAACTTTAGGTAATATTAGCTATCATGTTGAGGCACTGGCACAGGTAACTTTAAGTAATATTGGCTTTCATGTTCAGGCACTGGCAGAGGTAGCTTCAGGTAATATTGGCTATCATGTTGAGGCACTGGCACAGGTATTTCAGGTAATATTGGCTATCATGTTGAGGCACTGGCACAGATAACTTTAGGCAATATTGGCTATCATGTTTTAAACACTTGCACAGGTAACTTTAGGTAATATTGGCTATCATATTGAGGCACTGGCACAGGTAACTTTAGGTAATATTGGCTATCATGTTCAGGCACTGGCACAGGTAGCTTCAGGTAATATTGGCTATCACGTTGAGGCACTGGCACAGGTAACTTTAGGTAATATTGGCTATCATGTTGAGGCACTGGCACAGGTAACCTTAGGTAATATTGGCTATCATGTTGAGGCACTGGCACAAGTAACCTTAGGTAATATTGGCTATCATGTTGAGGCACTGGCACAGGTAACTGCAGGTAATATTGGCTATCATGTTGAGGCACTGGCACAGGTAACTCAGTTAATATTGGCTATCATGTTGAGGCACTGGCACAGATAACTTTAGGTAATATTGGCTATCATGTTGAGCCACTTGCACAGGTAACCTTAGGTAATATTGGCTATCATGTTGAGGCACTGGCACAGGTAACTTTAGGTAATATTGGCTATCATGTTGAGGCACTGGCACATGTAACTTTAGGTAATATTGGCTATCATGTTCAGGCACTGGCAGAGGTAGCTTCAGGTAATATTGGCTATCATGTTGAGGCACTGGCACAGGTATTTCAGGTAATATTGGCTATCATGTTGAGGCACTGGCACAGATAACTTTAGGCAATATTGGCTATCATGTTGAACCACTTGCACAGGTAACTTTAGGTAATATTGGCTATCATGTTGAGGCACTGGCACAGGTAACTTTAGGTAATATTGGCTATCATGTTCAGGCACTGGCACAGGTAGCTTCAGGTAATATTGGCTATCACGTTGAGGCACTGGCACAGGTAACTTTAGGTAATATTGGCTATCATGTTGAGGCACTGGCACAGGTAACCTTAGGTAATATTGGCTATCATGTTGAGGCACTGGCACAGGTAACTTTAGGTAATATTGGCTATCATTTTCAGGCACTGGCACAGGTAACTTCAGGTAATATTGGTTATCATGTTGAGGCACGGGCACAGGTAACTTTAGGTAATATTGGCTATCATGTTGAGGCACTGGCACAGGTAACTTTAGGTAATATTGGCTATCATGTTGAGGAACTGGCACAGGTAACGTTTGGTAATATTGGCTATCATGTTGAGGCACTGGCACAGATAACTTTAGGTAATATTGGCTATCATGTTGAGGCACTGGCACAGGTAACTTTAGGTAATATTGGCTATCATGTTGAGGCACTGTCACAGGTAACTTTAGGTAATATTGGCTATCATGCTGAGGCACTGGCACAGGTAACTGCAGGTAATATTGGCTATCATGTTGAGGCACTGACACAGGTAACTTTAGGTAATATTGGCTATCATGTTGAGGCACGGGCACAGGTAACTGCAGGTAATATTGGCTATCATGTTGAGGCACTGACACAGGTAACTTTAGGTAATATTGGCTATCATGTTGAGGCACGGGCACAGGTAACTGTAGGTAATATTGGATATCATGTTGAGGCACTGGCACAGGTAACATCAGGCAATAGTGGCTATCATGTTGAGGCACTGGCATAGGTAACTTTAGGTCATATTGGCTATCATGTTGAGGCACTGGCACAGGTAACTTTTGGTAATATTGGCTATCATGTTGAGGCACTGGCACAGGTAACTTAGATAATATTGGCTGTCGTGTTGAGGCACTGGCACAGGTAACTTCAGGTAACATTGGCTATCATGTTGAGGCACTGGCACAGGTAACCTTAGGTAATATTGGCTATCATGTTGAGGCACTGGCACAGGTAACTGCAGGTAATATTGGCTATCATGTTGAGGCACTGGCACAGGTAACTCAGTTAATATTGGCTATCATGTTGAGGCACTGGCACAGGTAACTTTAGGTAATATTAGCTATCATGTTGAGGCACTGGCACAGGTAACTTTAAGTAATATTGGCTTTCATGTTCAGGCACTGGCAGAGGTAGCTTCAGGTAATATTGGCTATCATGTTGAGGCACTGGCACAGGTATTTCAGGTAATATTGGCTATCATGTTGAGGCACTGGCACAGATAACTTTAGGCAATATTGGCTATCATGTTTTAAACACTTGCACAGGTAACTTTAGGTAATATTGGCTATCATATTGAGGCACTGGCACAGGTAACTTTAGGTAATATTGGCTATCATGTTCAGGCACTGGCACAGGTAGCTTCAGGTAATATTGGCTATCACGTTGAGGCACTGGCACAGGTAACTTTAGGTAATATTGGCTATCATGTTGAGGCACTGGCACAGGTAACCTTAGGTAATATTGGCTATCATGTTGAGGCACTGGCACAAGTAACCTTAGGTAATATTGGCTATCATGTTGAGGCACTGGCACAGGTAACTGCAGGTAATATTGGCTATCATGTTGAGGCACTGGCACAGGTAACTCAGTTAATATTGGCTATCATGTTGAGGCACTGGCACAGATAACTTTAGGTAATATTGGCTATCATGTTGAGCCACTTGCACAGGTAACCTTAGGTAATATTGGCTATCATGTTGAGGCACTGGCACAGGTAACTTTAGGTAATATTGGCTATCATGTTGAGGCACTGGCACATGTAACTTTAGGTAATATTGGCTATCATGTTCAGGCACTGGCAGAGGTAGCTTCAGGTAATATTGGCTATCATGTTGAGGCACTGGCACAGGTATTTCAGGTAATATTGGCTATCATGTTGAGGCACTGGCACAGATAACTTTAGGCAATATTGGCTATCATGTTGAACCACTTGCACAGGTAACTTTAGGTAATATTGGCTATCATGTTGAGGCACTGGCACAGGTAACTTTAGGTAATATTGGCTATCATGTTCAGGCACTGGCACAGGTAGCTTCAGGTAATATTGGCTATCACGTTGAGGCACTGGCACAGGTAACTTTAGGTAATATTGGCTATCATGTTGAGGCACTGGCACAGGTAACCTTAGGTAATATTGGCTATCATGTTGAGGCACTGGCAGAGGTAACTTTAGGTAATATTGGCTATCATTTTCAGGCACTGGCACAGGTAACTTCAGGTAATATTGGTTATCATGTTGAGGCACGGGCACAGGTAACTTTAGGTAATATTGGCTATCATGTTGAGGCACTGGCACAGGTAACTTTAGGTAATATTGGCTATCATGTTGAGGAACTGGCACAGGTAACGTTTGGTAATATTGGCTATCATGTTGAGGTACTGGCACAGGTAACTTAAGTAATATTGGCTATCATGTTGAGGCACGGGCACAGGTAACTTTTGGTAATATTGGCTATCATGTTGAGGCACTGGCACAGGTAACTTTAGATAATATTGGCTATCATGTTGAGGTACTGGCACAGGTAAATTTTGACAATATTGGCTATCATGTTGAGGCACTGGCACAGGTAACTTTAGGTAATATTGGCCATCATGTTGAGGCACTGACACAGGTAAATTTAGGTAATATTGGCTATCATGTTGAGGCACTGGCACAGGTAACTGCAGGTAATATTGGCTATCATGTTGAGGCACTGGCACAGGTAACTCAGTTAATATTGGCTATCATGTTGAGGCACTGGCACAGATAACTTTAGGTAATATTGGCTATCATGTTGAGCCACTTACACAGGTAACTTTTGGTAATATTGGCTATCATGTTGAGGCACTGGCACAGGTAACTTTAGGTAATATTGGCTATCATGTTGAGGCACTGGCACAGGTAACTTTAGGTAATATTGACTATCATGTTCAGGCACTGGCAGAGGTAGCTTCAGGTAATATTGGCTATCATGTTGAGGCACTGGCACAGGTATTTCAGGTAATATTGGCTATCATGTTGAGGCACTGGCACAGATAACTTTAGGCAATATTGGTTATCATGTTGAACCACTTGCACAGGTAACTTTAGGTAATATTGGCTATCATATTGAGGCACTGGCACAGGTAACTTTAGGTAATATTGGCTATCATGTTGAGGCACTGGCACAGGTAACTTTAGGTAATATTGGCTATCATGTTCAGGCACTGGCACAGGTAGCTTCAGGTAATATTGGCTATCACGTTGAGGCACTGGCACAGGTAACTTTAGGTAATATTGGCTATCATGTTGAGGCACTGGCACAGGTAACCTTAGGTAATATTGGCTATCATGTTGAGGCACTGGCACAGGTAACTGCAGGTAATATTGGCTATCATGTTCAGGCACTGACACAGGTAACTTCAGGTAATATTGGTTATCATGTTGAGGCACGGGCACAGGTAACTTTAGGTAATATTGGCTATCATGTTGAGGCACTGGCACATGTAACTTTAGGTAATATTGGCTATCATGTTGAGGAACTGACACAGGTAACTTTTGGTAATATTGGCTATCATGTTGAGGTACTGGCACAGGTAACTTAAGTAATATTGGTTATCATGTTGATGCACGGGCACAGGTAACTTTTGGTAATATTGGCTATCATGTTGAGGCACTGGCACAGGTAACTTTAGGTAATATTGGCTATCATGTTGAGGTACTGGCACAGGTAAATTTTGACAATATTGGCTATCATGTTGAGGCACTGGCACAGGTAACTTTAGGTAATATTGGCCATCATGTTGAGGCACTGACACAGGTAAATTTAGGTAATATTGGCTATCATGTTCAGGCACTGGCACATGTAACTTTAGACAATATTGGCTATCATGGTGAGGCACTGGCACAGGTAACTTTAGACAATATTGGCTATCATGGTGAGGCACTGACACAGGTAACTTTAGACAAAATTGGCTATCATGGTGAGGCCCTTTGGTTTTTATTTGCCTTCGCAGCCTTTTATATTGCTTGGTTTTCCAATTGTTTAACTATGATCGTATGTGTGTATCTGACATAGGTAATTACAGAAACGTCTCGTGTGCAGTAAGATACATTATTTACATTTTTCTGAGAATAATTATTATTTACTAAAATGTCATGAATTGAAAAATCATAGCTATTAAATAAGCTGTAATTTGTTTCACATGATTTAATTATATATTACAATTCAATATTCTATTTCGTTTTCAAAAATACTAAAAACTAATGTTTCATCTGCATATGGTTCGTTTTGATGTACATGTAAATGAAAAAACATCATTGTTTCTGTTTTCATTGATATAAGATAACAATTCCACTATGAACTTTTCATCAGTATTAAGGACGACATACAGGAATATAAGAGATACATTTCATCACCAAAACCAAAATGTCTTCCATATCAAAGACGCCATTATTAATTTAACGTAAACACACTTCTCCAGTTAACCTCCTCTTTGGTGCCTTATTTCAAACAATCAGAAAACCAGATTAAATACCACAGGTCGGAGAGCTAACAAAACAAATATAGTTACATTTAATTAAAGAATATTGACGCCGACACATGTTTTGAACAGGCGTGGTTTCAGTATTTTTGTTTTATCTTAATGAGCAATTTCCTTTTGTATGCCATTAAGCATATTCGGCAGTTTTCGCTGTTTATTACTTTCATATTTATTATTAAGCATGTATTTTTAGACAAATTGAGAACATCAAGCGAGATAACTCCAGATAGATGTTCCGACGCCAATCCGTTCTATTAAATATCACTGATGTTTATGTGATCAATTGGTACTCTGCGCTAAAAGCGTAAAAAATATATGAAAGTAGTTTACAAATAAAGTATACTCATTCACTTTTGTAATCTGTCATTTGAAGGTAGATAGATATATATATATATATATACCTGCAACGATAAATCCACTGATATTTGAAGAGAATTTCCCCGCGGGGTTACATGTTTCACCAAAAGTATTTCTTTTCATGATCAATGATAATTGGATGGTCATAAAATTACATCATATCATATACATATGTTTTCGACATATTTGATTTTATCCCGGTGCATGCTTTCTCAGTGCTAGGAAATACCTACGCTAGAGAAAACTGAAGGGGTAATCACTAATAGACATTCAAAAGACACATGTAACAATTGGCACAAGACTCAGAACAAAGTTAAATATAACAATCAAAATCGCAACAGAGAAAACGATAAAGATGGGCAACACGGATCAACAAAGAAAAAGAAAGCCGGACATAACCGCTCTGCTACTCATAGTCAGGTCTGGTTAAGCTCTAATAGGTAATAAAGGAAAGAGAAAAGATCTAAGTAAGAGTGAAAAGATTCATTGCCATTATGAACATATAATTTAAGGGGTTGAAGTAGTGATTGTCATTTGTCCTTTTTTTGCCATTGAATTTTCTCTCCTCTTTGACTCACTTTTCTTATATGAAATCTGAAAATAGCATAACCCGAAGGAAATACAACATGGGAGCATTCCAGTATTTGATGGTTTATGGTGTTTAAACCACGTTCAACAATATTTCAGTTATATCGTGGCGGTCAGTTGTATTGGTGGAGGAAACCGGAGAAAACCACCGACCTGTCGCAAGTCACTGACAAGCTTTATCACATAATGTTGTATCGAGTATATCTCGCCATGAATGGAATTCGAACTCACAACTTTAGTGGTGATCGGCACTGATTGCACAGGTAGTAAATCCAACCACCATACGATCACGACCATGACGGCCCATCCAGTATTTACAAATTCTATTAAACAAGTGAGGAATATTAAGAATCCCTGACACAACACAAATTGTGGTATATTACTATTTGTAACGATTAACATCATTTGGCTTTATAAACGTCAAGCTAGTCTTCAATATATGTATAAATTCAATGTGTATTCCCTCTCGTCATTGTAAATGATATATTGTATCCATTTACTCGACAAACAATTTTCTGGAAATTTAAATCTATTGGTACGGAAAGGTATAGTCTAATAAAGTAAGAAAAACAATAACTGCCAAACCGTCAGAACAGTTCTAATATATAATAGAAAAATGGTTAAAAACAGAGACAAAGTCGATACTGCTAACGTTCCTGGCTTGGCATACACAATTCAATAGAAAAAATAATTGTATGCGCCCAAATGATTTTTCATCACTTCAAAATAAAACTTTACATTCTTTAGTGAGAATAAGAAACAAGGAGATGCCCATGCTTTTCATGGAACACAGCTTATATTTAGAAAATATTAATAGTTATTTATTGTCAATAAATACAGAAAAATAAACATTTGAAGAATCTGAAACCGTATATTGAAGGACAAACAATACAATGGGAAAACAAAATACGAAAGACAATCAACGGTGCACAAAAAAACGCGAGCCACACTATAAACGGGGTGAAACCAGGTACCACAGAAGGATAAGCAGCTCCTGCTCTACCGGTGACGCCCATCGTATGACTAATTACGGCAACGAACTTTACTACCAATCATGTCTCCATTGCTCATTAAATTAAGAATTAATTACTATTTTTGCTGCACGAAAAAGAAAGAACACAATCCAACTGACATTGCATTCCTACTGAAATAAAAAAACAAAATTATATACTGTATATAGATTTTGAAAATTATGACTGAAATACATTTCATGAAAGAAATGTGTCAACATGGTGGAACATATTGAACACGAATCAACAATATAACTGCTTGTGCAAGGAACAACTTGATGACAGTTTAGTAGGGTTTCAATCCAGTTGATATGTCTATCTCCATAGTCAACATTTACAAAGGGTGCTCATTGCTTTGTCCACAAAGAGGGCTCATTGTTTTGTCCACAGGGGATTCATTGTTTTGTCCACAGGGGATTCGTTGGTTTTTTTTCCATTAACACCATGCTCATTCATACAACTATTTGTCAAGTAATGACCGTTGGGCCTTATTGGTGCCACATACATGTACATAAATAAACTTGAATATTTAATAGTAGATTTACCGTGAGGGATCAGTCAAGGGACGTTCCACAATTATTGGAAAACAATAGTCAATCATTACATGTGAAATTGATTGAGAAGTAAATCATTTAGCATTGAACTGTTACAGTTTGAAGACAACAACATTTTAGAGATTTACCATGGAAGGAAAGGTAACTCTTACTATTCAATTAATTTGAATAGAGAAGTGAATCTGATTTTTTCATTACACAGTTTTATTGGCGTATATCTTAGCCTATTATTTGCACATGCGAGTAAAATGCCAATCTCCTCTCCTTGTATAACTGGAAGACCAACGTTGATGTAAGGAACACCTAGTAACAAAAAACACACTTATATCTTAAATAGTTTAAGGCATGACACATTACTGTATGAAAACCCGCGTGCCAGTAATAACTTCAATTTAAGTACTAAAGCGATGATCTCAACATAAGATTTCTCGTAACTATGGTTGAGTAATTTGTCAGACAAAAGTAGCTTCATTAAAAACAAATATCAGCAATTAATTGGTATAGAAACAGTACATATGCAGGGGAGGCATGTACGTTGATACTCAAAAACAAAACCACCATCGGCTATTTAAGTCATCGTTATAAAGCCTGCAGCCCGACAGCCACCTTATCTTTGAGAAATCGTACAAGTTACTTACTAATTTTTAACTAGGAAATATATTATAAAGCAAGGAATGATTATAATAGTTATTGCCTTATTACTGTATCACTGTTGTGCAATGCATAGAAAATTATAATTTCACAAAAGGACACAGATGTACATATTTTACATTTCTTTGTGATATTTTAAATTTACACTTACCTCATATGTAATTAGTCATCAATAAATATCTTTTTGTCACATCGGTCATAATGTTGTGAGTATTTGAATGATTTTTGCAGATTTTAGCAAGTAAAACTTTTCCTGCGGACTTCAAATTGTATTTTATCTTAGCAATGCATTTTTCATATTGTTGGACACTTAGTCATGTAGTCAGTCGGACTAGGGTTTTTCAATTTTATCACTGTAAGCTGTTTGTAGATCAGAGAAAGGTAATGTTGAACAATATTAGAGATCTTGGGTTAGATATATCCATTAACAATATACTATATGGAAATTCAGATTTTGCATATGATGTCAACTGCTCACTGTTTGCAGCTGTTCATAAATATATACTAGACACTAAACGATGTGTCTAATGTTTGTGTACTCCTAACTCATCTGACGGCAACGACTCAACATCAATCACAATATATCTTGCAGTATTATTTCATTTTTCTCAAATAATCTTGAACGAAATAATGCTATGTTTTTGTAATATATTTTCTACTTAATGATGTATATGTAACGGAGAAGACCTCGTAAGTTTATATCTTGTGTCTGATCCATTGTCTGTAATTAAAATATGCTTAAAGTAACTTTATCGTCACTTACAGTATTTTTCGCAACTGTAATCAGACTTTTTGGGGGATTAAAGTCTAAGACATAGCGAACTGACCTTTGATATCTCGGTCTTTAGTATGTGTCTGGACACATTCACAATTGAGGAGAGTTACGAAGCCTTATCAGTGTGTTTTAGAAATAAACAAGCTTTCCTGCTTGGCCTTCCGTGGTTCTTTTAAAGTAATATGTCCACTTAGACATAACTCCTGAAGTAGGATTTGATACTGCTGTCATGTCTATATCTATTCTTTGTCAGGCATTGTGTTCTCCGTATTTTCGTCTCTCTATCTTCCCGTCTGTCATTAACAGTTTTTCTCTTGATCTATTTAATGTGACTAATTCTCAGTTTTAAGTGACCATCTACCATTATTTTACCCAATTTGCACGGCTTTTCGTTTTTCTAATTTAATCATGTCACTTTATATAGAAGCGCAATAGAGGTATGCTGTGAAATGTGATATATATTTATACCGTGAAAATCTCTCAATATAATTCAATAAAGCGTGTACAAACATATTTTCATTTTCTGCGGATTCTGCCTTTCCATATTTATGGACACTTTATTCATGTATATAACAATACGACAAGCAAGGCTGGCCATAATCTTTAGCTAATCGTAGATAACTATCAGTAATATGCTGCTTACATATATTTGTTAATGCATACAGATGTGCACTTCATGATCAATGTGTACTTAGGAACACGTAAAATAATAATATTAAATACAACATATGTATTATATTTAATACCTACTGTCTGGTACGGAACAAGAATTTATCATATACTTGTAGATGATAAAGCTAAAATTTTACCCTGTAATAAAACTTTGAGTTTTGTTTAGAATAATAAGAGGAGTCATGTTTATTTCACCCAGTTTCCCAAGAATGGTCCAAGCGGGCTAATAAAGCAAGTTCAGGATTTTAATGACCATATGTCCATATTGAAGTACATGGAGACTGTTTAGAATAGTAAAACCATTTGAAATAGTATAATTAAAGTATTGTTTGCAATAAACTGTTCTTCTGATCAGGAAAGCAAACTCACATACGGTTTAATATTAGACTTGGGACATCAGTGAATTAATGCTGAAACTCTTTTGTTCTTTTTATTATACATATACTTTTGAAATTGATATAACATTTATGGCGAAAATATATATCAGTGGCAAGAAATAAAGACAAAGTATTATTTGTAGCACATCGGATTTAATTATGCTCGTGTGAATAAATTTCGTTTATTTTGTCTAATAATATTAGATATAATTACATGGATATGTATCACATTGCTTTGACTTTTTTATTGCACTGCATGGAACAAGAGAAACTCGATTCTATGATATTATCAAAAAATTATTAGTATTGTCAGAATATACACATTAGCAATGGAATGTAAATTAAAAAAAAACAAAGGATGAACATTAAAAAGCGTGATAACACAGATATAATAAAGGCCAGACAGTGCAGTATAAGATGATTCAACTCTTTGGCCTTGATGGTTAAATACATAATAGAGAAAACCGAATAGGCAATCAAAAATAGACAATACAGAGACACTGGAAACATCAGGAACACAAGACACAGGACGAAGACAAAACGTTTTGTGTTTAATTAAAAATTATAACAAAAACAAAACACAACAAATTAATATATTCCATTACTGTATTACTGGGTTGCGAAGTATAAATAAATTATGAATACAGTCCAAGATTAGAACTCTGAAGTCTGAGCATCGAGTTATTTACGGGCATCTCACTATGAGCGAACGCATAAAACTAGCTTACCCCACACCCTCATTTTTAAGTTCTGACGTTCCCATGCGAACACTGGAGTGTGTCGTTATATAATTATGTGTGTTAGAAGTATCAATTTGGTCTCTGTTCTAAAATTTTCAGATTGGATTTTGGAACTTGTCCTTACGATGTGTGTTTTTGAATTTAATTTTTTTTAGTATAGCTGAAAGCTGCTTCCACAACAATCAGTCAATCAATCTGTAGTGTGACTAGAATGAAAACAGTACAGTATATCAAAGATTTCAATTATCACTTATGTTGTTTTTTTCTGTTAATGGTATGTCTTTGGACCTTACGAATATTCACCTCGTGCAAATAAATTATATATTTTCCGACAATGTACGTAAATTGTATATCTGTAAGGTTAATATTCTGCATTCTAATGTAGTTGTTTAATATTCCTGGTTTGTGATTAGACAATGCTGTAATTTTCATGGTATCAATTCCACGGTTGAAATATCATGATATTTGTTTTGAATTTTAGCTGATTACCGCTTACGTCATCTTGTCAATGATGTGGCAATACACATGATTATATTAGAATAGAGATAACTGTATTGTATTTGAAAATTCCACGGCATCAATTGTCAATTTAATGGTGCAATTGTCACTGTATCAATTGCACAGTTGAAATAGCATGATCTATTTCTTGAATGTTAGGTGATTACCGCTTACGTCATCTTGTCAATAATGTGGCACACGATCTCCAATTGATGCCGTGCAATTTTCGAATACAACACAGTTAATTAGTAGCATGTAGAAAAGCGAGTCTATGACGAGCCTTTCTGACCTGTTTCGCAGCTAGTGCAAAATAATTTGATATTTATCGACAATGTACATAATATTATGTGTATCTTCTAATGTCAAATTGTCTGAAAATAGCCGAATCAAGCGTATTTCTAATCGTTTTGAATAGTGTCTTCTGTGTAGTCTGCGCTTATACTGTTATCGTTTCTTACCGTCGATCTACACGAATGATGTATCAGAAGAGCTTTATAAGGTCCATGACTAAATAACACTGAAGTTTACTGACCTCCTTTATTAGAACTCAATTGCAGGATAGACATACAAAAAATAGGCAAACATATCTTCGACACTTCAATGTTAAAGCACATCTCTGTAGAGATAGCATGGGCAAACAGTCGCGAATTATTTGGTGGATATATCTTCAATATTCGGATTTTAACCCATCCAGATTTTTTTTATTGATGTGCCTATACCACGACGTGAAAGTGGATCTATCCATATAGTAAATGTTCCTAGATTAAACCAGTGTATTGAAGCATGCTGTGATACTTTTTATTATATAATACTCTGTTGTTTAGCATTGGGTGGCATTTCAGTCATCTCCATTACGCAAAAAAGTTAACTAAGCCATGCATTAAAAGGTGGTTCGAGCATGAGTCTTGTGTACAAATTTTGGATCCCCCCGTGCAAGATGTATGATGCAGTAAAAACTAATTTAAGGATGATTTGTGCCTTTGTTTCGTCCTGTAAAGCCAACTGACTCCACCCCTTTCGGAGAGGTTGTACATCATAGCAGAACAACTATGTTCTACATATTTCTATTTAACGCGGATCCCTTGAGGATTCTATTGTAATAATGTTGCACTATTTGTGGAAATTCATTGCTTATTTATTAATGAAGGGCAGCATCCGAAACATTACAAAAGTCCAGTGTAATATTAGTCTTTGTTGTTATGAAGACAATAGAACAAACAGATATATTCAGTTCAATTCAAAGTTTTCAAGGGGAAGATCCATTTAATTGGACTGTATTATACTTACCGTTAGCAATAATTAATTACATGATTGTCTCAGATCAAATACTATTACTGATTCATTTGTTTGAACTTACTGAACGCAATAACTCTGACATAACATAAAAGAACAAATGAAATCCATAATGATGCATTTATGATTATTAATCTCCAGGTGCACAATTAATGGTCATATTTTAATTAATATTTAAAAAGAGCACAGCTGTGTATTATTGTTCAAATGAAACAATTATATTGGTTGAATAATCAGTGTATATGTTAGGATGGGTTGCTAGTGTGCTTTTTTAAGTCAGTATGTCAAGATATCCAGTCGTTGATCCGTATGAGATCGTTAAATATATTCTTTAAATATTGAATACAACGAGAGAAATGTAAGCATGTTCCAATCATATTTGCAGAATTAATAAAAATCAATATACACCACGTGTTTCGGATCGATCGAAAAACATCAAAATAGAGACTTTTAAAATGATGAAAACAATTAAAAAAAATATGAAGAAAATAAATATATATTGATGTTTGGCGATCTTATTTTTTCACTAGTGGACACCAGTTCCTACATGATAATAATACCCAAATTGCCCATTGTCCCTACTGATGTTGGACAAATTCTCGTCACACGTATCCAAAAGTACCAACCTCCGCGATATTATAAGATTAAACGCATTTTTTCCGGAGTTTATTTATGTATAACCTGGACCAATTCACTCACAAACAAATAAAAATCTTTATAATTCTGTAATTAAGTATTTTTGTTTTCATTTGTTTTGAAAATTTACTATCTCCAGTACGCACACATACATTCCATTGATGTGTGTCGGTCATGAATAACAAAATGAACTAACCTTGTTTAAGTTGTTTTCCTACATTGATAACTAGGCCTAGACGGTGATGTAATTAAGTTACTGATATTTTCCAATTTGATGGCATTTTGCATTTAGTTACTCAAACAAGTAAAATGTTCACAAAATCGTAAAATAAATCAGTAACCAGCTTGTGTCAATCAGCGTCCGTTGTAAACAATGTCGGTTTGAAAAGCTCTTGAGAGCTTATGTTGATTGTTATAAAATGTACCGACTTTGAATAACACTTTTTGATTTGATTTGATTTGAACGTCACAGGATGACGATATATTACAAAAGTCAAAGTCGATAGATGGTTGTCTTAAGTATTTTTTCCGGAATTTTTTGCACAAGCTTTTTTTTTTACTGGCATTTATTTTTTTATTTCATATCTAACAATAATTGTTGATTATTAACAATAAACATTGTTTCTTTTATCTTTTTTTATTATCGGGAATCCAAGCCGCCATTTTGTTTACATTACGAAAAAAGTAGTCCGGTGAACATCGTCTATCGAAAAATAAACTGACAAAAACCCCGCCTCCATAAGCGCTTATACCCAATCAGAGTATAGGATTTCTAATTATGTAAATCATATAAGAATTATAACTGAAATATTGCTGAGAATGGTGCTAAGCACCATAAAACTGTGTAATACTCGAGAATACAATTTTATCTCGTAAGTTATTTCTTCTGTCATAGAGGAGATAGCTTCATATAAACGTTTGAGCTTGTAAAAAAATAGTTAGTCAAATAATTTACATATTGTGGATCTGATAGAAAAAAAATAAGTAGTGCGAATTGGTACCACATCACGTAAAGTTATTTCTGAAGTCCAGTTTGAATATCACAGTTATACAACAATCTTTTCATTAATTATGGTACATCAATGTTGAAATAAAACTATTGTTTTATAAATACATCTGAAATGTCTACGTGTACATGCACTAACAATCCAAGAATTATTGTAAGTCTTTGACCTGGTAAGGCTGCGAACTTCACAATTTGATCAGAAAAGTTTTGCATTGAGAAATATGTATCGAAATGGCCGTAGCAAAGATTTGAATGTAAGATGGTACACAAGGCCGTCCCATCTCTCGCTATATATACAAAAATGACAAAATACATTTCAACAAGGTGTTGATATCTTCTGACAAAGTCTTTCAATGAAGAGACGATTCTTTTATAACTCGTTTGCTGAAAAATTAGTATTTACGAGACGTTGAAGATGTACAAAAGTGAATACAAACTGCTAGCTCGTGTGTAGCGTATGAGTTCTGAAATATAACCCCATGCATGGGTGCCCTTTGTATATTGTTATCTATGTGTAGAAAAATTGATAATGACAATATTGAAGTCATCCCATTTGTCATAGAATTCGGTAGAAAGATGACCATTGGAGACAAATTTGAGGTAAATGTCAAGAAATGAGAATTGTTTCTGTTGTTTCCTTTATCGTAAGTTCATTGGGGGTATATCAATGGAATCCAATTAGCAATGGATTATATTGTTAATTTACAGAACATCATCAATATACTTGAATGTAAGATCAAAGGCTTTAGCTTCTGTTCTTGTTTTTGTCTTAAAACACTTTGCCCCATACGCGTAAATAACAAGATCGGCAAAGAGTAGGGCATGGTTTGCGTACATGGGGATGTTTGATGGCAAATATGCTATCTGAACTCGACAACATGTTATCATAAGGAATTCCAACATAGTGATGAATTCATTTTTTGAGTAACACATGTTGCCTGACGGACGTATATATATACATATGTATCATTAATAATAAATACAGCATAATAATAAACACTCCATACATTTGAAACAAGTATATATTACGGTAATTTTTGTTCTCCCAAGCACATTGCATTGCATAATGCATGTAATAGAATTAATAGTTTTAAACAACACTATTCTCAGTATTCTGAACACTCATTTAAGAATACAATGGCTGATTTAGGGTATTTACGCACACGTGTGATGGTTGAGAACACAATAATTCAAGAGCGAACCTTTCAATGTGAATGTTGATTTAGTTGTTCATTAAGATTTTGATCCTTTTCTTACGTTACCTTTATTTCGTTTTGCTGTCAGACGTAACCATGATAATTACAAATAAGAAACAACAAATAATGAAATCACACACCATACAAGTTCCTATCCGAAATGTCGGTTTATTATTGTTGGAACCTACGCATGCTTTACAATCAAAGCAATTATACTGTAGTCAGAACGTCAGAATAAAATGGTGTTGATTTTTAAATGTAGAAATATTTGATACTGATGTAAACCAGAAAGAAGAAAACGATCTATCAATTCTGACAAAAAGTTCATTGTCTGTTATATATATCAGTCATGGTAAGGAATTTAATTATGTTCACCAGTTGAATCCTTATTTGTTAGTGAAAAGATATCAGGCAAAATGTTACGTTTTATATGTTTTGGATCATTAAAAAGTTCATGAAATGTTAATTAATGGCGGGTGGGTTTAATTCAATGGAATATATATATCTTTATCCTGAAACTAGTACAGTCATTGACGTATAACATATATAAAATGTCAATTACAAATCACAATCCGAACATACAGAATAATAGCAGTGAAACAGAAAATTCAAGCACAAACAAAGACTCCCTTGCTGTAGTGAAATAAAAACCGGAAATGATGCCAAGAGATGCAACTGTTCTATGCATGATACTCGTCTTAGAAATCATCGGGAATAAAGTCGCTATGCTGGTTCACAGATATTACATTTCTTTTAAGTACAGTCTTGAGTAATTGGAACTGTCGATGGTTTTTTTTTTGTGGTAGAAAGTTTAGTCATTCGGGAGCTTACATCTAAACAGTAAGCATCTAATTAATAAGTTTGATTTTCAAAACATGATTTAGAAATAAAATAAATCTAGCATACTATTAGTAGTAAATTGATATGACATGCACACCATGCAGCGCTCAGGTTTTTTTCTTAATAAATTTATAAATTATGTCCGAGGTCTCAATGTCAGTTTTCTTTATTTCGGACTTAGATATTTCTTGAGTAAGCGTCCATTCTATTTATTTACTGGTTTTCATGAAAGTAAACGTGTTTATTAAATGTTGGTGTACTGGTTTCCAAATGTTGTTGTGACCATTTTTAACCCCGGTAATGTAAATGTTTTATGTTCAGATGAACATGTTAGATAGAACATAAGCTTGTCTACATTTTGTACATTAGAAAAGTATCATAGCTATTAAGATATTTGTCACGTTCAAATTCAGACTTGTATTAAACTCATTTATTTCCTAGAATCATAAATCACATAAATTATAAGACAATTATGACGGAAAACTTCAAAACCACTTGCACTTGTTAATGGAAACTTTTGCAATATTTATCAAGGAATGACATATTTTTTCTTATTCTTTTGTTGTTGCAAATTTGTGGATTTTTACAAAATATATAGGAAACATAATGGCCACATACTGTATATCTGTTTTCGATTCCGAATAAGACAAGTTGGGTAATTATAATGCAACATCTCATTACCATAGTTCACTCATACTTTAGAAACAGAACATTGCCACCAGTATGAAATCTATATTCTGCTTGTCTCGAACAAGCGTCTAACTATCTGATTCTGCTTATGTACGAAATAGAAGTAATATCCGGAGACAATGTATATATACAAACATTCTATAAATGATTAACACGGAACAGATAACTACCACTTTCATTGTGCTAATTTTATCCTTCAACACTATGTATAAGGCTTTCGGTGACATTTGAAAGAGAATTGTGTGGCTTTTATTCCTGAATAAAGATATGGACAGACGATTTATCGGTTTCGCAATCACAGGCAGACATTTTAGGCTTAACCGAAGCAGTGTGTTACTGTGACAATGGCCGTCATTGAACCCTCTTTTCTATGCAAAAGTACAAATACAACCATTAAATGTAGCCTAAGGACATTGCTTCTTATATCTTACATACAATGTAGGAATGCTATGATGTCGGTATTTCTACATGCATTAGCATTTACTCTGGTAGAAATTTGTGTTTGAATAATCAAATATACTTTTTTTTCGGAGTATATAAACTACGAATTCTATAAAGCTAATTAATAATACGAAAACAAATATTTATTAGAAATTAAATATATTTGTGACATTAGCAGATTTTGCCTATCCTGTTTAAGTCCTTTTGCTTTATTGCTCCCAAATGTTTTAATTATTTGGCTTTCCAATCTTTTGATTTTGAGCGTACCTGATGAAGGTTATTCCAGAAACGTGTCGTGCACACTAAATTTGATATCTACGTTTCGATTTGTGATTCTTAGCGTTACTATTTTCTAAATACCCTAATTGTCTTAATATATGTCTTAATATTTTACAATCCATTCTCTGAGAAATTCTCATCTAGTAAATTTAGTATTGTATTTCCATTTAAGCAAAATGTATTATCGTCTTTGTGGAAATACTAGATATTTATAGGAGGCAGCTGAAGAATAATAACGAACATCGAAGAACGACTGTTGACTTTAGGACGTGGGCAGTACAATGACAACATTTGACATGTTGTATATTGTTAGTTTGTTATACAGTAATACAGTTACATTTTGTACTAAAGTATTCATATTGAACAAAAATGTGTTACTATCCAGTCAAGTATAAAAACTATATAATTGATATACAAATAAACTTTACGTTTATAACACCAAACAGTTACACTCATTCATTTTGGCCGACAAAACAATGTGTAAATGCGATAGCTTTTCTCCATAAATATATTATCGTTTAGCATGCATTAATTATTTAAGGCATTACTAATTATATTGGCCAATGATTTCTTATAAATTACGAACATTGCAAGTATAGTATGAAACGATAATCCCATATATAGCTATAAACATATCGTTTGGATGGCTGTTGCAAAAAGAGTTTGAAGATACCAAATGGGTAATCAGAATCCGTATATCGAAGAAGAACATACAACACAATGGCCGAAAGAAAAAGTACAAAAGGACAAATAACGATCAACAAAGCATATACATAAAAATAAAGATCGAGTAACACGAACCCCACTAAACACCGGGGGTGAACTCATCGCGCCATAAATCAGATTCCTCGACAGGGACCAATATTTCAGTATGCAATATCATAAAGCAAACGTAAATAAAGATTGCCTTTGTTTATGAATCATACACATCATAATGGATATTACTTGACCTTAGGGAGCAGTTCAAAAGTCATCAATTGATTTCCTAGATCATATGTGTCTTGTTGTTTGTGAGTTGTCAGATCATTTTATCGGATAACATGCTCAGACAAGTGTTTGCAGATACATTGTTGTAAGTGCTAAAATACGAGAAGTCATTTTGAAACAGTATCAATCTAAATAAACAGTTAAACCAAACGACTGAGATGACAGAATGTCATCTAGCTCATTCATCTGTTACACTCATCAAATTAATAATAAAGTAAACTATGCATAAGTCAGTAAATGTGATTTGATTGATTTGATTTTATTGTGCATAGCGCCACTTTCAGCAATATTTCAGCTATATCATGGTGACCAGTTTTAGTGGTGGAAGAAAGCGGAGTACCCGGAGAGACCCACCGATCATGGGCAAGCAACTGGTAGACTTTATCACTTGCGGCTGCAAGTCGAGTGCACATTTTCTTGTAATTTACAAAGCAGGGTGCGAACCCACGCCGTATTGGTGATAGGTTTGCTTAAGTTGTTAGGTAATCCAACTACCTAACTCATTGAGCCATCGGGCCCACCATACATCAGTAAATTATCATAGCGGACATATCTACATTAGCGACAATACAGCTTCGGTATTATAAGCAAATATTCACACCTACGTAAATGTAGTAGATATTTTGTCATTAAAAGAGAAAGACAAAGGATACCAATACGTGCTCAGAACAACATTAATCAATATCAAAATACAAACACATTATGTCAGAATAATAAGAAAAACACAGACAAACAATAATCAGCGTGACCAAACACAGCAAGCTAAAGATGAGCAAGATGCACTCAATCTCTGTGTATGGAGAATGGAGGTGCTCGGGAAAGGTAAGTTCCTGACCCACATGTTGTACCCGCCGTCCAGTTCAGGATAATGACATTTCTGCACAAGAAGAAATAGCAGGACCAATCTAACGTGGACATTGAATTGGATTAAGAACTATACAATTGCTTTGTTACGTTTTTTGTAGAAATGATCATCATTCTTTATCTGTCCTTTAATCACACGATTCAATGGACATACTTCATTGTGGAATATCTGGGAATGCATCTTTTGTAGTAATTGCAGATACTGTTTTAGCTACATTTAAGCCAGAGTGACTTTTAGCTTCTTCCGATTTTGGGTTGAAGTACAATAACACATTAAGTTGGTGTTCCCAGCTTCATTACAACTACATGAATGTCATTTTACAAAGGCAGTACATTTACATTCTCACAGTACAAGATTTATATGATAGTTACAGACGAGATTGTTTAAAATATCTGAATGAGTGTACTTTTATGCCATTATACTGTCATGTTGCAGGAACGAACAATCCAGATGCGATTATCCCCTTACATAAGTTGGTAAGGCACGAGGCAATTACGAAATAACTCATTTGAGTTTTAACATGGGTTGGCGGATACTAGTATTTTATCCCGAGTCGGAGGGAAGGAAATTTTGTTTACTAACATCCGTCAACCTATGTTAAAACTCAAAATTATTTCGATTCTGATATGTCTAACAGTACAAATACGGTAGTATACTTTGATTGGAAGACGGTAATTTATATTTACGCTTGCAGACAATGAGACACACAATTTATGCTGCCAAATTCAAGCAGACGATAATTCATCGACGGGAAAGTCAGCCGTATTGATTTGACTTCCGAAACAATAGTATTGTGTTCGCATGTTTTATTTGCACGTCGCATATTATTAATTTTGGATATGTTGATTATTTTCAGTAAATATAGATGTCTAAAACGCTAACAACCGTGTAAATACTGTTATTTTACGATTTCATTACCTGGCTTAAATGTGTACCGCGCATGTGCTAATACAATTTTGTCATCTTATTGATCGCTCGTTAACTTTGTTTGCAAAATAAAAGAAGGACTTCATATTAAAATTCCCTTTATATCACTACTATTGCATATTAGTAATTATACATGGGTCAATCCCATGTTTATTTCCGTCCATTTATTGCGCAACATCCATACAACAAATAAAGAATAATACATAGTAAAATCCGTATCACATGATGTATCAAGCCGAGTAACCAATATTAACAAGAGGGCTGGCGATCCGAGGGCTGATATTGCATATATGTGTACATTACAGCGTCCAAAACGTTTATATACATTTACATCATTACACCTCTGTTATACAGTGGGGTACGGATTGCCTTAACTAAAGTTTTCTTTGTGGATTTTCTCGACAATTGTTTGTCCTCTTGGCCAATGTATTGTATTTCTGTACCGCCTCTGATTAAGCTCTTAGTAT
The DNA here is from genome assembly GCA_963383655.1 of Bathymodiolus septemdierum. Taxonomy (NCBI): domain Eukaryota; kingdom Metazoa; phylum Mollusca; class Bivalvia; order Mytilida; family Modiolidae; genus Bathymodiolus; species Bathymodiolus septemdierum. Next base: position 63,888,792 of record OY726521.1, read on the forward strand.
CTTCAAACTTTCTTACTTGTCTTCGTGCTTTCCTCGCAATATCACTGATTCTAAAACACTGACAGATCTAAATATAATCGTTGACGGTCTTTAATACGTGTGCCATCTTTGTAGGTTGATACATATTTTTGACATTTACGTCACCGAATATGGTACTGCTTTGACAACTATTTTACCTATTTTGTTCCTGTATTTAAATACTGTTACAGTGACAGCCGGAACCTTTGAACCGTAATGAGAGCGGGAGGTTTGGCGCCTTAAAATCTGATTCAACCCACCATTTCTTTAGAAATGCCTGTACCAAGTCACGGTCATTACGGTTTTCACAGTTTTCCGGTTGTTGACTGATTTTGTCTGTTTATATAATTATGAGTTTTTACTTTCCCTTTGTAAGATTGTTCGGAGTTCGGTAATTTTGTTATTACCTTTATTGGTTTGGTTGTGCCAATGTACAGAGGGTGCTATGGTGTTCTAATACGTTTACCCATGAAGTGGTTGAGAGGCGTACTATCTAAGACATCATCTCTCTCTCCCTGTTGTCTTGGCTACGTGTTACCTATATTGCCTATATTTAGATGGCAATAAAACACTAAATATCAGATAACACTGTATGAGGACATAACAATATCTACATTTATTTCCTTCTTTTCTCAGAGCATATATTTTCTTTTTTTGTGATTCGCTGGTAGCTACATACTATATTCCCTCTTCTTGTTATTCTAAAACATTATATCTATGCTATCGATGAACGTTTACAGTTGGAAAACGAACCGTTTGCATATACACATGTACTAGTACAATGTGAAGTCAATAAACTTTACACTTAAACGTGGCGTACCTAAAACCGCCTTTAAGCCGTTTATAAACTTTTTCTACCATTTATATTACAAAGTTATACAGATTCTAATGATCAGATAATATTTCCTTAAAGCCGAGCAAAGCCGTTGAGGATATATTGTATGGTTTCAGATAACGGACATATCGCTGATGTAGACTTATTTTGTCAATTATATGAGAGTCATCGTTTTTTTTGTTGATTATTCTTCCTACATGTGTCAACAAACCAATCAGCTGCAAGGTTTTATTCTGTTATATTTATACGTTTAAATTGATTGTCTTTTAGTTAATCACATTACACTTCAATCCTTGATCAATGAAACTCAATTGTGTATGGCAATTCTATTGGTCTCCAACAGTACTGTTAAATACCGATTCAGAACATTTTATGATCATTGAGCAATATACATATGGACTTATGCATCTTTGTTCTTTAGTGGAGCATTGTGTTGTATAATATACACCGATGAAAAGATGCATAGTTTTACAACGGTAATCTTTTAATATGCAAAACAAATTTTCCTTCAGCATCTGCCTTGAGTTCAACTCTTTGCCATCTTATAGTTTATAGTGTTATCATGAAGGTATGTACGATTATTATGCTATACTGGCGATTTGTTTCTAGGAAAAGTGACATGAATATAGTGCTTAAGTAATACAATGCTGAATATGAGATGATGAAATATAACTTAAGAGTTTAAAATATCAGCCGTACTATTATGAAAAATTTAGAGATACCAAAGAGGTAACGATAAGCAGTAAATTGAAGGATAGATAATACCTTGACAAAAAGACAAAAGTACAAATAACGATCTACATATCACTAAACAGAAACTGAGCAACCTGAGCACCAATAAAAGCCAGAGGCCTCCAGGAAGGGCAGCATATCCTACTTTACTGGTGGAACCCATCGTGTTACAAGGTGATAAGTCATATGTGACACAGATATTCCGTAACGGTTAACCAAGTCATGATGGCGATCATAAAACATATGTGCACGGGATATGTTCCACATGTGCCACTAGTGGAGTTAGAACTGCTTACCCTAACTGAATTCACTCCTGATTTCATTTGGGTTCGCTTTACTCAATGTAGATTTCGGTGTATTGGTTTGTTGATCATTAATCGTCCTTTTTTTTATCTTTTTACGTTCCATCTTTACATTCTATTATCTCTCCTTCTGATTAATTACATGATACCAAGTGCATGAGAATAGCTTTAATCACGAACACACGTGATCTTCTATTTAATATAAAACCGATATTCCTAGGGATCGGCTATGATACATAGGATTTACATACTACTTGCAAATATATTTAATTGTTTTAATCGGTAGACTTTTCGATCATCACAATGATTATAAAGACAATGTCATTAGAGTTACACAATGATGAGACACCATGTTACAAAACGTAATAACATATATTCACCCAGACGAGACCATACAATAGAATATATTATTATACTTCAGTTTTGTTCCTTTATAAACAATGACAGTAGTTTTGCTATTGCATTCTAAAATCAACTGTATGACTATTCCCCCCGGTGGTGCCGGTTCATAGTTTTAGGACCATTCCTCTCTGTGGTAATTTCAGCAATCATATTTCCCGTACTTTTCTAAGTCATTCATCTCATTGGTTTAAATGAAATTACGTCATTCAAGTCCTCGGACTTTTTCATTGCGCGAGCTAAACTACTGAGACGGCAGACGACAAGTAAACAATGGAACTTTATGAAATATTTAACTAAAGAAAAAAGACTGCTTTAAGGAATATGCATATAATGGAATGATCCTATTACCCTCTAATAGAGGACAAATGTCAATATCCATAACAAAAAGAACGAACTAAATAAAAACATTTTTTTTTTTTATTATTTTCTTCTTCAAATGCACACACATGAAAATGCATTATTTTAAAAAGCACTAATAAAGTAGACTAGAAATCTATCAGAAAAGGATATGCAATTTAGAATTTTGAATTGCACTGTTGTTCAATATAATACAACACTTATAGACTTGATATTCGGGTAAAATCACTTTTATTGTCCCCTCTGTACCAACTATTGTCCTCGGCGTTGCCTTGGACAATAGTTGGTACCTTCGGGACAGTAAAAGTGCTATTACCCTTATACCAAGTCAATAAGTGTATATTATCAATATCTATGACACAAAAACAGAAACTGGTATTAGCAAGAACGTTAGATATGCCTATTGTTCTGACATGCATTTTAAGTATTGAATTATGAATACTACTCTATAGCCCTCCATTAGAAAGGAGTCAATTTCTTATTGTGCTTCATGTTTATTTAATTAGACTATATTTCCCAACTTTAAAAGTAACGTACACGGCGTTACAATCAAATTAGTAGTAGACTATAGAAGGTATAGGAAACTATGTATCTGTCTGTCTGTTTGTCTAGTAAAACATCAAATTAAGCCAATATAACGTTGGTAATTAAATATAATTTGTTTGAGCCTGAATGTAAATTAAAACATCGAATTAGCTAAAACTAAAGAATCTTTATTCTCAAATAAACCATAAATTACAATGGTATAGAGAAGTTACATATACAAATACAACACAACAGTCATGACAAATAAATAACAGATACATACAATATTTACATTACAACAGGATGAGCTAAGTATGTAGCCAAGAGAATATCTGATCTGTTGATTTTTCTTATAAATCTACATAACCTTTCTAGTTTTGTTTTTTCAGAAGTACACACAATTTGTTTAAATTTTAATATATCTGGCCTTTGAATAAGATATCTACTTATTAGTTGGGTTCGATTTTCAGTAGAAATATGACTTTCCATAATATAGTGGAATTCGTCACCAATAGATCTGCTATTACATTTTAAACACTGTCTATTTTCTCTGTCGATACCATACCACCGTCCAGTTTCTATCGGTGATTTGTGGTTTGTGGTTAGAAATTTACATCGTGTATATATTTCTTTGTCTTCCAAAATATTGAAATAATTTTCGAATTCAAAGTTGTCTTTAAATAATCTATTATTGATAGCTTTGTGTGAGCTTTGTGTCAGCGAATGCCACTTCTGTGTAAGCTGCTCATGGAGACGGTTCCTAATTAAAGCTAAAAGCAGGTCGGAATGTTGAAAGAATTGTTGAGACCAAATGTAGGAATAGCATGTACCATCAAAAATGTGCTTAGCATGTTTAATCCACGAACAAACAGAGTTTCTTCAATTAAAAGGTTATACAAAATTGTATAGGATAACTATGAGAGGTTTGTTTCTTTACCGGTTAACAGTCTTGCCCAATATGATATCATTCTTAATTTTACATCAATTTCAATAGGAAACAGTCCAAGTTCACCATCTATCATATAACTAGGTGTCGATGTTTTTAATTTCAATAAAAGTTTGCAAAATCTAAGTGGTAATTTTTCAAGACATTGAATATTTTTACGAAAACACCATATTTCTGAACTATATAGTAATATTGGTTTTACCATTTTGTTAGAAACTTCAAGCTGGCATTCAATTGATAAGTTATGTGTTCTACCTCTTTTCAAAACTTCAAACATTGCTTTTGTAGCTTATTCGGCTTGCTTTTTAATACTTTTGCCCAAATTTCCTGTCCTGTTAAACAATATTCCCAAATAATTAAATGCATTAACAATTTCTAATTCAGACCCATTCAATGTAAATGTTAAATGTATTGATTGTCTCCCCCTGGAAAAAAAACTATAACTTTAGTTTTATCAGTGTTTGCTTTTAATCTCCAAGTATTGCAATATTCACCGAATTTATTCAAAATATTTTGTAAATCATCGTGGGTTTCAGCCATTAGGACAGTATCGTCAGCATATAAAATTGCAAAAAAGCTTTAAATAAATATGCAACGTATCATCTATGCAGCTTGAAACTGTTTCTAAACCATTAAGATTTGCATTTTCAAAACACATTTGTAGATCGCTTAGGAACATAGCAAATAGAAAAGGGTATATATTTTCCAAGTGCCTCACTCCCATATCACAGTTAAAATAATCAGATTTACAATATTTATAGGATATACATGATTTTACATCTTTGTACATATTTAGAAGGATAGTATACATTTTGCCATTTATGTGATTCAATAGTAATTTGTACCATAGTGCATCTCTCCATACCGTGTCAAAAGCATTTTCGAAGTCGACAAAGGCACAAAACAGTTTTTTGTTTTTTTGTTTTTAAGATCTCAAAAAATGAAAATAATGTGAAAATACTGTCCGTCGTCTAGTAAGATTTTCGGAAGCCAAATTGGTTTTAGTTCATTAAGAGAGCTTCTTCCGAGAAACGACATAATCTTTCATTTAATATAGCTGTGAATAATTTACCAAGGCAGCTAAGGATAGTAATCGGGCGGAAGTTTTTTTTTGATCAAGTGGATTGCCTTTATTTTTGTATATTGGTTTTATATTACCTACAAGCCAAATGTCGGGCATTACACCAGAGTCAAAAATTGCATTAAATATTTTCTCATAAGTAGGGAGAAACAGATCTGATGTAGATTTTATATATTCGTTTACAGCATAATTTTCTCTACAAGCTTTATTATTTTTTAACTTCTTAATACAGCGAAGTATTTCCTCTTGCGTTATACTGAAATTAATTTCTTCATTTAGGGGAACAATATCAACATTATCAAAAAGATCTGTATCAAAATTCTCTTGTTGTACAAGAAGTTCATCTGGAATTTTATTCAGGTTTTTGAAAAATTTCAATAAGTCTCCCAAAGGGATGTTGGGTTGTTTTCTATCCCTGCCTTTATTCAAAGGTTTCCAGTACTCCTTTGAGTCTGATGTTTTTAATATGTTTTTCTTCTTACGCATATCTGCACGATAAATTTTACTATGTTTGTCAAGCGTCTTTTTGTATGGTTTCTCGACTTCAGCGACATCCTGTTTCAACGCAAAGCAAAACAAAATAATAACTGTCATAATATGCTTTAATGAATTAAATATATAACACCATAATCAAGATGTTTTAAAGGAGGCTATTACATTTGTAGTGTGTTAAGACAAATAAAACTTATGGAAAAGGCACACAATTTAAGTCACGTAGTAAGCGGCCATGTTAAAATGGGAACAAGCATAGCGATAATGACATGACGTTAGACTATGTCATGTTTATCACTGTGGTCAATACGCATAAGAAACTAAAGGATACTTTTAAGAAATTTCTAGACTTTCAATATGAATAAATATTGTAAAACAAAGCTAACTGTCACATCATATCATATCTTATCTATAAGATGTTCTCGGATCAATATACGTCTCTTCCGTGCGCTTAAAAATGGAAAATATAAAATTAACGTTAATATTTTATTGAAATAAAGAAAAAACTAAAGTTTATGGTATTGTACATTTCTGTTCAATTACTCTTTAAATATAAATTATTCTATTCTCGTTCGACTCCTGTGTGTGGCGAGGTGTATTCAATACATTATGAAACGAAGCTTTAAACAGTGATGGTAATCAATTTCACCAATATCAACAAAGCGAACAATCACCTCTCATCTTAACTGAATTCACTGAATACAAAAAGACCATACACGAATTAGAACGAAACTTTACAACAAAAGAGATGATTTTAATTTTTACAGTGATAACTTTCCATTTATATGTAACAACATTCCAGAGCACCTGCATATGGAGTATATATCTCTCAATTGATCCATTATTCCAGACCTTGCGGTTCCTATCAGGAAATAGTTGATAGAGGGTTGTTGCTAACAAGGAAACTACTGAACCAAGGGTTCCTATTTGTTAAGGTGAAGTCATGACATCAGTTTTAAGGTCGCCACTATGACTAGTATATGTGTCACAAATGGCAACTGATACGTTCCATTTTTCATAAGTACTCACTGGTTCATTCCTAATGCATGATTTATCACTGAGTTTGTAACTAGAGTAACACGACGAGTGCCACTAGTGGAGCAAGAACTACTTACTTTTCCGAAGCATCTGAATTCACCCCAGTATTTAGTGGGGCTCATGTTGCTCGATCTTTAGTTTTCTGTGTAGTGTTTTGTAAATCGTTACTTGTCATTTTTCTATTAGTCATTGTGTTGTCTTGTCCTTCGATTGTCGACTTCTGATTACACATTTGGTGTTCAAACACTTATGGAACAGCCACACAAATGTGGCAGGGTTAAACCGGGTAATACATATATAAACACACGATAACAAATAATCTGCACGGATTCGCTCCCACTCAAAAAGACAAAAGCATAAACATGGACAGTACAATGGCAGGGTCAATGATTGCTCGCAGCTAGCTTACTACAAGCGAGTGGAATACTCTTTAATCTAAACAAATCAAACCCTACTTGATATAGATGGTCACTGATTTTACCACAAGACTAAACTATCTGACGTTGGAGGTCGTCCCAATGCCTGCCTCAAAGCGTTGATAGCTTACCTATCCATAACCGGAATTTCATCTCTCAGTTATGGATTCCCTTCCACTATTAAGTATAGTAGTCATGATATAGCTACACATTGCTGACAGTGACACCAATAACGCTAACCCTTGTTCAAGTTTGTAGGCTTGCTCAAGATATTTGGGTTTCATATACCAACAATCATAATCCTCCCTTTAAATTGAATTGATCAGAAAAAAATGTTTTATCAATATCCAGTCTTTACTACACATGTTCATATTAGAAGAGCATATTAAATAAGTGCTAATGCTAATGTGTCATTAAGTACAAAGTGATTTCATGAAACAGAAAATGTATCATATCACAAAAGACAATTTATGGCATAACAATCCAGAGATCAAGGAAAAAACACCAGTGAAATCAAAATAAATATATACAGTAGAATAAAATAAACAACTACAAACGATACACGTGTGGTGGTGAAGATTTGATGTAATAAAATGAAACACAAAATATACTTTTTTATAATGAAAGGTTTAGTGACGTCACGTTAGACCGCGCATTGCAAATGACCAACAGCTGATAATTTCTAGTATCACGAGTCGATGGTCAACTGAACGTTGTTACTAAATTTATCGGGTAGTAAAGATCAAAGGAAACTGTAACAAATTACCGATAAAACCGATTACATAAAAAAAAAATGGCACTTTTATATCGTTTGGCCTATATTTACTTGACCATAGCAAGCTGCATTCTGGTAAGATGTTAAATTACATGTCATTAAATGATGGATGTGATCAATAGGTATGCAAATAAAGAGGAATTATATGTTTTTAGTAATCAACTTCTTATTGGCGATCCGCCATGATTTATTTGTACCAACATAGGAATTATTCTTCCGTTTTTTGTACTGAAATAAATCTATAGTAACTGTGAAACACTGTTTAATGAGATTCAATAATAGATTGTGTATGTCTTTTCAATTCTATCCTTTTAATTTGACATCATTAACTCTACCACGAGAATATTCCAAATAACATCTTTTAAGACGTATTTATTTGAGAAGGAAACTAGGAAGTGAATTATCAATATGTTTTTCCCCAAGACACGTCCAATATCCAAATGTATCAAAGTATGTTATCTTATTGATTTTTAGACATGCGTGGTAGTAAAAATAGATGTTTGACAAACGATCGGAACACAAAAAACAACAATAACGGAAGAAAAGAAACTGAAGGTCTTATCAGAAGAACTCGTGCACAAATCGGAAGCGAGTACTAGGAATAGAATCTGCCGCATCCTAGATGAGGAAGTTGTTTTCCTTTAACGTCGATAAGACTAGCATGACTTATGGTAAATTGACAAACATATACACATTGTCATATTTAGTAAGGTTACTTGTAGGTTATCCATATTTAACGTCACTTCAAAATATATTGCATTTACATTATGATCGTTAGCTTAATTGATGACGGAAACCAGCGTAACATTCGGATACAACCACATATATTCTGGAATGGACTAGCAAACTTTATCACATAATATATGTCATGGGTTGGAATTGAGCGCACACAATTATTGGCAAATAACACTGATTGCATAGATAGAAAACAAACATGCGATTTCATCATCGATGGTTTTACTTTATATTTGGAATTGTTATTGTAATATATGTGTAGTGATTTGAAGAAAACAAATCATTATTATATAGATATCGATGAAATACCGTGATTTCCGAGTTAAATAAAAACGATAATTTCACTAGCTATATTTCCCGCCATTTCGTTGTCGACGTTATATGAAGACTTCCAGTTTGAAACGTAAACATTAGACGTTATTTGGCTTCGTGTACGGTTCAATTTGGATCAAATTTAGCTAAAATAATATTTCAAGGTAAGCATTTTAATTATTTTATTGTCGTGGGTGAGTGGCGCCATGTTTTTGAAGCGATACACATTATAGTATATCCCTACGCTACACACGTAATATAATGCAATTAAACTCATTTTATATTAAATTCGATTCGAAACATTTTTTTTTATCTATATAATAAATACTATAACTAATTGACGAGTTTCATTATTAAAAATATGTCACTCATGACCAAATAACGCTGCGCGCATTCGTGAGTTACTGTGTTATTTGGTCATGAGTGACACATTTTTGATAATGAAACTCGTCAATTAGTTATAGTATAATTAATTATAGGAATATGTACGACAGAGGAAAATCATTTACAGATCTACGTACAGTACTTTAAAAGTTAAATATTACTAACAGATTAATGTATGGTGTAATGTTGCATAAAGGAGGGAAAGTTGTATGGTGAATTGGGAATATTATATCGAGAATAAAAAATAGTGTATGGTGAATTGGGAATATTATATCGAGAATAAAAAATAGTGTATGGTGAATTGGGAATATTATATCGAGAATAAAAAATAGTGTACGGTGAATTGGGAATATTATATCGAGAATAAAAAATAGTGTATGGTGAATTGGGAATATTATATCGAGAATAAAAAATAGTGTATGGTGAATTATGAATGGTGTATGATGAATTGGTACTAGCATGTGGAGAAAGGGAACCGGGAATGCTTCATTGAAAAATGAATTAATGACTGGTTTTAAAATAAGGATTTTTCTCGTCAGCAGTATAACTGTTGGCGTTTCTTACTTTCTTACGATTTATATTAAGCACCTTTATTGTACAGCAACTTATAAGTCACAAGACAAACAAAAAAGATGTGTAGTATATATTAGATATATGACATGTAATCCAATCTAATGTCGATTCCGTTTTCAAGACAATGTTTTATCAATACAGTGCATATGATTTCAGACTATTGCATTGGTTATCAAGTAATGTGTGACTTCTCTCAAATGATTTCATTGATTATCAAGTAGCCTATAGCTTCTTCGTTCGATTTCAACGCTGAATTATATAGGAATCATTTGAGTAGTCTCTAATTTAACCTCAACACAACTATACTAACATGTATTATATCAAATAAACTCTATAGTGCTATAGTCCATGGGTAGAAATGTCGATCAAATTAAACAAAATTGAGACAACCAGTCTTATTCCTTAATGCAGCGTGTTAGCAGAGGAACAACATACATTTTGTATACCAATTTCATTTATAAATTGTACTTTACAATGTATGTTTAAATATGTTAATGAGGGCCTCAGGGAAGATTAGTTATTAACTAACTGTGTAACCCTCTATAAATAAAGAATTTATTACGAACCCCACCTACCCGGTCATAGCAGTATGTAAGTTAAGTGTTATTACTTTAAGGCATACAATGTCACTAGTGAATTTGTATCATGATGCAAAGCATGTCAGAGAAGGCGGGTAAGTAAAACAAAGTGAACAAACAGATTGATCAATATATATATATATATAAACGTCTAGAAGTAAGTGACAACCATACAATATATCTGTCCCACTGGATCTCAAAGTTACTTTAAAGGATACTAGGTTAATACTAAATATTACATAGGTCTGAAAATTAAACCAAACAGTGTTAGAATTAGATTTTAGAGCTGTCAAATTTTTGTTCTTCCCTCGACGGGATTTGAACCCACACCATTGAAACACTGCAGCACCATTCGCTTAGCCTTACGTCCAGCGTCCTAAACCACTCGACCACATCCACTCCCTAAAAAAGTAGCTTCAATAATCGTAGTGTTACCTTTTCTCGTAAGGCATATCTAGGGATAGACGTAAGACATGTGTATAAGCGTGTGTAGATGGTACATATATACTTAATATTATAATTTGACAGCAATCTAACTCAGCAATTTTTAATATATTGTATAGAATAATGAAGAATTCACTATACAGTAACAGGAAATAAAGTATATTATACAAACGTCTAGAAGCAGGTCACAACCATACAATATATCTGTCCCACTGGATCTCAAAGTTACTTTAAAGGATACTAGGTTAATACTAAATATTATATAGGTATGAAAATTAAACCAAACAGTGTTAGAATTAGATTTTAGAGCTGTCAAATTTTTGTTCTTCCCTCGACGGGATTTGAGCCCACACCATTGATACACTGTAGCACCATTCGCTTAGCCTTACGTCCAGCGCCCTAGACCACTCGACCACATCCACTCCCTATATATATATATATATATATATATATATATATATATATATATATATATGCCTCAATAATAACTATTAAAAATATATATTAAAAAGCATAACAATAATAGCAGTATCTGCCATTTAAATCACAACATAGAATATTGCTGAAAATAATCACATTACAATAGCCATATACATACCATATATATATATTAAAGTAGATTGTAAACCAGTGCTATTACTTACTAAATATTGCCGCATGCCTAGGGGAGAAGCAGTAAATACCTATTTGGGTTGTACCGACCGGGCATTGAAGCTACGACGAATGACACGCAATGGGAGAGCGGTAACCATTGCAGCACAGAACCGGTACTCAAATATTAAAGCACTGAATAAAATGTTTAATCCTACAATCAATCTCATGTATTTATGTCTGTTACCATGGTGATTAACATTACAACAGTGATATTCAATATTAGTAGTAAACATCAAAGATACATATACCAATATAAAAGCACCAGAACCAAGATTCTGGATTAAACCTTTCTCGGTCCTGCTCGGACCCAAATAATTGAAAATCCTAAAACCAGATCTTGGAAAGTTTCCTAATGGAAAGTAAAAGCAGTATGAAAAGTTCATATACATTTTGGTATGATTGACACTATTAAACAAATGATGACGTCAGAATGATCATCGTCTATTTAATTGTGGTATATTGTAATGTGATAGTTTGAACAAAACGTTTACATATTGTAATATGTTCTTTTCTTTGGCGTCTCCGTTGCTCTTCACCAAACCAGGATAACAGACAATAGCTAATATTTTTCTCTTTGTAGTATGATTGATCTGAAATATTTATTTCATCATATTGTTTTCTGTTTTAGTCGTATGGAAATTCCTTTCGTTGGAGTACTATATAATACCACTAAAATATGTAAGTATGACTAATTAGAACGGGTGTGGCATCACTTTAAGCATCTGCAGACTATCTTACGAGTTGCTTATTTTGTTATTACGTAAATTTCAATTACGATGCGTCAATAAATCTGACTTTATCCTACTGTACTGTACATCTCCAAGCTGAAAAACATGGAAATTAAGTAAATAATCCACTCTAATATAAACGTGACATTGATTTTAACATGTTTTACATCTGTATTTAATTTCCCACATGATTTCTGTTGCAATATGACGTCAATAGCAGTTATATTCTGACAATTAAGGGAAAAGAAATAAAAATATATGCAAAATATAATACGAGTTGAGTGGACAAAACCATCAAAATAAAGTTATTCCTTTTACTATTTAATATTATAAGCTATTTTCAATGCACATTTCATTAAATAATGTAATAATTATTAAAACTACCGTTCTCCGCCTTCATGCTTAAACTTAGACGACTTAGAAATCCCGTTTAAACACTTTAGTTGTCTTGATCCAGACGATTGTTTTTTCTGGAGGAATGGCGAAGAAATAATCATGATTAACATAGCAATTACCCGATCAAGGTTATTCCAGAAATGCGTAGAGCACACTAAATTAGATTTCTACATTTTCATTACTATTACGGGGTCGATACCTTTGCGGTCCCGAGGATATCATTGACCCAGTTGTCAATGTTTCCCTTCTGATATGGTTTATTTGATATATTTATTAATGAAATTTACATGGTATTTATGTTGACAAATTAAACAATATATTGCTTGTTGCTTCAAATTGATAGAAGGAAGAACTAATAAACATTGGATATGATGATATACATGTATATTAATAGTAGATTCTAAAATAGACAGTGATAGCAGATATACTTATCCCAGGGATAGAAAAAAGATAGTTTACTGACATTCATGATTCGGTGGTACTACGGCAATTAATGTCCTTGGAATAAATATGAGTAAATAGAAAACAACGAACCAACGGTAACCGATTTGTTTTTATTAATTCGGTTACAAGGGTTAAAATATGGAACATAGTTGTCAGTAGATCATAGTTCTCTCCAAACCACATGCTTATTGTGTAAAAATGCCTGCTTAGAAATCGCATAATTATGTGTTGCTGACGAGTGTAATTGTCGATTAAAATCTTCCTGAAGAGAGTACATTTTATAACTTGAATTGAATTCAATTACGCTACTCTAACCAGATGTATTATATTATAATGTTATAGCAGATGTCTTAATCAATTGGAAGTAATGCGAGGTGACTACCCTGTTAAACTACAACAAAATATATAAGGGAAAAGAGCTTGTAGTAGTGTGTGGTGTTCTATTAACTATATCTACATTTATTATCTCAGTTATTATTAATATAACAATTACATATATTACTTCTGAATAAATCTAATGTTAGGGGTAATCTTAACTTGTTTTATTTTACAAAGTGTCGTATTTATTGGATTGTTTACTCTCTATAATAGTATATACATTAGTCATAAAAATATCGGCAACATTATTATATATTTAGTGTATCCAAATTTATGTATGTATTGAAATTAAATATTCCACCCATATGTTTTTATCTGCAACGACTGAATTGAGTTTTGTGTAATATTTATTCTACTGATAAATATGTCGAATGGCACTCGTTTGATAATACCATGAAACCGAAGAGGGACAGACAATACATTCACCAAATGAAAAAGGACAAACAATGATCTACAAAACACTACACAGAAAATTAATGATTAAGCAACATGAACCTTACAAGAAACCGGTGTTGAATTCCCGTGCTATGGAAGGAGAAGCAATTCCTGCTCCTCCATTGACACCCATCGTGTTACTGTTAAACGATACGAACATCATTTAGAGCGGAATGCAAACGTCAAATAAGATTCACCAGAGGAGTCTGTTGAGATTGTACGTGATCTTACCAATATCGTCAATGAATGCAATTTTGTTTGTGGCTTTGGGAATGTTTTGCATTCTTGGTGCAAATGTTCGAAATGTGGGGATAATAACATATGTTGCAATACTTGTGGGACTTGTGGGTAAATTGCATTCGCAATTTGTAATCCTGAGATGCACTTACTCGTAGGTACCGCTTAATACAAGATTTGGGTGAATTTACCTTGATTAGTTGGAAATCTGGCGCCATGACGATTAAAGAGTGACTTACTTCTAGATATTAAGTTATCTGCCAATTGTGAATTTCGCTCATTTAATTCCAATTTTAAAGTGTAATCATTTTGGTTTCCTCGTCTCTTCTAGAATTTCATCTCCACACATTTGCTCCACAATTTTATAGTCGAAATCATAATTTTATTTTTCCATTTTTCCGTATCATTTCTTTGATTGAAGTAAGCATACGTTGATCTTCATTCGATGACAATGCCACTCGCTTCATCACTGCACCATGATGACCAGCTGGAATACCAATGATACTCTTCACGTTTCTGATCATCTATATTAAAATTTCGATTAATAATGGTAAGTAATTCTTTTGTACTGTGCATGCTCATATAAAATATATAGTTAGCATTTTAAATCGGAGAAGACTTCACAAGTTTGCGTAGTTTTCGTCTTATCCCATTTGTCTTTTAATACAAATAAAATAACATCATAGTAGACCATAGTTGGTAACGTTAATGGGGAGTACCACGCTCCTGCAAATGACTGAAGACCTCTTTTGGTTATTTAGAGAAAAAAAAAGCGTGGGCACATAGTAGACGCTACACAAAACTAATAATTTCCTCCATACCCAACTTTGTTTTTATTTCCAGTGGCATTTCATTTTGGTCTAAGAACGTGTTGTTTTAAACAAAATTCATCAATTTGTATTGGTTTTCAATAATTTTTCTATGTTTGTCAGTTGTTCACTTGCACTTAAACATGTACATATTGTAAGCACCAAAGGCAATCTTTGAGCGTACATATACCAATAATATGAAATGAGAAATTATTGCATGTTTGTTTAATAAACATCAGTATAATAACCAAGTATGTGAACATTATTAACTAAATGTGCATAATATATTTAGGAGTTTTGTAATAAGAATTGTTATTACATAATGACTATAAATATCCGTAATTTAGCTAAGTAAAGTCTAGAAGTCATTAAATAATGGTATTCACCTGCTGGAAGTAATATTCACCGGGTGACGTCATAAGCCTTATAGTGAATGTAATAAAACAATTACAGACTTTTGTATCAGTGAATATGTATAGGTTATTCAATACCTGGTCATATACTAATGACCAGGTATTATATAATCAATTTAGCCCATACTTTCTTTGTCGAGTGTCATGATTACCAATTATTACTAATTTAGGCAGTCTAAGCCAGATTAGATTGAATGAGTATCAGCTCAAAAGCATTCCCTTCAATTACAACATATGTGGTATATGAAAAATTTTCAATAACACAAGACAAAGAAAGTATGGACTAAGAGTGTTCATTGAATTGCAAAACTAATATTGACCTAAGTCTTCGGCTTCGGTCAATATTATATTAGAGGTCAATAAAAACTCATATTCACTTCTACAAAAGTCTGTAATTGTATAATATTGAGAAATTACATTGAGGTTGATCACATTCATTTGTATGCAATTTGAGTATGACAAAGAAGTTAAATTATTTCAATATGTCTAAAATGATTGAGAGGTAAATAATGTCCATACAAAACCTCATTAGGAGAGATATGTACAGTTAACATCAAATTATTCCAAAACCACATAGTATATATCGGTCATTGTTCAGGTATATGAGGTGAACAATGTTCAAGGACTTTTGATTATAATTGGAGGTCTGCTGATATCATTTTGACACATGGTATTAAGATGAAAATGTGATATAGCAAAGTTCAGAGTGAAATGTCGCCTCAAAATACCACGTTTTACATTTACCTGTTATCAAAAGATATGAATTTCTCAAAATAATGAGGCAGCGAAAAGTGATAACGGGAATACCAAATACGAATACAAAGATTCATTGATTGAGTGATATGATTGGTGGCTTACTCAATCCCCTACAGTATTTCAGCATGAACTTACTTTTTAAAACTGATTTTTAAAGGAACATTCAGGAAAGTCATTAATAGATGTTATATACAAAACAAATAATAATGACTACATCAAAAGCACAAACAAAGCTATGACATATGGCAAATTATATGTCACTATCTGTTACCATATCAATTAATGTCTTTTAGAAATCGTACAATGTTATTCTCTACTATTTTTATAAGAAAAATTGATTAATGTGATAGAAACTGTTGGTTTCCATAGTAAAACTGTTGCTTATGAAAATAAGACGGAGAAAAGCAATTTGTATTCCGAAATAATTATAAGCGGTAAATGCGGCTCTGTCATCATCTTACGAGTCGTGTGTATATATTGATGAGTGTTCATATTTATCAAATCCTATTTTAGTAAGGAATTGCTGATTGATTCACAAAAGACTTTATATCAGGATTGTTATATTTTCGAATTTAAAAATATAGGTTTAGGCTTTTCCCAATTTCAACAATTGCCATTTTATCAAAAATATCCACAGTAGTTATATTCGTATCCCTAAAAGTTTGCTATTGTTTTCATACTATGGAATAAAACAGTCATAAACAGCTTGGTTACAGACTGTTCTGCAATGTATGTGTGGACATGATTTAGTGGCAAACCCATAAACTATATTACAAGTGCTTAAATATTTAGCATAGCTGGTTTCTGAAGAACACAAGCACAATACGTACCCATTTTCTATCATTTTCACGTTTCTGATCTTCTATTTTAAAATTTCGTTTATTAATTGTAAGTAATTCGTTTGTACTGTGCATGCTCATATAGAATATCTAGTTAGAATTGTAAATCGGAGATGACTTCACAAGTTTGCGTAACATGTGTCTTATCAATCCCGTCTTTGAGCACAAATAAAATATATTTTGAAATAACTACACTACAATAATCAATTGAACATTTGTATCAATTCAATGTATGTGGCTTTTCAGACGCTCTAGTTGTACACAACTTCCATAGCTCAGGGTAGAGGAAACATGCATGTTAATCATTTGCAGATATAATTCAATGGTTTATGTGAGTCTGTATTGTTTTCTGTGTAGTGTTTTTGTTTGTTTTTATAGATCATTGATTGCCCCTTTTTTTGTTAGTAATTGTATTATTCAAACGTTTCTGTCAAAAATGTGATTCCAAAAAATACAGCAAAGCAAGCTATTCTAGAAACAGTGTCTTATGTGTTTAAGTTTCTTGACACCTACCCAAGGTCCGATGTGTCACCTGTCAGTTCTTTATAGCATACCCAAGGCTCGATGTGTCACCTGTCAGTACTTTATAGCATACCTAAGGCTCGATGTGTCACCTGTCAGTTCTTTATAGCATCTTCAAGGCTACATGTGTCACCTGTCATTTCTTTATAACATACCCAAGGTCCGATATGTCACCTGTCAGTTCTTCATAACATACCAACGGTCTGATGTGTCACCAGTCAGTTGTTTATAGTATACATGAAGCTCGATGTGTCACCTGTCAGTTATTAATAGCATACCCAAGGTCCGATGTGTCACCTGGCAGTTCTTTGTAGCATACCCAAGGTTCGATGTGTCACCTGTCAGTTCTTTATAGCATACCCAAGGCTCCATGTCACCTGTCAGCTCTTTATAGCATATCAAAGCCTCGATGTGTCACATGTCAGCTCTTTATAACATACCCAAGGCTCGATGTGTCACCTGTCAGTTCTTTATGGCATACCCAAGGCTCGATGTGTCACCGGTGAGTTCTTTACAACATACCCAAGGTCGGATGTGTCACCTGTCAGTTCTGTATAGCATACCCAAGGCTCCATGTGTCACCTGTCAGTTTTGTATGACATATACAGGGGTCCATGTGTCAACTGTCAGTTCTTTATAGCATATTCAAGGTCCGATATGTCACATTGTCAATTCTTTATAGCATATCCAAGGCTCGATGTGTCACCTGTCAGTTCTTTATAACATACCTACGGTTCGATGTGTCACCTGTCAGTTCTTTATATCACAGCCAAGGCTCGATGTGTCACTTCCCAGTTCTTTATAGCATATCCAAGGCTACATGTGTTACCTGTCAGTTTTTATGACATACACAGGACTCTATGTGTCACCTGTCAGTTCTTTATAACATATCCAAGTTCCGATGTGTCACCTTATCAGTTCTTTATAGCATACCCAAGGATTGATGTGTCACCTGTCAGTTCTTTATAGCATATCCAAGGCTCAATGTGGCACCTGTCAGTTCTTTATAGCATATCCAAGGCTACATGTGTCACCTGTCAGTTTTTATGACATACACAGAGCTCCATGTGTCACCTGTCAGTTCTTTATAACATAGCCAAGGTCCGATGTGTCACCTGTCAGTTCTTTATAGCATAACCAAGGCTCGATGTGTCACCTGTCAGTTCTGTATAGCATAACCAATGCTCGATGTGTCACCTGTCAGTTCTTTATAACATAACCAAGGCTCGATGTGTCACCTGTCAGTTCTTATTAGCATAACCAATGCTCGATGTGTCACCTGTCAGTTCTTTATATCATACCCAAGGCTCGATGTGTCACCTGTCAGTTCTTTATAGCATAACCAAGGCTCGATGTGTAACCTGTCAGTTCTTTATAACATACCTAAGGCTCGATGTGTCACCTGTCAGTTCTTTATAGCATACCTAAGGCTCGATGTGTCACCTGTCAGTTCTTTATAACATACCTAAGGCTCGATGTGTCACCTGCCCGTTCTTTACAACTCTACATGATTGCCTACTCCACTACGTTTTGTAGTCACGATGTAGCTGCATAACACGATGATATATACCCATGCATCAAACTAAGCAAAACCATATAATCTTAAGATTTCTGTGTAGTGCTTTGTAGGTCATTGTTTGGCTTTTTGTCCTTTTTGGTTTGGCCATTGTATTGTCTCTCCTTCAATGTATGGCGTCTGGTTACACCTTTGGTATTTTCAAACTTTTTGATGCACCTCATAAATAGTAAAATTGTGTTTATTTCACTAGTTTCGGTTAAGAAATTCCACCAAGGAGCTATAATTCGCTGATTCTCCTATCAAAATTGTCTAGGAAGTTGGACGTGGTATTGGTTTTCATTTTAATATGTTATACTTTTACAATTAACTGCACACGAATATATAGATGTGTGTGTGTGGTTCCAGTAACAGTGTTAATGATATTATGGCTGCGTTAGCAATGAAATAAACCTTAACAGCAGCATATGCATACTCATATAATTTGTTATTGAACACAAGCGTAGATGCGGAAAAATAAGCAGTATTTTGCAGTAATAAAATATCGTTCAATGCAATATTACGAACAAAGCTGCTTATAAAACCACGTGACACAGAAAGACACCACTTGTGACTACTGAAAGGCAAATATAACTAGTCTTATATTGCGTTTTGTTCTTAGCTTAGATTTGTTTAGCTTATTTTTTTTTGGGATCGATTTCTGTTTTATTGTGTGAAATATATTGTGTACGGTTTGAATTTCCATATTTTAATTTGATTTAGAACTTCAAAGTCTCACCTCAGGTTACAATGAAACGTTTTGTTTTTGCAACAAATAAAGAAAAATAATATTCAATTTAATTATCATCTTTGATCTTACAATTCTACTGACGTCATTTTCCGTGACGCTGATATCCACCGCTAAGTGATAATTGAAATGAAAATTGAATCTGGTATAAAGCACTAACTTCACTTATCAGTTTAGAACATATACAAATATAGTCCATAACGAAAGAAATTCTTGAAAAAAAAACCCTGATAGAATGGCATAAACAATGTAATAGAAGATAAATTTTTGCAATTATTTTGAATGGACATTTGATTACAGTTTATATGACTTTCCCTTTGGAAGATTGTTCGGAGTTCGGTAATTTTGTTATTACCCTTATTTAGTTGTTTTTGATACCTATCTAATGGGTATGCTACATCACTGATATATTTGATGGTAAACGTTCCCAAGGAAGTCAGCATATTACTCAAAGGTTTTAAAGGACAGCATAATATTATGTCGGGCCATAGAGGAATCATGTATGACTCAGAAAAAATAATGATTTCGGAATGGTTACAATTCAGATAAAATGGGAAGGTGGGCAACACAAAACACACGTTTAGTAAAATAATAAATGAATTAACGATTATATACCTTGACTCAAATCATCTAAAAACTTGCTGTTTGTATACCATACATTTCAATTAACACCTTCTAATGACGTCATTTATAATGACGTATATATCCAAGATAAAATAATTCAGAATATATATCAATTGAAATGAACACGGGGTCTACTGTATTTTGTTTATTGTCTCACAAATAATTAACGTAACTCCAGCTTTACTATTAACAATTAAGTGTTTACATCTAATCTGGAACTTATCTTATTTAAATAATCATATGTCATCTGTTAAAATACATACCTATTTCTTATTAGTATTGTATCATCTTGACCCACACAATATACGTCTTGAAATGTTACTTCTTATTATTGAAATTCTGTATGCATGTTATTCTGAGAGAAAACAAGTATGTAAACACCGTTTGTGCATTTCCACTACTAAACTATAACCAAACTATGTAATAGGGGGTCCGACCTATAATCCGACAGTCCGATAGTCCGACGGTCCGATAGTCCGACAAATGCTTTATTTCTTTGAAAGTTAACACTATAACATGTGTAATATGGGGCCAGAAACCGAACCGTTTACTCACCAAAGAAAGATCCAGAACATCGGAAACACGATATTATAGACGGACAAACAATTGGCAGGGACACACAAGAACTCAAAAAAACACATATATGAACAACACGGACTCCATAAAAACCTGGATCCAGTCGTGATGAACCGGTAGTGTAAGTATCCCGTATTTTTTTTAGTAGCGACTACCTTAGGCTTTATTCAAGTAGCGTATAGCCGAGTCCAGCCAAGAAAAGTCACTATCGAAAAGAAAGATAAAATAAATGAATACAAAAAAAGGAAAAGACAAAAAGAAGAGCGTACCAGTGTCCTTCGCCCTTTATCATGGAATAGTTATGTTAAAAAGCAATGTCGACACATCAATAGAGCTGGATACAATAATGTGTGCGAATTGATTGATTGATTGATTGATTGCTTAAGGTCCAGCAAGCAATATTTCAGTCATATTCAGGATGAGAAAAGTTTGTAAGCAAAAAATAAGAAAGAGGGGACTCAGGGATGGGTCAACATGGGCAACGACTTAACACGAGAACATGTTTTTCTGTCTCTTCCGACGACAAGTTGGTCCTATTTTTATTCCCCAGGATTCTGACGGGTGATCCTGCTATAGTCGCCTTCTACGACAAGCGCATATATGAAAAGTTACGATTGAAGGAATTGTCCCTAAGTGACCCCTTATATCACGGAAAGAAACAGCATCGGAATATGACAAAATAAACAACTGTGCCATGATACGCCCCTCCCCCCCCCCCCCCCCCCCCCTTTGTGACAATTGAAGGTCAGTTGCTCAGCGTGAGAACAGTAATTAATATGCTGCATTTTTTAAACCAATTAATTGTATATACCATAAGAAAACTGGCGTTTTCCAAACTGACTAATATCACACCTCTCACTTGCTCCCCCTTTTATCAATACAATGTATGTCACGACGTGATCTATCAGTAAAAGGGGGAACAAGTGAGAGATGTTATCGTACGAGGCGTGGGTGAACGGGAGAACAGCGGTATGCCATAATAAGCCCGTATTTTGACGGGCGTATAAAAATGAATGGCCCATATCCTGAAATTACGAATTTATCATCGTTGGCCAAATTATTTTTCAAAACTTTCATCAGTTTAAAGCATTTGTCGGACTATCGGACTGTCGGACTATCGGACCGTCGGACTATCGGACTGTCGGACTATCGGACTGTCAGATAATAGCTACGGTCCCATGTAATAGTATATCATAGACGTGCCATAACTTGCTCACTAGTAAATATATTATTTTTAGTTAATTTGTCCAGTATATCGTCACCATTAAACCACAACCGACAAAATATTACAATTTGCTAAAGAAAATATGATATTCATTAGAAGTTATATATTTGTCTTCGGATAATCGGCGATGTATGCCATAATTGTGCCTATTAAATGTTTAGGGTAATTCGTATATATTAAATACTAAGGGAACGACCATTTAACTTGAAGGGGGGTTATGAATTTTTTCTAAAAAAAATATTCTGATTTCCAATGTTGCTGAAAAAAAAATTCTGATTCAGAGTTTTTGTCATATAACCTAATTCTAACTCTTGTGTGGTCGGAAAAAAAAAATTCTGAGCGAAACAAAAAACCATAACCCCGCCCCCTTCAAATTAAATGGTCGGTCCCTAATAGGTTATTATTATAGTATTTATAAATGGGTGTTTTCAAAATGGACCGGTTATATGTCCAAGGTCAGTCATAGTGACTCAAGGAAGGTTGTATGACTTAACCGAGGACATATAACCGGTCTAATATGAAAACACCAATTTCTTAATACTTTTATTAACCAGTCAGTTTCAATTTTAGGCAATCTTCATTCTTTTTGAAGAAATGACCGAAATGGTAGACTAGAATTGTTCTATCATTTTTCAATATTATTATTTATTATATAGATTTATCCGTGAAATAAATTCCGGTATTTTCACATGTGAAAATATCAGTTTTTTCCCGTCGGAACTACTTTTACATAACAATAGGTGTGGTGGTTACGTCCCTTGTTGTGCTACAGTGAATACTAATACGATCGTAATCTGAAAAAAAATCGTGAAATGTCATTGGCGACTTTGGCACATATCCAACATGACGTCATTGACGTCATATGAAGACTTCCAGTTTGAAACGTAAAGATTATACGTTATTTGGCTTCGTGTACGCTTCAATGTTGATCAAATTTGACTAAAATAAGTTTTTACGGTAAGCATTTTAATTATTTTTCACCCTTACTTATCTGCTTTCCGTTCAGGATATTGGTGTCAAACTGCTCTTTTGAAGATAATTGAAGACTGGAAAAATGCTTTAGATCAACATAAATTTGCAGCAGCTATGCTCATGGAGCTATCTAAGGCTTTTGACTGTCTCCCCCATGACCTCTTACTTCAAAAAATAAAATATTATGGTACCTCAAAATCAGCCCTAAATTTAATACAAAACTATCTATCAAATAGAAAACAATGTGTTAAATTAGGAACAGCATTAAGTACGTGGCAAGATATTTATAAAGGCGTAACTCATGGATCAATGTTAGAACCAGTACTTTTTATCATATTTATAAACGATAAATTGTATTTCATATCTGACAGTTCCCTATATAATTATGCAGACGATAATACATTATCATATTCTGGCTACGACTTAGATAAAATTATAAACACCTTGGAAAAAGACAGTCTTAATCTAATAGATTGGTTTACCTCAAATCAAATGAAAGTAAATCCTGATAAATTCCAAGCAATTGCTATTGGTAAAAACACACAATGTAAAAATATTTCTTTTGATTTAAATGGTAATATTATAAAAACTGAGGATGAAGTTAAGCTCCTTGGAGTAACAATTGATTATGAATTAAAATTTAACTCTTACATCACAAATATCTGTAGAAAAGCTTCTAGGCAACTTAATGTATTAAAAAGAATAGGAAAATATTTAAATAGATTAGGCAAATTAACTATATATCACTCATTTATTCTATCAAACTTTAACTACTGCCCAGTAATTTGGCATTTTTGTTCTGAAGCCAATACTAAAAAGATGGAAAAAATTCAAGAGAGAGCACTAAAATTTATATATAATGAAAACCACTCCACATATGAAGAACTTCTGGCTAAATCAAATTTACCTTCTCTAAAAATTAGGCGTATTCGTACAATAGCTATTGAAACAATTAAAATTATAAATAAGGAAA
This sequence comes from Bathymodiolus septemdierum, assembly GCA_963383655.1. NCBI lineage: Eukaryota > Metazoa > Mollusca > Bivalvia > Mytilida > Modiolidae > Bathymodiolus > Bathymodiolus septemdierum. Next base: position 63,913,021 of record OY726521.1, read on the forward strand.
CCCCTCAATATCTACATGATCTTGTAACATTAAAAAATAATAAACATAATATTAGGTACAGCAATACAGCACATATACTAACAGTCAAGACTACCCGGTATGGATTGATCTCTTTTAGATACTATGCTTCAAAAACTTGGAATGAGCTGCCAGACCATTTCAGGAAAGAAACATCTTTCAATCAATTTAAGAGCTTAATAAACTCTTGGAATGGCAGCTCATGTCACTGCAGCTTCTGTGCATGATTTTAAATTATGTTCATACTTGTTTGCTTTATTTTTAATATTTTTAGATTTAGATGCATGTGATTTTAAAAGTTTTTATTTCTATTTGTCTCATTTTATCCATGCTTTTTATTTATTCACATCAATATATAATGTGCTTTTAAATTATGCTTCTGCTACTGCTGTGTTTTAAATTGCTTTCATATTTTAATTTGGTTTGCAATTTCATAGAAAATTTTAATATGACATTGTTTTTTTTGTTCTTGTTTTTTTTAACAAATATTGTGTGCATGTTTTTGTTTTATTGTTTATATATGCATATTCTTATGTCGGATTTAAAAGCTCATTAAAGCTTGTGTTGTAATGTTTGATGTTTTCCGACTTTAAATAAAGCTTATTGTATTGTATTGTATTGTATTGTATTATTTTTGTGTATTGTTGTAAATATGACATGTAGAATTTCACATTTTCAAGATGGCAGACCCTTCCAGCTGAACCCGTTAGTATCATTGCTTGTAAATTCACACGCCTGGAATGAAATATACAAATAACAAAAATAATATATCAGAAATTTTGAAAGTCTATATAATAAACAGTATAATTAAATCATACATTTTGAATATTAAAATAAGACCACTCGTGACCGAATACGCATTAACGATTAACCGAACCCACTCGTTTAATCCCTATGTGTACGTTGGTCACTCGTGGTCTTATTTTGATATTCAAAATCTACGATTAGTTATACCATAATTAAATATTAAAATTTAGAAATTTTATCATTTTGAATTTTTTTGAAAATTTTGATTTTTTTTTTTTTAATTTTCGAAATTTTTTGAAATTTTTGAAATATTGAAATGCTTTGACAATTTTGACCTTAGAATATTTTTTTTCATTGATTCTAGAAATTTGAAATATGAAAAAAACCAGTCTGTAGTATTCAAAATATTACCTACTGGTTAATAAACAGTGTTATGCAGGCGTCTCGTCCAATACGGGTTTTCAATACAATACAGACTCGTACAATATATTTCCATATTGCGCATAACACTGTATAATGACCTATTTATTATACAGCTGAAATGATCAATACTACTTGTGCCTCCACAAAATTAATTTCATCGTCATTTAACATTTTCCGGTTTGTTTTGTTGACTAGCAGACGACAAAAATTAACGAGTTATTTCCCTTACATAATGTCCAATACGGCAAAAATACGGCTTCCGGTTGTGCAATACGGGAAAAATAATGTACGGTCACATGTCTTAAATGGATGTTTTTGATTGGATTAAAATTATAGCTATTATAATAATAAAAAAGTAAAATTAAAATATGGTTCAAATGTCAGTAGGCCATATAACAGTAAATATGATGATCATTGTGTCTGTAGTTAAATGTTTTCATTTAGTTATTTAAAATGGTACCGATTTTTTTTACCATCGACGTCTTTTAAGAAAGGATAACACTATTCATGCATAGTTGATTAATCACATGTTACTAATGGAACTAGATATATTTTCCATTTCTTATATTTCCATTAATAGAGCATTGGTTTATATATTATTTACACTCACGTTTGTCCCAGTGTTACTATTAACATGATTTCGAACACACGTGTTCCTCTATAAGACGTTACATGACGTGTGCTTGGTCACCAGATACGTGTTAATTTCCTAAAAGGTGCCATATATTGTCAGCTAATTGTATTGGTTTTGCTATATATAAATGACGCTATGTTTCTTGTTTTTATCGAAAGGCTAATTATCTGTCTGTCATGTCACCATTTAAATGTTTAATTGTCATCCGACTATGGAAAGTAACCAGTTATTGGGAACATGTTCTTTTTGCGCATTCAAACCAAAATAAAAACGATCCAATATGTGTACGTGTATGAATGTATTTTGTATTCTTGAAAAGCGGTATTTGTTACCAATCGGTGCATACTGGGGAAAAAACCATCCTGCCAAATGGACTTGACCATTGGTAATCACATAAACTTCTATTGAGCACATCTCACTCAGGTCGGGAATATACCTGTTTGTCTTTGGGAGTAATATCAGTACGTAACCGTTATGCAATTGTGACACCGACGTTTCGTATTTGAATGTAATTAATACTAATGAATTATGGTAATTTTTGTAGTTTTGCATAAGGCATGTCTTCTACAATTTAGTTTACAAAACAAGACTATCACATCTTGAATGTGTCTACAATATTACCGAACCAATTTATCCGCTGAGATGTACAACCCTTTGATGAATCAAATACACACCTCGTCCTTCGGACCATAAGTCAACCAGATCCTTCTGTATGTAGAAAGGGAACTAGCACCAACTCATGATGTGTTAGTTTGTTAGGAGAGGACTTGTTTTCTGATCCCATCTATTTTCTCTCCTTTTCCAAACGACAAGCAGTAATGTTTGCGTTTTTATGAAATACGCATTGTTTATGATGAAGGTATGGTAAGGTAGATCCTCCCGACCACCCGTGGGCGCTTGAAATCATTTTACATTTGAAGTCGGTATTGGGTTGCTAACTCAAGTATGTGATACTACATGTAGGTGTGTGCTCAGACGTCAACGACTTTGGATCACTCGCCCACCCACACTCATTAAGATGAAGGCAACATACTAATTGAACGGATCATTCAGACTTAATGACATTAGTTGAACATAAAATAAATTAACAAGAGATCTGATAACACGCATTCACCTGATTATGTTACTGTTGTGGCGGAAGTTGTAGGACAATATCCATTTTTCACTGTCATGTTATATTTTGCAGCGCGCCTACTTGTGTACATGAAACGATTAAAGCTGTATTAGTTGTCTTAGAGTTCACACTTATCAACAATATGGAATACTTGACATATCCACAGAGCTGCTTTTTAACACTCGCAGATGTTCATCTACCATCAATCATCTATAAAATACTGATAAATCAGTTTGATAAATCTACAAGAGGAAGCATTCCATTCATTATTTTCAAGAACCAAATCTAAATTATATTTAAATCAAAATCGTTATCGACACACGTTTGTAAACATTGTATGTATGATACTGATCTGTGACCTTGACGACGGGTTGATTGGATGTCATGTGGTATCATGAACAAAAATAAATACTAATATATTATATCAACAAAATAATCAAAACGTTCGAAGCCAAATAATTTGATTGGGTACTGGTGTAGGTTTCCAGGGTTCAAACCCACAGCTACCAAGCGCGGCCCAGGGTGTAGAATAGAGGGCACTTTGGATGGAGGGGGTGTCAGGTTATAATACGAAAAGCCTGACCGTGAAACCACAGTAGACATGTCTTAGGCATATTGAATCCACTATTAAAGAATAAATTTCCCCAACTCTTCATACTTTATCAGATGTAGTCTATAGTCACATACCCGGCTTACACATCCTTTTCAATCTGACGATAACGGTAGTTCGAAAACCAATCACTGCAAACATGTTAGATCATTAAAGTTTGGTAGTATATACGATAAAGAATATCTGTCTGTGATAAAGTATTGATCTGTATTCAAAATCACAACTAAGAACTGCATGATGAACTTGAAAATATAATGTGATCACATTTGTTAACACCGTATGGAAGGGATAGGCACGATGCTCTTATTTCCGTCGTCAATAAAGATGACACGATATATATAGACAATATACGTACACTGTGGGTAAATACAAAATTTATTTGTACCAACTTTATAAACAGGCGAGTTTTTCTTTTAGTTTCGTGGTGTGTACTAATAATTTTTATATTTCCCGACAATTTACGTCTATTGTGTTTCTACTGTCATGTCGTGTATTCACAAAATTCTTAAATTTACAAACAGAAACGTAAACATATTTGACATTTCTTGAATTTCAATTTGGGTGTCTACGGCGCATCCGGGACCGTCCTGATCGCATGGTCATTTGATTTGCAACTACCTATGTAATCTCTGCCTGTCCCAAACTAACATTGGGAGTTCAAATCCCGTGCATGGAATGGTGAACTCAATACAACATTATGTGATAAAGTTTGTTAGTGATGTGTGTCATGTTGGTTGTTTTCTCCGGTTTGCCCCACTAATAAAACCGACCGCCACGATCATGTTAATGTCCTTTGGTTTTACTTGTTCCCAAAGTCTATTAAATGATTTAACTTTCGAATCATTAGACCATGATGCAAGTTGTTCCGAAACACGTTTCGTGCACTACATTAGACATTTACTTGTTTATGCATGACATTTCTAATATATGGATGTAAAGAGCTTGTCTATAGACGATCAAGTCGATATCAAAAGGTACGTTCATTATGTTGTCTTCATTATGAATTACATACTTTAATACAACATGAGAAATGTGAAAAGGATGAGGTAAGATTTTGAATCAATGGTGATGGAACTATCTGCACTGAAATATCCAATCTGTTGATTTATATCTGACTTACTTATGTGATATTGATAGCCTTTCCACAGACAATAATTACAGATGTAATTAATCAATGCCTTATTCAAAATATTATAAACGACAATTTACCGTAGACAATATATAAATATGTTATAATCTTGATCAATTGGACATGTTTTTCAAGCATGTCGGTCCCTTAGTATATATATATATAACAAGGTAACACTTCGACTATTGAAGCTATATTTTTATATAGCGGATATGGCCTAGTGGTCTATGGCACTGGCCATAAGTCTAAGAGATTGGTGCTGCAGGGTTTCAATGATATGAGATCAAATTCCGTCAAGGGAGAACAAACATTTGTCAGCTCAAAGATATAATTATAGTTTGTTGCTTTGTAACCAATCAGTCAATCATGTTAGCTTTCATCAAGTGTCGAGTGCTTGGTTCGTTAATTGTTAGCGTCACATGTACTGTAGCATAATAAAGACGGCAACAAGCTACAAATAATAACTGGTAAGTAAACGACATATCGTACTGTTCAGTCGACGGATGTTTTTATTGTCAGAAGTAAAATGGGAAGGAAACGTTTGACTTGTAACGGGCCTCCAATGGCCACCTGGACAAGTTATTCCTCATTCGGAGTTGTTAAGAGGAGGAAGAAACAAGCAGTGTTGCAGGCACAAGCAAGAAATGAATTAACTTCGGGTCCTTAAGAGAAGTTATATATTCAATTCGTTCGGACTAACATTTTGGCTATACCAGACAAACGTTCGACGATTTAGCTTGAACAGGTAATACTGTTAATAAACAGAAATAATGAAAATAAACATACAAGCATGTTATAATTTCACTCTTCAGTGCATTAGACTATTTTGGAGCTGAATCGAGAGAAAAAACTTTACTTTTTTCATTTTAAAAATTTGCTATGTTACCATAAAGTGTACGGATCTAGAAGGGGAATTTCGAAATTGAGTTGCATAAAATTCAATTTCTGCTATACTGATATCGGATAAGTTGTTCATTATCACTGTTTAAGCTTTCATTCCATCAAAATGTAACCATTTAATAGATTCTACTAACCTTAAAACTAATCGTTCAATATAGTATTAGTCACCAGTCTTTGGGAAAATAATAAAACCTTGATAAACAATTCATTTAATAATGTAAAATAGTTGTTTTGCAACACTACTTTGTATGTTTTGTCTCGGTCAGATATGCTGTTCTTAAATAGGAGGAAATACCCCAAATAATACAAAGCAATATAAACGACAATAACTTATCTTCTTAAATATTAAACGAATCGGTGGAGTAATCATCGTGCTCGTGGTAGACCGTGGTTCGAGCAACGGTCGAGTCAAATCAGACTATACAATTGCATTTGCTGCTTTTTGTCTAAGCACGCAGCTCTAAGGAGTAAGAGAAAGGATTGGTTGGCTCGGAATCACGGTAATGTGTCCGAGTGTAGCGACATACCCCCGAAAAAAAATCATGTTCACAAGGGCTATCAACTATACCATGAATTGACCTTACTTCGATAGCCACTTCAGTATTGATACGATGTTGCACTAAGTGCCATCAAAAGCTTAAATTATTGTTTACGTCATCCCAATCCATATCGTATTCAGATAAGCTCTTAGTATTATTCATGGCTTGGTCTTTGCCATTAAATAATTATTTGGTCGAATGTCATTCAAATCCCTGTTAACAATTTCCGGAAACAATCGTAGGTTGACCAAGATTACATTTTCCATTAACTAGCTACTATTATTGAGTACGCGCTGTATTACTACCGGATATCAGGAATTCATGATATGAAATCCTTGATATAAATAAAATTCAGCATTGAAATTCAGTACATGAATCTACAAAAAAACTTACTATTAATGCACGCGTTTAGACAAAGGACACATTTAAATATTAATATTTTAATATGAAATTGGTCTTGCTTAATTAATTTTAAATATATATATATATATTTCTCATCAATGATTATAGTAAGATATATAACACACATTTTATTGATAAATGCATGTGATAATAATGTTAACTTACTGAGAAGGGATGCATTAATAATTAATGTTTGATGGCATAATGAATATTAACATGCTCAAATATAAATGATGGATGTACATTGAACAGAGACATTTAACAATTAGAGAGAAAGGTCAGGACGAGTTTGGTTTACCTAGCAGGATAATGTTGTTTAATATTATGGACACACATCCATTCCAAATATTAGAGTGCTCATTAACAGAGTCAGGTGTTTTACAAAAGATAAACAACATATTTTAAACTGAACGTAAGAAAATATATAACATAAAACAGAGTAGAGATATGTAAAATGCATTTGTACTTATCCATGTAAAAGATATATAGCATAAAAAGCAAATATACTGTCTAGTGGTCTTAACCTGGTGTAAAAGTACTAGTATATTGTGGGATTTTACTGTAGAACTCGTCATCCTTAATTACTTCACAATTAATTTATAAAGTTTTAAATGTATACTGCCACCATAATATTTGAATTTAAAAAGTATTACAAATACTGTAAAGAAGCAGCCTCACATACTAGCTGTAAAAATAAAACATGCATGTATTGCCGAAGGAACAGATTTGTCGTAAGATGACGAGCGACTGCTCTTATCGTATGTAGCCGAAGAAACCTACATTATCGTACGAAGACGGACGGGAAGTAGTATCGAATGCAGACGAACAGACAAACGACTGAATCAACGATATACAGAATAAAATTGCAACTCGCTCAGTTTGAAGTGTTATATATAGAAATAAGAGAAGCAGTATGTTTTGCATTGGTCTATGTTATTCTGAGTTGTCACAAACAACAATTAAATATGAATTGAAATGATAGTACAAAGAGACGCATGCAGGTTCTCCAAATCCAAAGAGATTAAAATGCCAATGGATAAATTAAGAACAATGAGATACAGATGGGTGTAGACTAAACCTGGCTAAAAATTAGCCAATGCTAAACAAAATGCCTGCTGAGTAAGACGTCATAGACTTCATACCAGACCACCGAGATAACATAAGTTTTATACACGGAATTCTGGAATTTTGTTCTCTCTCTATTTTTTATTTTTTTTTTTTTTTTTTTTTAAGATTGTAAGGTGTCTTTAGAGACAATTCTTTATTAATGTATTCATATAAAATCTGACAAGAAGCAAGTTTACCTAGCAAACCAGACATAATATTTGTTTATATTTGGAAACAGACAAGAAATAATTTAAGTCTACCTTTTAACATAATTACGACTGTTCATAAAGGCAGACCAGGCTTTAAAAATGTAGGAAGTAGACCATCCAAACCTGGGTTTAATTGAATATAGGGAAGAATACGTTTTATGAAACCTAGATATTAATTTGTTAAATGTTAAAGCTAACAATATGGAATTATTTCATCTATAAAACTGACATATGTAGGATAATTCATATCGTTCAGTTTTGTATGCATCTGACACTATTATTGACCGGCTTGTGAGGGGCTATTTAGTGTATTATTTTTTTTAACTATTTTTCGAAATCATTTACTTCAACATTGTGTTATTGTTAGCTGATACTATTTCGTGTTTCTTTGTATTTCAAAGCTATAGGATATATACGCCGCCGGGCATAGTGTCATTGTATCTTCTGATATAGGTGTGAGCGGAATATAAACAGGACGAAACTGAATATTAATTATATTTGGTTTTGCTAATAGGTTTTTTTCTCTCAAATAATAGCGAGAACAAAAATATGAAAAAGTTCATTTTCATCGGACATTATATATTAACCAGTTAATTAATTAACTGACGTCAATTGAAAAGTCATTTACAATTATTGGCAGTCGCCTAATAAGTTTCTATATGTATAGCAATCATCAACATAAGTATAATATTAACAGTTCGATATGTCTACAGAGAACAAACTATTTCTAAATCTCATGTTTATCAAATAACTGCTGTCAAAATGAAAACGGTTTCCAAAAAAATAAATAATTGAATCCAAAAGTGAATAGAGGTATTTTATTAATTATATATTGACATGGTCCTTGACATGCAGAGTTCAATGGTTGATTTAATGTCTTGAATTGAGAACATATCATGACTACAGCGGATAATCAAGATAAATAATTATCGTAAAAATGTATTTAAGCCGAACGATGCTTCGTTAAATATAAATGTGATAGACGTAATTCTCATAAATTAGAAACGCCTCGAGCGAGTGATGTAGATCATGGATATGATTCCATGTTGATCAAAAGCATTGGTATGTGATACTAATCGTGTAAGCACGAAGAATTAATGTGTCCAAAATGGAAGAACATGTTAATATGTGCACTGTTATCTCAGGTGACGAATCGCTATAGCAATTTAACTAAGCGTCTAGTACAACACTAGCATCGTCATCATCATAACAAAAGTATACAGAAAATAACTTGTTCCCTCCACGATATTGATGTAACATACTCATTTAACGCTACACAACAACTACTTACTGGCGATAAATATAATTTCAATCGTTTGAAGAATGAATTAGATTGAAATTGATTTCTTTTACTTATCTGCCCATAGAGGCGCTTCTTTTTCCCACCTCGAGTTGTCGAGCTGTCGAGTGCGACGTGTCATTCAGCACGATAGAGCCAGCTCGAATAGTCGTGTTTTCAGATATAAAACAATGTTATTTTCTACGATGGACGAAAGCGACGGATCAGCTGACGATGTTTCCCTGAAAACAGTTTTAGACGCTGTTAATAGACAAAGTAAGAACATTGAGGCAATCGTCGAGGCCAAAGTAAGTGAAAAAATAGGTGTTTTGAGAGATGAAATTCATGGGACCACTCAGTTCATGAAGTCGCATGTGAAGAAATTGAAATCTGACGCACAGTATAAGTGGAGATCTGAGGGCAACAAAATTCAATTCAATTCTAATACTGAAAATATGGAGGATTTAACACAGGCTTTATGGGCTATTGACAATACAAAGATTGATTAAGCGCGCGACTTGGTAATTGCTTGCATAGAAAGGCTCAAGCAGCGCAACAAACTAATTAAAATTGCTGACACGTCTGACGGCGGATGGGACACTGCCCGGCAATACGAGGCAAATCCGATAACAAGCGACTGTGATGACGAATCAAAGATTATTAGGGCAGAAAACCGTGCTATTAGGAAGAAGAAGTCCAAAAACAAAAGTTCAGGGCCGAAGTCTAGCTATAACGCCGCTGCCATACAACCTGCAGGATATTATTATGTTCCACCTATGCCACCCTTTCGAGGGTCTCAGCAACCTCGGAACACAGGTGTCCCATTCACACAAGGTGCCTATGCTGGGAAAAGTCAACGAGGACCCTGCTACGCTTGCGGATCAGTCAAACATTGGAGGGCCATCTGTCAGCAACAAGCCAGCTATTCAAACCAAGGTCGGAAACTGAATTTGTAAAAGATGAGTATTTTGTTTATAATGTTGAAAATTCAGATAATTCTGATCAAATAGAAAAATTTACGCATGATTATTTGGATAGACATAGGTGCATATGATTTCATCATAGACACAATTAGGGATGGTTATAAGATACCTTTTTATTCAGTTCCACCATCTGTTTGTTTATCTAACAATTTATCTGCCATGAAGCATACTGATTTTGTAGATTTAGCTTTTCAAGACTTATTAGATAGAGGTTTAATTGTCACGTGTGAAGTTCAACCTACCGTTGTTAATCCGTTAACCGTGTCTATTCATTCTAACGGTGAAAAACGACTTATTCTTGACTTGCGGGTCGCTAACAAACATTTATGGAAACAACCGGTCAAGTATGAAGACATGAGAACAGCTACACAACATATTAAACATAATTCCAGTCTTTTTAAGTTCGATATTCACTCAGCATATCATCATGTTGACATTGTTTATCCCCATACTGAATATATGGGGTTTTCCTGGTTAAAAGATGGAGTACGTATATTTTACAAATTTCTTGTATTACCTTTCGGATTAGCTTCTGCATGTTATTTGCTTACAAAGATTACCAGACCACTTGTATAAAAGTAGCGTTCTGAGGGTAAACAAAATATTATGTATCTTGACGATGGGATAGGCATTGATCCAGATGAACAATTATGTCAAAATATTGCCAATGAAGTGAAAATTGACTTGATAAAGAGTGATTTTGTTCCAAAAGCCGAAGAGTCATTCTGGCAACCTGTTAAACGTCTAGTATGGTTAGGTACTATTATTGACACTGAGTATGGATATTATAAGATATCAGAAGACAGGGTCGAGAAAATTATCAATACTATTACAGATATTTGTTCATGTTTATCTGTGCGCAAAACAGTATATGTTAGAAAGGTGGCATCTTTAGTAGGACAAATTAGTTCTACATATTCAGTCATTAGTAATATTTGATGACTAAACATTTAAGCATAGATATCAACAGTTCTCTTTCTTGGAACTCGTACATTAAGTTGTCAGAATCTAGCCTTGAACAGCTTGTGTTTGGAGAAACAATTTTCATCTTGTTAATGTAAAACATTTTACATTAGATGAATCCTGTCAGCAAATAGTTTTTAGTGATGCTAGTGGTACAGGTTATGGTGGTTATATAGTAGACTCCTATAGATATAGCTCATGGTATGTGGCTAGATTCGGAAAAAGGGAACAGTTCTACATGGAAAGAACTCACTGCTGTGAAACAGGTGTTATTGTCTTTGATTCATATATTGTCGGGTAAGAGGATAAAATGGTTCACAGACAATCAAAATGTGGTCAGTATTGTGAGCAAAGGTAGTACAAAAACTGTTCTTCAAGAGTTAGCTTTGGACATTTTCAGTGCATGTTTGAAATTTAACGTCAACATTGATATGGTCTGGATACCTAGGTCAGAGAACGATAGAGCTGATTATCTTAGTAGAATTTGTGATCATAACGACTGGGGTATATCTGATGTTATATTTGAACTTGTTGAATCCCTTTGGGGGCCACACGAGGTTGATTGGTTCGCCTCTGATCACAATTATAAGTTGGTTATATTTCATTCCAGATTTTGGAATGTGTATTCCACTGGCATTGATGCCTTTACAGTTGATTGGCATGGTTTGTACCGCCTATATTTTGGATAACCCGTATATTGAATTATATGAAACAGTGTAACGCTGTGGGAACTTTAATTGTTCCATGTTGGCAGTCGGCCAGTTGTTGGCCAATGCTAGCTATGTCCAGGTGGTGATGGTTTCATTGATCAGGTTAAAGATTACATATATTTACCTACTAAGAAAGAATTCTATTCACCTGGAAAAAGTAACAAGGCCATTCTTGGCAATGTGGATCTGACATTCAGAATGTTAGCTTTGAGAATAGATTTCAGTATATAACTGATTTAATTGGTGGTGGTTATGATGCTTATCTGATGGTGTTCAGATTGAAGCTTAAGGTTAGTTTTAGACTAGCCTTGTAGTACTAACACTGGGGGTGGGGTGTCAGTCCTAAATGTAGCTTAGGACAGTGCAAACAAGGATGTATCCTTGTTGAAATACTAATTAGGTGATGGTTTTATATTTAAGAATACCTTAAAACTACATGTATGTACTATGTATTTAAAAAAAAAAAATTTGTACATGTATTTTTCCAGGCTTTCAAAACCGACATACAAAAATTGCCTGCATCTTTAGCTGGATCGGTGGACCTTATTCCAGAATTGCTAAATGTATCTAGAGCGAATGCTACTGTAAAAACAAATCATTTGGGATTTATTCGTTGAAAAAAGTGGGCTTCAATTAATGGAATATCCAGTGTAGATATTTTACCTGCAAAACCGTTCTTTGTTGCTATTTACCTTTCGTCATTAGTTCAGTCATGGCGTACTGTTAGTCCAGTTACACAAGCTTTTCACAGTTTACAGTGGGTGCATAATTTAATAGGACAACCGTCTCCGACTGATACGTATTTAGTGAAAAATGTTTTAGAAGGTGCGAAGCGAAAGTTAGGAACACCGACCGTGAAAAAGGAACCAATTACACCAGAACTATTGTCGCTTATGTATACTTTCAACGTACAATTTGTGCATGTTTACTTGCGTATGCTGTATTTTTAAGGGTATCTTAGTTGCTACAAATTAGAAGAAGTGACATTATTTTCGAAGCCACGTATATTTGCATATTTATACCGAATAGTAAAACAGATATATGCAGACAGTAATTCTGTAGTTATTGTGCGTACTGATTCAAATTTGTGTCCAGTTAAAAATTTTGAATTATACCTTGCTTGGGGTAACATTTTGGCGGATTCTAATGAATTTATTTTTCGTAATTTAACTAAGTGTAAGGATATGTACATTTTAAGGCGGGATGATAAAGCATTTTCTTACAGTCGTATGCGAGAGTTGTTTATTCAGGCTTTTCAGTCTTTTGTGCCTGATATTAAGAAGTTTGGTCGTCATAGCTTACGATCCGGTGGTGCCACAACTTGTGCGAATTTAAGAATTTCAGATAGGTTATTTGAAAAAGCACGGGAGGTGGCGTTCTGAAACAGCTATGGATGGCTATGTTAAGGACTCGTTGCCTGATAGGCTCTCTGTTTCCAAACATTTAGGATTATAGAGTATTAAATTTATAACTTTTTAATTCGTTATTTTCGCAAGATGAAAAATAAATACAGATAGGCTTTACCCGTTCTTTGATTTCAGCACTCGGCACTGTCGTGTGGATATGCAATTTGAATTGTTTTTTGGTATTTATTTCTATAAATGACATGTTTGTATCACTTGTTGTGTGATAGGTCGCATTTGGATATTGCGACAAATCGAGGTGTTAGTGCCATACTGTCGTATCTTAATATTTCATCTTTTTGAGGAATTACAAAAAATAATCTTATGACTACGTTTTATAATGTAGTGTTACCAAAATGATTTTATAAGTAAATAAAACAATAAATGTTATGATTATATATGCAATTTACTGCTAATAATCAGCATATTGATTTAATAACACTTTTTATCTATACACTAAGTAGCCATGCAACATTTACATTGATAATTTTCAGATGTTAATACCATACTACAGTAACCGCTGATAAGACTGTCTGCTGATTTGTTTTTCTAAAACATTAAACAAGTGTGTGCAAGGCATTTTGATAACATTTTAGGATACACTTTTCTGGCTCCCTAACATTAATATTAAGAATGTTTCTTTCATCAACCAAATAAAAGTAAACAAAAATACGTTATGGCAGCAAATGAAAAATTAATTTGAAATATCTTTTTATAATGACCGAATTGTAGTATTCATCAGTTAAAACATTCTACTAAAGTAAACATTGATTTTTTGAAAACCAACATAAGAATGCCAAAATATTGCAGGATAATTTCCAATGAATTTAAAAGCAATTAAAATCAATTATATAAGATAAAACATCAATACTGTAATCATACATGTATATCACAGTAAAATTACATTTCAACCACAATAACTATTAGATGTCTGTCTATATGATAAATAGCTTAAGAAAAATAAATTCAATAGCTCTTTTGAAAATTGAATTAGACAGTAGTAACATGATTTTGAACACTTTGAAAACTGAGGAATACCTTAAGGGTTTCAAAATACCATTATGATAAAATTATGCTAAATCCTATTGAAATTCAATACTCTCTGTAAATCTCAAAAGAAAATTACTATAAAATCAAAGTACAAAATATATATTATATAACAGTCAAATTTGTATGCACTATATCTAATGCAGGAATATAATGTCTACAGTTCTAATACAATGTATAGAAGAACCCCTAAACCAATCATGCAATCTAATTAAGCGAGTCATTTAATGTCACCACTGTTATTTTCTTATCTCATTGTTGATCAGAATCGGCTTGTTCCTCTTCAGCATCGGTGTCAGCTAGTTTGTCATCTACATTACTGCTTGAGGGCAATGATTTGTAATAATCGTGGTATTCAGATGGGATGATACCACTTCTGCATAAGCCCGACAAGGTCTTTCTTTTTGGCTGCTGATATCTGCTGTCTCGTTGTGTATTTCCTTGTCAGTTCTTATGGTTCGGCAAATCAATCCAAGTACCGGTAATGTCCTCTTCGAACGACACTGACAATTCTTGTGCTGCAAAAAGACCAACATAATTTTCTGCTTTTTAGTTCACCTGGACCAAAGGTCCAGGTGAACTATTGCCATCACTTGGCGTTCGTCGTCTGTCGTCTGTAAACTTTTCGCATTTCAAGCTTCTTCTCCGAAACCACTTGGCCGATTGGAACCGAACTTAGCAGGAATGTTCCTTGGATGGTCCTCTACAATGTTACTGTTTTTCTTTCCAGTCGGATATTCAATATGGCTGCCAGGGCCAATAATATGCTCTGATTGACTGAAATTTCAAAGATATTCTTCTCTGAAACTAATGAACTGACTGAACCCAAACTGTAAATGAATGATCATTGGAATGTCCTTTACCAAGTCGCTGTTTTTTATGCCGATCGGAAATCCAAGATGGCCGCCATCGCAGGACATAGATTAACATTGGACCCTATGGGAAAATGTTCAAATGCCTTCTTCTCAGAAACTACAAATATGATTAAAACCAAACTGTACATGAATGTTCATTGGATGGTCCTCTACAATCTTAAGGTTTTTTGTTCCGATCTGAAATTCAAAATGGCGGCTACGGCAGGACTTAGTTTAACAATGGACCCTATGGGAAAAATGTTTCAAAATGCTTCTTCTCTGAAACCACTTGGATAATTGAAACCAAACTGCCCAGGAATGATCATTGGAAGGTCCTCTACAAACTTTCTGTTTTTTATGCCGATCGGAAATCCAAGATGGCCGCCACCGCAGGACATAGATTAACATTGGACCCTATGGGAAAATATTCAAATGCCTTCTTCTCAGAAACTACAAATATGATTAAAGCCAAACTGTACATGAATGTTCATTAGATGGTCCTCTACAAACTTTACGTTTTTTGTTCCGGTATGAAATTCAAAATGGCGGCTACGGCAGGACTTAGTTTAACATTGGACCCTATGGGAAAAATGTTTCAAAACGCTTCTTCTCTGAAACCACTTGGATAATTGAAACCAAACTGCCCAGGAATGATCATTGGAAGGTCCTCTACAAACTTTCTGTTTTTCATGCCGGTAGGAAATCCAAGATGGCCACCACCGCAGGACATAGATTAACATTGGACCCTTCGGGAAAATGTTCAAATGCCTTCTTCTCAGAAACTACAAATATGATTAAAGCCAAACTGTACATGAATGTTCATTGGATGGTTCTCTACAAACTTTACTTTTTTGTTCCGATATGAAATTCAAAATGACGGCTACGGCAGGACTTAGTTTAACATTGGACCCTATGGGGAAAATGTTTCAAAACGCTTCTTCTCTGAAACCACTTGGACAGTTGAAACCAAACTGCCCAGGAATGATCATTGGAAGGTCCTCTACAAACTTTCTGTTTTTTATGCCGATCGGAAATCCAAGATGGCCGCCACCGCAGGACATAGATTAACATTGGACCCTATGGGAAAATATTCAAATGCCTTCTTCTCAGAAACTACAAATATGATTAAAGCCAAACTGTACATGAATGTTCATTAGATGGTCCTCTACAAACTTTACGTTTCTTGTTCCGGTATGAAATTCAAAATGGCGGCTACGGCAGGACTTAGTTTAACATTGGACCCTATGGGAAAAATGTTTCAAAACGCTTCTTCTCTGAAACCACTTGGATAATTGAAACCAAACTGCCCAGGAATGATCATTGGAAGGTCCTCTACAAACTTTCTGTTTTTTATGCCGATCGGAAATCCAAGATGGCCGCCACCGCAGGACATAGATTAACATTGGACCCTATAGGAAAATATTCAAATGCCTTCTTCTCAGAAACTACAAATATGATTAAAGCCAAACTGTACATGAATGTTCATTGGATGGTCCTCTACAAACTTTACGTTTTTTGTTCCGGTATGAAATTCAAAATGGCGGCTACGGCAGGACTTAGTTTAACATTGGACCCTATGGGAAAAATGTTTCAAAACGCTTCTTCTCTGAAACCACTTAGATAATTGAAACCAAACTGCCCAGGAATGATCATTGGAAGGTCCTCTACAAGGTGTGTGTTTTTCATGCCGGTAGGAAATCCAAGATGGCCACCACCGCAGGACATAGATTAACATTGGACCCTATGGGAAAATGTTCAAATGCCTTCTTCTCAGAAACTACAAATATGATTAAAGCCAAACTGTACATGAATGTTCATTGGATGGTTCTCTACAAACTTTACTTTTTTCTTCCGATGTGAAATTCAAAATGGCGGCTACGGCAGGACTTAGTTTAACATTGGACCCTATAGGGAAAATGTTTCAAAACGCTTCTTCTCTGAAACCACTTGGACAGTTGAAACCAAACTGCCCAGGAATGATCATTGGAAGGTCCTCTACAAATTTTTTATTTTCTATGCCGATCGGAAATCCAAGATGGCCGCCACCGCAATACATAGATTAACATTGGACCCTATGGGAAAATGTTCAAATGCCTTCTTCTCAGAAACTACAAATATTATTAAAGCCAAACTGTACATGAATGTTCATTAGATGGTCCTCTACAAACTTTACGTTTTTTGTTCCGATAAGAAATTCAAAATGGCGGCTACGGCAGGACTTAGTTTAACATTGGACCCTAAGGGAAACATGTTTCAAAACGCTTCTTCTCTGAAACCACTTGAATAATTGAAACCAAACTGCCCAGAAATGATCATTGGAAGGTCCTCTACCATGTTTCTCTTTTTTTATGCCGATCGAAAATTCAAGATGGCCGCCACCGCAGGACATATATTAACATTGGACCCTATGGGAAAATATTCAAATGACTTCTTCTCAGAAACTACAAATATGATTAAAACCAAACTGTACATGAATGTTCATTGGATGGTCCTCTACAATCTTAAGGTTTTCTGTTCCGATATGAAATTCAAAATGGTGGCTACGGCAGGACTTAGTTTAACATTGAACCCTATGGGAAAAATGTTTCAAAATGCTTCTTCTCTGAAACCACTTGGACAGTTGAAACCAAACTACCCAGGAATGATCATTGGAAGGTCCTCTACAAAGTGTGTGTTTTTTATGCCGATTGGAAATCCAAGATGGCCACCACCGCAGGACATAGATTAACATTGGACCCTATGGGAAAATATTCAAATGCCTTCTTCTCAGAAACTACAAATATGATTAAAGCCAAACTGTACATGAATGTTCATTAGATGGTCCTCTACAAACTTTACGTTTTTTGTTCCGGTATGAAATTCAAAATGGCGGCTACAGCAGGACTTAGTTTAACATTGGACCCTATAGGGAAAATGTTTCAAAACGCTTCTTCTCTGAAACCACTTGGATAATTGAAACCAAACTGCCCAGGAATGATCATTGGAAGGTCCTCTACAAGGTGTGTGTTTTTTATGCCGATCGAAAATCCAAGATGGCCACCACAGCAGGACATAGATTAACATTGGACCCTATAGGAAAATGTTCAAATGCCTTCTTCTCAGAAACTACAAATATGATTAAAGCCAAACTGTACATGAATGTTCATTGGATGGTCCTCTGCAAACTTTACGTTTTTTGTTCTGATATGAAATTCAAAATGGCGGCTACGGCAAGACTTAGTTTAACATTGGACCCTATGGGAAAAATGTTTCAAAATGCTTCTTCTCTGAAACCACTTGGACAGTTGAAACCAAACTGCCCAGGAATGATCATTGGAAGGTCCTCTGTTTTTTATGTCGATCGGAAATCCAAGATGGCTGCCACCACAGGTCATAGTATTAACACAGAACCATATGGGTACAATACAGAAATATATTCTTCTCTGAAGCTATTGCACTGATTGAACCTAAGCTGTGCATCAATCATTGGAAGGTCCTTTACAAATGTTGTGTTTTTTATGTTGATCGTAATTCCAAGATGGTTACCAGGTGAACGATACAGGCTCTTGAGAGCCTCTGGTTCAACAATGTGATCACATAATGATCTTCGTAATTCTTGAACCGTGAGCAGGGAATGCATGTGTGGTAATGCTGATTGGCAGAAACAGTTCTCATCTGCAGGAACACGTTTTCTAACTACTCCATTCATGAAGAGAAGATCATCAAGTCTCTTGTCATGGTGTGTGGTGACATAATTGTTGAAAGTGGCCTCCTGAACACTGTTTTATTTTGCCTTTTCCATGTGCATGTCCTCACTCTGATCAATCGTTGGCCCTAAATTGTCATTTTGGATCTCTACTTGGTTCATCCTTGAGTTATCATGCTTAGGTAGTGAATTATCACTATTAAGCCTCTGTTTTTTACTATCACTTTTCCTCTTTCTCTTTTTCGACTTTGATGTGGCTGGTTTCTTATAAAATTCGGTTTTAATTGAATTGTCAGATGATTGCAATGGCAGGTTCGAGTCACTAGAAAGATAATCATCTCTGCAAGGTTTGTACGAGTCTCCGCTGTCATAAACAGACTAAAGTCACTACCACTAAAGTCAGACTCAATAGCAGAGTGGCGTTTCAACTGTTTTGTTGTGTCAGGTGTTGTTTTATTCTGTTTCTTTCTGTATTTTTTCTTCTTTTTCTGTCTTGGAGTAACCCTTAAGGCATTTGGCGACCCATTGGAATCAGTTGATGAAGTATCTTCTTTATAGGTACGAACAGCTGAATTGTCCTGAATTAATATTTGGTCCTGTGAATTCTTATTACCCGGGGTTTCATTCATATCAGCCATAGGCGTGTCATTGGTAATCGGTTTATCAGCCATAGGTGTGTCATTGGTAATCGGTTTATCAGCCATAGGTGTGTCATTGGCAACTGGGTTATCAGCCGTAGGTGTGTCATTGGTACCTGGTTATCAGCCGTAGATGCGTCATTTGTACCTGGTTCATCAGTGGTATGTGTGTCATTGGTACCTGGTTCATTAGTGGTAGGTGTGTCATTGATACCTGGTTCATCAGTCATAGGTGTGTCAATGGTATCTGGTTCATCAGCCATATGTGTGTCATTGGTACCTTGTTCATCAGTTATAGGTGTGTCATTGTTACCTGGTTCATCAACCGTAGGTGTGGCATTGGTACCTTGTGTATCATTACTACCTACTTGTTGCCTGTTTATTACTGAGTAACCATCTTATGTATCCCCTTCAACTGCATTAGAACCATTCTCTTGGGTATCACGTACCATAGCTGCAATTGTCGTCCATTCCTCATCTGAAGACCAACTAGATTCCGACATTTTATTACCTGAAACAAATGAACATGAAGCTTATTATTTTGATTAGCTAAAAGAATTGGCCAAATATAGGATTACCTCTCATATCCTATTGCCAAAAAAGTAAACTCACTGCAAATTATACCCCTGACAACAAATTTTGACACCTAAGTTTTATAGCCTCCCCTTTCAGGTATTGGACAGCAACCATAGTCCATCATGCATATTTTCAGGTTGTAAACTATATGTTTTTACATCTAATTCCATTGAGGGGTTTAGGAGGAAATCTTCTTATCAAATAATTTGATCATTAAAAAGTGGTAATCTGGTAAAATAGAGTTCTTGTGAACAAATAAAAACTGAAACTTACCAATAGAAAACTGTAATTAATTAGTACTGTAGATGTTTTCGTCACATTCACCATAACCAGCCTCTACTGAAAATATGGAAATAAATAACAATTAAAAGGCCATGCATTTTAAACAAAATGTCAATAATTTTAGCAAAGGGTATGTACAAACATCATACTTGAGATAATAATAATTCAAGATTGTTAGCACAAACATATGTACAATCTGTCAAAGAAAATTTATGAAGACTTAATACATATATTAAATTAAGTGAATACATAGTAAATTGATGTATAGTATCAAAGTATAGCAAGTGAATATCTAATTTTTACCTTTTAATTCATTGTTGTCTCAACTTTTCATTGCAGATACTACATTTCTTCCTGTTAATACACTTTTTGTAAATGTAACACCAGCTCTAGAATGCATCAACTTTATTTACTCTCTCCTGCCTCTACAGGATATTGTTTATAAATAACATCTGCAACGCGTTATCTGATATTGAGATAAGATGGCTAAACTTACTGGATAATTAGATTACTTTCCTGCAGTGCCAAAATGACTTATCTTTAAATAAGCTGTTTTGGCACTATTTTCTAAATAAACAGATATAATATCATAAATGCGAAGTATATTATCTTCACATAAATTTTTACAGCAATGTATCTTTTAATTAAAAAAATATACCTGGCATGCCATTATAGATTATCCAATATTACTGTTGTTTGGCGTTTCAAGAAGGCGTATATAATATGATAATACTTTTGGGTTTTGGTCAATTTAAAATTAATGCATTATCCTTTTGCCCTGAAATTTACAGACATAACTAAATGCAAACTTATCAACATTTTAGTGCAAAAGAATGAAATTAGCAAAATTTTCAAATACGACTTGTTGGCTCTAACCCCTCGAAATATGTGTCATTTTGGTCTGTCATGAATATGGACATGTTTGGGTAGAAGAATTTACAATATTACAGATGTTACGTATATAGTGCAGTGACAATCAAGGTAAATTGGAAAATTTAATGGACCGAAATACCACACGGCCGCATTGGATATTATTTTGCATCGATTTAGGCATGTCGTCGCATCCTAGTATGGTGCAGATTGTCTATATCCGTAGTTAAAGGTCAAATCTAAGAACGAAGACATTTTCATTTTTTCATACATTATCCGAAATATCTTAACTAGCATTCGCCACTGCTTAACGTACTTCATACATATGGTTGAGACAGGCATTGACAGTGAGATTGTTGCCGTAACAAAAGTCTGACTTTAAAAACATAACTGAAATATGCGCCTAATTAAAAAGGAGGGACACAATTCACAAATCGATATTAACGCACGTATATTTTCACCGCAAGTCATTGAAATTTCTTAGAATTATACATAGGAATAATTCAATATATGTATATCTTTTCTGGAAAGTTTGAACCAAATTCATAGAGAAACAAGGAAACAATTACGGCAACAAGAACAAGCATCTTAGAAGATTTCACACCAAGTCCATATCTCAATTTTAAGTATTGAAAAGAAAAAGAAATGAAAATAACTAGTTTGTTACTACATATCATGTATATTAAAGATTTGCAAAATAAATGTAATTAAAATGTATAGGAATAAACGAGAAAAAATAACGTGAAATCTTACAACACGCAACCCCCCTTTTTTGCAGACAATGCATTGGACAGTTGAAATAGATTGTGGGTTTAGAAGTGAACCAACCATTTACATAACGAAAAATAAAGTGCAATACAGAATAAGTATCTCAAGCAACTTCAAAGAAAGAATAGTTGCAATAGCGAACAGAATCTCACTGTATGAAATCCCACCAGATAATTTTATAGTTTACCCGTAGTGTAAGGTTAAGGAGAAAGGATCTTATGAAATTTGCACCATCATCATGGAATTGAGGTCAAGGGTCTTAAATAGCTGACTGACCTGTACACTCAGTGGATGAATGTGTGGACCAGTTGTGGAGAAACTATTCTGCATGGCTACTCAGAATATATACTTAATCGTAATTGTTAGATATTCGAGAAAAATGTTCATGCAAACTTTAAATTCATATTGTCAACATTCAACCACATAACACGCCATGTAAGACTCAACAAATTTTGGAATTTCTGCGGATGATTTTGAATCAAGGTTTTATACACTGTCTTTTTGTCAATAGCAAAAAATGAAGACGGAGTGTCACACCCTGTAAGAGCATGAACGGCTGGTAGAATGTTACACACCAGAGGACCAATTGCAAGGGTGATGTCATGCACAGGAATGAATCGCCGAGGTCTTCATTGAGTTTACACTACCCGTTTGAAACCACAACTCCTCAATGTTCGACATCTGTGGAAATTAGTTGCACTAGAAATACGTCTGTGTCCGAGGATTTGATTACAATGCGTCCTTGGGAGTTTTTGTATGATATTTTCTTGTTTGCAAACAATGCATGTAGGATAATTCTGGTATCAGCCTCCTCTTGTGTACTAAATAATTCGGGAACATCGTCTATAGGACCAAAGCTGATGGTTATCACAGTTTCAGGATTTTGGAAACACCCGGCAAGCTGTATTTGGTCATTGTCTCCCAAGGTGAAACCTGTGTAATGTTTCAAGGCGTAGTCACCAAGAAACCTAATAAGATCGGTTTTATTTTCGGGAACAGAAAGAAATGTTTCCAGTCTGGTATGGGTCTACGGTCTATGATTTGAAAGACTCTACCAATATGACCGGCATACCTCCTCTTTCTTTCTGTTGATTTAACAGATTGTTCCACGTCATATCGATCAAACACGTCCACAACACAATCGAAGCTGTGAAAGCAAGCCAACAGAACTTTAAAGTAACCTTTTGTCAGATCACCGAAACTTTTGAACCGTTTTACATTCATGCTATGTATAATAACCATTGAATCTCTGATATGAGTACAAACCTGCTTCTATCATATTCAGGAAGTGTGAACGCCGAGCAGACCTTTTTTTCCAGTAAGTTGATCAAATCAGATTTACACGACTTTCTCATTAATCCATCATCATGGCATAATTTTAACTGCTAATTTTCTGTTCTTTATTTACCTTGTTATTTCAAATGAAAGATAAAATATAGTAGTCTCAATTTAATTAGAAAAGAGGTTTTATTTTTGTCAAATATTAAGAAAAAACAGTATCGCAAAGTAGACATACTTAGAAATGTGAAAATGCGATTACCCCCAAATGTTACGCTCTCCTAAAAAACTGCACCAGGGCTAAAATGGTACTTTGATGTATACTCTTTAATCTGTGAACATTTCAGCCGTGTGGTATTCCGGTACATTAAACTCGAACAATAAGCGTCTTTTCTCGATTCGTCACTGCACTAATAGTATTTGTTACCAAATGATCAAATAAATCAAGTCTTACCCATCAATTGGGATTTGAATGATGCACAAAATTGATATAAACATACGATAAAGGTCTAGACCGACTATGACATTTTTCTTTCTACATATAATGATTCTTTCTCAAAATGACAAGAATGCAGCACTCGATATGTATGTTTAACATAAACATATTTCATTGCATAGAAAGTTATATCTTCATTCCTTCCAAAGACATCACAGTAGTCACATGTATTGCTGGTTTTTTTAATAAGAGATAAACAAAAACTACTCCGAAAGATTGAACACCTTTATTCCAGATTAATAATTGATATAAGTAGTTGAACATCGTTAGCACATTGCAAATTAACAAGTTTGATCGCTGATTGATAGGAATCGGAAATTCAACCCAAACGGGCTACAGAAACTTAAATAAAAATCGAGGACATTTTTGTACAAAGTACGTATGAAACTCATGCAATGATATTATGAGTAGTATTAGATTGGAACCTATATTAGTATGTAAGACTGCTTGATGAATCATTCAGATCTCTTTCATTTGAAAACACAGGGTTTTGAAATATGAAATATTTTAAATACGTATGATTTGTTGTATATTTGTACTTCCATGGAAATACAGAAAGACTGTTGATTGCATTTTAAAGTTTTATAAGTACAATTAAGTTGAGAAATGCAGTTCACTTCCAAAAACTATCGATTTGGCGTCCAGCGTCATTTTGTAGATTAAGATACAAGTACATGATATTGACAATCATTGCCAATATAAATAGTAAAACATACAATAAATAGCTGGACCATGCAACGCTATGTAGCTGTCTAAAATACGTGAACAAAAGAGCAATCTCCCAATATAATTATGTTGTTTCTTTTATAACATTAGAACTGAAAATATCGATTTTTTTTACTGATTGATTATAGATATAATGAACTGAGTCTATTATTGTTACTTTTTATCAGGTCACAAGCTACCAGTACAACATGTCGCTGCTCATTTGGTGGTACATTGAATTGTCTTGTTGTGTGCTGTAAGCAGAAGACTTATTTACGTCATCTCCTGATTTTATTTGCCCCAAAGATCTAGATCATGTCTCTATATTGTTTGTACACTGCTGTATTCCAATGTGAGGAGAGTAAACAAGATAAACAAATTTTATTTAAAACACGTATGCAAAACAAAATGTTCGCTAAATACGTGATGTATTGGTCTGGCAATGACAAATCATATAACCTAATTTTATTCTTCAATTGCAGTTGAAATAATATCCCAACAGCCAACCACATATTGCATTATTTTTGTCTAATACGATTATTTTAAGCCACAACCAAAGCAAGAAATATTATTTAGCTTAATGTGATGTTAAGGTCATGTTGATATGGATAACAAAATGTTGATGAATGAATGACGAATGTCTTCATGAGATATGGCGAGTGAATGTATTATTAATTTGCATACTTCCAATTTTCTCTTACACATATTATTGGGTCCGTGTTGCACACCTTTTTTTGTTTTTGTGTGTGTTCTATTATGTTTCTTTACGCTCTGAGGTATCGTGTTGTGATGTCCGTTCATATTTCCGGATGAAAAGTTCGGTTGGTCTTTACCTCAAGTTGTTTGTTGGGGAACTCATGTCTTATTGACGTTATCTGTGTTTATTTGTGTATAGTGGTGTGCAACACCATATTGCGTTGTGTTTTTCTTCGTCTTGTGTACCCTATGTTGCCAGTGTCTCTGGATTGTCCATTTTTGATTGCCCCTTTGGTATTCTCTAGCGTTTATTTATAATATCTCTAACAAATTGCATGTAATGAAAATAAAGATGACAACAGAAAAAAACATAGTCTATCAAAAATGCACAGAACATTTGTATGAAGTAATTAGTTCATACAATGATTGCGAGATATTTAATTCCGGATAAATAAAAAACATAATGAAAGGTGACATTAATTAAGAAATAAATCATGGAAGCCAGACAGTGTTTTGAGTTTTAACATGGGTTGGCGGATATTAGTATTTAATACCGAGCCAGAGGCGAGGGATAACATTTACTAATATGTCTAAGAGTACAAATAAGGTAGTATGCTTTGATTGGAAGACAGTAATTTATACTTACGTTTGCACACAATGTATGCTGCCAAATTCGAGCAGACGATACTTCATCAACATGTACATTTACGACGGGAAAGTCAGTCGCATGCACCGGCGCATGTGCTAATGAGATTATACACAATCGATAAATCACTCGTTTGTTAACAAAGAGAAAGAAGGACGTTATGTTAGAATAGTATATATATTAATGAGATCCGTTGGTTTGAAAGGATCAACATTGCCTGCACACCAACAGTGAATTATATTGCCATCTCTATCATTTTTTATCCGCAAAGTACATCACAATATTAAAATAAATACATGTACATGTATAAACGGAATACTAAATGTGTGTAAAAAGGCAATTTTAGGTTTAAATATTTCCTTTTTAATTACTTTTATTGAAAAGCTATCAACAAATAATTTCGATATTAAATAATAGATGTTTTCGAACATCTTATAAAGTAATTTGTTATGTCCATAACGCGGCCGTGTAACCGGCATTTTCATTTTTTTTCATTTGTATTGATAATACTTTTATAACATATAATTCATATATAGGAGATAAAACAAAAGTTTCAAGATACCAAATGGGTAATCACAAGACGTAAATTCAATTGACACACACAAAAACTGTTCAACAAATCACTACACAGACAACTAAAGATTGAGCAACACGAACCCTACTAAAAATCAGAGGTGACCTCACGTGTTCCGGAAGTGTACGCTGATCAATATTTGCATCGGTCGTTGTATTCTAATGCGAAATCCTGTGAAAAAGCATAGCACATGAAGGAAGGATGTGATTGTAACTACGAGAACTCGAATATGGTCATCAGTGTTACACATTTCATAACGCTGAAAAATTTGAAGATACCAAAAGGAGTAGTAATCTGAAGCAGAAAATATAAGGACAGACAATGCAGTCGCCAAAAAAAAAAGAACAAGAAAACAAGGACAAACAATCTATTAAACAGTTGTTGTATAATCATTTTAAATATTAATGATAAAAAAAACCGTTAGATATCCTAGTTGGTGAACGGTACCATTGATAGAGTAAAACGGAGAACCGGTGAATACCATTGAATTATCACAATTCACAGACAACTGTTAACACGAAGTGGTATGGCGTACACCTCATCTAGGGCGAAAATCAAGCTAACAGCTACAGTAGATATTGATAGATGGAAATGCAACTCCCATACGATCGCGCACACAACAGTCCAAAACAATTATTAAATAAGTATGACTATAGAATCAAAATGTACTCGTCATCGTTTCTTTTAGACGTAACATGCGTGCAATACACCACAAAGAAGCTGTTTATAATGTATTGACTTGACCGAATATATCGGTTAGTATGTGCCTTAAATAAACTTCTATGTAACGCTAATGACTTAAGTCGTGGTGTGTGCCATGACGTGCGTATTGAACAAATACAAACAAGCGCTTGAAAAAAAAATACAATTACTAATTAATTCATAGCAAACTATAGAGCACTTCATCCCTATTATGTACAATGTTATCAATAAAATAAATGTTCTTACAAAAAATGTCAGTTATGATTACATTTAAGATAACACAAATATGTACACACAGAAATGAGCTTTAGTTTTCAATCAACATTGATGAATCGATTTGTCCTTGTTCAAACGTACTCATTAAAGTAAAAATTATTTCTGTTGAAATACAATCATTTTTGATACAATAAATCAATGACTAATTCAAGATCGTGTACAGACATTAGCTAAGAAATAGCATATACATTTGTATGTTATACCATTCATTTTAGAAGTATGCAAGCTACGGGCAAAAATTACATTTCATTCTTTGCATGCTGAATGTAGTTGGGAATCCGAGTTTCATTTTGCATCTGTGATGAGTTGATAATTCTGGCTTGTTTCTGACATTCGTATATATATACTCTCCCGAAAAAGAAATTAATATTCTAAAAAAATTTGCGTGATTGAGACATGAAAACACGATCCTGTTAAAATTTAAATGTTCGATAATTGAATTTAAACTCCTAAAAATGGCTGTTGATCACACGTGTCAGCATGTGTAACCTCCACGAGGAAGGCGTAAGGAAATAAGTAGGGCAGTTGCACGTGCGAATCATGGCTTATCTTTAAACGGGTTTAAATAAGTAGGGCAGTTGCACGTTTAAAGATAAGCCATGATTCGCACGTGCAACTGCCCTACTTATTTCCGTACGCCTTCCTCGTGCAGCGTTTTAAATATAAATATAAAATGGGTATTAAAGACACTTAACCGTTTAATTGAATTCAGTCGTTAAATCGACCCTGCTGCGATATGCCAAGACTAGACTAAGCTACACAGAACATCATAATTGGTCGTCTCCACGCCGCTGAATCACAGAATGCAGTGGCTAGACTTTGCAATGTTCACCGGAGCACGATATCCAGACTCTTGCAACGGTACCAGCAATCCGGTTCAACAGCTGACCGTCAACGTTCTGGCCGACCTAGGATCACATCAGCAGTCCAAGATCGCTGCATCCGAGTATTTCACCAGACTTCCTTACTTTGGCGCAGTACTGAGACGTCGGCATCGACTTGCAAGGGTCCGATGGTGCAACATAGCAAGGAACTGGGACCTGCAAAACTGGAAGCGAGTCTGGTTCAGCGATGAATCAAGATCCATGCTGTAGAAAAGAGATGGCCGTACACGTGTTTACAGACGCCGGAATGAGAGGTTCCCAAGGATCAGCGTCCTTGAGGTCGACAATTTCGGCGGAGGAAGTGTGATGATGTGGGGTGCCATATCCTAAGCTCGAAAAAATCAACTGGTGGACATCCCCTGCAACCTTAACGCCGCTCGATACAGAGATGAGGTTTTGACACAACACATGCCGCCCACAATGAACCTCCGTATGGGAGTTTTTCAGCACGGCAACGCTCGGCCGCACACATCTCGTGCTACTGTTGACTTTCTAGCCAACAAGAACGTAACAGTCCTCCCCTGGCTGTCTAAATCACCAGATTTGAACCCAATAGAACATTTGTGGGATGAATTGGATCGACGCGTGCTCATTCGTCAACCAGTACCGCAAACTCTGCAAGAACTGCAACAGGCTCTTCAGCAAGCATGCAGGAGAATTTCGGAAGACCGTATTCGTCGATGGATCGAGTTTATGCCGAGACGGGTCCGTGCTGTGTTACATGCTAATGATGGGAACAACAGATATTGACTTTAAAGTGACGTCAATTTTGACATTTTAATGAACTTCAAATGAACAAACAAGTGTGCCAAATTTCAGTGTAATGTAATGCTTATTTTTGTATTTAAAATGATATTGACAATTTGAAGTAAATTATATTTTTCGACATGTTGCGTTTCTTTTTTTGGAGAGTATATATATGTATATATACAA
The DNA here is from genome assembly GCA_963383655.1 of Bathymodiolus septemdierum. Lineage (NCBI taxonomy): Eukaryota > Metazoa > Mollusca > Bivalvia > Mytilida > Modiolidae > Bathymodiolus > Bathymodiolus septemdierum. The sequence continues at coordinate 63,942,101 of OY726521.1, forward strand.
TTATATCTTGACAATTGCAAACCCCACAAAAACGTACGATATATACGAGCAAAATGAACATCACTAAAAACCACAAAACAGCAGGCGCCTCGGACGGATGAACAGTTCCTGCTCCACTAGTCCCATAGCAAGTTTTATTTTGTGTTCATTCTTAAGATCTTTCCTCTGCTTCCTTGCTTACAATTTAAAATTGGAAGAATAAAACTAGTACGTTCACGAAGATGAGCAAGACAGGGACACTCACGATGACCACACATTTGTGGAAGTGTGATTTATATCTACATACTCAATCAATACATATCACATCTAGGATAAATCCTACCCGTAGTGGTATGTAATAGATACAATTGCAGTACTGTACCAGAAATATGTCCACCTTCCAATTTAAATGACGAAAATCCTTAAAGACAGAATTATCCAAACTGTTGAGACTTATTGTACCTCTTATAATCAATACGTATTTTGTTGAGCACAAAATTAAATTTTCTGACGTTACAGTGTACTTTAAAGTTAATGTACATTATAATTTGTGTCTAGCATTACTATATAAATATAGCCTTCCATTGAGGTCAATACATGGATCTATAGATCTATGAATATATATCGACCTCGGACTTCGTCTGTAAATCCATGTATTATTGACCGAAAATTGTTTAATCATTTTTCAATATTATTATTTAAATATTAAAATTTTGAAATTTTATGAAAACTTTGAAATTTATGAAAATAGTATCATTTTGAAATTTCTAAAAATTTTGAAATTTTATGAAAATTTTGATTTTTTTCTTAAATTTGGAACTTTAAATTTATTTTTTTTTAGTTTTAAAATTTTGAAATTTTATGAAATTTGTTGAAATTTTGGAAAATACATTGATAAATCGTGCATAGCACGGATGTTTCTAACAATACATTGATAAATCGTGCATAGCACGGATGTTTCTAAAAATAAATTTGTATATTGCATGGGTGTTACTATAATTAGTAACGTCCTTGCTATACCACTTTTTATAGAACGTCATGTGACCCGTTTTCAGCCAATCAACGTTGCCAATTAATATACAAAAATGATAAATGCTTTTATATTGATGGATAAAAGCTGAATAATACTCTGATTTTAATGAGCTTTATATCATTTAAAATGGACAATGAGCACACACTTCATATTGTTTTAAGGAAATGTGTTTCATATGAATATAAAGAGTAATATTAAAAAGTTGACATACTCTTGACACGCTACTGTATATGATAATGTTTTCAGTCATTTGCGGCAGGTCCTTGCTGTCTCCATGTAATCGGTAACAAAAATATTAACCATCTAAAAGTTTGCAAATACCAATGGGTTACTAAATTCAAGAGGGAGAGCACAATACAATTGCAAAAAGAAAAGGGAGAAGCAACGATCTACGCAACACTACACAGAAAACTAAAGTGTGAGAAATACGATCTGCACAACAAAAAACAGGTGCACCGGATTGGTAGGTAATTCTTGGTCTACTAGTGACACTAGAAGCTTGCGAATGGTAAACAACACATGGAGATCGGTATTAAGCTTCTTTGTTCTGAACATGTATAATAAAAAAAATCCATAGCTAATTTATTCCAGAAAACTGCAAGAGAAAATAATTGCAATTGTGTTTGGATTGAAATATAGCTTTGATGGGCTTCAACATGTGACAAATTCAATATCCTATATCACATATTTGCACAAATACGGTGCATTTTAGACGTCAGCTGTAATTTGCTTTACAAAGTTTCATATTTTATAAATATCACTGGGTCGATGCCTCTTGCTTGTCGACCCGTTCAGTTGTGCATCAGCACTGTTATGGTTTATAATGGACGCACTACGTTTGAGCGCATTTTCAATTGTAGGTGTGTTACGTTTGAGCGCAAATATTTCCTACGTTTGAGGCATTTTACCTATGGTTTACCTGGGGAATTTAATATCTAAAAATGTGAAAAATAGAAATAAAAATATATATACTTTATCATAAAAGATTACAGCACTAAAAACACATCATAAAAACATTATAGGATTTATTTTAAATGTTCTATGAAATAGATTTAAGAATGTTTAAAAATGTCTATAAAAGTAGCACTAAAATCTTACAAATCGGTTCTTGCGGAAAATTTCAATCCCATTGACTTCATGTAAGTTGCTCTAGAAATTTCTCCTGTCTCGAACCTACGGTATTGTTCGAACGCAAGTGTTCTCTTCTCGGTGCGCATGACTGTAGCGGGGTTGTGAAGACCTCGAATTTTTTTCATTATCAAAATAATTTTTAATAATTTTTTAAAGATCATTTTTATAATAATTTTTGTTCATTATCAAAATCATTTTTAATAATTATTTAAAGATCATTTTTATAATAATTTTTGTTCATTATCAAAATCATTTTTAATAATTTTTTAAAGATCATTTTTATAATAATTTCTTAAAAGTTTTATAATTTAATTTTTTTTTTCTCAAGTAAATAGCTAAGGTAAAATGCGCTCAATCGTGGATTTTTTTGCGCTCAAACGTAGGATTTTGTGCGCTCAAATGTAGGACCAATGCGCTCAAACGTCGTGCAACGTTTATAATATATCTTATTATTGACATTTTAGCTCACCTTGCCAAAGGCAATGTGAACTTTTGCCACCACTTGGCGTCCGTCGTCCGTTAACATTTCACATGTTAATCTTCTCCTCTGAAACTCCTTAGCCAAATGAACTGAAACTTGGTAGTAAACATCTATGAAATGTCCTCTATAACGATTGTTCATTTCGTCCCGATCCGTTAACAAACAAGGTCACCTCGGGCATTTTTGTCTCTGATCGGTCGATTTCTAAAAATCTTCTCCTCTGAAACCGCATTGCCAAATGAAGCGAAACTTGGCATAGAGCATCTATGGAAGGTCCTATATAAGTTTGCTCATTCGTCCCGATCCATTAGCAATCATGGCCGCCATAAGGAATTCTTGTTTCTGATTGATCAATTTCTAAAATAAAAAAATTCTCCTCTTAATCCACTCCGCCAAATGCATAGAAACTTGGTAGAAAGCATCTATGCAAGGTCTTCTATAAAGATTGTTCATTTCGTCCCGATCCGTTTTAAAACATGCCCACCACAGGAAATTCTTGTTTCTGATTGGTCGATTTATAAAATTCTTCTCCTCTGAAACCGCTTGGACAAATGAACCAAAACTTGGTAGAAGCATCTATGAAATGTCCTCTATACAGATTGGTCGATTCGTCCCGATTCGGTGATAAACATAGCTGTCAGATGCAATATGTGTTTCTCATTGGTCGATTTCTGAAATGAACCGAAACTTGGTAGGCAGTATCGATGGAAGATCCGTTATAAAGATTGCTCATTTCTTCCCGATCAGTTAACATACCGGACCACCATAGGCAATTCTTGTTTGTAGTTGGTCAATTTATATAAGCTTGTCTCCTCTGAAACCGAGTAGCCAAATGAACCGAAATTTGGTAGAAAGCACTGAAACAGACATTCCGGCGGTATCTGATAATACTCTGAGAAAGTGCAATAAGCAATAAAATGCAGAATTAAACATATCATACTGTCGGAACAGTTAATATATCCAAACAAATAAATACAAAAGTTAAAAGTAAAATGTGTGAGATGAATTGTTATGAGGACTACCAAATCATAATCTCGAATTTTATGCATAATTTTTTAGCACTTCCCAGTCCATTCTTCATTCATGACTTATCACGGGGTTTGTAGCTTAAGTCATACGACAGGTGCGAATAGTGGAACAGAAACTGCCTACCCTTCCGGAGCACATGAGGTCACCCTCGCCTTTTAGTGATGTTCGTGTTGCCAGCTCTTTTGTTTTCTGTGTAGTGTTTTGTAGATCGTTGTTTGCCCTTTTTCCTTGGCAATTGTGTTGACTGACCTTCGAATTACGGAATCCGATTACCTCTTTGGTATCTTCAAACGCTTCTTTTAATCTTCGTTTTTTTTTTTTTGTCATATATATATGATAGTATTTATATTAAAGAGTGCCGATCTCCTTTACTATCATGTGCACATGGCCATCAGAAGCCATAGTAGGTGAAAAACAATAGTCAACTTATCAAATCTAATATCATCTCTTGTAATTTGTACACATCTCTAAAGCATTAATACAAATAAATTTACCTAGATTTAAGCTAAACCCTAGATACATGTATATTCAGACAGAAAGTCATAATTGAGCACTTTAACGGAATATAATCAAATATAACATCAATTTAATGACAGATATGATATTTCTCTATTTCCCTTGTCTTCTTTTGTTAAGGGATGACTTACAAACACGTCTAATTAAGACCATTTATTTGCAAAATATGTTTTCTTTATTACAATGCTTATTATCAAGAATATTACCTTTTGTTGATTTACTCTACATTAAGCGACGATGGTCAACATATGCAATGTTTATCGTACTAAACGAGACTTAACGAGATATTTATTTATAATGTTCAATGCGAATTCAACGTAAAATACAATGTTTGCATCAATAGTGTTTATATTATGACTATATTCCATTGAATCTCCAGGGTATATTAAGGGTATGCAAATAGAACGGCATCATCAATTTGAGAATATCAGCTTGTTTAAATTGCTATTTAAAGAAGAATGTAGGGAATTTAAGTCAGACGAAATTTGTCAGCAAAGTGTCGAAGCGGAAACCTAAATAGTAAGATTACACACACACAAAGAAAACTATAGACAAGAACAAATATCTCGGACAACATTAACTTCCACAAACCCGGGGGTAAGATCGGGTGTTTGCAGAATGAATACCGTCTACTATGTTGCATACGTTAAATTCCTAATTATTCAAGCCATATAAGAAAAGAAAAGATTCACAAGTTGATAATGGAGACATTTCTGTAATCAGTTGTAAACACTGTAATTCTATATATGATTCCATCTATTACATTAACGTTCTACTGGATTCTTGGTTTCCAATAACATTGTTCAAACAATTTAAGAGACAAAGCTTGGCCCTTGATAAAAATAAAATTGGCATGAAGAACAAACACTGAAATAATGTATCAATAGGAATACAAGATATCCACCAAATATAGTGATACACAGATGTTGTAACTGACAATAATTCTGGTTTGGCTTGCTTTGTCTAAAAGGCAAAGATGTACATAGAAAATTTCGTGGCCTAGCTCTTAACATATCACTGTTGTCCACCGATTTGAATCCGCTGTTTCACAACGTGCAATATGTCGATAACAATATCTCTTACGTGTCACAAAACTGACAACAATATGTCTTACGTATCACAACACTGACAAAAATGAGTCTTACGTATCACAACACTGACAACAACATGTCTTACGTATCAGAACACTAACAACAATATGTCTTATGTATCACATCACTGAAGCAATATGTCTTACGTGTCACAACACTGAAAATAATATGTCTTACAACAACAACAATAATGTTGTCAGGTATGTGATATACATACCTGACAACATTATGACTTAGGTATCACAACACTGACAACAATATGTCTTACGGGTCACAGCACTGACAACAATATATCTTACGTATCACAACACTGACAACATTATGTCTTACGTATCGCAACATTGACAACATGTCTTACGTATCACAACACTAACAACAATATGTCTTATGTATCACATCACTGAAGCAATATGTCTTACGTGTCACAACACTGAAAATAATATGTCTTACATATCACAACACTGACAACAATCTGTCTTACATATCACAACACTGACAATAATATGTCTTACGTATCATAACATTGACAACAATATGTCTTATGCATCACAACTGACAATAATATGTCTTACGTATCATAACATTGACAACAATATGTCTTATGCATCACAACTGACAATAATATCTCTTACGTATCATAACATTGACAACAATATGTCTTATGTATCACAACGCTGACAATAATATGTCTTACGTGTCACGACACTGACAACAATATGTCTTACGTATCACAATACTGAAAACAATATGTCTTATTTATCACAACACTGACAATAATATGTCTTACGTATCATAACATTGACAACAGTATGTCTTATATATCACAACGCTAACAATAATATGTCCTACGATTCAAAACACTGACAACAATATGTCTTACCTATCACAACACTGACAACAATATGTCTTACGTGTCACAACACTGACAAAAATGAGTCTTACGTATCACAACACTGACAACAACATGTCTTACGTATCAGAACACTAACAACAATATGTCTTATGTATCACATCACTGAAGCAATATGTCTTACGTGTCACAACACTGAAAATAATATGTCTTACAACAACAACAATAATGTTGTCAGGTATGTGATATACATACCTGACAACATTATGACTTAGGTATCACAACACTGACAACAATATGTCTTACGGGTCACAGCACTGACAACAATATATCTTACGTATCACAACACTGACAACATTATGTCTTACGTATCGCAACATTGACAACATGTCTTACGTATCACAACACTAACAACAATATGTCTTATGTATCACATCACTGAAGCAATATGTCTTACATATCACAACACTGACAACAATCTGTCTTACATATCACAAAACTGACAATAATATGTCTTACGTATCATAACATTGACAACAATATGTCTTATGCATCACAACTGACAATAATATGTCTTACGTATCATAACATTGACAACAATATGTCTTATGCATCACAACTGACAATAATATCTCTTACGTATCATAACATTGACAACAATATGTCTTATGTATCACAACGCTGACAATAATATGTCTTACGTGTCACGACACTGACAACAATATGTCTTACGTATCACAATACTGAAAACAATATGTCTTATTTATCACAACACTGACAATAATATGTCTTACGTATCATAACATTGACAACAGTATGTCTTATATATCACAACGCTAACAATAATATGTCCTACGATTCAAAACACTGACAACAATATGTCTTACCTATCACAACACTGACAACAATATGTCTTACGTGTCACAACACTGACAAAAATGAGTCTTACGTATCACAACACTGACAACAACATGTCTTACGTATCAGAACACTAACAACAATATGTCTTATGTATCACATCACTGAAGCAATATGTCTTACGTGTCACAACACTGAAAATAATATGTCTTACAACAACAACAATAATGTTGTCAGGTATGTGATATACATACCTGACAACATTATGACTTAGGTATCACAACACTGACAACAATATGTCTTACGGGTCACAGCACTGACAACAATATATCTTACGTATCACAACACTGACAACATTATGTCTTACGTATCGCAACATTGACAACATGTCTTACGTATCACAACACTAACAACAATATGTCTTATGTATCACATCACTGAAGCAATATGTCTTACATATCACAACACTGACAACAATCTGTCTTACATATCACAAAACTGACAATAATATGTCTTACGTATCATAACATTGACAACAATATGTCTTATGCATCACAACTGACAATAATATGTCTTACGTATCATAACATTGACAACAATATGTCTTATGCATCACAACTGACAATAATATCTCTTACGTATCATAACATTGACAACAATATGTCTTATGTATCACAACGCTGACAATAATATGTCTTACGTGTCACGACACTGACAACAATATGTCTTACGTACCACAATACTGAAAACAATATGTCTTATTTATCACAACACTGACAATAATATGTCTTACGTATCATAACATTGACAACAATATGTCTTATGTATCACAACGCTAACAATAATATGTCCTACGTTTCAAAACACTGACAACAATATGTCTTACCTATCACAACACTGACAACAATATGTCTTACGTGTCACAACACTGAAATAAATATGTCTTGCATATCACAACACTGACAACAATATGATTTACGTGTCACAACACTGACAACAATATGTCTTACATATCACAACATTGACAACGCTATGTCTTACGTGTCACAACACTGACAATAATATGTCTTAGGTATCACAACATTGACAACAACATTTGTTAGGTATCACAATATTGAGAACAATATGTCTTACGTATCACAACACTGACAACATGTCTAACGTATCACAACACTGACAACAATATGTCTTACGTATCACAAAACTGACAACAATATCTTATGTATTACAACACTGACAACAATATGTCTTACATATAACAACACTGACAACAATATGTCTTAAGTATCACAACCCTAACAACAATATGTTTTACGTATCACAACACTGACAACCATATGTCGAAGGTGTCACAACACTCGCCATAATATGTCTTACGTGTCACAACACTGAGAACAATATAGCATACGTATCACAACACTGACAGCAATATGTCTTACGTATCACATCACTGACAACATTATGTTTTACGTATCACAACACTGACAACAATTTGTCTTATGTATCACGAAACTGAAAACAATATGTCTTACGTATCACAACACTGCCAACAATATGTCTTATGTGTCACAACACTGACAACAATATGTCTTACGTATCACAATACTGAAAACAATATGTCTTATTTATCACAACACTGACAATAATATGTCTTACGTATCATAGCATTGACAACAATATGTCTTATGTATCAAAACGCTAACAATAATATGTCCTACGTTTCAAAACACTGACAACAATATGTCTTACCTATCACAACACAGACAACAATATGTCTTACGTGTCACAACACTGAAATTAATATGTCTTACATATCACAACACTGACAACAATATGACTTGCGTGTCACAACACTGACAACAATATGTCTTACATATCACAACATTGACAACGCTATGTCTTACGTGTCACAACACTGACAATAATATGTCTTAGGTATCACAACATTGACAACAACATTTGTTAGGTATCACAATATTGAGAACAATATGTCTTACGTATCACAACACTGACAACATGTCTAACGTATCACAACACTGACAACAATATGTCTTACGTATCACAACACTGACAACAATATCTTATGTATTACAACACTGATAACAATATGTCTTACGCATAACAACACTGACAACAATATGTCTTAAGTATCACAACCCTAACAACAATATGTTTTACGTATCACAACACTGACAACCATATGTCGAAGGTGTCACAACACTGACCATAATATGTCTTACGTGTCACAACACTGAGAACAATATAGCATACGTATCACAACACTGACAGCAATATGTCTTACGTATCACATCACTGACAACATTATGTTTTACGTATCACAACACTGACAACAATATGTCTTATGTGTCACAACACTGACAACAATATGTCTTACGTATCACAATACTGAAAACAATATGTCTTATTTATCACAACACTGACAACATTATGTCTTACGTATCACAACACTGACAACAATTTGCCTTATGTATCACGAAACTGAAAACAATATGTCTTACGTATCACAACACTGACAACAATATGTCTTAGGTGTCACAACATTGACAACAATATGGGTTACGTATCACAAACTGACAACAGTATGTCTTACGTATCACAGCACTGCCAATAATATATCTTACATGTCACAACACTGAAAACAATATATCTTATGCATCACAACACTGACAACAATATGTCTTACGTGTCACAACATTGACACTATGTCTTACGTATCACATTACTGACAACGATATGTCTTACGTGTCACAACACTATCAATAATATGTCTTACGTGTCACAACACTGACAACAATATATCTTACGTATCGCAATACTGACAACAATATGTCTGCCGTCCCACAACTCTGAAAACAATATTTCGTACGTATCACAACACTGAAAGCAATATGTCTTACGTGTCACAACACTGAAAACACTGTTTTATGTCTCACAACGCTAACAACAATATTCATCTTACGTGTCACAACACTAACAACAATATGTCTTACGTGTCGCAACACTGACATCACTTTCTTATGTATCACAACACTGACAACACTATGTCTTATGCATCACAATGCTAGCAACAATATGTCTTAAGTGTCACAACGCTAACAATAATATGTCTTACGTAGTGCAACCCTGACAACAATATATCTTACGTATCACAACATTGACAACAATGTTTTGCGTATCACAACACTGATAACAATATGTCTGATGTATCACAACCATAACAACAATATGTCACATCACTGACAACAATATGTCTTAGGTATCACAACATTGACAAAAATATGTCTTACGTATCACAACACTGACAACAATATATCTTACTTATCACAAAGACTGGCAACATATGTCTTACGCATCACAACGCTGACAACAATATGTCTTACGTGTCACAACATTGAGAACAATATGTCTTGCGTATCACAACACTGACAACACTGTTTTACGTATCACAACACTGACGACATATATCTTACATATCACAACGCTAACAACAATATGTCTTGCGTGTTACAACACTAACAACAATATGTCTTACGTATCACAACACTGACCACAATGTCATATGCATCACAACGCTAACAACAATGTCATACGTATCTCAACACTAGCAACACTATGTCTAACCTGTCACAACACTGACAACAATATGTTTTGCGTATCACAACACTGACAACAATAGGTCTTACGTATCACAACACTGACAACAATATATCTTACGTGTCACAACACTAACCACAATATGTCTTACATGTCTCAACACTGAAAACAATATGTCTTACGTATCACAACACTGACAACATATACAGTGTCGGACGATGGTAATCTACCTGAGTGCTACGATGGTTGTGTCAAAATTGAGAACAGAGCGACTAATGTTCAAATGGAAGAAAGCTCACATGACGAGATGGACGTACCTTACATTGCTGAGAAATTACAACCACACAACTTTTGCAGCTAAGAAAAAGTGGATGCATTAAACAGTGGTTTACCTGAAGAATTTTCTTACCTCAACTGTTCCTCAGCAACGATGGAACATTGATCTCCAATGAAACAGTAATCGAAAAAAGACAGATGCAAGGTAACACCTCTGAAAAAGTCAGCAACGTGCATGACCCCACCAAAGACATTTTTTTTTAGAAAAAGAAAGCATACACCTGAGGAGTGGAAAAAGAACAAAAGAAAAACATTAAGACTGTCTGGAATGGAATACATTTCACAGAGAGGGAAAACAGCTTCAGCTAGGAAAGTTAAACCTTTAGATTGCACTAATTGCAAATATAAATGCACTACCAAAGTAAACGAAAAAGAAAGAAAAAATATTTTTGAAACTTTTTGGTCAATAAATTCCTACCAATGACAAAAGGATTTTTTAATTTCACGCATTGAAGAAGAGCAGACAAAGAAGTATGTAGTTGAAGAAGGCAACAGTGATACTCCACAGAGAAAACGAGATGTATTCAGATCATATCCATTTGAAGTTAATGAAAGTAAGAAAACTGTGTGCAAGAAGTTCTTCCTTCATTCATTGAACATTGGAGAATCCTATGTTAATCGTGCAATGGAAAATAAACGTGGAGGCGTATTTGTGGGGACTGATAAACGTGGAAGGCATATTCCACATAATAAAACCAGTACTAATGCATTAGAAGCCGTAAGGAACCATGTTGAGTCCTTTCCAGTTGTAGATGGCCATTATACAAGGAAGAGTTCCAACAGGAAATACCTTGGATCAGACCTCAATATAAGTCAAATGTACCAACGGTATCAATAATTTTACAAAGACACTCTTCCTGAGAACCAGATTGTCAGCCAGGCAATATACAGAAGAGTATTTAATGAAGAATACAATTTTTCATTCCACATTCCCAAGAAAGACCAATGTAATATTTGAGTCAATTACCAGAAAGATGTTTCAAATGGCACGTTAACTGACAACGCCAATGAAACATATGAAAACCATCAGAACAGGAAGACAAGGGCTCGTCAAGAGAAGAAAGCTGATAAGGATCATGCAAAAGAATGTAATGAAACAATTGTGGCAACATTCGATTTGCAAGCTGTTCTTCAAACTCCTTGCACATTGGTTAGCCAGATATATTACATGAGAAACCTAAGCTGTTGCAATCTGTCGATATATAATCTAGCTAGTAAACATGCCACTTGCTACCTTTGGTCAGAAGTTGATGCAAAGCGTGGGTCATGCGAAATTGGAACATGTCTGTACCTACACTTGCTGTCCCTCCAACGTAGCATTAAACATGCGATATTCTACTCTGATGCATGTTCTGGTCAGAACAGAAACTGCCACCAGTCTGATGCATGCTGTCACAAACCTTCAACACATAGAACAAATTGATCATACATTTCTCGAGAGTGGTCACACCCAGATGGAGTGTGACAGCATGCATGCCGCCATTGAATTTGCGAAGAAGACCGAAATATATGTACCTCATATGTGGAAGAATGTCATTAGAATGACCCGGAAGAAAATCCATATATGATAATTCCACTGACTTATGAAGACATATATGATTCTAAAGCCCTACAGAAGCAAGCGCTACGTTATAGAAAAGAAGACATAGAAGGGGAGAAGATAAACTGGCTGCAGATAAGATGGTTAAGATTTGAGAAATGTGATTCTGATTACATATCTTTCAAATACAGCTTCGATGATGAATTTAGGAAAATGAGGGTAACCGAGAACACAAAGAAAGGGCGTCCAGCAGCAAATGTTACGGAGATTCCAAAGCGCTACAAATCAAAGCAGTCAATATCATCTGCAAAAAAGAAGGATCTTCTGAATCTCTGCAAAAATGGTGTTATTCCACACGAATATCATGAATTCAACAAGGGATTACCAGCAGACAAACAAGAACCAGACACTCTCCCCGATCCAGATGTTGAAGAAGATGAAAGGGACTCAGACAAGGAATAAATCTAAATAAATCTTGTTCAATATCGTGCGCTGACAATACTTATATTTTTATCTATTATATGTGAAGATTACATGCATAGTTATATAGATATAAAAACACAATTAATTTGCATAAATTCTGTAAGTTTCTTTCACAAAGTAGTTATTAGGAAATCCAATATATCAATTTACATCTTTCTTGTTTCACAGTAGTGAAATAATGAATGAAAAGCTTTGCTAATGAGATACAATATTTAGAAACATCTTCTGAAACATTAAGAGATAAACTTTCTAGTTTTTTAACTGAGATAGCTACGATAGAAAGATTGTTTGTCCTGGAGAAATTATTGGTATTTGAAAATTGTTCGTTTACAAAGGAATTTTACTTAGACAGACTTATTTCAAATATATTATTATTTTCTACAGAAATTATACAAGTTACTATAACAGAACTGTAAAACAAGCAAACAATGAAAAGAGGTCTTCAGTATAACTTGTTTTAGTTTATTCATGGCAATACTACATAGGGAAACAATCCCCCTTTTCTCTTCATAACTTTATGTCGTCATTCATGAAGTGAATTTATAAATAGTTTTTCTGAATTCCACAACGTCTTATCATTAGTTAATGCAATGTTGCATGCGAAAACAATATTGCAAAGATTATGAACTTTAAAGCTACAACCTCTTGTCATCAGTTACGACCTTATGGCAAAAATATATGTTTTAAATTAAATGAATATGGAATGCCAAAATGTATTTAACACTTCAAGTGAGTATATATCCGTTATCTGATAAGCAACTGTCAAACAATTGATTAAAAATGATAATGATGATTACTTCTTCAATTCACATTGGTTTGGTACAGTTCTGATAATATATATAGCATTGATTGTTCAAACTTTACATTTCATTTTTTCAACAGCAATGATTTTCCAGTTACGAGGTTGTGCCATTAACCCATCGATATGTCTGAAGTATCACAACAATGACAACAATATGTCATACGTATCACAGCATGGACAACAATAGGTCTTACGTATCACAACACTGACAACAATATATCTTACGTATCACAACACTGACAACAATATGTCTGACATATCACAGCACTAACAACAACATGTCTTACGCATCATAACATTGACAACAATATGTCTTACGTATCACAAGATTGACAACAATATGTCATACGTATCACAACCATGACAACAATATGTCATACGTAGCACAGCACTGACAACAATATGTCTTACGTATCACAACAATAACAACAATATGTCTTACGTATCACAACACTGACAACAATATGTCTTACGTATCACAACACTGACAACAATATGTCTGACGTATCACAACCATGACAACAATATGTCTTACTTGCCACATCACTAACAACAATATGTCTTACGCATCACAACGCTATCAACAAAAATGTCTTATGTATCACAACACTGCCAACAATATGTGTTACGTATCACAACAATGACAACAACATGTCTTACGTATCACAACGCTTTCAACAATATGTCTTATGTATCACAACACTGACAACCATATGTCTTACGTATGACAACACTAACAACAATATGTCTTACGTATCACAACACTGACAACAATATGTCTGACGTATCACAACCATGCCAACAATATGTCTTACTTGCCACATCACTAACAACAATATGTCTTACGCATCACAACGCTATCAACAAAAATGTCTTATGTATCACAACACTGCCAACAATATGTTTTACGTATCACAACAATGACAACAACATGTCTTACGTATCACAACGCTTTCAACAATATGTCTTATGTATCACAACACTGACAACAAAATATTCGTACGTATCACAAAACTGACAACTATATGCCTTATGTATCACAACACTGACAACAATATGTCTTACGTATCACAACACTATCAACACTATGTCTTACGTATCACAATACAATGAACAATATTTCTTATGTATCACAACACTGACAACAATATATCTTACGTATCACAACACTGACAACAATATGCCTTAGGCATCACAACACTATTAACAATATGACTTATGCATCACAACACTGAAAACAATATGCCTTACGTGTCACAACACTGACAACAATATGTATTACGTATCACAACACTGACAACAATATGTATTACGTATCACAAAACTGACAACAATATGTCTTACATATCACAACATTGACAACAATATGTCTTACGTATCACAAGACTGACAACACTATGTCTTACGTATCACGACACTGACAACAATATTTCATACGTATCACAACATTGACAACAATATGCCTTACGTATCACAACACTATCAACAATATGTCTTATGTATCACAACACTGACATCAATTTGTCTTACGTATCAGAACATTGACAACAATGCGTCTTACGTATCACAACAATGACAACAAAATGTCTTACGTGCCACAACACTAACAGCAATATATCTTACGTATCACAACACTGACAACAATATGTCTGACATATCACAGCACTAACAACAACATGTCTTACGCATCATAACATTGACAACAATATGTCTTACGTATCACAAGATTGACAACAATATGTCATACGTATCACAACCATGACAACAATATGTCATACGTAGCACAGCACTGACAACAATATGTCTTACGTATCACAACAATAACAACAATATGTCTTACGTATCACAACACTGACAACAATATGTCTTACGTATCACAACACTGACAACAATATGTCTGACATATCACAGCACTAACAACAACATGTCTTACGCATCATAACATTGACAACAATATGTCTTCGGTATCACAAGATTGACAACAATATGTCATACGTATCACAACCATGACAACAATATGTCATACGTAGCACAGCACTGACAACAATATGTCTTACGTATCACAACACTAACAACAATATGTCTTACGTATCACAACAATGACAACAATATGTCTGACGTATCACAACCATGACAACAATATGTCTTACTTGCCACATCACTAACAACAATATGTCTTACGCATCACAACGCTATCAACAAAAATGTCTTATGTATCACAACACTGCCAACAATATGTGTTACGTATCACAACAATGACAACAACATGTCTTACGTATCACAACGCTTTCAACAATATGTATTTTGTATCACAACACTGACAACCATATGTCTTACGTATGACAACACTAACAACAATATGTCTTACGTATCACAACACTCACAACAATATGTCTGACGTATCACAACCATGCCAACAATATGTCTTACTTGCCAAGTCACTAACAACAATATGTCTTACGCATCACAACGCTATCAACAAAAATGTCTTATGTATCACAACACTGCCAACAATATGTTTTACGTATCACAACAATGACAACAACATGTCTAACGTATCACAACGCTTTCAACAATATGTCTTATGTATCACAACACTGACAACAAAATATTCGTACGTATCACAAAACTGACAACTATATGCCTTATGTATCACAACACTGACAACAATATGTCTTACGTATCACAACACTATCAACACTATGTCTTACGTATCACAATACAATGAACAATATTTCTTATGTATCACAACACTGACAACAATATATCTTACGTATCACAACACTGACAACAATATGCCTTAGGCATCACAACACTATTAACAATATGACTTATGCATCACAACACTGAAAACAATATGCCTTGCGTGTCACAACACTGACAACAATATGTATTACGTATCACAACACTGACAACAATATGTCTTACATATCACAATAGTGACACCAATATGTCTTACGTATCACAACACTGACAACCATATGTCTTACGTATCACAACATTGACAACAATATGTCTTACGTATCACAAGACTGACAACACTATGTCTTACGTATCACGACACTGACAACAATATTTCATACGTATCACAACATTGACAACAATATGCCTTACGTATCACAACACTACCAATAATATGTCTTATGTATCACAACACTGACATCAATTTGTCTTACGTATCAGAACATTGACAACAATGCGTCTTACGTATCACAACAATGACAACAAAATGTCTTACGTGCCACAACACTAACAGCAATATATCTTACGTATCACAACATTGACAACAATGTGTTTTACGCATCACAGTACTGACAAATATATCTCTTACGTATCACAACAATATCAACAATATGTCTTATGTATCACAACACTAACAACAATATGTCTTACGTATCATATCACTGACACCAATATGTCATACGTATCACAACACTGACAACAATATGTCTTATGTGCCACAACACTAACAACACTATGTCTTGCGTGCCACAACATTGACAACAATATGTCTTGCATATCACAACATTGACAACAATATGTCTTGCATATCACATTACTGACAACAATATCTCTTACGCATCATAACATTGACAACAATATGTCTTACGTATCAAAAGACTGACAACACTATGTTTTACGTTTCACAACACTGACAACACTATTTCTTACGTATCACAACATTAACAACAATATGTCTTACGTATCACAACACTATCAACAATATATCTTATGTATCACAAGACTGACAACAATTTGTCTTACGTGTCAGAACATTGACAACAATGCAACTTACATATCACAACACTGACAACAATGTGCTTTACGCATCACAGTAATGACAACGATATCTCTTAGGTATCACAACAATATCAACAATATGTGTAATGTATCACAAAACTGACAACAATATGTCTTATCTATCACAACACTGACAACAATATGTATTACGTATCACAACACTGACAACAATATATCTTGCGTATCACAACGCTAACAACACTATGTCTTGCGTGCCAGAACGCTAACAACAATATGTCTTACGTATCTCAACACTGATAAAAATATGTCATACGTATCACAGCACTGACAACAATATGTCTTAGGTATCACAACATTGACAACAATATGTCTTACGTATCACAACACTGACAACAATATGTCTTACGCATCACAACAATGACAACAATATGTCTTACGTATCACAGCACTGACGACAATATGTCTGACGTATCACAACCATGACAATAATATGTTTTACGTGACACAACTCTAGGAAAAATACGTTTTACGCATCACAACGCTATCAACAAAATGTATTATGTATCACAACACTGACAACAATATGTTTTTCGCATCACAACATTGACAACAATATGTCTTATGTATCACAACACTGTCAACAATATATCTTATGTATCATAACTCTGACAACAATATGTCTTACGTATCACAACACTATCAAAACTATGTCTTACGTATCACAACACTAAGAACAATATGTCTTATGTGCCACAACACTAACACCACTATGTCTTGATGTGCCACAACGCTAACAACAATATGTCTTACGTATCACAACACTGATAACACTATGTCTGACGTATAGCAACCATGACAACAATATGTCATACGTATCACAGCACTGACAACAATATATCATACGTATCACAACACTGACAACAATATGCCTTACTTATCACAACACTGACAACAAAATATCTTACGTGCCACAACACTAACAATAATATATCTTACGTATCACAACATTGACAACAATGTGCTTTACGCATCACAGTAATGACAACGATATCTCTTAGGTATCACAACAATATCAACAATATGTCTAATGTATCACAAAACTGACAACAATATGTCTTACGTATAACAACACTGACCGCAATATGTCATACGTATCACAACACTGACAACAATATGTCTTATGTATCACAACACTGACAAAAATATGTATTACGTATCACAACACTGACAACAATATATCTTGCGTATCACAACGCTAACAACACTATGTCTTGCGTGCCAGAACGCTAACAACAATATGTCTTACGTATCTCAACACTGATAAAAATATGTCATACGTATCACAGCACTGACAACAATATGTCTTAGGTATCACAACATTGACAACGATATGTCTTACGTATCACAACACTGACAACAATATGTCTTACGCATCACAACAATGACAACAATATGTCTTACGTATCACAGCACTGACGACAATATGTTTGACGTATCACAACCATGACAATAATATGTTTTACGTGACACAACACTAGGAAAAATACGCTTTACGCATCACAACGCTATCAACAAAATGTATTATGTATCACAACACTGACAACAATATGTTTTTCGCATCACAACATTGACAACAATATGTCTTATGTATCACAACACTGTCAACAATATATCTTATGCATCACAACTCTGACAACAATATGTCTTACGTATCACAACACTATCAAAACTATGTCTTACGTATCACAACACTAAGAACAATATGTCTTATGTGCCACAACACTAACACCACTATGTCTTCATGTGCCACAACGCTAACAACAATATCTCTTACGTATCACAACACTGATAACACTATGTCTGACGTATAACAACCATGACAACAATATGTCATACGTATCACAGCACTGACAACAATATGTCATACGTATCACAACACTGACAACAATATGCCTTACTTATCACAAAACTGACAACAATATCTCTTACATATCACAACACTGACACCAATATGTCTTACGTATCACAACAGTGACAACAATATGTCTTACGTATCACAGCATTGACAACAATATGTCTTACATACAACATCACTGAAAACAATAGGTCTTACGCATCATAACATTGACAATAATATGTCTTACGTATCATAACAGTGACAACAATATGTCTTACGTATCACAGCATTGACAACAATATATCTTACATATCACATCACTGACAATAACATATCTTTCGCATCATAACATTGACAGCAATATATCTTACGTTTCACAAGACTGACAACACTATGTCTTACGTATCACAACACTGACAACAATATTGCTTACGTATCACAACATTGACAACAAAATGTCTTACGTGCCACAACACTAACAACAATATATCTTACGTATCACAACATTGACAACAATGTGCTTTGCGCGTTACATTACTGAAAACGATATCTCTTACGTATCACAACAATATCAACAATATGTCTTACATATCACAACACTGACCGGAATATGTCATACGTATCACAACACTGACAACAATATGCCTTACGCATCACAACACTAACAACAATATGTCTTACGTATCACAGCACTGACACCAATATTTCTTACGTATCAAAACATTGACAACAATATGTCTTACGTATCACAACATTGACAACAATATGTCTTATATATAACATCAATGAAAACAATATATCTTAAGCATCATAACATTGACAATAATATCTCTTACGAATCACAAGACTGACAACACTATATCTTACGTATCACAACACTGACAACAATATTTCTTACGTATCACACCATTGACAACAATATGTCTTACGTATCACAACAATATCAACAATATGTCTTATGTATCACAACACTGACAACAATTGTTCTTACGTATCAGAACATTGACAACAATGCGTCTTACTTAGCACAACACTGACAACAAAATGTCTTACGTGCCACAACACTAACAACAATATATCTTACGTATCACAACATTGACAACAATGTGCTTTACGCATCACAGTACTGACAATGATATCTCTTACGTATCACAACAATATCACCAATATATCTTATGTATCACAACACTGACAACAATATGTCTTACGTATCACAACACTGACCGCAATATATCATACGTATCACAACGCTGACAACAATATGCCTTACGTATTACAACACTAACAACAATATGCCTTACATATCACAACACTGACACCAATATGTCTTACGTATCACAACATTGACAAACATATGTCTTACATATCACATCATTGACAACAATATATTTTACGCATCATAACATTGACAACAATATGTCTTACGTATCACAACACTGACAACACTATGTCATACGTATCATAGCACTGACAACAATATGTCTTAGGCATCACAACACTGACAACAACATGTCTTACGTATCACAACCCTATCAACTCTATGTCTTACGTATCACAACACTAAGAGGAATATGTCTTATGTGCCACAACACTAACAACACTATGTCTTGCGTGCCACAACACTAGCAACAATATGTCTTACGTATCACAACACTAACAACAATATGTCATACGTATCACAACCATGACAACAATATGTCATACGCATCACAGCTCTGACAACAATATGCAATACGTATCACAACACTGACAACAATATGTCATACGTATCACAGCACTGACAACAATATGTCATACGTATCACAACACTGACAACAATATGTCTTACATATCACAACACTGACAACAATAGGTCTTACATATCACAACATTGACAACAATATATCTTACATATAACATCAATGAAAACAATATGTCTTAAGTATCACAACAGTAACAACAATATATCTTACATATCACATCACTGACAACAATATGTCTTACGCATCATAACATTGACAACAATTTATCATACGTATCACAAGACTGACAACACTATATCTTACGTATCACAACACTGACAACAATATTTCTTACGCATCATACCATTGACAACAATATGTCTTACGTATCACAACAATATCAATAATATGTCTTATGTATCACAACACTGACAACAATTTGTCTTACGTATCAGAGCATTGACAACAATGCGTCTTACGTATCACAACACTGACAACAAAATGTCTTACGTGCCACAACACTAACAACAATATATCTTACGTATTACAACATTGACAACAATGTGCTTTACGCATTACAGTACTGACAACGATATCTCTTACGTATCACAATAATATCAACAATATGTCTTATGTATCACAACACTCACTACAATATGTCTTACGTATCACAACACTGATCGCAATATGTCATACGTATCACAACACTGACAACAATATGCCTTACGCATCACAACACTAACAACAATATGTCTTACATATCACAACACTGACACCAATATTTCTTACGTATCACAACATTGACAAAAATATGTCTTACGTATCACAACAATGACAACAATATGTCTTACATATCACAACATTGACAACAATATATCTTACATATAACATCAATGAAAACAATATGTCTTACGCATCATAACATTGACAATAATATGTCTTACGTATCACAACAGTGACAACAATAAGTCTTACGTATCAATGCATTAACAACAATATATCTTACATATCACATCACTGACAACAATATGTCTTACGCATCACAACATTGACAACAATATGTCTTACGTATCACAACAATATCAATAATATGTCTTATGTAACACAACACTGACAACAATTTGTCTTACGTATCAGAACATTGACAACAATGCGTCTTACCTATCACAACATTGACAACAAAATGTCTTACGTGCCACAACACTAACACCAATATATCTTACGTATCACAACATTGACAACAATGTGCTTTACGCATCACAGTACTGACAACGATATCTCTTACGTATGACAACAATATCAACAATATGTCTTATGTATCACAACACTGACTACAATATGTCTTACGTATCACAACACTGACCGCAATATGTCATACGTATCACAAAGATGACAACAATATGCCTTACGCATCAAAACACTAACAACAATATGTCTTACATATCACAACACTGACACCAATATTTCTTACGTATCACAACATTGACAACAATATGTCTTATGTATCACAACAATATCAACAATATGTCTTATGTATCACAACACTGACAACAATTTGTCTTACGTATCAGAAAATTGACAACAATGCGTCTTACGTATCACAACACTGACCGCAATATGTCATACGTATCACAACGCTGACAACAATATGCCTTACGCATCAAAACACTAACAACAATATGTCTTACATATCACAACACTGACAACAATATTTCTTACGCATCACAACATTGACAACAATATGTCTTACGTATCACAACAATATCAATAATATGTCTTACATATAACATCAATGAAAACAATATGTCTTACGCATCATAACATTGACAACAATATATCTTTCGTATCACAACACTGACAACAATATATTTTACGCATCATAACATTGACAACAATATGTCTTCCGTATCACAACACTGACAACACTATGTCATACGTATCATAGCACTGCCAACAACATGTCTTAGACATCACAACACTGACAACAATATGTCTTATGTATCACAACACTGACAACAACATGTCTGACGTATCACAACCCTATCAACTCTATGTCTTACGTATCACAACACTAAGAGGAATATGTCTTATGTGCCACAACACTAACAACACTATGTCTTGCGTGCCACAACACTAGCAACAATATGTCTTACGTATCACAACACTAACAACAATATGTCATACGTATCACAACCATGACAACAATATGTCATACGCATCACAGCTCTGACAACAATATGCAATACGTATCACAACACTGACAACAATATGTCATACGTATCACAGCACTGACAACAATATGTCATACGTATCACAACACTGACAACAATATGTCTTACATATCACAACACTGACAACAATAGGTCTTACATATCACAACATTGACAACAATATATCTTACATATAACATCAATGAAAACAATATGTCTTAAGTATCACAACAGTGACAACAATATGTCTTACGTATCACAGCATTAACAACAATATATCTTACATATCACATCACTGACAACAATATGTCTTACGCATCATAACATTGACAACAATATATCATACGTATCACAAGACTGACAACACTATATCTTACGTATCACAACACTGACAACAATGTGCTTTACGCATTACAGTACTGACAACGATATCTCTTACGTATCACAATAATATCAACAATATGTCTTATGTATCACAACACTCACTACAATATGTCTTACTTATCACAACAATATCAATAATATGTCTTATGTATCACAACACTGACAACAATTTGTCTTACGTATCAGAACATTGACAACAATGCGTCTTACGTATCACAACACTGACAACAAAATGTCTTACGTGCCACAACACTAACAACAATATGTCTTACATATCACAACACTGACACCAATATTTCCTACGTATCACAACATTGACAAAAATATGTCTTAAGTATCACAACAATGACAACAATATAACTTACGTATTACAACATTGACAACAATGTGCTTTACGCATTACAGTACTGACAACGATATCTCTTACGTATCACAATAATATCAACAATATGTCTGATGTATCACAACACTCACTACAATATGTCTTACGTATCACAACACTGATCGCAATATGTCATACGTATTACAACACTGACAACAATATGCCTTACGCATCACAACACTAACAACAATATGTCTTACATATCACAACACTGACACCAATATTTCCTACGTATCACAACATTGACAAAAAGATGTCTTACGTATCACAACAATGACAACAATATGTCTTACATATCACAACATTGACAACAATATATCTTACATATAACATCAATGAAAACAATATGTCTTACGCATCATAACATTGACAATAATATGTCTTACGTATCACAACAGTGACAACAATAAGTCTTACGTATCAATGCATTAACAACAATATATCTTACATATCACATCACTGACAACAATATGTCTTACGCATCACAACATTGACAACAATATGTCTTACGTATTACAACAATATCAATAATATGTCTTATGTAACACAACACTGACAACAATTTGTCTTACGTATCAGAACATTGACAACAATGCGTCTTACCTATCACAACATTGACAACAAAATGTCTTACGTGCCACAACACTAACACCAATATATCTTACGTATCACAACATTGACAACAATGTGCTTTACGCATCACAGTACTGACAACGATATCTCTTACGTATGACAACAATATCAACAATATGTCTTATGTATCACAACACTGACTACAATATGTCTTACGTATCACAACACTGACCGCAATATGTCATACGTATCACAACGCTGACAACAATATGCCTTACGCATCAAAACACTAACAACAATATCTCTTACATATCACAACACTGACACCAATATTTCTTACGTATCACAACATTGACAACAATATGTCTTACGTATCACAACAATATCAACAATATGTCTTATGTATCACAACACTGACAACAATTTGTCTTACGTATCAGAACATTGACAACAATGCGTCTTACGTATCACAACACTGACCGCAATATGTCATACGTATCACAACGCTGACAACAATATGCCTTACGCATCAAAACACTAACAACAATATATCTTACATATCACATCACTGACAACAATATGTCTTACGTATCACAACACTGACCGCAATATGTCATACGTATCACAACGCTGACAACAATATGCCTTACACATCAAAACACTAACAACAATATGTCTTACATATCACAACACTGACAACAATATTTCTTACGCATCACAACATTGACAACAATATGTCTTACGTATCACAACAATATCAATAATATGTCTTACATATAACATCAATGAAAACAATATGTCTTACGCATCATAACATTGACAACAATATATCTTTCGTATCACAACACTGACAACAATATATTTTACGCATCATAACATTGACAACAATATGTCTTCCGTATCACAACACTGACAACACTATGTCATACGTATCATAGCACTGCCAACAACATGTCTTAGACATCACAACACTGACAACAATATGTCTTATGTATCACAACACTGACAACAACATGTCTGACGTATCACAACCCTATCAACTCTATGTCTTACGTATCACAACACTAAGAGGAATATGTCTTATGTGCCACAACACTAACAACACTATGTCTTGCGTGCCACAACACTAGCAACAATATGTCTTACGTATCACAACACTAACAACAATATGTCATACGTATCACAACCATGACAACAATATGTCATACGCATCACAGCTCTGACAACAATATGCAATACGTATCACAACACTGACAACAATATGTCATACGTATCACAGCACTGACAACAATATGTCATACGTATCACAACACTGACAACAATATGTCTTACATATCACAACACTGACAACAATAGGTCTTACATATCACAACATTGACAACAATATATCTTACATATAACATCAATGAAAACAATATGTCTTAAGTATCACAACAGTGACAACAATATGTCTTACGTATCACAGCATTAACAACAATATATCTTACATATCACATCACTGACAACAATATGTCTTACGCATCATAACATTGACAACAATATATCATACGTATCACAAGACTGACAACACTATATCTTACGTATCACAACACTGACAACAATGTGCTTTACGCATTACAGTACTGACAACGATATCTCTTACGTATCACAATAATATCAACAATATGTCTTATGTATCACAACACTCACTACAATATGTCTTACTTATCACAACAATATCAATAATATGTCTTATGTATCACAACACTGACAACAATTTGTCTTACGTATCAGAACATTGACAACAATGCGTCTTACGTATCACAACACTGACAACAAAATGTCTTACGTGCCACAACACTAACAACAATATGTCTTACATATCACAACACTGACACCAATATTTCCTACGTATCACAACATTGACAAAAATATGTCTTAAGTATCACAACAATGACAACAATATAACTTACGTATTACAACATTGACAACAATGTGCTTTACGCATTACAGTACTGACAACGATATCTCTTACGTATCACAATAATATCAACAATATGTCTGATGTATCACAACACTCACTACAATATGTCTTACGTATCACAACACTGATCGCAATATGTCATACGTATTACAACACTGACAACAATATGCCTTACGCATCACAACACTAACAACAATATGTCTTACATATCACAACACTGACACCAATATTTCCTACGTATCACAACATTGACAAAAAGATGTCTTACGTATCACAACAATGACAACAATATGTCTTACATATCACAACATTGACAACAATATATCTTACATATAACATCAATGAAAACAATATGTCTTACGCATCATAA
Source organism: Bathymodiolus septemdierum (assembly GCA_963383655.1). NCBI lineage: Eukaryota > Metazoa > Mollusca > Bivalvia > Mytilida > Modiolidae > Bathymodiolus > Bathymodiolus septemdierum. The sequence goes on from OY726521.1 coordinate 63,969,107, forward strand.
CATTGACAATAATATGTCTTACGTATCACAACAGTGACAACAATAAGTCTTACGTATCAATGCATTAACAACAATATATCTTACATATCACATCACTGACAACAATATGTCTTACGCATCACAACATTGACAACAATATGTCTTACGTATTACAACAATATCAATAATATGTCTTATGTAACACAACACTGACAACAATTTGTCTTACGTATCAGAACATTGACAACAATGCGTCTTACCTATCACAACATTGACAACAAAATGTCTTACGTGCCACAACACTAACACCAATATATCTTACGTATCACAACATTGACAACAATGTGCTTTACGCATCACAGTACTGACAACGATATCTCTTACGTATGACAACAATATCAACAATATGTCTTATGTATCACAACACTGACTACAATATGTCTTACGTATCACAACACTGACCGCAATATGTCATACGTATCACAACGCTGACAACAATATGCCTTACGCATCAAAACACTAACAACAATATCTCTTACATATCACAACACTGACACCAATATTTCTTACGTATCACAACATTGACAACAATATGTCTTACGTATCACAACAATATCAACAATATGTCTTATGTATCACAACACTGACAACAATTTGTCTTACGTATCAGAACATTGACAACAATGCGTCTTACGTATCACAACACTGACCGCAATATGTCATACGTATCACAACGCTGACAACAATATGCCTTACGCATCAAAACACTAACAACAATATATCTTACATATCACATCACTGACAACAATATGTCTTACGTATCACAACACTGACCGCAATATGTCATACGTATCACAACGCTGACAACAATATGCCTTACACATCAAAACACTAACAACAATATGTCTTACATATCACAACACTGACAACAATATTTCTTACGCATCACAACATTGACAACACTATATCTTACGTATCACAACACTGACAACAATATTTCTTGCGCATCATACCATTGACAACAATATGTCTTACATATCACAACAATATCAATAATATGTCTTATGTATCACAACACTGACAACAATTTGTCTTACGTATCAGAACATTGACAACAATGCGTCTTACGTATCACAACACTGACAACAAAATGTCTTACGTGCCACAACACTAACAACAATATATCTTACGTATTACAACATTGACAACAATGTGCTTTACGCATCACAGTACTGACAACGATATCTCTTACGTATCACAATAATATCAACAATATGTCTTATGTATCACAACACTCACTACAATATGTCTTACGTATCACAACACTGATCGCAATATGTCATACGTATCACAACACTGACAACAATATGCCTTACGCATCACAACACTACAACAATATGTCTTACATATCACAACACTGACACCAATATTTCTTACGTATCACAACATTGACAACAATATGTCTTATGTATCACAACAATATCAACAATATGTCTTATGTATCAAAACACTGACAACAATTTGTCTTACGTATCAGAAAATTGACAACAATGCGTCTTACGTATCACAACACTGACCGCAATATGTCATACGTATCACAACGCTGACAACAATATGCCTTACGCATCAAAACACTAACAACAATATGTCTTACATATCACAACACTGACAACAATATTTCTTACGCATCACAACATTGACAACAATATGTCTTACGTATCACAACAATATCAATAATATGTCTTATGTATCACAACACTGACATCAATTTGTCTTACGTATCAGAACATTGACAAAAATCTGTCTTACGTATCACAGCAGTGACAACAATATGTCTTACGTATCACAACATTGACAACAATATGTCTTACATATAACATCAATGAAAACAATATGTCTTACGCATCATAACATTGACAACAATATATCTTTCGTATCACAACACTGACAACAATATTTCTTACGTATCACAACATTGACAACAATATGTCTTACGTATCACAACAATATCAACAATATGTCTTATGTATCACAACACTGACAACAATTTGTCTTACGTATCAGAACATTGACAACAATGCGTCTTACGTATCACAACACTGACAACAAAATGTCTTAAATGCCACAACACTAACAACAATATATCTTACGTATCACGACATTGACAACAATGTGCTTTACGCATCACAGTACTGACAATGATATCTCTTACGTATCACAACAATATCAACAATATCTCTTAAGTATCACAACACTGACAACAATATGTCTTACGTATCATAACACTGACCGCAATATGTCATACGTATCACAACACTGACAACAATATGCCTTACGCATCACAACACTACAACAATTTGTCTTACATATCACAACACTGACACCAATATTTCTTACGTATCACAACATTGACAAAAATATGTCTTACGTATCACAACAATGACAACAATATGTCTTACATATCACAACATTGACAACAATATATCTTACATATAACATCAATGAAAACAATATGTCTTACGCATCATAACATTGACAATAATATGTCTTACGTATCACAACAGTGACAACAATAAGTCTTACGTATCAAAGCATTAACAACAATATATCTTACATATCACATCACTGACAACAATATGTCTTACGTATCATAACATTGACAACAATATATCTTACGTATCACAAGACTGACCTATATCTTACGTATCACAACACTGACAACAATATTTCTTACGCATCACAACATTGACAACAATATGTCTTACGGATCGCAACAATATCAATAATATGTCTTATGTAGCACAACACTGACAACAATTTGTCTTACGTATCAGAACATTGACAACAATGCGTCTTACCTATCACAACACTGACAACAAAATGTCTTACGTGCCACAACACTAACAACAATATATCTTACGTATCACAACATTGACAACAATGTGCTTTACGCATCACAGTACTGACAACGATATCTCTTACGTATGACAACAATATCAACAATATGTCTTATGTATCACAACACTGACTACAATATGTCTTACGTATCACAACACTGACCGCAATATGTCATACGTATCACAACGCTGAAAACAATATGCCTTACGCATCAAAACACTAACAACAATATGTCTTACATATCACAACACTGACACCAATATTTCTTACGTATCACAACATTGACAACAATATGTCTTATGTATCACAACAATATCAACAATATGTCTTATGTATCACAACACTGACAACAATTTGTCTTACGTATCAGAAAATTGACAACAATGCGTCTTACGTATCACAACACTGACCGCAATATGTCATACGTATCACAACGCTGACAACAATATGCCTTACGCATCAAAACACTAACAACAATATGTCTTACATATCACAACACTGACAACAATATTTCTTACGCATCACAACATTGCCAACAATATGTCTTACGTATCACAACAATATCAATAATATGTCTTATGTATCACAACACTGACATCAATTTGTCTTACGTATCAGAACATTGACAAAAATATGTCTTACGTATCACAGCAGTGCCAACAATATGTCTTACGTATCACAACATTGACAACAATATGTCTTACATATAACATCAATGAAAACAATATGTCTTACGCATCATAACATTGACAACAATATATCTTTCGTATCACAACACTGACAACAATATTTCTTACGTATCACAACATTGACAACAATATGTCTTACGTATCACAACAATATCAACAATATGTCTTATGTATCACAACACTGACAACAATTTGTCTTACGTATCAGAACATTGACAACAATGCGTCTTACGTATCACAACACTGACAACAAAATGTCTTAAATGCCACAACACTAAAAACAATATATCTTACGTATCACGACATTGACAACAATGTGCTTTACGCATCACAGTACTGACAATGATATCTCTTACGTATCACAACAATATCAACAATATCTCTTAAGTATCACAACACTGACAACAATATGTCTTACGTATCATAACACTGACCGCAATATGTCATACGTATCACAACACTGACACTAATATGTCTTACGTATCACAAAATTGACAAAAATATGTTTTACGCATCATAACATTGACAACAATATGTCTTACGTATCACAAGACTGACAACACTATTTATTATATGCCACAACACTAACAAGACTATGTCTTGCGTGCCACAACGCTGACAACAATATGTCTTACCTATCACAACACTGATAACAATATGTCTGACGTACCACAACCATGACCACGCTATGTCATGCATATCACGGCACTGACAACAATATGTCTTAGGTATCACAACATTGACAGCAATATGTCTAACGTATCACAACACTGACAACACTATGTCATACGTATCACAGCACCGCCAACAATATGTCTTAGGTATCACAACACTGACATCAATATGTCTTACGTATCACTACACTCACAACAAAATATCTTGCGTATCGCAACGTTAACAAGAATAATTCTTACGTATCACAACACTATCAACGATATGTCTTATGTATCACAACACTGACAACAACATGTCTTACGTTTCACAACATTGACAACACTATGTCTTACGTATCACAACCCTGACAACAATATGTCTTATGTGTCACAAAACTGACAACAATATGTCCTACGTAACGCAACACTGACAACCATATCTCATACCTGGCACAACACTGACAACAATATTTCTTGCGTATCACAATACTGACAACAGCATGCCATACGTTTTACAACACTGACACCAATATCGCATACATATCACAACATTGACAATAATATGTCTTACGTATTACAACACTGACAACTATATGTCTTATGTATCACAACACTGACAACAATATGTCCTACGTATCAGAACACTATCAACACTATGTCTTACGTATCACAACACTATGAATAATATTTCTTATGTATCACAACACTGATAACAATATTTCTTATGTATCACAACACTGACAACTATATGCCTTAGGCATCACAACACTATTAACAATATGACTTATGTATCACAACACTGACAACAATATGCCTTACGTATCACAACACTGACACCAATAAGTCTTACGTATCACATCACTGACAACAATATATCTTACGTATCACAAACATGACAACAATATGTCATATGTATCACAGCACTGACAACAATATGGCATACGTATCACATCACTGACAACAATATGTCTTACGTATCACAACACTGACAACAATAACAATATGCATTACGTATCACAGCACTGACAAAAATATGGCTGACGTATCACAACCATGACAATAATATGCTTTACGTGCCACAACACTAGCAAAAATATGTCTTACGCATCACAATGCTATCAACAAAATGTCTTATGTATCACAACACTGACAACAATATGTTTTTCGTATCACAACAGTGACAACAACATAGCTTACGTATCACAACACTATCAACAATATGTCTTATGTATCACAACACTGACAACAATATGTCTTACGTATCATAACACTGACAACAATATGTCTTATGTATCACAACACTGACAACAATATTTCTTGAGTATCACAATACTGACAACAGCATGCCATACGTTTTACAACACTGACACCAATATCGCATACATATCACAACATTGACAATAATATGTCTTACGTATTACAACACTGACAACTATATGTCTTATGTATTACAACACTGACAACAATATGTCCTACGTATCAGAACACTATCAACACTATGTCTTACGTATCACAACACTATGAATAATATTTCTTATGTATCACAACACTGATAACAATATTTCTTATGTATCACAACACTGACAACTATATGCCTTAGGCATCACAACACTATTAACAATATGACTTATGTATCACAACACTGACAACAATATGCCTTACGTATCACAACACTGACACCAATATGTCTTACGTATCACATCACTGACAACAATATATCTTACGTATCACAAACATGACAACAATATGTCATATGTATCACAGCACTGACAACAATATGGCATACGTATCACATCACTGACAACAATATGTCTTACGTATCACAACACTGACAACAATAACAATATGCATTACGTATCACAGCACTGACAAAAATATGGCTGACGTATCACAACCATGACAATAATATGCTTTACGTGCCACAACACTAGCAAAAATATGTCTTACGCATCACAATGCTATCAACAAAATGTCTTATGTATCACAACACTGACAACAATATGTTTTTCGTATCACAACAGTGACAACAACATAGCTTACGTATCACAACACTATCAACAATATGTCTTATGTATCACAACACTGACAACAATATGTCTTACGTATCATAACACTGACAAACAAAATGTCTTATGTATCACAACACTGACAACAATATGTCTTACGTTTCACAACACTATCAACACTATGTCTTACGTATCACAACACTAAGAACAATATATCTTATGTGCCACAACACTAACAACACTATATCTTGCGTGCCACAACGCTAACAACAATATGTCTTACGCATCACAACACTGATAACAATATGTCATACGTATCACAACCATGACAACAATATGTCATACGTATCACAGCACTGACAACAATATTCGTACGTATCACAACACTGAAAACAATATGTCTTACGTATCATAACACTGACAACAATATGCCTTATGTATCACAACACTGACAACAATATGTCTTACGCATCACAACACTGATAACAATATGTCATACGTATCACAACCATGACAACAATATGTCCTACGTATCACAGCACTGACAACAATATGTCATACGTATCACAACATTGACAACAATATGTCTTACTTATCACAACACTGACAACAATATGTCTTACATATCATAACACTGATATCAATATGTCTTTCGTATCACAACACTGACAGCAATATGTCATACGTATCACAACGCTGACAACAATATGCCTTACGCATCAAAACACTAACAACAATATGTCTTACATATCACAACACTGACAACAATATTTCTTACGCATCACAACATTGACAACACTATATCTTACGTATCACAACACTGACAACAATATTTCTTACGCATCATACCATTGACAACAATATGTCTTACGTACCACAACAATATCAATAATATGTCTTATGTATCACAACACTGACAACAATTTGTCTTACGTATCAGAACATTGACAACAATGCGTCTTACGTATCACAACACTGACAACAAAATGTCTTACGTGCCACAACACTAACAACAATATATCTTACGTATTACAACATTGACAACAATGTGCTTTACGCATCACAGTACTGACAACGATATCTCTTACGTATCACAATAATATCAACAATATGTCTTATGTATCACAACACTCACTACAATATGTCTTACGTATCACAACACTGATCGCAATATGTCATACGTATCACAACACTGACAACAATATGCCTTACGCATCACAATACTACAACAATATGTCTTACATATCACAACACTGACACCAATATTTCTTACGTATCACAACATTGACAAAAATATGTCTTACGTATCACAACAATGACAACAATATGTCTTACATATCACAACATTGACAACAATATATCTTACATATAACATCAATGAAAACAATATGTCTTACGCATCATAACATTGACAATAATATGTCTTACGTATCACAACAGTGACAACAATAAGTCTTACGTATCAAAGCATTAACAACAATATATCTTACATATTACATCACTGACAACAATATGTCTTACGTATCATAACATTGACAACAATATATCTTACGTATCACAAGACTGACCTATATCTTACGTATCACAACACAGACAACAATATTTCTTACGCATCACAACATTGACAACAATATGTCTTACGTATCACAACAATATCAATAATATGTCTTATGTAACACAACACTGACAACAATTTGTCTTACGTATCAGAACATTGACAACAATGCGTCTTACCTATCACAACACTGACAACAAAATGTCTTACGTGCCACAACACTAACAACAATATATCTTACATATCACAACATTGACAACAATGTGCTTTACGCATCACAGTACTGACAACGATATCTCTTACGTATGACAACAATATCAACAATATGTCTTATGTATCACAACACTGACTACAATATGTCTTACGTATCACAACACTGACGCAATATGTCATACGTATCACAACGCTGACAACAATATGCCTTACGCATCAAAACACTAACAACAATATGTCTTACATATCACAACACTGACACCAATATTTCTTACGTATCACAACATTGACAACAATATGTCTTACGTATCACAACAATATCAACAATATGTCTTATGTATCACAACACTGACAACAATTTGTCTTACGTATCAGAAAATTGACAACAATGCGTCTTACGTATCACAACACTGACCGCAATATGTCATACGTATCACAACGCTGACAACAATATGCCTTACGCATCAAAACACTAACAACAATATGTCTTACATATCACAACACTGACAACAATATTTCTTATGCATCAAAACATTGACAACAATATGTCTTACGTATCACAACAATATCAATAATATGTCTTATGTATCACAACACTGACATCAATTTGTCTTACGTATCAGAACATTGACAAAAATATGTCTTACGTATCACAACAGTGACAACAATATGTCTTACGTATCACAACATTGACAACAATATGTCTTACATATAACATCAATGAAAACAATATGTCTTACGCATCATAACATTGACAACAATATATCTTTCGTATCACAACACTGACAACAATATTTCTTACGTATCACAACACTGAAAACAATATGTCTTACGTATCATAACACTGACCGCAATATGTCATACGTATCACAACACTGACACTAATATGTCTTACGTATCACAAAATTGACAAAAATATGTTTTACGCATCATAACATTGACAACAATATGTCTTACGTATCACAAGACTGACAACACTATTTATTATATGCCACAACACTAACAAGACTATGTCTTGCGTGCCACAACGCTGACAACAATATGTCTTACCTATCACAACACTGATAACAATATGTCTGACGTATCACAACCATGACCACGCTATGTCATGCGTATCACGGCACTGACAACAATATGTCTTAGGTATCACAACATTGACAGCAATATGTCTAACGTATCACAACACTGACAACACTATGTCATACGTATCACAGCACCGCCAACAATATGTCTTAGATATCACAACACTGACATCAATATGTCTTACGTATCACTCTACTCACAACAATATATCTTGCGTATCGCAACGTTAACAAGAATAATTCTTACGTATCAAAACACTATCAACGATATGTCTTATGTATCACAACACTGACAACAACATGTCTTACGTTTCACAACATTGACAACACTATGTCTTACGTATCACAACGCTGACAACAATATGTCTTATGTGTCACAAAACTGACAACAATATGTCCTACGTAACGCAACACTGACAACCATATCTCATACCTGGCACAACACTAACAACAATATTTCTTGCGTATCACAATACTGACAACAGCATGCCATACGTTTTACAACACTGATACCAATATATCGCATACATATCACAACATTGACAATAATATGTCTTACGTATTACAACACTGACAACAATATGTCTTATGTATCACAACACTGACAACAATATGTCCTACGTATCAGAACACTATCAACACTATGTCTTACGTATCACAACACTATGAATAATATTTCTTATGTATCACAACACTGATAACAATATTTCTTATGTATCACAACACTGACAACTATATGCCTTAGGCATCACAACACTATTAACAATATGACTTATGTATCACAACACTGACAACAATATGCCTTACGTATCACAACACTGACACCAATATGTCTTACGTATCACATCACTGACAACAATATATCTTACGTATCACAAACATGACAACAATATGTCATATGTATCACAGCACTGACAACAATATGTCATACGTATCACATCACTGACAACAATATGTCTTACGTATCACAACACTGACAACAATAACAATATGCATTACGTATCACAGCACTGACAAAAATATGGCTGACGTATCACAACCATGACAATAATATGCTTTACGTGCCACAACACTAGCAAAAATATGTCTTACGCATCACAATGCTATCAACAAAATGTCTTATGTATCACAACACTGACAACAATATGTTTTTCGTATCACAACAGTGACAACAACATATCTTACGTATCACAACACTATCAACAATATGTCTTATGTATCACAACACTGAAAACAATATGTCTTACGTATCACAACAATATCAACAATATTTCTTATGTATCACAACACTGACAACAATTTGTCTTACGTATCAGAAAATTGACAACAATGCGTCTTACGTATCACAACACTGACCGCAATATGTCATACGTATCACAACGCTGACAACAATATGCCTTACGCATCAAAACACTAACAACAATATGTCTTACATATCACAACACTGACAACAATATTTCTTATGCATCACAACATTGACAACAATATGTCTTACGTATCACAACAATATCAATAATATGTCTTATGTATCACAACACTGACATCAATTTGTCTTACGTATCAGAACATTGACAAAAATATGTCTTACGTATCACAACAGTGACAACAATATGTCTTACATATAACATTAATGAAAACAATATGTCTTACGCATCATAACATTGACAACAATATATCTTTCGTATCACAACACTGACAACAATATTTCTTACGTATCACAACACTGACAACAATATGTCTTACGTATCATAACACTGACCGCAATATGTCATACGTATCACAACACTGACACTAATATGTCTTACGTATCACAAAATTGACAAAAATATGTTTTACGCATCATAACATTGACAACAATATGTCTTACGTATCACAAGACTGACAACACTATTTATTATATGCCACAACACTATCAAGACTATGTCTTGCGTGCCACAACGCTGACAACAATATGTCTTACCTATCACAACACTGATAACAATATGTCTGACGTATCACAACCATGACCACGCTATGTCATGCGTATCACGGCACTGACAACAATATGTCTTAGGTATCACAACATTGACAGCAATATGTCTAACGTATCACAACACTGACAACACTATGTCATACGTATCACAGCACCGCCAACAATATGTCTTACGTATCACTCCACTCACAACAATATATCTTGCGTATCGCAACGTTAACAAGAATAATTCTTACGTATCACAACACTATCAACGATATGTCTTATGTATCACAACACTGACAACAACATGTCTTACGTTTCACAACATTGACAACACTATGTCTTACGTATCACAACGCTGACAACAATATGTCTTATGTGTCACAAAACTGACAACAATATGTCCTACGTAACGCAACACTGACAACCATATCTCATACCTGGCACAACACTAACAACAATATTTCTTGCCTATCACAATACTGACAACAGCATGCCATACGTTTTACAACACTGACACCAATATCGCATACATATCACAACATTGACAATAATATGTCTTACGTATTACAACACTGACAACAATATGTCTTATGTATCACAACACTGACAACAATATGTCCTAAGTATCAGAACACTATCAACACTATGTCTTACGTATCACAACACTATGAATAATATTTCTTATGTATCACAACACTGATAACAATATTTCTTATGTATCACAACACTGACAACTATATGCCTTAGGCATCACAACACTATTAACAATATGACTTATGTATCACAACACTGACAACAATATGCCTTACGTATCACAACACTGACACCAATATGTCTTATGTATCACATCACTGACAACAATATATCTTACGTATCACAAACATGACAACAATATGTCATATGTATCACAGCACTGACAACAATATGTCATACGTATCACATCACTGACAACAATATGTCTTACGTATCACAACACTGACAACAATAACAATATGCATTACGTATCACAGCACTGACAAAAATATGGCTGACGTATCACAACCATGACAATAATATGCTTTACGTGCCACAACACTAGCAAAAATATGTCTTACGCATCACAATGCTATCAACAAAATGTCTTATGTATCACAACACTGACAACAATATGTTTTTCGTATCACAACAGTGACAACAACATATCTTACGTATCACAACACTATCAACAATATGTCTTATGTATCACAACACTGAAAACAATATGTCTTACGTATCATAACACTGACAACAATATGCCTTATGTATCACAACACTGACAGCAATATGTCTTACGTTTCACAACACTATCAACACTATGTCTTACGTATCACAACACTAAGAACAATATGTCTTATGTGCCACATCACTAACAACACTATATCTTGCGTGCCACAACGCTAACAACAATATGTCTTACGTATCACAACACTGATAACAATATGTCATACGTATCACAACACTGACAACAATATGTCATACGTATCACAGCACTGACAACAATATGTCATACGTATCACAACACTGACAACAATATGTCTTACTTATCACAACACTGATAACAATATGTCTTACATATCAAAACACTGATATCAATATGTCTTACGTATCACAACACTAAGAACAATATGTCTTATGTGCCACAACACTAACAACACTATATATTGCGTGCCACAACGCTAACAACAATATGTCTTACGTATCACAACACTGATAGCAATATGTCATACGTATCACAACCATGACAACAATATGTCATACGTATCACAGCACTGACAACAATATGTGATACGTATCACAACACTGACAACAATATGTCTTACTTATCACAACACTGACAACAATATGTCTTACTTATCACATCATTGACAACAATATATCTTACATATCACATCACTGACAACAATATGTCTTACGCATCATAACATTGACAACAATATATATTACGTATCACAAGGCTGACAACAATATGTCTTACGTATCACAACACTGACAACAATATTTCTTACGTAATACAACATTGACAACAATATGTCTTACGTATCACAACAATATCAACAATATGTCTTATGTATCACAACACTGACAACAATTTGTCTTTCGTATCAGAACATTGACAACAACTTGTCTTACGTATCACAACACTGACAACAATATATCTTACGTATCACAGCATTGAAAACAATGTGCTTTACGCATCACAGTACTGACAACGATATCTCTAACGTATCACAACAATATCAACAATATGTCTAATGTATCACAACACTGACAACAGTATGTCTTACGTATCACAACACTGACCGCAATATGTCATACGTATCGCAACACTGACAACAATATGCCTTACGTATCACAACACTAACAATAATATGTCTTACATATCACAACACTAACAACACTATGTCTTGCGTGCCACAAAGCTAACAACAATATGTCGTATGTATCACACCACTGATAAGAATTTGTCTTACGTATCAGAACATTAACAACAATCCGTTTTACGTATCACAACATTAACAACAATATGTCTTAGGTTTCACAACATTGACAACAAAATGTCTTACGTCTAACAACACTGACAACAATATGTCTTACGTATCACAACACTGACAACAATATATATTTCGTATCGCAACGTTAACAAGAATAATTCTTACGTATCATAACACTATCACCAATATGTCTTATGTATCACAACACTGACAACAACATATTCTTACGTATCACAACACTGACAACAACATGTCTTACAACACTGACACCAATATGTCTTACGTATCACAAAAGTGACAACAATATGTCTTACGTATCACAACATTGACAACAATATGTCTTGCATATAACATCACTGACAACAATATGTCTTATGCATCATAACATTGACAACAATATGTCTTACGTATCACAACAGTGACAACAATATGTCTTACGTATCACAACACTATCAATAATATGTTTTATGTATTACAACACTGACAAGAATTTGTCTTACGTATCAGAACATTAACAACAATGCGTCTTACCTATCACAACATTGACAACAATATATCTTACATATAACATCACTGACAACAATATGTCTTACGCATCATAACATTGACAGCAATATGTCTTACGTATCACAACATTGACAACAATATGTTTTACGTATCACAACACTATCAACAATATACTTTATGTATCACAACACTGACAACAATTTGTCTTACGTATCAGACCATTGACAACAATATATCTTACGTATCACAACATTGACAACAACGTGTTTTGCGAATCACAGTACTGACAACAATATCTCTTACGTGCCACAACACTAACAACAATATGTCTTATGTATCACAACACTGACAACAACATGTCTTACTTATCACAACACTGACAACAATATGTCTTACGTATCACAACATTGACAACAATATGTTTTACATATCACATCATTGACAACAATATGTCTTACTTATCACAAGACTGACAACACTATTTCTTATATGCCACAACACTAACAACGCTATGCTTGGCGTGCCACAAAGCTAACAACAATATGTCTTATGTATCACACCACTGATAAGAATTTGTCTTACGTATCAGAACATTAACAACAATGCGTCTTACGCATCACAACATTGACAACAATATGTCTTAGGTTTCCCAACATTGACAACAATATGTCTTACGTCTAACAACACTGACAGCAATATGTCTTACGTATCACAACAATGACAACAATATATATTTCGTATCACAACGTTAACAAGAATAATTCTTACGTATCATAACACTATCACCAATATGTCTTATGTATCACAACACTGACAACAATATGTCTTACGTATCACAAAAGTGACAACAATATGTCTTACGTATCACAACATTGACAACAATATGTCTTGCATATAACATCACTGACAACAATATGTCTTACGCTTCATAACATTGACAACAATATGTCTTACGTATCACAACAGTGACAACAATATGTCTTATGTATCACAACACTATCAATAATATGATTTATGTATCACAACACTGACAAGAATTTGTCTTACGTATCAGAACATTAACAACAATGCGTCTTACGTATCACAACATTGACAACAATATATCTTACATATAACATCACTGACAACAATATGCTTTATGTATCACAACACTATCAACAATATGCTTTATGTATCACAACATCGACAAAAATTTATCTTACGTATCAGAACATTGACAACAATGCTTCTTACGTATCACAACACTGACAACAAAATGTCTTACTTGCCACAACACTAACAACAATATATCTTACGTATCACAACATTGACAACAATGTGTTTTGCGAATCACAGTACTGACAACAATATCTCTTATGTGCCACAACAGTAACAACAATATGTCTTATATATCACAACACTGACAACAATATGTCTTACGTATCACAACATTGACAACAATATGTCTTACAATCACATCATTGACAACAATATGTCTTACATATCACATCATTGACAACAATATGTTTTACGTATCACAAGACTGACAATACTATTTCTTATATGCCACAACATTAACAACGTTATGCTTGGCGTGCCACAACGTTAACAACAATATGTCTGACGTATCACAACACTGATAACAATATGTCTGAAGTATCACAACCATGACAACAATATGTCATACGTATCTCAGCACTGACAACAATATGTCTTAGGTATCACAACATTGACAACAATATGCCTTGCGTATCACAACACTGACAACAATATGTCTTACGTGTCACAACACTAACAACAATATATCTTAAGTATCACAACATTGACAACAATGTATTTTACGCATCACAGTAGTGACAATAATCTCTCTTACGTGCCACAACACTATTAACAATATGTCTTATGTATCACAACACTAACAACAATATGTCTTACATATCACAACACTAACAACAATATGTCTTACATATCACAACACTGACACCAATATGCCTTACGTATCAAAACAGTGACAACAATATGTCTTACATATTACATCATTGACAACAATATGTCTTACGCATCATAACATTGACAACAATATGTCTTGCGTATCACAAGACTGACAACACTATTTCTTATATGCCACAACACTAACAACACTATGTCTTCCGTGCCACAACGCTAACAACAATATGTCTTACGTATCCCCACACTGATAACAATATATCTGACGTATCACAACCATGGCAACAATATGTCATACGTATCACAGCACTGACAACAATATGTCTTAGGTATCACAACATTGACAACAATATGTCTTTCGTATCAAAACACTATCAACACTATGTCTTACATATCACAACACTATGAATAATATTTCTTATTTATCACAACACTGACAACAATATTTCTTATGTATCACAAAACTGACAACTATATGCCTTAGGCATCACAACACTATTAACAATATGACTTATGTATCACAAGACTGACAACAATATGCCTTAAGTATCACAACACTGACACCAATATGTCTTACGAATCACAACACTGACAACAATATATCTTACGTATCACAAACATGACAACAATATGTCATATGTATCACAGCACTGACAACAATATGTCATACGTATCACATCACTGACACCAATATGTCTTACGTATCACAACACTGACAACAATAACAAGATGCATTACGTATCACAGCACTGACAAAAATATGGCTGACGTATCACAACCATGACAATAATATGCTTTACGTGCCACAACACTAGTAAAATATGTTTTACGCATCACAATGCTATCAAGAAAATGTCTTATGTATCACAACACTGACAACAGTATGTTTTTCGTATCACAACAGTGACAACAAAATATTCTTACGTATCACAACACTGACAAAAATATGCCTTATGTATCACAACACTGACAACAATATGTCTTACGTTTCACAACACTATCAACACTATGTCTTACGTATCACAACACTAAGAACAATATGTCTTATGTGCCACAACACTAACAACACTATATCTTGCGTGCCACAACGCTAACAACAATATGTCTTACGTATCACAACACTGATAGCAATATGTCATACGTATCACAACCAAGACAACAATATGTCATACGTATCACAGCACTGACAATAATATGTGATACGTATCACAACACTAACAACAATATGTCTTACTTATCACAACACTGACAACAATATGTCTTACTTATCACATCATTGACAACAATATATCTTACATATCACATCACTGACAACAATATGTCTTACGCATCATAACATTGACAACAATATATATTACGTATCACAAGACTGACAGCAATATGTCTTACGTATCACAACACTGACAACAATATTTCTTACGTAATACAACATTGACAACAATATGTCTTACGTATCACAACAATATCAACAATATTTCTTATGTATCACAACACTGACAACAGTTTGTCTTTCGTATCAGAACATTGACAACAACTTGTCTTACGTATCACAACACTGACAACAATATATCTTACGTATCACAGCATTGAAAACAATGTGCTTTACGCATCACAGTACTGACAACGATATCTCTAACGTATCACAACAATATCAACAATATGTCTAATGTATCACAACACTGACAACAATATGTCTTCCGTATCACAACACTGACCGCAATATGTCATACGTATCGCAACACTGACAACAATATGCCTTACGTATCACAACACTAACAACAATATGTCTTACATATCACAACACTAACAACACTATGTCTTGCGTGCCACAAAGCTAACAACAATATGTCGTATGTATCACACCACTGATAAGAATTTGTCTTACGTATCAGAACATTAACAACAATCCGTCTTACGTATCACAACATTGACAACAATATGTCTCAGGTTTCACAACATTGACAACAAAATGTCTTACGTCTAACAACACTGACAACAATATGTCTTACGTATCACAACACTGACAACAATATATATTTCGTATCGCAACGTTAACAAGAATAATTCTTACGTATCATAACACTATCACCAATATATCTTATGTATCACAACACTGACAACAACATATTCTTACGTATCACAACACTGACAACAACATGTCTTACAACACTGACAACAATATGTCTTACGTATCACAAAACTGACAACAATATGTCTTACATATCACAACACTGACACCAATATGTCTTACGTATCACAAAAGTGACAACAATATGTCTTACGTATCACAACATTGACAACAATATGTCTTGCATATAACATCACTGACAACAATATGTCTTACGCATTATAACATTGACAACAATATGTCTTACGTATCACAACAGTGACAACAATATGTCTTACGTATCACAGCACTATCAATAATATGTTTTATGTATTACAACACTGACAAGAATTTGTCTAACGTATCAGAACATTAACAACAATGCGTCTTACCTATCACAACATTGACAACAATATATCTTACATATAACATCACTGACAACAATATGTCTTACGCATCATAACATTGACAGCAATATGTCTTACGTATCACAACATTGACAACAATATGTTTTACGTATCACAACACTATCAACAATATGCTTTATGTATCACAACACTGACAACAATTTGTCTTACGTATCAGACCATTGACAACAATATATCTTACGTATCACAACATTGACAACAACGTGTTTTGCGAATCACAGTACTGACAACAATATCTCTTACGTGCCACAACACTAACAACAATATGTCTTATGTATCACAACACTGACAACAACATGTCTTACGTATCACAACACTGACAACAATATGTCTTACGTATCACAACATTGACAACAATATGTTTTACATATCACATCATTGACAACAATATGTCTTACTTATTACAAGACTGACAACACTATTTCTTATATACCACAACACTAACAACGCTATGCTTGGCGTGTCACAACGCTAACAACAATATGTCTTACGTATCACAACACTGATAACAATATGTCTGAAGTATCACAACCATGACAACAATATGTCATACGTATCTCAGCACTGACAGCAATATGTCTTAGGTATCACAACATTGACAACAATATGTCTTACGTATCACAACACTGACAACAATATGTCTTACGTATCACAACACTGAAAACAATATATCTTAAGTATCACAACATTGACAACAATGTATTTTACGCATAACAGTAGTGACAACAATCTCTCTTACGTGCCACAACACTATTAACAATATGTCTTATGTATCACAACACTAACAACAATATGTCTTACATATCACAACACTGACACCAATATGTCTTACGTATCACAACAGGGACAACAATATGTCTTACATATTACATCATTGACAACAATATGTCTTACGCATCATAACATTGACAACAATATGTCTTGCGTATCACAAGACTGACAACACTATTTCTTATATGCCACAACACTAACAACACTATGTCTTGCGTGCCACAACGCTAACAACAATATGTCTTACGTATCCCCACACTGATAACAATATGTCTGACGTATCACAACCATGGCAACAATATGTCATACCTATCACAGCACTGACAACAATATGTCTTAGGTATCACAACATTGACAACAATATGTCTTACGTATCAAAACACTGACAACAATATGTCTTACGTATCACAACACTGACAACAATATATATTGCGTATCACAACTCTAACAAGAATATGTCTTACGTATCACAACACTATCAACAATATATCTTATGTATCACAACACTGACAACAACATGTCTTACGTATCACAAAACTGACAACAATATGTCTTATGTGTCACAAAACTTACAACAATATGTCCTACGGAACGCAACACTGACAACCATATCTCATACCTGTCACAACACTGACAACAATATTTCTTTCGCATCACAATACTGACAACAGCATGCCATACCTTTTACAACACTGACACCAATATCGCATACGTATCACAACATTGACAATAATATGTCTTACGTATCACAACACTGACAACAATATGTCTTACGTATCACAACACTGACAAAAATATGTCGTACGTATCACAACACTGACAATAATACGTCTTACGTATCACAAAAAAAGGATCAAATGAATTCTACATACAATATAAAACATTTCACTAAGAAAAACATAGATATCTAATATAGTACGCACTACTAACTTCTGCAATCACCTTAATCACATACTCATCACATAATCTCAAATTCAAAACCCTGGAAAGGTAAGTAATCTAAAAGTCCTTGGTGGTAGGGGGGGGGGGAGGGGCACCATAACACCATAAACAGGTCATCCGTTCCTGAGATAAGATAGCATCGGTTACTTTATTTACGTATTCTAATTTAAATGAAAATTATATCTAATAAGCCATACCAGTGTCGAAATACTGGCTACTGGGTGGATGAACTCCTCGGGAACTAATAGTCCACCAACAGAAGTGATAGTAATAAAAACGTAGATAGTTAATGCACTGTGTAAGAAATCAATTAATCTCTGCATATTTGGTGCAGTAATAATTCGTTTTCATCAAAATTCATTATTGCTCGTGAAATTATTTTACAAGATATCTTAGTAAAATAGTGTAATAAAATTCAATATATCAAGCAATAATTGTTTACGATTGTAATTGATCATGGTCAGGGTGAAAACAAAGTTACTATAAGTACGCTTGAAATTTATAGCATGACGTCGGTCTGTCCTTTTTATGGTATAATAAGGCATTGCATAAAATTAAACAACAATAGTACAGGAGTATTTGGGAAACGTTGGTTTTTTTTGGCTATCAAATCATATTGATTGCTCGTTTTAAAGATACATATATTAACAGGGAATACATTTAACATATGTATGTAATATTATCGATTTCATGCTGGTTTGTTAGTCTGCCATAGGACTTAGTCTAGTACACATTTTGTTTCTATTAAATGTGCTTCTAGTACTTCCAAAATCGGTAAGATTACACAGGATGTCAAAGCCAAGATAAGATGATATTCGTACAGGAATTAAAATGACAAGCAATCTTCCATAAAAAGTGGTTGTGAGATCAGGTTTCGTTCAAGGGAGGGAAAAGGAAAATCTCGGATAAAAGACAGATTCGTTTGTTTAAATAAGTTAATTCGTAAGTTCCGTGGTATACTTATTATTCGTGACAAAAAAAAATGTCATCGCTATTAATACCAGTTCGACAAGAGACCAGATTGGTTTCATTATCATTTATATATCAGAAAGTGCACAAGTCCATCGTCTATATAATAAGGTAATAACAGTCAACTCTGAACCAACATATAGCCGCCAAGACCATCATTCGTCATCAGTACGCTAATGACAGAATACATTTCAACAGCGTGTTGATATCTTCAGAAGCCAATTTTAAGACAAGATGAATCGATTTGTTTGTCAAGAGTATCCACATTACAGTGATTTAAATTTCAACAAACATAAACACCAGAATGTGAGGTAAGAAAGATAAAATGTGTAACTAACATATGATATTCAATTTGACTTACATTCTCTTGAGCTTTCTAATCATAAGTCAATGAATTACTTGTTTTTTCTTGGTTTCAGTGGTATTGGTCCAGTACATGTAAGACAGTAATATATTTTCAAGTAATGCACTTAACAAATGTGTGTAATTTTACATTGATTGATTGATTGCTGTCGAACGTCAGCAGTGTGTCAAGTATTAAATAATGTACGCATACATGTTGCGCTTGTGTGGGCCCGTGTTCGTAGTATTTAGATTGACACAGAAAAAAAGAGATTATATAAACTTTTTTTTTCCTATTCTCTCATTCGGAAATGTTTTCTTCTAACGGGATATCAACAACCACTGCTAACAAAGTTAATTGTTGCTGTTGAGGAAACGTTACATTCTCTGGACACGACACACTAACTTACGACCCGTAGGTATATGAATCGTCCCGGACGTCTATCGGGCGCCTTTTCTGGGGGAATGGGCTTTGCTGCCAGTACAGCAGACACTCGGTTATATTTTTAAGGTACGGGTTGTAATTGTACAATGTGCTCAGACTTCATATATTGTTACTTCTGAGTGGATATCGTTGTCAGGCTGCTTTGTTTCTCTTCCGCCTGATATTGCTACTAAATATACACTTTACAATCAAGAAAGAGTTCAGTTTGTATTCTAATTTGACAGGATGAATATCGTGCACTTCAAGATACAATAAACACAAGTTTTCAGCAATCTGAATGCAACTGAAAGATTATTGTATGCATTCATACTCTTTGAACAAATTATAGGTCATATTTCATTAATATATTGTTATGTCCCAGGGGTTTGGTTTAAATCCCTGAACTTAACTGTGTGGGTCTCCGGTGAAGGAAATAATAATAAGAATCACTGGAAGTTCATATATTTATATTATCTGTCAGGATAAATAATATCAGCATTAAATAGCATGCAGTGGATCATAGACAAATGAAATGAATAATAATCTATAATATAAGGTGCATTTGTCTTGAGTATATATAAATAAAAGGTGTTTGGGCACTCGGTGCACAAAACCCTACTTGGTGCACTTAAATCTGCTTGTTGCAAATTGTATCAGCTGATAGCTGATCAACCTGCATAATTTCTAATTGTATAATATTATTGGAAATAATATTTAAAGTCAGTCTGTCATTAATTAAAGATTGACCACCAAGTAATTCCGCTTGGTGCAGATAAATATGTTTGAGCACCAAGCAATTTCGCTTGGTGCAATATATATTTTGAATGTACCGGCTAAATATAGACTAACGGTAAATAGAAAGATATTTATAACGTCAATAAATTGACATTTACCAGTTTCTTTGCATCCAAGGGCAGTATGTTTTTTTATTATACTGAATGCCTAATGATTCAAGTGTGCATTAATTTATTAGAAGGACAATTGTTACAAAAATAAAAGGCTATAAAATAAGATAGTTTACAACAACAAAACATCTAATAGCAACAAATTTAACACGATAATAACATAATGTTTATAAAAATTAATGTAAAATGTTAATTGTATATTTTGATAAATATTATCACATGTTTGCTTCTATATTCTGACTATTGCATAAATAATTTTCAAGGTAGGCTATAATTGTTTTATCATTTTTCAATATTATTATTTAAATACATGTCTTAAAATTTTTAAATTTTATGAAAACTTTCAAATTTTTAAAACTTTTTGAAAATTTTATCATTTTGAACCTTAAAACAGAATCATTTTTTTTATTTTAGAATTTTGAAAAATCGGTAAACCTCGGTCGCTCGCGGGTGTTAATTTTTCCGGATCGGTAAACTTCTTTGCTAATATTATCGCATGTTCTAGGGATGGGCGGGGCTTATGAAAGGTTAGTGAAAATTAACAAATGCCGCTTGTCCAATGAAATGAATGGATAATGTAAGAAATTTGCATAAAAGGATTTATGTAATGTAAGAATGAGTGGTTTATTATATGTAAATACATTGATATATTTATTAACAGTACACTTAAAATGTATGTACTTTTACTGTGTTTGATTGATTGTTGTTTTAAATCAGTACTGTTACAACTTTAAACACGACAAGAACAAGCTTACAAACAATAAATAATGTATGTTAAAAAGTAACAGAAAAGGTTGATATACCCAAGAGGTAGACATGTTCCCCCCTTTATAGCGGGTCTCCAACTACCAATGATAGCATGCCATCGTCATTAGGGGTGTTTGTTTGTGTGTTTTATTTTGTGGAGGGAACATGATATCTTCGATACACGTGGTATTCAATTAATCGCAGTCGTAACTAAGAATTGTGTATTTGTTCCAGACTGGTAGTAGACGCCCTATTCAATGAGGTATCGCACAGCTGAACATGTATGCCATATTTCTATAATACGTGGTTCCCACGGGGTGCAATTTTACAATGTTTCAAAGTGTCTTATATGATTACTAATAGGTCGATATCTCTTTCATGTCGGGTTATTACTCCCTTCAATTTGTATTTCAGACGTAAATATACAGACTATTATCTAACTTGACAGGGTTAATATTGTATACGTCAATATAAAAAACGAAAAAACCTTGACCAATTTTAACGCAACATGAAACTGATAGATTAATACCTACATACACACGATGTATAACAGTGCACAGATACCTAGAACAAATTATTGATAATGTTTCGCCGACATAGCAAATGGTAGCTGTGATTTGTCTGTCAAGGATACATACATCAAAGTGATTTCAAATTGAAGAAATATAAACACCAGATTTTGAAGTAAATAAGTTAAGAAACAGACGCTATTCATTAAACAGACATGCGCATGCTCAATTTATTTAATTAAAGTTCTGTTTCATTTTTGTTGTTGCCATTTTGTTTTGGTTGATTGAATTAACAAGAACTGAAATTTTAATTCTTACTACACGAATCTATATATTTTATTTCAATATCACGTATCGCCTGAACTGACTGAGAAAATTGTGGGGAGGTGGGGGTCAGGGGTGCTATCTCTTCCGCATACACCTGGTCTCACTCCCGGGTTTTGTGGAGTTGTTGTTTTCTATTGTTTTGTTTTGGTTCAAGTCTGTAGTGTTACTGCACTGTAGTGTTTGTACCCGGCGTATGGTTCGTTTTACTTGAAACTTTCTGCGAACTTGGGTACTAACTGATCTTTCGTCTTTATTAAGGACGAGATACAAGTTAGATCAATATTAAGCCGGCTCGTCTATGCCCGCAGGTCTTTCAGATATTTCAATTATTGTTGATTCACACCAGTCTTTCATTATATTAATCGCACTGCAATGTACTACGTGTAAACATATATACCTCAATAATCAATATAGATCCAACGTGTTTTCATTATTGTCATCTCTTTAGGCGGACACATCTATATATTCTCATTGTGACTGGTCAGTAAAACTAAAATTAGTATATAATGAAATAGACCACCTACTTAGAAGACGGATGTATACTACATGTAGGGTGTACTTATTAAAAAATGTTTAAAATATTTTTAAATGACATATTCAGGGAAATGTCATTTTTCTATAAAAGTAGGTGTTAGTTGTCTGGTTCGTTAATCCATTCTTCTACATTTAACTTTTAACATTTTAAATTACTACACTTTGTCAATTGACTCAACACCTAATAGACTAAATATAGCTAACATATACAAATATATATCATAAAGATGAGCCCTTTATTATGACGATCGATGTACGTAAGATGTAGTTTAATAACAAATATTTCTATCATTTAACCCGATTAAATTATTGATTAATAAAAGATTCAAAATACAAAATATAAGACAATGCAAGCGGATAAACGAGACATGACAGGATGATACAAACTGCCGAATTTAGAATTAAGTTTGTCAGCAATTATGTGTCTCACTGGTAATAGAGGTGACATATGTTCCTTTCTGTAAAATAAAAAAAGAGTGTACCGGGAGCATGACTCTCATTGACGCTAGGCCATACAGCAAATCGCCACTCCTAGGTTATTTTGAAATATGCAATAAAATCCTAATTTGTACCAGTTAAGACCTGACCATTATGATGGCCATGAGACGGCCGCTGCAATCGAACGTAAGCCTTCCGTGGTACCACAGACATATTTTCCGAAATATGAATAGGATCATGACATCCCTAATCTTACCAGATCCACAATTCCCTACTAAAACATGCATTTATCATAAACAATTTCGCTTTATAATATGTTTTGTCTTCTAATCAAGCAAAATATAAGAGAAATATTTGTTTTTAAACAGGTTTCTATTTGCAGTCAATCAATGTACTATCCATTTACTAAGTGACGGAAAATGTGCCTTCGAATGGTCTGTCACATAGTACGATCTTAAGATAGACAGCGTTCACTTTCACAGAAATGCATTTTCTAAACATCGTATCTGTCTGTGTAAAACAATTTGAAGCTCATGGTCCGCATTTTCCTCTACGAAAAATACCTACAAAAATCACAAAGATTGTTCAAGGCTGAATGGAGATGGAAAGTTTCCTCAACCAGAAACGTGACTTAAAATGACATCATAGGGAGTACAATAAAAGAGGCATATGTAGCATTGATTCTAGAAAAATAATTATGAACTTTTATTAAATATGTTTTATCATATAAAATGATAACACGCATTGACGAGTGACTGAAAGGTGTTTTGTTATAAAGCATTACTGATTGAGTACTAAATCACTAAGTCAATGCTGTAAGAAAAAAAAGTTCCTCGGAAGATTTCACCACCTTGTTGACAACTATTATGTCACTTGCGTCGAGAAGACGAAAGGTGGTATTTGCAAATTGATTTTTGTTCAACGCAGACTATTGTTTCGACACTGTCTTACGATGGCCTTGTGTACTATTCTATGCATTAGGTATTTAGCTGACTATTGAGACAATCTGCTTTCTTTAATATAACTAACTCAGTGTCGCGAAGTTTAAATATATTATTAATAATGTTTAAGATTATAGCATTCTTTATAACAACGTTGTTCGCATGGTTGTGTGTGGTGTTTGATAACAACACTGTTCGCATGGTTGTGTGTGGTGTTTGATAACAACACTGTTCGCATGGTTGTGTGTGGTGTTTGATAACAACACTGTTCGCATGGCTGTGTATGGTGTTTGATAACAACACTGTTCGCATGGTTGTGTGTGGTGTTTGATAACAACACTGTTCGCATGGTTGTGTGTGGTGTTTGATAACAACACTGTTCGCATGGTTGTGTGTGGTGTTTGATAACAACACTGTTCGCATGGTTGTGTGTGGTGTTTGATAACAACACTGTTCGCATGGTTGTGTGTGGTGTTTGATAACAACGCTGTTCGCATGGTTGTGTGTGGTGTTTGATAACAACACTGTTCGCATGGTTGTGTGTGGTGTTTGATAACAACGCTGTTCGCATGGTTGTGTGTGGTGTTTGATAACAACACTGTTCGCATGGTTGTGTGTGGTGTTTGATAACAACGTTGTTCGCATGGTTGTGTGTGGTGTTTGATAACAACACTGTTCGCATGGTTGTGTGTGGTGTTTGATAACAACACTGTTCGCATGGTTGTGTGTGGTGTTTGATAACAACACTGTTCGCATGGTTGTGTGTGGTGTTTGATAACAACACTGTTCGCATGGCTGTGTGTGGTGTTTGATAACAAAGCTGTTCGCATGGTTGTGTGTGGTGTTTGATAACAAAGCTGTTCGCATGGTTGTGTGTGGTGTTTGATAACAAAGATGTTCGCATGGTTGTGTGTGGTGTTTGATAACAACACTGTTCGCATGGTTGTGTGTGGTGTTTGATAACAACACTGTTCGCATGGCTGTGTGTGGTGTTTGATAACAAAGCTGTTCGCATGGTTGTGTGTGGTGTTTGATAACAAAGCTGTTCGCATGGTTGTGTGTGGTGTTTGATAACAAAGCTGTTCGCATGGTTGTGTGTGGTGTTTGATAACAACACTGTTCGCATGGCTGTGTGTGGTGTTTGATAACAAAGCTGTTCGCATGGTTGTGTATGGTGTTTGATAACAACACTGTTCGCATGGTTGTGTGTGGTGTTTGATAGCAAAGCTGTTCGCATGGTTGTGTGTGGTGTTTGATAACAACACTGTTCGCATGGCTGTGTATGGTGTTTGATAACAACGCTGTTCGCATGGTTGTGTGTGGTGCTTGATAACAACGCTGTTCGCATGGTTGTGTGTGGTGTTTGATAACAACACTGTTCGCATGGTTGTGTGTGGTGTTTGATAACAAAGCTGTTCGCATGGTTGTGTGTGGTGTTTGATAACAACACTGTTCGCATGGCTGTGTATGGTGTTTGATAACAACGCTGTTCGCATGGTTGTGTGTGGTGTTTGATAACAACGCTGTTCGCATGGTTGTGTGTGGTGTTTGATAACAACAATGTTCGCATGGTTGTGTGTGGTGTTTGATAACAACACTGTTCGCATGGCTGTGTATGGTGTTTGATAACAACGCTGTTCGCATGGTTGTGTGTGGTGTTTGATAACAACACTGTTCGCATGGTTATGTGTGGTGTTTGATAACAACACTGTTCGCATGGTTGTGTATGGTGTTTGATAACAACACTGTTCGCATGGTTGTGTATGGTGTTTGATAACAACGCTGTTCGCATGGTTGTGTGTGGTGGTTGGCATTTTACTCACATGTGGAAAACATTTCCATGACCGCATCATTTCACTAGAGGTGGGAGAGTTTCGGCCAGAGGTGTAGGAGTTTCGGCCAGAGGTGGGGGAGTTTCGGCCAGAGATGGGGGAGTTTCGGCCAGAGGTGGGGGAGTTTCGGACCATACAATTGGCTTAACCCAGCCATGGGTTAGGGGTGTTGATGTTGCCTCTTTTCACGATTGTTCCTACTATTTTTCTTGCTTCTTCTTGTCCAGCTATGTTGTCTTTCAGATATCGGTGGTCGATAGTCGCTGACCAATTATGTGTTTTGTAAGTAGACATTTTTTTTCACAGAGGGTAAACTGGTTTGAATATCAACCTCTTTTTATGGTCTAATTATGGTGCGATTTTCTATGAGTTGTAGACAAACAGATATATAGACGGTTATGTGAACCAGACTACTACATCCTGGAAGTTATCCTAAGATACCATAGTGATGTAATTAACATTGTTATAATTAGTACTTACATACATTTACTTGTACCATTAATCTGATTGACATAATTATTATTGATTAGGCGTCTAAAGAAGTTATAATATTGTGTCAGAAGGGGATTATTGTTCAGGACTAATTGTATTGAGGTGCTTGAATACAACTCACGTGATCAAACACATAAATGGAAACGGGCAGTATTAACAGTACTGGACAAATGCACTACTGAAAACTCTAGTGTAATATCGGCTTCTCCACAAAAAATATCATAGACAAAAGAAAGCTGAAATGACAATTTACCATATCCTTAAAATGATGTTTTTTTTTATTGTATAATTGTCCTCGCATTCTTCATGTAAGTGGTAATTATTAACACAAACAGTTAGAAAGTAGAGAAAAAAAATATGAAGATACCAAAGGGGTAATCAGAAGTAGTAAATCGAAGAATGGGCGTACAAAAGAACAGACAATGATCTATACAAAACACTGAACAGAATAATAAGAGATTGATCAACACGAACCTCACATACAATTGGGGAGAACTCAGTTGCTTCTCCACTATTTGCACACGTCGTGTTTCTCTTGCTACCAACTCTGTCAACGCTATCAAACATCACACTTGTGATATGGTCAATTATAGCAAACACATTGGTGTTCATACTCTGAATAAAGAAAGAACAGTAATACAGTGGTCAACAGAAAACTAAAGATGAACAGGCAAACTATAGTCAAGGAAGAAATTAATAGCATGCAGTTGAGAATTGGTTTACTTATCTTTCTTGTTCTCAAGCTTATGACATTTATGATAGCTGACAGACAAGACAAGAGTCGTGGGTGACGGTTCGAGATCAATTTTGCAGAATTATAATATTTAGTAAAATATCACCTATTTTCATTTACAACCCAGTAGTTCATCGAGAGTTCTCATTATTATTTAATTTACAATAAAAATAGATATATAACATCTGTACCTATCGTTTTTATCCCGTCATAGTAAAATTGTTCTCAAAAAGAATGTTTATTTCCGACAGTGTGACATTTTTGTTTCTCATTTCATTTCATTTCATTTTGAATTTGTCCTTTAGCTGCTTTCCAATGGTCTATATCGTATATCAATATATCAATATATAATTTAGAAATATAGTCCAATTGTTCATATAATAAGAAATCGTGTTCAAATTTAAGATTTAAAAAATGTACATGCACGTGCTAGACTGTAAATGTGAAATATCGCCGATGCCAACACATAATTCGAAAGTGATATATATTACACAGTACCGAATCATACTATATTCATAACTAATTTATACTTAAACTGATTGAATGACATCATAACAAATATGATGTAGCGAATTCGTTAACTATCACTAACACTAGAGTTGACACATTGGACTGTTTCTTTTAACTTTTAAGCTACAATGATGTAATGTTATAATGCTATATTATTGACATGAGCACATACCAGAAGTGGTTAAGCTTGATAGTATCATTTTAGAATAGTTCCTACATTATTAATTACACGTGTGGAACAAGTAAATATGAATGTTATTTACCAATCTCAAATCTACCGATTACTGGCAAAAATTAAATATGTTTTAGTGAAAAACTTGTGAACCAATTTAAAAAAAAACTAATTTAAAGATACAAAATGAGTAATCAGAAACCGAAAGACGGACTATACAATGGTCAATAGAAATAGATCAAATGGACGAACACTGATCTGTAAGACACTACATTACAAACTAATAATTCAGAAACATGAACCCATTAAAGAAGGCCGAACTCGGGTGTTCCGGGAGGGTAGGCAGTTGTTATCCGTAGTGTTACTCGGGTTAAAAAAATGATGATAAGTCATGACAGAAGAAAAAAAGCACGGGATTGTGACTATAACAAACGGCACCTATCCATGGACACTTGTGACACAGATATTATATATCGGTTAATCAAGCCATGATTTGAACCGTACATTACATTAGTATAGGAAGCCATTATTAAACAAATAACCGGTTCATAAAGTAAACGTATCCATTTTATGGAGATGTGTGATAATTAGGTACGGACGCTTAATAGTGGATATTTAGTAAAGTATGGATATTAACATACATTTCTGTTAACCATAGATTGTCTTCTGAATATATAATTAATAAAACGAACGGCAATACTGTCTACATATCAACAAACTAATAAGGCTTAATTTAAAGATCATTACGATGCACTATGCTATCTGATATAACGATAAATACATACTATAATCTAGTCTTTAAATTTCTTAGATCAATTATAAATCATTCACATGTGAGTATCACCAGTAATAAGATGAAACACAGGGGCGGATCCAGCGGGGGACGCACCCGGCGCGCCACCCCCCCCCCCTCCCCCTAACATTGGAAAAAATATGTTTTTTTGGCGTAAAATCGTGATTTTTCACACGAAATACCCCACAAATTTTCGAGCCTCCCTCCGCTCGGTGCAATTTTTGTAAGTGCGTCCCCCCCCCCCCCTAACTTGAAATCCTGGATCCGTCCCTGAAACTTATTAGTCTTCAAACTTTCATCTCGATTTCATTATCGTGATAATATCTGGAGCGATGTTAATAAAAACAAATGCATATGTACTGGTGAGTATCACCAGTAATAAAATGAAACACAGGGGTGGATCCAGCGGGGGGCGCACCCGGCGCCCCCCCCCCCCCTAACATAGTCAGTGACTATATAGTGAAATCGTTTGATATTTAGACATGTTTCTCCAGTAAGTATCTACGTTGTTGTCATCATTGTAATACTAATTTGGATCTAACGAATATGACATAATTAACATAAGGAGTGAGAGTAGTTTTAAAAATTCTAACTCCTAGATGACAAAACACCCAGTAAAATGTATAAATATAAATGTAAAAATAGATACGATTACAGTAGATAGGGCATCACGCAATTTTAACAAAATCCGGAAGTGAAGATTTCAAATTCACATTTTTGAATGACACTTCATACGAAGTTATTTATTGTATCACGAAACACAGAGTATTGTAATAAAAAAACTAGGTATTAATGACAAAATAGGGACCGTCGTGGTCGCTTGCCATGTGAATTTACATCTACCTATCACCACTAAATTTGTGAGTTCGAATACCGCTCATGGCGAGTTGTATTCGATATAGCGTTATGTGATAAAGTTCGTCAGTGACTTGTGGCAGGTCGGTGGTTTTCTCTGGTTTAATCAATAAAACTTACCACCACGATATAACTGAAATATTGTTGAATGTAGCATTAAACACCATAACCATTCTCAACGACAAATAATTTGGAAAGTGAGCAATCTGACTAACAAGAAAGGGGTAAATCAGAAGCCGTACATCGACGGACAGCCAATACAATGGCCAAAAGAAAAATGACAAAAAGGCAAACATTGATCCACAAAGCAATACACAGGGAACAACATATTACATAAGTCTGGTAGAGGATTTCGATAGTATCAAATTTGGCATAGACAAACCCTAGTATAATTCATACATGACATGGTTTAAATGTGTGAAACTGATTTTGAAAATAATTTATTGTTATGTATTTCAACTGGATGATGTGTTGTGTTATGGCACTCATCTTATAATTCACCCCACAAAAGTAATAATAATTAAATAATCACAAAGCAAGTTTTCAATTGAATGACCATATTAAATGTTAGAAGAAAGCTTCATCGCTGATTTTCGATATACACAAAAACCTCGATAGAAGTAGAAGATAACGTCTCTGGAAGGACATTTATATACACACGTATTTAACAGAAAATTATGTCTACTAATTGTGCTCCTCTTCTCTAAGACTTGTTCCTTTATACCAACCAACATATTTATTGTAGGTGTTACCGTTTCCGATATACGAGGGGGTTAAATGGGACCAACGTTTAGAGTTTAATATTGATTTTAATTCCGATTGGAATGTTTTTTATCCTTTATATTCGTTATGAAGTTCCTTCTTTCCTTTAATCAAGCAAATTCTACCATATGATAACCTTGACTGTACAATAATTGTACCATATGATAACCTTGACTGTACAATAATTCTACCATATGGTAACCTTGACTGTACAATAATTGTACCATATGATAACCTTGACTGTACAATAATTGTACCATATGATAACCTTGACTGTACAATAATTGTACCATATGATAACCTTGACTGTACAATAATTCTACCATATGATAACCTTGACTGTACAATAATTCTACCATATGATAACCTTGACTGTACAATAATTCTACCATATGATAACCTTGACTGTACAATAATTCTACCATATGATAACCTTGACTGTACAATAATTCTACCATATGATAACCTTGACTGTACAATAATTCTACCATATGATAACCTTGACTGTACAATAATTGTACCATATGATAACCTTGACTGTACAATAATTGTACCATATGATAACCTTGACTGTACAATAATTGTACCATATGATAACCTTGACTGTACAATAATTCTACCATATGATAACCTTGACTGTACAATAATTGTACTAAAAACTAGTACAATGTAAAACCTTTCTTGGCTTCATGTAGTCTTAAAATACTGAGCCAGTCGTAACCCTTTTTATTTGGGATACGTGAAGCCGTTTTTAAATATAAATAGAACAGACAGATGGAGCGTTAAGTATCCATGTTTATTCATAAATGTCATATTATTTACGTTGTCATGGCACTAGTTAATACGTTAATATTTTCTACTATTGCGTCAGTTCATTTTTATTTTTAATTTCAAATTTAAATAAGAGTGATTAAGCCTTCAAAAATAGCATACATATTTTATTAAAAGTATTTTATTATTCACATGCCAATGACGTTTAATAATATTGAAAATATGGAATCAATACTTAAGGCTACATAATAAACAATATGAGAATCATCTAAAGGCGTGAAAAGTAGCTCTTACCACTATCATATGTTACTACATATTCTTCTATTATTGAGCTGGCGTGTCCAATTACACATACAATGTATATAGCTTAAGAAAATGATATAGCAATATTGCAATATTAACGATCAGGGTGGCATCCTTTGTACATACGTAACATCCTGTTGTTTAAAAACCAAATCATAGCTTGCTTATATTATACTGGGCAATAGTTGTTTTGGCAACCTTCAATACGCACACCAATAATAAAAATTAGAACAGTCGTTAAAAGTAACAAACTCATTTAGGGAAGATAAATACCAGGAATAAAAAAAACACTTTATGGAAGCTTGCAGTCAGACAAGTTTGAAGATAACAAAGGGGTAATCAAAAGCAGATGGTGGATTTTACATAGACTATAAATAAGCATTATATAATATTCCAATCGATTTTATCAGGATTTAACTAAATTAATTAGTCCTTGACATGAATCAAGCACACATTGAAAATAATCTAATTTAATGTGATGGCAGATGATATAAAAGCAACATCTACAACAAGGAAGAGATGATAGAGAAATGTTGATCCTTCGTACACGACAGAAGACATTGAACATGAACATCATCATACATTTACACTGTATATGATGTGGCAAATATTGTAATAATATGAAGAATTCTTCAAAACTACGAGAAGTGCAAGGATAATATCATAGACACAACGATTTAAAGGACAAATCAAACGCACAAACATTGTCTAGCAATATGTAAAAAAAAACGGTAATTTACAGGAGCGGGTAGAACATATATTCTTCAGATGTGTGTATTGTACAACATTTTATTGTTTTTGTTCTTCTCTTATGAAAAGAAGGTTTGCGAAAGGAAGTTTTTGAATTGTTGTTTTTGTTGGTGAATAACCACTTTTCTCGAAGCTATCCGCTGACTTGGTTATAATGAAATCGCTTAAGACAATTCATTGACATAAAGCTAATTAATCACATCATATGAAAATCGGATTTGACTTCATCAATAATTAATAACAATAACATAATATGAAATGCGACAGCAGCTATAGATCAAAATTTATCAAAAGCTCAGCAATAAAAATGTTTTATACCGCAATCTGCAATAAATAAAAGGTTTTGCTAAATTTTCAAAAAAGTGCATGGGTACAATACAGGTCGTATTGCATACAAACGTATTTGCCCTTTTAAACCTGTCATCACTATCTTTGTCTTACTAATTTGCTAATCCTCTTCGATAACATTTTTAGCTCACCTGACCCAACGGGTCAGGTGAGCTATTGCCATCACTTGGCGTCCGTCGTCGTCGTCCGTCGTCCGTCGTAAACCTTTTCAAAAATCTTCTCCTCTGAAAGTACTAGACCAATGGAAACCAAACTTGGTCTGAATCATCACTAGGGTGTCTAGTTTCAAAATTGTGTCCGGTGATGCCGTGTACCAACCAACATGGCCGCTGTTACAAAAAAATAGAACATATGGTAAAATTGCAGGTTTTGGGTAATAACTCAAAAACCGTTAATAATATCAAAAATCTGACGTGAAGTAAAAATGATCAGCACATCAAGATCTACCTACCCTGCAATTCTGAAGTAAATCTGTTTACCCATCTTGGAGTTATTGCCCTTTTTTCATCAAATTTGTAAAATTTTAATACTTTTCGTCTTATATTTCAAAAACTATAAGAGATAAAGGTTAACTTTAAATTGCAAAAATGTGCGGCATATATCAAGATCTACCCACCCTGCAATTTTGAAGTAAATTTTAATACTTTTCGTCCTTTATTTCAAAAACTATAAGAGACAGATGGTAAGTTGAAACTGCAAACATGTTCAGCATGTCAAGATCTACCTACTCTGTAATTTTGAAGTAAATTTGATTACCCATCTTGGAGTTATTGCCCTTTTTTCATCATTTTTTTTTTTTTATTTTAAAACTTTTCGTCTTATATTTCAAAAACTATTTAGAGATAGATGTTAAGTTTATTGCAAAAATGTGCAGCATATCAAGATCTACCTACCCTGCAATTTTGAGGTAAATCCCATTACCCATTTTGACCGATTATGCAAATTAGAAAAAAGGGGGGATGAAATTGAAAAAAAAATCTTCTCCCCTGAAACTACTGAGCCAATCTCAACCAAACTTTGCTGAGATGATCCTTAGGTGGTCCCCTTTCAAAATTGTGTCCGTCAGTGCCGTCCTGTATCCAAGCTGGCCGCCATTACTAAAAATAGAAATTTCTTCAAATGGCCAAAACTGCTCTATTTTAAGCCAGAAAGTGCCCAAATTTGAACTGTATAAGCATAATGATGAGCATTTTAACATATATTACGGGATTTTTTATGAACTTTGAACTTTTACTGATTTTGACCGATTATGCAAATTAGAAAAAAGGGGGGATGAAATTAAAAAAAAACTTCTCCTCTGAAACTACTGAGCCAATCTCAACCAAACTTTGCTGAAATGATTCTTAGGTGGTCCCCTTTCAAAATTGTGTCCGTCAGCGCCGTCCTGTATCCAAGATGGCCGCCATTACTAACAATAGAAATTTCTTCAAATGACCAAAACTGCTCTATTTTAAGCCAAAAAGTGCCCAAATTTGAACTGTATAAGCATAATGATGAGCATTTTAACATATATTACGGGATTTTTTATGAACTTTGAACTTTTGCCGATTTTGACCGATTATGCAAATTAGAAAAAAGGGGGGATGAAATTTAAAAAAATCTTCTCCTCTGAAACTACTGAGCCAATCTCAACCAAACTTTGCTGAAATGATCCTTAGGTGGTCCCCTTTCAAAATTGTGTCCGTCAGAGCCGTCCTGTATCCAAGATGGCCGCCATTACTAAACATTATTATTATTTCAAATGGCCAAAACTGCTCTATTTAAGCCCACAAAGTGCCCAAATTTGAACTGTATAAGCATAATGATGAGCTTTTTAACAAATATTACGGGATTTTTTATGAACTTTGAACTTTTACCGATTTTGACCGATTATGCAAATTAGAAAAAAGGGGGGATGGAATTAAAAAAAAAATATTCTCCTCTGAAACTACTGAGCCAATCTCAACCAAACTTTGCTGAGATGATCCTTAGGTGGTCCCCTTTCAAAATTGTGTCCATCAGCGCCGTCCTGTATCCAAGATGTCCGCCATTACTAAAAATAGAAATTTCTTCAAATGGCCAAAACTGCTCCATTTTAAGCCAGAAAGTGCCCAAATTTGAACTGTGTAAAGCATAATGATGAGCTTTTTAACATATATTATGGGATTTTTTTATGAACTTTGAACTTTTACCGATTTTGACCGATTATGCAAATTAGAAAAAAGGGGGGATGAAATTAAAAAAAAATCTTCTCTGAAACTACTGAGCCAATCTCAACCAAACTTTGCTGAAATGATCCTTAGGTAGTCCCCTTTCAAAATTGTGTCCGTCAGCGCCGTCCTGTATCCAAGATGGCCGCCATGACAAAAAATAAAAATTTCTTCAAATGGCCAAAACTGCTCTATTTTAAGCCAGAAAGTGCCCAAATTTGAACTGTATAAGCATAATGATTAGCTTTTTAACATATATTACGCGACTTTTTATGAACTTTGAACTTTTGCCGATTTTGACCGAATATGCAAATTAGAAAAAAAGGGGTGATGAAATTTAAAAAAAATCTTCACTGAAACTACTGAGCCAATCTCAACCAAACTTTGTTGAGATAATCCTTAGGTAGTCCCCTTTCAAAATTATGTCCGTCAGCGCCGTCCTGTATCCAAGATGTCCGCCATTACTAAAAATAGATTTTTTTTCAAATGGCCAAAACTGCTCTATTTTAAGCTAGAAAGTGCCCAAATTTGAACTGTATAAGCATAATGATGAGCTTTTTAACATATATTACGGGATTTTTTATGAACTTTGAAATTTTGCCGATTTTGTCCGATTATGCAAATTAGAAAAAAGGGGGGAAGAAATTAAAAAAAATCTTCTCCTCTGAAACTACTGAGCCAATCTCAACCAAACTTTGCTGAAATAATCCTTAGGTGGTTCCCTTTCAAAATTGTTTCCGTCAGCGCCGTCCTGTATCCAAGATGGCCGCCATTACTAAAACTTTTTTTTTTTCAAATGGCTAAAACTGCTCTATTTTAGCCCAGAAAGTGCCCAAATTTGAACTGTATAAGCATAATGATGAGCTTTTAAATAAATATTACGGGATTTTTTATGAACTTTGAACTTTTGCCGATTTTGACCGATTATGGAAATTAGAAAAAAGGAGGGATGGAATTAAAAAAAAATATTCTCCTCTGAAACTACTGAGCCAATCTCAATAACATTTTGCTGAAATGATCCTTAGGTGGTCCCCTTTCAAAAATTGTGTCCGTCAGCACCGTCCTGTATCCAAGCTGGCCGCCATTACTAAAAATAGAAATTTCTTCAAATGGCCAAAACTGTTCTATTTTAAGCCAGAAAGTGCCCGAATTTGAACTGTGTAAATCATAATGATGAGCTTTTTAACATATATTATGGGATTTTTTATGAACTTTGAACTTTTACCGATTTTGACCGATTATGCAAATTAGAAAAAAGGAGGGATGAAATTAAAAAAAAAATCTTCTCTGAAACTACTGAGCCAATCTCAACCAAACTTTGCTGAAATGATCCTTAGGTAGTCCTCTTTCAAAATTGTGTCCGTCAGCGCCGTCCTGTATCCAAGATGGCCGCCATTACAAAAAATAGAAATTTCTTCAAATGGTCAAAACTGCTCTATTTTAAGCCAGAAAGTGCCCAAATTTGAACTGTATAAGCATAATGATGAGCTTTTTAACATATATTACGGGACTTTTTATGAACTTTGAACTTTTGCCGATTTTGACCGATTATGCAAATTAGAAAAAAGGGGGGATGAAATTTAAAAAAATCTTCTCCTCTGAAACTACTGAGCCAATCTCAACCAAACTTTGCTGAAATGATTCTTGGGTGGTCCTCTTCCAAAATTGTGTTCGTCATTTCAGAACACCGACCAAGATGGCCGCCACAGCCGAACTTAACATAGGACCCTATGGGAAATTCCCATAAAAATCTTTTTGTCTGAAACCATTTGCTCAATAAGAACAAAATGTTGATGAAATGTCATTGGATGGTTCTCTTCCAAAAATGTGTCTGGCGATTCGACCCTGATATCATTTTTTTTTTCTTACCTGCAGTTTTGAAGTAAATCTGATTACCCATCTTGGAGTTCTTGCCCTTTTTTCATCAAATCTATAAAAAAAAAATAATACTTTTCGTCTTATATTTCAAAAACTATAAGAGATAAAGGTTAAGTTTAAAATTACAAAAAAATTGCAGCATGTCAAGATCTTCCTACCCTGCAATTTTGAAGTAAATCCAATTACCCATTTTGGAGTTATTGCCCTTTTTCCATCAAAATGTTCTCAATTTTAATACTATCATCTTATATCTCAAAAACTATTAGAGATAGAGGGAAAGTTTAAACTGCAAAAATGTTCAGCATGTCAAGATCTACAAAACATTTCCCACAGTTAAAAATGTGCGACAACTGTGAAGAGTTATTCCTCTTGAAATTTTTTGTTGACTCACTGCTTTTGGTTACTCAAATAATCAAAGGGAAGCAACTCTATTACAAAATGTGAAGTAGGAAAAGCTAAATTTTGAGAATCATTGACATATCTGTTTTTTTACAGCAATTTTGATAACTTACATTAAAGGGGGAACCCCTGCCCACATTGTTTTGTAGAAGGGGTCTGCAATGACGAAGGCTACATTTGTTAAAAAAAAATTCCGAAGTTATCAAGTTTTATTGACTGATGTTGTTATTATACCCAGGTGAGCTATACAGGCTCCTGGGAGCCTCTAGTTATCTTTTTATTCTTATGAAATGTATGTTTGGATTATTTGCCAATAACCACATGATCGCACATACTGGCTGCTATTTTGAAATGTCTTTTTTCTCTGAAACAATTTTTGTTTTACAATGTTTAAAACAGGAATATCGTGCATTTTGTTTTTCCAGATTTGCATATATGATATGTATTCGACTATCATAGAACAAGATGGTTTATATTTTTGTAGCACATATAATTCGTCATTGTCACAATATCGTTTGCGTTTTTCGTTCGTTTCGCTTGCGTGTATCGTTCGCTCGTTTTTCGTTTCCGTTCGATTGCGTTTCGTTCGTCTAATTGGTTAGTTCGTTTCGTGTATTGTTCGTTTCGTTCGTCAGTTTAATTAGACGAACGCACGAAACGGAATACGAACGAACGATATACGAAACGAACGAACGAACGATATACACGATACACGAAACGAACGCACGATTCACCAGATCACGTGACACTTATAAATAAACACTGTTTGTAAACAAAAATGGCGACGGGCAAAGTTAACAGGTTATCGATATCAACATTGCATTTAATTATAGAGTATTCAAAGAAAGATTTGTCTGCAAAGTTAGAGGATGTGCGATGTTACCAGACTGGACTATTAATTGTTAAACATTATTAAGAAAAAACTGGTAGAACGTGCTAAAGTGGGTCACGGGTCGTTGTGTGTAGCATGTGTAGTCACGTGACTTAATCGCGCGGCTGTATCGAGAAACAGATACGGTGTTGAAAAAACTGTTGATACTCATAAAATATTGAAAAATGCAATAACATTTTATGTTTGTCTTCAAGACATATGATAGACAAAACCATGTGTGAAGTTTTATGACGACATATCTCCGATTTATATGTACATTTACGAGTTGAAGTGGGGAAACACCCACAGGTAATATTAGCGATGCATTTTTATCTTGAACAAGAATAATGAGCGTCTGATTGGATGACCGATTTAAAACACACTGACTCCGCATGGTTTAGCAAGGTTACTTAGGTAATAGATTCTTGACACCTCCAGCTTTCCAGCCATGTAAGTATTTTTGCTCTACGGCGAGGAAAAGCATATTACTGAGTGAATTAAAAGTTAAAATGTTATTATTTTTTTAAAAATAATTATTTTTTAAAAAGAAAAACAGCTATAAATGTGTTCTTTGGTTCATATAGGAAAGAAAAATACCGGACTTTTAACATTGAAACGGAACCATCTTACGCGGAAACCCACCCGAAAACTCATACCCCCACTTGAATTTTCTTGATATG
The DNA here is from genome assembly GCA_963383655.1 of Bathymodiolus septemdierum. Lineage (NCBI taxonomy): Eukaryota > Metazoa > Mollusca > Bivalvia > Mytilida > Modiolidae > Bathymodiolus > Bathymodiolus septemdierum. Next base: position 64,009,804 of record OY726521.1, read on the forward strand.
ATAATGTAAAACAAAAAGATGCATGTAAAAGAAATCTATGTTATATTTATTCATTTGTTTGATTCTGGAATATTGTTGATCATTGATTTAAAGAAGAAAAAAGGGAAAAGGGGGGGGGGGGATTTATTTGTGAATTTTACAGTTAAATAAATGTTATATTTCGACAGTTTATATAGAAAACTTAAAATTTGTTGCGACTAAAGCTTAAATCAGCGTTAAAAATTGAACAAATATCAGTGGTTTTGTAAATGAGATTTATTTTAAATAGAAAATCTGAATTTATTATTTATTAATTTATTATTAACGATACAATGTTATATAACTTGGGAGGGGGAGGGGGGCTATGATGAAAATTTGAAATAAAAACACAGGACCGGACTTTAAGCAAAAATAATAATCCAGGATTAGTTTTTTTATTAAAAAAATCCAGGACCCCTGTGTCCATGATTTTTTTTTAAAGTTAATAATATGAAATATTGACATCCACACTTGCCTTTTGGAAAGCACATTTCTGTGTCCACACTTGTTTTAAGGGAAAACATTTAATAAATGCATTTTTTTCTATAATTTACTCTCCGGACAACTAAACAAGAAATCATCTACATGTGTAACATCTAAGATCAAATAATAGCAAAGAATATTGGAATATTTTACGATAAGGTACTAATAAAAAAACAACCAAATATATCGATTGATTCACTTTTTGAGCTTTTTAGAAATATTAATAAAGCTCCAGAGACAAATAATGAAGATGAAATTAACTTGCCAGATATTGATAACAATCTGATAAATAATCTAAATAATGAAATAAATGATGAAATTACAAGTGAAGAAATTGTTTCTTGCGTCAAAAATTTGAAAAATGATAAAGCCAATGGTGATGATTTTATAGTAAATGAATATATTAAATCTTCTATTGACATTATTTTACCGTTTATATACAAATGTTTAATTGTATATTTTCTTCAGGAATTGTCCCTGATAGTTGGTTACTAGGAAACATTAAACCTATTTATAAAAACAAAGGCGATCCTTTGAATCCAAAAAACTTTCGCTCTATTACCATTTTGAGTTGTTTTGGCAAACTTTTTACATCAATTCTTCTAAAGAGATTGAATCATTACTCTGAGCAATTTTCCGTTTTAAACGAAAGTCAGAGTGGTTTCAGAAAAGGATATTCCACGGTAGACAATATTTTTGTTTTACATTCTTTCTTCGAACTTATAAAATTAAAAAAGAAAAAGCTTTTTGCTGCACTTGTTGATTTTGAAAAAGCTTTTGATACGGTATGGCGTGATGCCCTATGGTTTAAGTTATTAATTAATAATATAAATGGTAAAATGTACAATGTAATTTATAATATGTATCAGAACATTAAATCTAGAATTGTCTATAATGGTAAAGTATCGAATTATTTCGATTGTGATAATGGTGTTCGTCAAAGAGGATATCTTCAACCCTTTCTCTTCTCGGTATATTTGAATGATTTAGAACAATTTTTGGATGAAAACAATGCAATCGGCTTAATTTCATTAACAGAAGATCTAGAACAAGAACTAGACACTTACTTGAAGCTTTTTATTTTACTATATGCTGACGACACAGTAATTTTAGCTGAAAGCAGTGACGATATGCAAAACCAAATAAATTATTTCTATGATTTCTGTAAGAAATGGAGATTAAAAGTGAACATAGAAAAGTCTAAAGTTCTGGTTTTTTTCGAATGGTCGCCTACCAAATAACATTAAATTTAACTATAACGACAAAGAGTTGAAAATTGTTGCACATTTTTCTTATCTTGGGATAATATTTTCAAAAACGGGATCATTTAATATAGCAAAAAAATAACTCGTAAATAAAGGTATTAAGGCCATGTATGAGGTATTAAGGAAAGGCAGAATACATAATTTATCCATTAAATGCCAGTTAGATTTGCTTAACAAAATTGTAAGACCTATTTTATTGTATGGGTGTGAAATTTGGGGGTTTGGTAAAAACGATATGATCGAGAGGGTCCATTTAAAATTTTGTAAACTTTTATTACGTCTAAAAGTATCCACACCTAATTTTATGGTATATGGAGAATTGGGTAGATATCCACTAGAAATTGATATTAAAGTAAGAATGATTTCATATTGGTATAAACTTATACAAGGGAAACAGTCAAAATTATCTACATTAGCATGGAAACTGTTATATGTTAAAAATTTAAAAAATTGTAAAATTTCTGTTTGGATAAATCACATCCATAAAATCTTAAATGACAGTGGAATGTCGTATATATGGACTTTGCAAAATTGTATATCTGAAAAATAGTTAAAATTAGTAATTAAAAACAATTTAATTGATAAGTTTAAGCAAATATGGAACTCATTCATCGAAACATCTTCAAAGGGAGGTAATTATAAACTGTTTAAAGGGGAATTAAAATTCGAGAATTATTTAGACATTTTAGAAGATAAGGACAAATTTACATTGTGTAGATTTAGAACTAAAAACCACAGACTACCGGTAGAAGTGGGGAGATGGAAAACAATTATTAGAGAAAACAGGTTCTGTCATTTATGTTCAAGAAGAGTATTGGGAGACGAGTATCACTATATTTTTGAATGTACTGAATTTATTAATTAATGAAAATGTTATTTTGATTTTGTCTATATAAATTGACATAATATCATTAAACATAATAAATAACCTGATGTCTTCTAAATCTATATATACCTTAAGTAAACTCTGTAAATTTATCAGAATAGTAAACAAGAGGATATGTCCTTCAGGTTGAACCACTTCTTTTCACAATTCCATATTTGTTTAATTATGTATTACATGTATTTATTTCTTATGTATATATGTATATTGTGTTAATTGTACATGTCATTTCTGTACCTCTCTAAGGGAACGACCATTTAACATGAAAGGGGGGGGGGGGGGTATGTTTTTTTTCAAAAAAAAATATTCTGATTCCCAATGTTGCTGAAAAAAATATTCTGATTTTGGTGGAGGAAAAAAAAAATAATCTGATTCAGAGTTTTTGTCATATAACCTAATGTTAAATTCTGGAAAAAAAATTCGCGCTTTGCACGACAAAAAAAAAAAATATTCTAACTCTTATGTTGTCCGAAAAACAAATTCTGAACGTTAGATGTTCGGTCCCTAGATTGGTTATGAGAAATAAAGATATATATATATATATGTATATATATATATTACGAATTTAGTTTGCTACACATATTTTCATTGGTTCTTCAACCCTGAATGTCAGCATATATTCGGAAAACAGACGGGTTATATATTTCAGTCCCCAATAACGATTAAAACATGGACGACAAAACATTACGCTTGACCGAATCATTGGTATAATACGGAATAATAAATGTATTTTTACCAAATTAAATGTTGTTTTTATACTCAAAACGGCTGCATGAACAAAAAAAATATTACAACTGTTAATTCCGTCACAAATACCTGATAGATTCTGCAAACTCCTATGTTCCACGGCTGTACCATAACAAATAAACAAAACGTTGAGCCTTGAAAACTTTCGACGTCATGGGACCACACCAAGGTTTTATTTACATTTAAATTATTGAAACTGTTTCGCAAACCCGTTGTTTTGTTATGTGATATATAAATGTTATATTTATAAAGTTTATAAAATTTACTACATATGAAACTGTATTGATTTAGAAATATAGTACATTATTTTCCTTCATGAGACACCCCATACATGAAATAGGACGCGACACATATCTTGACGTCATTGAAGAATGACGTCAAAGGTACGGAAACGGACATCTAGAGATACGAAAAATGAAAAGAAAAGAGGCAAATTTATTTAATACAGTTGGATGTTGTATTAAAAAAAAACAATGGTTAAATCCGTAATATATCTGTTATTCAGCTATCAGACAGGGTATATAATGTGACATTCCCGGCTTAGGGAATATAGATCCTAAGCCGGGAATGTCACATTATATACTCTGTCTGATAGCTGAATAACATATAATGTAAGCAAACGCCTCTGGCAGTTTCACCTGGGAAATACATGCACTGCAGGTGTGAAATGCCAACTCTTAATTTCAATCTACTTGTATTTAACAATTATATGACCTTTTGAAGACACACACCTCTCGGACAGCTTGACCGGGAAAATAACTGATACACCTATGTATGGTTGTCCGCATAATTATATAAATATAAATTCTGTATAATTATATACAGATTAATACATGGGCATTTTCATATTGGCCTGGTTATCATCCCGAGACCCCCATATTGGCCCGAGACGGAGTTTCGTGTATCGTGCGTTTTTCGTATCGTTTGTGTGAAGCGTTCGTAATAAATAGCCAAGATGATCCCCCTTCGGGATGCACACTTATTATACAAATTAAAGTGATCTTAAAACGTTGAAACTTTATTAATAGAAATATACACTCCGACAAAAGTTAAGCACCACCCTATATTTTTATCGATATATGATTTACATCAATACTGTTAAAACAATAAAATAGATATCACCATTTTTCTTACACTTCTTAAAAGACTACACCAAGGGTTCTAAAATTACCAATCTACGAAGTATTTATCATCCTGAAAGATGTGACTATGACGTGTCAAATATGGGGTTCAAAACAGGCGCTGGAAAAACGTAAGACCAGTTTGTCTTTGATGGAATTTTTTAACATTGCATTAAAATGCAGAGTCTTCAGATTTTAAGAACTTTTAAATGCATCTATTGTGCGTAGGTGTCAGGCATAAAAATCAATAACGAGTATATCCACCGCGTTTATTGTGAAGTTCTGTAACACGCCTCGTCATGCTTCGCACAAGACGCCTATGCCGTTCTTGGGGAGGAATTGTTGCCACTTCTGTAAGATAGCAGTTCTTAATTCGTCAATATTTTGACATTTTGGATTGCGTTTGTTAATCTTTCGGCCAATAAAGTCCCATACATGCTCTATAGGGTTCATGTCTGGCGACATCGCAGGTCATGGAATTGTCTGAACAGCCTCTTGCTGTAAAAAATGTTGTACAATTCGGGATCTATGTGGCTTAGCGTTGTCGTCCATGAACATTGGCCTTGTCAGTCAACGCATAATTGTCGACTACGCGTGGAGCGAGCACATTGTCACGGTATTTTTGGCATGTCAGATTACCATCAAGAACGTACAAGTCCAACTTACAGTCAAAGGAAAAACAACCCCAGACAATTACACCCCCACCCTCAAAAGCAGTTGTGCCCAAAATGTGGTTGTCCTGAAATGAAGTGTTTCGTTGGCACCAAACCCTTGCACGAGCGTCGGTAGGGCGTAACAAAAAAAGACTTTCATCAGACCAGTGGACCCGTCTCCATGTGCGAATAGTCCACCCCAAATGATCATGTGACCAGTCAAATCGAGCATGGCGATGACGTAATGTCAACTGTGGACGTTTTATGGCTCGTCGCGCTCGCATTCCCTGATAGTGGAGGCGTCTGATTACAATGCGTGTGCTAATGTGGCCTCCAAACTCTAATTTACCACGAAGTGCACCAGCTGTGCTGAACGGCCGTTGCCGCCCCCGTCTGGATATGAGCCGGTCCTCTCTCGGCGTCGTTTTGCGAGGTCTACCTGCACGTGGACGGTCAGTAACATTCCCCGTTTGACGAAAACGCTGCATCAGTCGTACAATGATGGAATGGCTAACCCTGAAGTGGTCTGCCACCCTTCTATAGCTAAAACCACCGTTATGCATGCCACCAGCTTGCCACCTTTCTGGTATGGTTAATTTTCGCCGCACCATACCAAACCAATAGAAAATGAAACTTAAAACTCTACACACAAAAAATCAGCTTTCGTTCGCAAACACAAATGTTGAAGAATACACGTGGCACTTTACACACCCTGTCATATACACATCAATAAAAATCGATCAATAACCTGTTTCACAAGTAGGTAAGTATGTGTGTACAGGAAACGAAAACAGCAAACCGATTTGAAATAAGTTCATTATTAGAAAAGATATTATTGAAACAAGTCAGGTGGTGCTTAACTTTGGTCGGGCTGTATATTATCATCACACTTTCTTCTGAAGCAGATGATATTGTCTACGAAACAAATGTTGTTTATTACACCATGAACTCCCAACACCTACAAATTCAGCTGCAGAAAACAATAATACTCCGAATGACGATATGTATAATATGTGGTTGTTAACAAAATATCTAGAAATAAGAACGATTTCACCTGTCAGATATTGATAGATTATATTCATACTGAAATTAGGGTTTCATAGCTATAAACAAATATGTCAGAAACTCAGCGTTAATGTTGTTTTATAGTCCAGTTCAAGGAATAAATAATAAGCAACATAGCAATAAAGATTATCAATAATAATGTTCAACTACATCAAGTCGATGTTCTATGTGTCCAACTTTGATGCAAACACACGTTATGCTGCGAAGTGTAGAAGTATGTGAGTATCGGGAAATTCATAATAACACTGCTTTCATCCACACAGTATTGATTGTAAAAGAAAGCTTTGAAGAGAACACGGGGTAACTAGAAGCCGTAAATCAAAGAAGAGAACAAGGGGTAACCAGAAGCCGTAAATCAAAGAAGAGAACATGGGGTAACCAGAAGCCCTAGATCAAAGAAGAGAACAAGGGGTAACCAGAAGCCGTAGATCAAAGAAGATAACAAGGGGTAACCAGAATCCGTAAATCAAAAAAGAGAACAAGGGGTAACCAGAAGCCGTAAATCAAAGAAGATAACAAGGGGTAACCAGAAGCCGTAAATCAAAGAAGATAACAAGGGGTATAAGCCGTAAATCAAAGAAGAGAACAAGGGGTAACCAGAAGCCGTAGATCAAAGAAGATAACAAGGGGTAACCAGAAGCCGTAAATCAAAAAAGAGAACAAGGGGTAACCAGAAGCCGTAAATCAAAGAAGATAACAAGGGGTAACCAGAAGCCGTAAATCAAAAAAGAGAACAAGGGGTAACCAGAAGCCGTAAATCAAAGAAGAGAACAAGGGGTAACCAGAAGCCGTAGATCAAAGAAGATAACAAGGGGTAACCAGAAGCCGTAAATCAAAAAAGAGAACAAGGGGTAACCAGAAGCCGTAAATCAAAGAAGAAAAAAAGACAAACAATAGTCTGCAACAACACAATACAAAACAACCTAAAGATAAGATGAGCAACACGAATTCCCCAAAACCTCAGGTGTTTCGGAAGGGCGAGCAGTTTCTGATTCACTAGTAGCACCCATCGTGTGATGCGCATGATAAAACTTCGCTAAAGTTAAATGTTTGTAGCATATAATAAATGTGAACGATTAAGTTTTTAAGTAAGAAATGTTGATTTTGTGAATAATTCTGAATCATGAACTATGTTACCAGTGTCTGTGGATTGTCCATTCCTGAATGTCCCTTCGCTTTTTTCTAGTATGTTTAACATAATTTCTCTTTTTGTGGGAGAGAGGGGGTACGACAAAAATCACGGCATAACCTCTAAACACATGTTTCGCAGCCTAATGCAAATAACTATTTTTATAGGACACGATACCACTGTCGTCAGAGCTTCGGCTGAAAATATTTCGTCAGGATCCGGTTATGTCAGTTCAGCATGATTGACATACAAGTGAAGACAATAAAATGAGTACTATGATCATATAGCATTATTGTATCTTGAAACCAGAAGATGTCGTTATCAGTCGATTATTTTTGTTTGTTTTTACCTATATATTGCTGTAGTTATCTTCATCGATTACTCAGATATGGGTAAAATGATGGACATAAGGAATAGCAAATGCTAATAATGAGCTTGAAATCATCAAATAAAGCAATAGAAAGTAGTCTATATGTGTAATTAAAGCTCACAACCCTTTGTAATGTTTAGATAAATGATAATTTACACTGGCGTGCCACCATGAATAGTTTTAGACTAACTACAATTAAAAACGCAATGCTTATTTACGTAAATTCGTTCTGGCTTTGTCAACCATACTTTCAGGTTGAGTCCCAAAAATTGTATTTAAGTAGAACCAATTTTGTTACTGTACAATGTTGAAAGAATAATGGTAAAAAGCCCAATATCACAATTATGTTTCCTTTTTATAATTTATTTAAGTATACAACTGTTTGTTTGTTCAGTATATATTACAAACACCGGTCCAAGACGGAAGCGTAGCTATAATCAAACAGTCCGTTAGTCCGACAGTCCGATAATCCTACAGCCCACTGATCCCGCAGTCCAATAGTCCGACAGTTCGATAGTCCGACAGATTATTATATTTAGATCAAATTAAATCTTTTCGTCTTCTTCGTCGTTAAATTTTTTTTCCCACAGAGCCAATGTAGCAGGCAATTTGTTCTGGACTGGAAAGACTGTCTTGGTTAGAAGAACCGATCGGAACATTAGGCAAATACTACGTATTATGGGTTTAAGCAATTTATTCGGACCTTTTTTCTTTGAATTCTCTAAAGTAAATGTCTTGAAAACTACAATTTAACGAACATATATTTATAATATGTAATATAAACCACATAAGAATCCTTCAACGCCAGTTTGACGACGGATCTTGTTTTCACAGAGCACGATATTTCTTATAAAGAACAGATATTTTATTTTCATAGAATAGCTATCAATTGTACTTAGTCTATCGGACTGTCGGACTACCGGGCTGTCGGACATAGAAATAACGATTTTTTTATTGTACAAAGTAGTTGAATTTAGGAGCCATGGCGAATATTCATATATAGTATGGATCAGTATGTATCGCTTTTAAGATATTTACTAATCATAACTATTGCTAAATTGCAAAATAATGATCAATAATAATACGATCAGTGGTATTTACATACAGACAAATCCGTTTCCTAATAAATGACACAGCCAGTTTCTATGCATCTTTACAATTTGACAAAGCCGGAATTCAAAAATGTCTGTTGACATCAAGTTGTAGGCTATAAGTAGTTACTAATTGATTTTTCCTCAACAAAATTATATCTCTAAGTAAATTGATTCATTCATCAATATTGTTTCTTTTTTGGCAGCATTTCATTCATTCGTAAATGCAACATATAGCGATATTTCAGTTGATTGTAATGATTTGTATGCCGGATTCTGTAGAACTTTTAGAAATAATATAATTGTACACTGCAAAAAAGCAATGATATTTGGACAAAAAATGATAATAATACAATACCAATCATAAGGCATCATAATTCAAAACATTATGTATACAGTATATTCATCTAAGCTTAGAATAATCGTCTGTGTTTTCTTTAAAAATAGTGTTTGATGACATCCCGGATGTTGACGAAACATTATCGACCGGAGTTCATTGACGACAGTGGATAGAGCTTTATTGTTTACATATGGTGTTCGATAGTAATAGGTAAACATATTGAATATTAATCACATCAATCAATTAAGTATACAAGTAAATGGCTGTTACGATCTTGTCTTACAATGTTTACACGCTCAAAATATTATATTTACAATATTGTTGTGGATGTAAAAGTCTGGTTCACATAACTGTCTGTATTTTTGTCTGTCTGCAATTGTGGCAACGTTGATCAAAGTACAAAAACAACAGCATTATCTATGACATCAAAATGTACACTGATTATTAAAGACCGTATCAGTTGAAGAGCAGACTCGCAAAAATTCGAATTTTCCGGTCCGTGGAATATTTAAAAATCCAAGGGAGATAATCGTAAATATTTTCCGCTAGATGGCGCTTCACAAACCCAAACAATTATACGTACTTGGAAAACTACGTTTTTGTTCTATTAAACCAATGAAAATGATTGAAATATGATTAAAAATCACATTTATATTTATTAATGGTCATGATTTTCAGTCTGGTATAAAATCGGTCTGCGATGAATGTAAAAATAACGTGTTTTTTTCTTTACCTCGGAAAATCGTAATTTTTTTTTGTCGCGTATGTTTACACTTTTTGCATCTGACAGAATAAAGTTCCCGTGGAGGGAAAAATAAAAAAACTGGTTCCTTGGACAGAATAATATCTACACTTCATCGGGTAAAAGGGAATTTACATCACTCGTAACAGTTTAAGAAAAATAATCAATATTCCAACGTCACCCAAACAGAGTCAAGGTTGAAAAATTTGCTCCTCCCATTTTGCTCGTACAATCAATATTTACACATGTAAACAATGGAATAACGGTAGGCATGTGAGGTAAAACACACTGTTTTGATGTACAGTGCAAATTGTCTAGAAATTCGATGTATTTATCCCATTCTGTCAATCTCGTGGATTCACAACTACAACCCGAACTTGGTGATATGCACCCCCCTTTTCTGAAATATGCCACCAAAGTCAATCTGTCAACGGGTGCAGGCCTTTTAGTTTTAGTCGGGGATAGTACCTGGTACCCACTTAAAATGGTAATTGGTACCTTCTAATTTCAAAGAATGTTATACAGCATGTTTATTTGCTCATTTGTTTATATGACTGAGTGTTTTTTATTTGTAGATAATTTAACCAGGATTGTTAATTTTTAGGATTTATTTTTAGTTGAAATATATAGGAAAATCAAAGTCAATTTGTATTTGTTATATTTAAATTATGTACAAATAAAAACCACTCATATAAACATAATGAGCAAATAAACAGTCAAAATATAGACAATTCTGAATGTTTTGGTGTAAAATTTGTTAAAATCTATCCAGAAATGACTTCACAATAATATTTTGAAAACATATGGTTTTGGTTGATTATATAGGGATTTTTTTTACATGTGGCAATACTTTTGGCCACATACTCTATAAGATATTCATGAAAAATGTTCAAATTTTAAGAAAAAGTACTGCCTGTAAATAGTGAAGTACTGGTACATTTGAAAAATTTTGAAAGACCTGCAGGGTGCATGAAGCCAGTCCACCAAGCCCTTGCATAAACTGTAAACGAGAAGATGTGACTAAGCACTACTGGCACCTCTCACAGGGGCGAAATCAACCACTGTTTTGTCAAAAATGCATATGCATTCAAAGATGATGACTGTATTTGTAGAATGTGTGAGGCTTGATTTAGAAAATCACTCGAAATGTCCCACGATACAGAAGCAACATCAAGCAAAAGAAAATATGATTCAGCCATAGATACAAGCTGTGCATTTGAAACAAATGATTTAAATTTAACAACAGCAAACTTTGACAGCTATGGTAATGTGTCATTTCACCCATGCGAATTTACACTCCATACTGCGGCTAATGCAGAAAATAATGACTGTAGTAAAAAACTTGTATGCTTTTTGCAACACGTGAACATGTGTGAAAAAAATGGTGACCATTCGACATCAGTTAATGTTGACTTATTCCATTCATGCTTTCAGATTTAGCTAGATCAGAATAACAGAAATATAGAAATTTCAAACCCCAACTAGAATGTTACTTTTGTGACAAAAGTATATACAGTCAAAGAAAGACCATTTAATTTAAGGGAAAGGATCTTCTAGAAAGAATAAAGTTAATTTTAAGTTCTGATACATTTGTGTATGCAAATTTTCTATGGTAATGGCATCAGCATATTCAGTTAGAATTTTAAATTAGAACCCCATCCGGTTTTCTCCTATTATTCACATGTTTTATTATTTTTAATAAAAAAATTTAGTTGAAGTTTTTGTGAATTTTATTTTGTAAAAAGTTATCAAATAATGGATCTTAGTACAGTATGATCTGCTTTTGTTTAAAAAAAAAATGTTAAAAACATTACACCCCTCGCCCCTTTTTATAAAGAAACATCTATAAAATATAACACGAGTTCTGCTCAAGAATCATTACGAGGATGTACCGGTACTATGCATGTGATAAAATTTTATATTTTTTTCATTATCATCATTTTCTTTCATTTGTCTTTTATAAGGTCATTTACATTGAAAAAAGTATCACTTGTATCAAGTACATTGACATCAACATGCTCATGGTGGGTTGCTAGGGGGCACTATGCATGATTTGTATGGTGAAGCCACCAATAAAACTGGTGGACGTGTTTGAATAGCCTTATATGTTAAAAAAACAGTTGAAAGTAATTTTTAATATTCCAAGATTTACCATTGCATATGAAAATATGACTGGTTTTTTTTCTCAAGTTCATTCGATAAATTTAGTAGACCATTACAGTTGATTCTTGTTTTGTTATACCTTCATGGAACAACTTTACATGTATTTCGACCGAAAAGTCAGCTTACCAGGATTACTTTTACAGTAATATAATTGCTCCTTACTTAAAACTGTTATGGTTCCATAAAATCTCAAATTTGGACTCATCTGTTAAATTATATTTGATCAATTTAATAGCTGTAGATATAATAAACAATTATTCTGACTAATTTCAACATTTTTAATACAAAATAATATTTGTTTTATTGAGAAAACGCATTTACTTACACTCGTTCTATAAATAGAATGCTAAAAATTACGGAGTATGTGATGATTCTAGTTACCTCCCTTGAATCCAACCAAAATGTGACACGATCCATCTGACAGAAAAAAGTTCTATTGTACGTTTAATTACAGAAAATATTTCTTTGAAATACTAATATAGAAATCTATGGAACTATATATATGATTTTCCATCACCCTTTCGGCAAATATTTTAATTTTTATTTTTTCGTGTTTCTTTAAACAACTTCCGCCATTTCCGTGTCGTTTTAATTTCTGCATTATTCCTTTGTTACAAGAAGTTCAAGCACGGGGCCTCAAATTTATATGAAAGAAACAATTGTCTATGTTTTTCTCGCTTCTTCGGTTATATTTGACGCTCGCGACGATTAAAACGAGTGAATTTTCAACACTTGGTCGATGTATTCTAAAACGTGTCCGATTCCGGTAAAAAATGTACGTGACAAATTAATTGAAACGACGCCATTATCGAGTCTGCTCTCCGACTGTATGTATAACGTAATACCTATTGCTTTCTTCCGTTTTGATGCGTTTGTTTTATGTAAGACAAGACATAAAGAGAGCTGCGCGTGACCATGTCTTACATGGCATTGTTAGCCAATCAAATCGGCCGAGTATAATCAACGGGGAACTACGATAGTGTCAGATTTAAAGCCATATTTACAACAATACACACAAATAATTAAAACGCCTACCTTGCAAACTTATTTTAGTTATATTTCATCAAAATTGAAGCGTACACGAAACCAAATGACGTCTGATCTTTACGTTTTAAACTGGAAGTCTTCATATGACGTCATGTTGTGAATGTACTAAAGACGTCAACAACATTTCGCGGAATTTTAATTTGTGTGATTTTTAGAACGGGGATTTGCAAGAATACATTGTTATGTTCAGTATTGCATTGAAGAATTATAATAATTAAACGGTTCTTTTCAGGAGTTCATGCATGTGTACACGGGGTCGATACACTCACAAACTTTACATAAACGTCCTTCTCTCCTAGCACGTGGTGATCTAGTTTCGGGGCCGAAATGTAAACATTGTTAAAAACGGAAGAAATAGGTTTTTACATTCGTCTCTATTGAATATCTGGGATTTATTCCACTCGTGTGAGAAATTCTACGTCTTTTCACTCGTTCCGCTACGCTCCACTCGTGAAAAGACGGAATTGCTCACACTCGTGAAAGAAATTCCAGATCTTCAATAGAGACTCGTGTAAGAGCCTATTACTCTCTAAATATATCGTATTCCAGGAAATTAATGGCCGTCAAAGGGGTCACCATCAGCATACCGTCTATTATATGTTTGTAATTATTTAACATTAAACTGGAGCAAAGATCTCTGTTCAATAATCAGCTTCAGAAACATTAGTGTCGTCTCGTTTAAAGTTATAATGTATAATAATCTTATAGTGACAGTTCGGCAATTCGGTTTAACTGAAATATATATATTTGCAACGGGTTATGACGAAATTTGTCGCCCAAACATGTAATAATCACGTTAATAATTTAAAAAAGTTTTGAGTATCAAGTTGATTGTTTTAAGGAAAATGGCTATTACAATGAAATGTAATAGATATTATTAATACTTGTACCTTTTAACGTTTGATGTTTTAATTCGTAAAGGTTTTTTAAAAAATAAAAATGGGATGCTGAAATTTTTGTTTAACTATTCTTGGAAATAGAATACGTAAGGAGGTAGCATAATTCTTACTAAAAGTAATTTCGTGTCTAAGAGATAATTGCATTATTTTATTATATATACTTTTCGTCCTATACAGATAACTTTGACTGTTGGATAACACGAAATGATAATCACAACAGTCGAATAATCCAATTCTTTCCGTTTAAAAAGATCATTTTTGTGACAAATAGACTTCATCAGTATTGATTTTTGAATAACTGAAATCATTTCTCCTTTCGTAATAAACATTTAAATAACTCTACTGCGGTTTCATTGCTGAGTCAATTTCTATTATGAAATCTAGAATTTTTTTTAGAAACATCACTTATTGACTATAGTTATTTAGAGATACAAAAGTTACAAAGTGCATTACTTCTTCCCTAATGATGCTCTAATTATTCTAAAAATAGATTATCATTATGATTACTTAAGGTATATGGACTTATGGTAATAAAACTGTCGAGTACGATATGACACTGTTTATAATAGATGTTATGTTTTGATTGGCCGACGGTTTTAGACTTGGTATGATGAAGTGCAATATAAATTGGTTTTGGTGTATGATTATAAAAATATTAGTTTAAACATATTTTATTAATTAATTCAATATAACATTACAATATTCAGCTATATACATTACATAATAAGAAGAAATTAAGAGGATTGGGAAACAAGTTACAAGAACTTATATTAATCCCTATCCGTAGGGATTAATATAAATCATATATTATATTAATATTAATATTAATTATATTAATCATAGTTTCCTCGGATGTGTCACTTGCCATGGATTAAAGACATGTTGGCGCTATATTCATATTCAATAGCATTATTTTGTTAATAATTTGCTCTGCTATAATTGACGTTTACTGTGAAAACAATTATCAAAGATGAGATAGCTTTGTTTACCTATATGGTCATGTTGTGGATTGTAGCTTTGCTTACCTATATGGTCATGTTGTGGATTGTAACTTTGTTTACCTATATGGTCATGTTGTGGATTGTAGACATTTTCCTCATTGATATTAGATCTTATGTTTGTAATGTATAAAAACAATATATTATTTTTAATGATCTATTTCTGGAAAATGTACTGTTCTGTATATTGCCATAATCAGTTGGATATATTTTACAACAATCAAATGATAATAATAATTTGGGAAGTATATAAATGCATGTAAATCTCTTAATGCGAAAGTGTATTAAAATATGATGCCGCAATATTTAATATCTTGTTAAAGCATTTCAATTACTTTTATATATGGAATGAAAGTATTAAGTTCTCTTCAAGGTGGTTCTCCATGAGCAATATACCAATAACTAGTAATATGTGTATGATACACCGAATGTTCTTGTGGATTGTCTGCTGTAGTTTTATGTTGGTTTTTGTGTGTATTATAATTTGTCTTAGTATTATATGAATTCTAGCTATACGAGGCTCTTATTATAGAATATTAATATTTTTTTGTATAACCGCTTTTATTTCATTTTCGTGATTTATATAGTCCACGCTGTCACGGTATCACAAAACTATCTACTTTTTAGTGCAAAATTTATAGACGAGTCATCCTTTGTTCTGTTTATTTAGTAGGCAGATAATTCAATACAATGTCTATGATATCTTTTGATTTAGATCAAACCTCTGAAACCTAAATAGATCCATATTAAACAAAACATGAGAAACAATTATTATTCATTTCAGATATACACTCTTTAGCAAAACAATGGCAACCCACACAACCTATAATTACGACTGGATTTGTTCTTTGTGTTCACAATACAATACAAATATGTGTACTTCCTTTATCTTTGTCTCTCCTATATATTCTGATACAGACAATGTAGTAATACCACGCAAATCAGGTCTCAATTACAGGCGAAAGAAAACATAAATATGACAGAACATCACTTGTTTATGTTATGTTAAGGTACAGTCAAACCTCTATATAACTAATTACTGTCTATAAAGGGTAGACTCCTTCCTTAATAAATAGTTCATATTGTTTTAAGCTGTATATAAAGGGCAACGGCTGATAAACGAGACAGTTTCTGGTTTCCCTGAGTGCCCTTTATATACAGGTTTGATTGTATTTGCCATGTTTCAAATGATGTTGATACACTTTTCATGTGTAGTGAATTTGTCTACATTTTCCATAACGTTTAACTAATGCATGAATTAGTTCAATATACTTAACCAACAGAGCAACCATGTGCAACCCATGAGGTGACATCAATAAATTTGGCTGAATAGTACAATTTTCTGCTATATTAAGCAAACGTTACTGTTAAGTATTCGCCACTTTTGTTTTGTAATTATAAACGAAGACGGCATTTATCCCGCACCCCGTGTTGATGACGTCATGAACGTAGAACCGACAAAGGATTGATTTGATTTGATTGTTGGCATTTAACTCCACTTTCAGCAATATTTCAGCTATATCATGGCGACCAGGTTTAGTGGTGGAAGAAGCTGGAGTACCCGGAGAGAACCACCGACCATGGGCAAGTAACTGGTGAACTTTATCACTTGCGGCTGCGAGTCGAGTGCACCATTTTTGTAATTTACAAAGTAGGGCGCGAACCCTCGCCGTATTAGTAATAGGCTTGCATGAGTTGTTAGGTAATCCAACTACCCAACTCATTGAGCCACCTAAAAGAACATCTTGCATCTCATACATATATGATACAAGGTTTGGTATCTAATAGTTAACAATCTGTATTTCTATAGAATACATACTACATTTGATATCTACGTTTATATTAATGTTAGATAAATGGAATTGTTTATACCTGTCACATATTATAATGTCAAAATAGTACCTCATTATATCATACAACTGGCCAATAAACACATCCGACGGCTACAAAATTATGTAATTCATAGTTTAATTTCAAACTATAAATATTTAATAGTTGTTAATGATAGTATTCTTGCTAGTTACAGAAAAGATACATATTGTTTCTGTTTTCAATCGTCTTTAAACATAACCATGCCGAATAGATGTAAAAGCTTCATTTACAGACAAGAACAGAATACTACTTACATTTAGATAAAGCATACCTTGATGACGGTACCTTATGTTCATTATATTCTAAAGTGGTCAACAGCATGTCACGCATATAATTTTATTGTGTTATTGAATTTTGACTGCTCACACCTAATAGTATACTACTATCGTAATCATAATACAAAACATGTTACAAGACAACTGTTGAACAGCTTTATATAACACACTTCATTGAATTGTTTGGCGATATTAAAGTGTAAATAAAAGTATAAATAATAAACGGCTGAGTATCATTACGTAATGATAGACTTGTATGAAATGTAATATTTATATATTGTACAACCGATTACATGCCATAATTCCAGAAGACATCTTTGTACAAGACACAATGTATATTTGATATCCCCAATAGTTTGAGCTTGCTGTAGCTACTTGACAATAAATGTAATCTGCTATTTATGATTCCTGACCAATTGTAATACTCATAATAGTTGACGTCATCACTTAGAAAGTTTGCGAGTTTCTCATGGCAGTAACTTGACTGTGTTAACCGCTACGGGGTATCTGTGTCAAATGACTACGGATATGTTGCGTTTGTCGTAATCATAATCCGGTTTTTTCCTCTTGAGTTATCATTGGGTTTGTTACCCGACCTGGTGCCACATGTGGAGCAGGAACTGCTTACCTTTCCGGATCACCTGAGTTCGCCCCCGTTGTTTACTTGTCTTAGTGACATTCGTGTTGTTCATGTTGTTAAATTATATGTCTTCACGTTTTTAATCCCATGCTGTGATGTCTGTTACGATTTCCGCGCAAAAACTATGTTTCGTTCGCTTTGACTCTGATTTGTTTTGTAAAGAATTCATGTTTTATTTATGTTAATTGTATTTATTTACGTATGCTTTTTGACCAACTCGATTTCCACAACAGAAGATGTTCATGTGTTTAGTGTAATGTTTTGTAGAACGTTGTTTGCTCCTTTTGTCCTCTTTCTTTAGGTCATTGTCTTGTCTGTCCTTCTTTAATGTACGGCTTCTGATTAACCCTTTGGTATCTTCAAACTGTTCTTACATTCTGAGTCATGTCAAACTGGAACCCTTTCAATAATACAACAAGGTGTTTCCTAACTGGTAAGCTATGTGTGCTACATATTCTAAATCATGGTTAATAACTTAATATTACAGTACCTTTCAATATGAATACAGTATTTTACTGATGGCTTTTGTTTTATTTTTCTTAAGCATTTCAAAATGAACATCTCCACCCGCCATTGCTATAGTCTAGCGCACCCTTTTATACTAAACGATCCACTTTGGATTTTATCTTGACATGGACAAGGTCTATCATCGTTTATGGGTGTAAAATTGTTTCTCATTTCTATTTTTTTTTTCGTCAAGATCTGACTAACTTCCGCAATGGCTTTCATTCGGAACGGTAATTAGACATGATCACTTGACATTTTCCCTGTACAAAATCATATCATCAACTTGAGATATAATTAATGTATAACTACTTCTTCAGTGTCACTGTATTTTCCTGCACTGAAAAATTGTGTTAGTCAACTTATTGATCAACATTCTAGTATGTCTGAAGAGAGGTTAGGAAGTTCAATAATAATATAATACAATTCATCTTCTTCAAATTCATTATTGTCCAACAAAATGTTTGGGAATTACACTTTGATGAAATATTCAGTTATGCAAATTTCTTAATTGTTTATGTGTTGATCATACTGAATGTTAATATCATAATTCATTATGGATCTTGTTTTATTATTAGCAGTATGAGATTGTAGAATTCATAGCGCTATTAAATACATGTATGTTGAGATGGCACCGAGTATCAAATAAGTATTTATTAGAAATGCCGCTGTGAGGCCCAACAACACAAATGCAACAAAACAGTCATATGATTATTAAAAACCTGTTGAATACAAGCATAAAACACGGAAATCCTGATGTACTGCAGACGGAATACTCTGTGTCATATACACGTCATATGATCAAAGTAGTTGGCTTAACCTCGCAACATTTGTATGAGCGTCCTAAGTCGTGACCTGGATTTCAAACGGGATATGTCTTGGTCTTGTCGTCATGCTCAGTGAGTTGAGGTGAGAGGTGATTGTTAGTTTTGTTAATATTAGTTGAATTGTTGACTACCACAGTTCAACCGTTTTTGTTCATAAATTTTTATTTAGACAATTGGGGTTAATCTGTTAGATCTTAGATGTACTGGAAATAATAATTGTGTTTTATATCATCTGTATGAATATATTATTTGAAACTGCTTTGTGTAGAATATGAAAGAAACATTAAATTATTAAATACGTCAGCTAATCAAATCTTGATGTATATTCCAATTAATAGACACAGAATGATTACTTTAAGCTATATATTACATTATCAAATAGAGTAGTAATTTACTGCTTTCATTTAGTAAAATGTAGATATCTAATCGAGTACGCACGACACGTTTCTATAGCAACCTTCATCAGGTACGTTTGTCATCTAGTACAAAAGTATTAATGATAATACACCAAACAAATATTCAGCTGGTTTTTTTCATGCAGATATTTATCTAGTTCAATGTTGTATCAAGATTTGCTTGATGTCCTTGGCGATATTTAATCTCATGGAAAATCAAATTTTCATCGATCAATCGTGAAACCTGTATGTTTATCTTATTATCGCTAAAGTCAATCTCAAAGTAGAGGTAAAATAACGACCAATAATCTGTTTCGGTCTCCCTCCTCCTCCCAAGCAAGAAGAAGAAGAAGAAGAAGAAGAAAAATGGAAATAAATTAGATAATAAGGGGTGCAGAGATATGTAAAATGTAAGATACCGTTTGCAGAATTTTTTTTTTATTTATCAAACAGATGTCATAAACGCGTTTTACCTTAGCGAAATTTTAATTTCTTAGTTGTGGCTTTTGAAATATAGCATTAAATAGAACAACAAATGCAAGGAGAGCACCACAAAGTTGTTTTCTCGAGAACAGCAATTTAACGACAAATTGTTTTGCAAATTGATGTTAAATACTGTCGAAGACTTTAATTGTATCCTCCCCAGTTCAATATTAAATATTACAGAATGTCATTGATTTACTTACGGAATACACACTTGATGAAATGCATACATGACGTTATCATATTTTACACATACAAATATGACATATTAATATTTCAACCATATAATGCTGACAAATTCTAAGGAAACATAAAAAAAGCAAAGATATTTTAGCTAAGACATATCGACATATCACAATAATGTTTCATGTCATTAAGCAAATCTCTATTGTGGTCTATATAAATCTTTGGACACACCATAGACCGTGGGATTTTCATGTGTACAAAACTAAATCTACATTTCAACAGGATGATTCATTCCAAATAAAACTAGAGGAACTGATATTTTATTGAGTCAAATACATGGCTCTTCTTCACTTGGTCTCTAAAAACTACATTAATGATAATCAAAGAACCACAGAAACCTTGAATTTGCGACGACACGCATTTGCAACAAAAATCATAGGTATCAGAGTATCCCAGGAAATTGGCAAACGTTTGATTTCAAATACTTTGGAATCCAATTGTTCCATGTCACAGCTAGTGTTCTTCTGGTTGCAGAAATGTATTGTTTTAATGTAATTTCAACACATCATACGTTCATTAGTTTCCCAGGGTGTCTAACAAAGTCTGAATTCACATCTATTGAAATCCAATAATAATCTTCTTATTCCAGAAATGTATGGTCGATAGGTATTTTCCCAAAAATAATGGGACAGAGAGTTTTTGAGGATATTTATCAAAGTTGGAATGAGACTATTTTGAAATCTAAATGTTTCATGTCACTGCTATTATACATGTATGTCTGGTTGTCGAGATACATTGTTATAATAGGTATGAGAGCCTTTCTGTGTAGTAACCAAAATTGAATTTCAAACATTTGGAAATCAAATTGTGCCTCACATTTCTACTGGTATAACAAATACACTATTCAAATTTCAGTTCATTTTGTAGAAAATGTATCTTTATTTATCCATGATGATATATTTATATATAATGGTGGCAAGTTGGCGGTGTCACCAGGCACAATTTGGAAAGAGGTTGCTTTAAATGTGGGTATACAGTTTCGATGAAGGAGACATTTGAATTTATTTGATTAATATAGGGTCGTGAAATAGAAGTAGTCATTTTTGTAAGAAAAGTTTGAAGATACCAAAGGAGTAATCAGAAGGCGTAAATCTAAGATACCAAAGGAGTAATCAGAAGGCGTAAATCTAAGATACCAAAGGAGTAATCAGAAGGCGTAAATCTAAGATACCAAAGGAGTAATCAGAAGGCGTAAATCTAAGATACCAAAGGAGTAATCAGAAGGCGTAAATCTAAGATACCAAAGGAGTAATCAGAAGGCGTAAATCGAAGGACAGACAATATAATCTCCAAAGCAAAAAGGACAAATAAGGGAGTTAGGGTTATGGTGTTTAACGCCACTTTCAACAATATTTCAGTTATATTGTGGCAGTTAATTTTATTAGTGGTGGAAACCAAATAACCCAAAGGAAAACATCGACCTGCCACAAGTCATTGACAAACTTTATCACATAATGTAGTATCGAAAGTACAAACAATGATCTACAAAACACTACATAGAAAATTCAAGATTGAGCAATGTTAACCTCAGTAACACCCGGAGTTAGCTTATGTGTTCCGGAATGGTAAGCTGTTCCTACTCCACATGTGGCACCTGTATATAAGAGAGGTGATTACCGGAACAATTATTAAGATGTTAGATAGTAAACGAAGCAATCGCGGGACATACTATGGTAACAATGGTCACAATGGAATCACAATGTAATTGCCAATGTCATCTCTCATCATTTGTACGTATGGGGCAGAATACTGTTCGACAAGATGCTTAAATATGTATAAGTAATGGAACATTTAGTTTTCCATTCTGGCCCACGCATTTGTTCCCGTATATACTTATATAACTCCCACCGTAAATGACCAGTCAATAATTATCAAATGAAATAGATTTGACTTTTGACACTTTGTGAGAGGAAATATATTTGACTTTTGACACTTTCGAGTGCTAGAGGCTCGACAAGGAATCTGGTGATATCATCAATTTTGAAATATCAGAAGAAACCAATGTGAGAACGAAAAATATAGCTTTGGCTTCTGCAGGAATAATGGAGCTTGTAGACAGAAGAAGGAGACAAGACAGCCTCAGGTACAAATGTATATGTGTTCGTAAGAACGTCTGTATATATTAGTATTCAGTTCTGTCTGACCACATTTCAGCAAAGTGTTGCTGGTTTATCATAATTATCTACAGAACTGACCTTCAAGAAAATGAAATTTAACCAAACATTTGAAGAAATACTTAACTCTAAACAGATTGCCCAACATATTACATTCAGTCTGTTTTGCAAAGATTGATACAATGTAATATGCTATCTGTGGTAATTACATTCCGAGAGTCTGTAATGGTAAATGGAAAATTTTAATTGATCAAGTGCATTTATCTATTTAGTTAGACATATCATAAAGGTTAACAACTGTTATGATACAGTAAACATGGTACTGTCTATACATCTATATACATTTCATCTACCTAATAGTTAATAAGTCAGCTTGTCGGAGGATATTCTAATATTCCTCAAAAATCGAACATGCCCTTATCTTTTGAATTTTATATTTTCTGTAGAGAACTGCACTGAATCAAAAACCAATTATACATGTACATATCAGAAATGTTAATAGAGATTGAACAAAACAATCATAGCCCCCAATGTAGAGGAATGATATAGACTACGGTGGTATGTAACTCTAGTATACAAATTAACCGCCACCACAACTGTGTACGTAGTTATCTGCATTGTAAGTGTAATCACTGTAGTATTAGAATCCCAATTTTTCCATCAACATATAAAATAAAAAGATAATCCACAACTCTTATGATCTTGACATATATAATGATACATGTTAAATAACATTTCGTCTTGGACGAAACAACAGACTAAATTAAAGATTTGTTTAATTATCTATTAATTGGTCGGCAGATATGTAATATGAAACCAAACAGGATATCTTAAGTCAAGCTAATTCGTTCAAATAGAATGCAGTATACATTTCCTAAGTAAACCAAAAATACCTTCACTCGTTAGGTGGCCATCAAATCTTAAAAAAATATGTACCTAGTTGCATATACAATAGATAATTAATAAAATAATTTGTATTACGGATTTTATCAAAATATACTAGGTATTATAAAGATAAACTAATACTTTCAAGTAAAACTTTCACTTATTTCGTACATATAGCATACCAACATATAATGTCGACGTTGCTTAGTAAATAAAAAAAATGGAGAACACGAAATACCACAATGTCCGTCCGTATATATACATGCAAAGTAGTTCTCACTGTTCTCTCTAAGTGGAATCAGGTAAGAGTAGACTGATATTTACACACTAGACGAGTAACATAAACAGTATTAAATTACCTTTATTGTACATTAAATGTAATAATTACAGGATAAAGTTATTACATTAAACATATGTAAGTAATCATATACTTAAATGTGCTTTAAAGTTGTGTGCTTAGTAATAAGAGGCATGCCACTGTTTATAATTATTATTTTACCATAGCGATATAAAGAAGATAAGTATCATTATGGTCAGTCAACAAACTCCATTATTGTGCTAGACTCCATGTCGGTTTGTATACAGATTTAAGTAATATATATTACAGAACAAACGAACGGTTTGCTGGACATCTCAAACGTAATAAAGTAAGAACCAATTAAATTTCATGTTCTACGTTAATTCGTAGCGTATTATCAGCTAAAAGGTCACTACATGCCTCGATATAGTGTCCATAGTTACGTTGTAGATCAGAAATAATTTTAATACGAAATACTTTCTATATGCCTCTATGACTATATTGACGACTTTATGCAAAATATATAACAGTGTACGAATTGTTTGTTGTAGTTATTACGGTGTAACTCCTCTTTCCAAAAAGCGTTTTGCTGTATCCTGACTGTCTGTTGTAATTTGATGGAAGAAACTGGGAAAAAGTACCGTCTGTACAGATGTCGTTGACAAGCTTCCCCACATAGAGTTGTATCGAGTACACCTCACCACCTATGGGAATCATGTTCACTTTAGAACTATTTATAATCATCACCCGCGAGCAATCGATTTCGTAGACATAACATAATGAATCAAGAAGATAAATCATAGTCAAATGATTATATCATTTCGTGTGTATTTTCAAATTTTCCATAAAGGGTGTTATATTAGTGTACGGATTTTAGTTAACTTAGAAAACTAAATAAGACATATATATTCTACTTGGCTATGCTGTTTAGGCCCTTTGGTTTACTTGCTCACAAAACTTTTAAGATACATGTAATTGGTGTCCTAATCTTTAAACTATCACCATACCCGATGAAGGTCATTTCTGAAACGCATTGTACATACTAGATTAAATATCTACATTGTTATTAACAGAAAGTCAATACGCTTATTCACCTGACATATTAGGTATCTACGTGCACAGGATCTTTAAAAGGAATCACTGAGAATTAGACACTGATATTAATTGGTATTCAAAGACATGACATTGTTTTCCTTTACTACCTTCAAGGGTAATTCAAAGACACGATATACGTCTTGACCTGATATATCCTTCTGAATCTAGAACAAACGGAGAAATCCTAATTGGTATGCATTCCCATTAGGTTTATTTATAAATGAAGTTGTATTAACAAACTTTAAGACGTCAATGATTGTCAAAGAAAGTATCCCAAGTGAATCATGACACATATAAATAGGATCTAATGTAAATCTGATGGATAGGTTGGGCGCATACTCAACTCGAATGAAGGTCAGTGCATAGATGAGTGTCTAGTGTTTTATCACAATAGACAATGGCAACGTCTTTCCATCTACCTGTTTCAATGAAGACATCCGTCCGTCGGTCGATCAAAGTGTCACCATATTACCTGCCGGATTTATTGTTTGGAAATATGTACAGTGCTGTCACAATGGTTACTCGTAGGTAATTAACACTCAATCAAATAACCAAGTCAGTAATCAATACTAATCAAGTCAATAATAAAAATAATCAAGTCAGTAATCAAATAATCATGTCAATAATCAAATAATCAAGTCAATAATCAATAATAATAACGTCAGTAATAATATAATCAAGTTAGTAATAAAATAATGAAGTCAGTACTAAAATAATCAAGTCAGTAATAAAGTAACCATGTCAATAATCAAATAATCAAGTCAGTAATCAAATAATAAATTCAGTAATAAAGTAATCATGTCAGTAATCAAATAATCATGTCAGTAATAAAATAATCAAGTAAGTAATACAGTAATCATGTCAGTAGTCAAATAATCATGTCAATAATCAAATAATCAAGTCAGTAATCAAATAATCAAGCCTGTAATAAAATAATCAAGTCAGTACTATAATAATCAAGTTATTAATAAAATAATCAAGCCAGTTATCAAATAATCAGGTCAGTAATCATAAAATTAGGTCAGTAATAAAATAATAAAAGCAGTAATCAAATAATCAAGTCAATAATAAATAATAATAAAGTCAGTAATAATATAATCAAGTTAGTATTAAAATAATCAAGTCAGAAATAAAATAATCAAGCTATTAATCAAATAATCAAGTCAGTAATAAAATAATCAATTCAGTAATAAAATAATCAAGTCAGTACTATAATAATCAAGCTATTAACCATATAATTAAGTCAGTGCTATAATAATCAAGCTATTAATCATATAATTAAGCCAGTTATCAAATAATGAAGTCAGTACTAAAATAATCAAGTCAGTAATCAAATAATCAAGTCAGTAATCGAATAATCAAGTCAGTAATAAAGTAATCATGTCAGTAATCAAATAATCAAGTAAGTAATAAAGTAATTAAGTCAGTAATAAAGTAATAACGTCAGTAATAAAGTAATCATGTCAGTAATCATGTCAGTAATCAAATAATCATGTCAGTAATATAATAATGAAGTCAGTAATCAGTTCTTCATTGGTTATTTGATCGATTGTCACTTAACATCAAGTGAGCATCAACAAGGTAAGATAATCTGTAGCAGATAATGTCTGTGTCAGTTTTATGCAACAAGGTGGAACTATAACACGGCTTTATGAACCGAAATGGTTGAATTTCCAATTAAATTATAAAATCAAAGTGTTGAACAGATCAACCCAGTTAAATATTGGTACTTTTTTTCTGATTTTGATTTGTTGGTCTTTAACGCCACTTCCAGCAATATTTCAGCTATATCATGGCGACCAGTTTTAGTGGTGGAAGAAGCCGAAGTATCCGGAGAGAACCATCGCCCATGGGCAAGGAACTGGTAAACTTTATCACTTGCCACTGCTAGTCGAGTGCATTCTTTTTGTAATTTACAAAGCCGGGCGCGAACCCACGTCGTATTGGTGATAGGATTGTATGAGTTGTTAGGTAATCCAACTACCTGATTTATTGAGCCACCCGGACCTTTTTTCTGTGAACCTTAGAAGACCAATGACACAATTAAGTAACGTGTGTTTATTTCTGTGAACCTTAGAAGACCAATGACACATTAATTAACGTGTTTTCATTTCTGTGTACCTTAGAAGACCAATGACGTAATTAAGTAAAGTGTTTTTTTGTTCAATGGCATTCTGTTTTAGAACTTCTTTTTTTTTAATGAAACTATGAAATCGAAGCTCATTTTCGGCAGCCGAAACAATTTGTTTTATTCACTATGTGAAAATAATGAAGTGAGGTTTTTCAAACTTTTTTCTCGTATATTGCGATCAGGCTGATCTGATCTTGCTGGTTTGAGGTAAAGACATCAATACTGTTACATCAAGAATATGCAACAATTGATACAACAATCTGTTTATTTCTCGGTTCCCATTACTTTTTACTTATCAAACGATAACCACACATAAATATGATATATATCATTAAGGCAACAAGTGCTTTGTGGTTATCAACTACATTCGAACTCTTCTACCTGTACTGCTCTTTTACATGCTAAAATATAACATGATCATTGATGTAAAGAAATATAAAAGTCAATATAGATAATAGTTTATCTACATGATACTCCTAAATATAAACAGTGTACGTACAGAATACTGCTGTTTGATATGAGTACTTAATTTAAATCTCGTTTATAGACTGAGATTCCTGAAACGGTTGCATGATAATATTTGTTATTTGACATTTTATATACATTTGGTGCACGTGGTGCAAGTAGCGCTTAAGTACAGTACATTAGGAAATTGATGAATTATTAACTGTCAACAACGTTTTCTAAATCTTAAACAAATGAAATATAAAACAATTTATAAATGACATATTTTGAGGTTAGTCAAAACAAAAATAATATCAATAATAATTTAGGGCATTAAAAGATGTTCGAGGATTAAAACGATCCTGATACAAAGAAGAAGAACGAATAGTACAACAATTACAGGCAACATCAAGCATAAACTATCTATGTCTGAGAATTAGTTTATTTCTCAATCTTTCTCTCAGAGTGTATCTGATGACGTTTATGCTAGAAACGCGTAGTTCGCACTTTGTTAGATACCTACTTGTTCATGCATTAAGAAAGGACATTAAATGTTGATCTTCAATACCTCTGTAATTAATTTCTTTAATTTCTATATTCAATTTGGTGGTTTACTTCCATCATTTCAATAATAAATAATTCTAACCTTACTAGCTTAATATACCTTTACATTAAATATTTCAATATAGCGTTGTGTCCCCTAAATTTGCGAGTCTACTACAGTTTATATGTTTATTCGCACACACATTACAGAAAGTCCAGCTTTCACAAGGTTGCTGTCCCACTGGTCTGTAGTTTATAAATACCTAAATGTATGAGCAATTATGAATAGAACTTATAAAAACTGACAAGGTTTTACATTAACAACTGCATTACAATTTATCACATTGAAAAGCTACTCATTTACAATTCAGTCAAAAAAACGTCTTATTTTGTAATGAAAGTATTTCAAAACTAATTACAAAAATATATAGAAAATCAAAGACGTAACTGGATTTACGACTATATTTATATATTTTGCATAATATGAACTAGTTGGACATATATATTTAATGATATGTTACTCAATGCCTCTAACATTCATGTTTTATTTTAATATATTAAATTGAGATAAAACTTGACAACTGTTTAATGAGGGATTCTAAACCCGTTAACAAGCAATATTTTTTTTATTTTGTAGTTCCTGTAAGAATGCTATATATTGCACAATATGAATAATAATTGAGATACACTTAACTACAATACTGATTTTCCTCTCCAGTGATAAATAAAAAAAAAATGATAATTTCAATGGTTAATTGACATAGATTAATTAATTAGTACCCCCCACTATATTATTTATAAGTTCTGATGTTTATCGCTTGTGATATGATCCATTTTCTTAGAATGGTAGACAATGAAATACATGTTCCTTTATATCACATAAACCGTTTTAATAGATTTCTTCTTTCTTCTGCTTTGCGTCAATTCTAAGAATATTGACCCCCCCCCCCTCCCCCCCCCAAAAAAAAATAACTGAAAACAATTGAAATATTTCAAGAATCGTAAAAATATGTAATGTATGTAATGCTATCTCTTTATCTAACGTATTTTTTTTTTTTTTTTATTTACATATACTTGTTTGACATTAAACTGTACTTGTGAATCTCTTTCGTAATAGACAAAGATATTAAACTGTAATAAAATATACAAAATCATCGACGTCATTGGTTATGATAAAACCAATGCATGATTGACATCAGAACTGCTGCTGATCCAGTCAGCTAACCACGTGCCTCATTAGAAATTTGTAGCTATATATACAACGGTATTATTGGAAATCATCAATACTGCTTTAAAGTTCATAATAGAAGCATATAAATAAAAACAGTTATGCGCATCGAGATTTAAATTCACAACACAAGCTATGACTAAACAAACTGAGGGTGAAAGCAACATGAGGCGGGTTCCAAAAACGGCAATGAAAGTTCCGGAATATGTGAAACCAAAATTTACATTGTATCCAGAGCTTTTGATATCTGATCTGGAAAATGAATCACGTTCTGAACCAAGTTCACGGACATGTTCTTTTAAGGATAGGACGAGACACAAAAGTTTGATTGAAGCAGAGGACATAAAGCGAAGAAACAGTTTGCCAATTTCAACTGACAATTTACTCTCCGTTTCATACAGCGATCTAAGAGACAGACGCTCTGTTAAGAGAGTGCGATCCTTCCGAATGACGTCTAAGGGCTCATCAAATGGGCATGAACTGAACAGAAATTTCAAAAAGGGATCCTTTACTTCAACATTTGTAGAAAAAGACTTAAAGCGAAAACGATTTCCCAGTGATAATTCAGACGACAGTGCAATCACATGTAGTTGTTCTTCTACTTGTTCAAGCGGATATTATCGGGTTTTAATGATCGGTGCTGGTGGGGTGGGAAAGTCGACCTTAGCCACGCGATTCATGACGTCAGAATATATGTCATCTTTTGAATTAGGAAATGGTAAGTTAAATTACTTTTTTTATATGGTATATTTATATTTGCATTCTAGAACTGGGAAAATGAAGATGCATACCAAATTATAACAAATAGATATAGTATGATGATTAATGACTTGTTGATTAACGTCAAGTGAGGGGTATTTGAATTCCAGTCCTTTCAAGATTCTGCTTACAAACACCGTAGGATCTCCCCGACGACAACACAAAACAAGCAATCGCTTCTCCTCAGTTACTGTTAATTTTCTGATACGGGCAAGGAGGGTAGTAATCATCAATACAGAGACAATTAATTACATCTTATATATATGGGCAGCAATGTATCGAGTACCTCACATACAACCAGAATAACCTTACAACGGAGAGTACAGGTCATACTCTTATTGTTATTCAATACATTAACAGTTGATTAAAGTGTTAATTATTATGCATTTCAACTCTTCATTTTCACACTATGATAAGCTAAAACTGTCACATGAATAACTGTTATTTCACAGTAGTTATTTTGGTGTTGTAAAATATTTAATTTTCGTTATTAACGATTTTGTATATTTTATTGCATGCATGTATTGGATGCTTAAGGGCTCTCACAAACTTCCTATAATTTAACTGTATTGCTAGGCACTTCAATAACTGATTAGAATAGAAAAAGAAACAATTATAAATAGTGAATAAATACCACGACTACAGTGTTGAACATTTATTGGATTTTATATTTAGGGCTATGTGACACCTAAGGATAATGTGTGATGCCTTGCATTCACTAATAACTAGAAACCATAGATTCAAGGCGCATCGGTGGTTTATTGGTGAACGTGCTCACCTCGAGTGTGCTAGATAGTCGGTTCGAGTCCCGGTCACGCTAAATATATCCATGTAAGCGTGTTGATTTGGTACAAAGCAGATATCGTTACCTCATCAAAATGTAATGTGTTCTCGCCATGATACATGTAAAGCTGACAAAATTGCTCGACTTTGTTAAACATCATACATGTACTTGCATACAGTATACAAAACCAAATTGATGAACAAAAAATGGTTCGAACATTAAAGAATCATTTGTCTATGGTCCGTACAGCTGTAAAAGGATATCGGATCCAAATATAACTGTTACAACGCGCAAAAACGAAACACTGCTTGACTAGTTGAGTAACAGACCATGAGCGGTTTTTTTTCACTGTAACAATAAATTAATATAGCATCATATAGTACCAATGCATACTCTGTGATATTCTTAGCATCTGCATATAGTTTAGTTACCAATTAAAACATAATTAGGCTGATAATACTCCAGAATTAGAACTGATGTAGATATTTTTATCTTCAAAGATACTCATGGGAATTTTTTATTTAGCATGCTTCAGTAATAGCCTTCGGCGTAAACACGCGATCTTAATATAATGTTATCAAAGTAAATTACTTCACCAGATGTAAAGAATAGAAGACAAAGACAATCTAGGTAGCATTTCATAAAGTCAAGAAGATAACACAAAAGAAGATTAATTACAAAAATAGCAACAAAATAATAGTTAAAAAAACAAATTACAGCGTTATCAATTTATATTGGATGGATCCGTAACACTTTGTTGTGGAAGCAGAATAAAACAACATTCTCAACCAGAAAATTGTTATGAAAAATTGTTAACACTTATATCATATTAAAAGGTTGTGCTGGGGTATCGATTTTGAGCCTTTTTCTACGATTTTGATCTTTAATATTTTGAATTCTTCCGACAGTCTGGTATTTTTTTATATTTCATTTTAATTATTCTCCTATAAAAAAGATATCAAGCATGCATAATATTAAACATTTCTTTTAATAGTAAGCGGCCATTCTGTTATTATTACAGATGATTTTGAAGACAAGACGTTGTCAGTAGTGATAGATGATGAAGAATCAATAATGGAGTTTATCGATTTCTCACAAAGCCAGGTTTGTATTAATTGACTATCTGTGACAACAATGATTATTACCGTGGACAAATATGGAAAAATATGTGTTCATATATACATTTATATATAATATGTTGTTGTTAAATCTGTCGTTAATTCTGACAAATTCGTTTATTAACTTTATTATAATTGTGAGCTATGTCAGTCAACGATACAGTTAAAACATAGTTCCAGAATAATTATACAACTATTCACTTTATTAAATTTATATAATTGTAACTACGGACAGGTATGATGTCTACATCATTGTTTATATAAGTAATACTGTGGATGATCACATTATAACGATGTAAATCGTTGATATTTCATCAATCGATTAAACCCCACCTAATTGTTGTTCCTGTCTTAATCCAGAACCTG
This sequence comes from Bathymodiolus septemdierum, assembly GCA_963383655.1. Classification (NCBI taxonomy): domain Eukaryota; kingdom Metazoa; phylum Mollusca; class Bivalvia; order Mytilida; family Modiolidae; genus Bathymodiolus; species Bathymodiolus septemdierum. The sequence goes on from OY726521.1 coordinate 64,041,825, forward strand.
GATCCCCATTGGCACGTGTCGTGGTCATTCTATGTTCAGTGATTTAAGACGAGATGTGATTGCTCGTTTTAATTCTATTGGTGGAACTGTTGACCATCATTGTTTAAACTTACATGCACATGTCTGTTAAACTTCATTACATATAAAGACATTGAAACTAATTCGGCACGTAGGGCAAACTATATTTGGTATATTAAACAAAATAGAAAAAAAAACAATTATGTAAATGAATCTATTGATTTGATTAAAAACCATCTTGTTTTATGTTTTATCTACACTTATATTTGTATAAAGTAATACGTTATATTAACAGGATGAGCTTGAAGGACTTCAAGTTGATGCATACATTGTTGTGTTTTCCGTCCATGACAGTGCTTCATTTGATACAGCAAAACAGTACCTTCACTGTATTAGATGTGAGATGTTTAGTGATAGAGCAATCATTTTAGTAGCAAATAAGGTTGATCTCGTACGGAAACGACAGATATCCGCAGATGGTACGTAATATATTATATTATGGATACAATGAGGCATATCATACAATGGAGAATTGGAGTAGGGTTGAACGTTGGAACATTCCGTCATTATAATCAAAGCATGTTGTACACGTAGAAGGTTCAATCATATGGATTTTAATATCTCTCTAAATTTACTTTGCTAGTCACTGATTTGAATAAGATTTTTAAAGGAACATTTTGATTGTATATTCTCCATATGTGGTTTACATGCATTATTTGTGTTAACCATTTGTCCCTTTCCTTAGTTTGAACGTTTAACTCTCGAGAAAACCAAGTTTCCCAGCTGCGGGTACATAGAGGTAGTTTGGAGGAAATAATCAGATGCACAATTCGGTCTGATGATGGGACGTAAATCAATTAATATTGCTTAAAATAACACATGCTCCGTGCAAATATACATTTTATGTGCCTCTAATACTAATTCATTATTTGTTGTTATGATTGGCTTTCGCTTGGTCGTTGCAAGGTCAACTTTGTCTATTTTATCCCTTTTTCCTGCTGCAATATAATCCCCATCATGACAATCCTAGTGACCATTGTTAACCTATATGCTTCGTCGATTGTAATATGTTGTAGGTCATGAATTTAGCCGAAATACTGACAAACAACAATCAATCAATCTAACATCTCACTCATTGGTTCTGCAATAATCAGTTGTTAATTGTTTCACCAATGGCACCATGTTTATATTTGGGTCGTATCATTAGTCGTTTAATAATTAGTCTATAACTGTTAAAACAAATAACGATATGTCCTTATTCTGTATACTGTATTAGTTCGTCAACAGTAAATATACTTAATTAATTATGATACAATCTATGTTTTACTAAGAAATTAATCGTTCTGTGGTTAACACTTTCATGAATTAATTACTTAATGCACATGCGCTAAGATATTTAATATGTCATATAACTATCAGGAGTTGAATTCTGTAATTTACTTTCAATGCAATCAGCCAAGCAGCATTGTATATTCAATATCATAAATTATGTTTCAAAACAGACAATTACTGTTAATTCCTATCTGTAATATTTTGCACAACGCAAAAATTGACTAAGATTTAGAATTGTTGATGTACGCAGAAATTCTCCTGTTTCTCTATTTTCCCAAAATGATAATAATTATGTAATCTATCAATATAAAATCTCAATAAAAAGAAGTATGCAAACTATATCTTCTCTATAAACAAAAACAAGCAATGTTAATATCTTTTGAATTGAAAACGATAATAAATATTTACGATTGGACATTTAACATCATATTGGAAACGTAAATCAATTAACTAGCATGTGAGGAAATAGATAAAAGTAATAGAAAGTAAATTGAGTTGCATGACTGAAAACCCGCAGAAGAATGTCACTGAACTTTACTTGCAATCAAGTTAGAGAGTTAACAATATTATGTCTTGCCTTTAGCATTGTGATGTTATTACGTATTTTCATTTCTTTAGCGTAATAAAGTGTCGTTTGTTTTGTTAGGGATTTTTCATTAAGTTGATTTAGTTCTGTATTCCGTTGTGTGAAGTATGCTTTATTAAGTGACGTATGTTTTGTCATTACAGAAGCCAGACAGATTGCCAAAGAATTTGACTGTAAATATATTGAAACGTCAGCTGCTCTGAATCATAAAGTGGACGAACTTTTAGTTGGATTGTTGAAGCAAATTAAATTGAAATTAAATCCAGAGGCAATGGAGAAAGCTGCTGCCACAATGATAGCTCAAGACCAAACAGAGAAACCGTCTGCAAGCAAGGGTCCCAAAAAACTTTTAGATAGACTTTTCAGAAAAGGTTCTAAAACGAAATCATCATGTGACAATTTATTTGAGCTATGACAGTTTAATTCCACATTAACTGGGGAAGACTAACGTCATTGTGTGATTATCATGAAACAGATTGTAGGAACATGAACAAATTATTATTATGGCTTTCAAATATATGCAATAGCATAGAGAAAAATCTTGGTAAGAGTGTTTTGGTATGGGTAAGTTTGACCACCCGCATTTTTAGGGGTGAACAAGTCTGATAAATATAACAAACTGGAAAATGAAACACCCTGACATGTTAAGTCTTTGTAAGTAACAACCATTGAGCTTGGTATATGGACTTTAGCCCAAATCAATGGAATAGAGACCTATGGTCTAAATCAACCACCATAAATAGCTGACAAAAAGACCTCGTATTCCTAAATGATAATATTGTAAATTAATGTAAAACGTACAAAGTCTAACATTGTATTATATAACTAACAATCTTAATGTTATGAATGTTATAGAATGTATCAAGTTGCCCATTTAATATATTTGTTTCAGATATATGATATACATTTTGATGATGTTATGACGTAGTAAAGCCATACAATAATGCTTAACATTTGTCATTATTTTATAAGACAACAATGGAATTGGTTTATCATAAAGTTATAATGTTAATGACGATATTTTTCAAAAAGAATGTTATTATCATGTTTATATGCCACCCGTGTAGTGCCAAATGTACATTCCAATAAATAAATAAATGCTATCTGCCAAAATATGAATGTTACTCATTGTACTGAAGTGCCTCATAATATTTTGAAATAATGCTTCAATACATTTATTTTTTTTAATTTTACTGACTAAGTTTTATAACAGAACTGGATTATTAAGATGAAATTTAAGATTGAAATGATCATTTCTTAACATTCTTATTTTTTAATATTATTTAACAACATTTTGATCAATAGTTATGTTATACTGTTATATCTTTGCGTTCAGCTTTAAAGGATACGGAGACCGGGGTTCACGAAAGGATACCATCCTGCTGCAGGTAACTGACAAATTCATCACGATTTTAACTCGAGTATACCTTGCCACAGATAGGAATATAATTCAGTAATAACAGACATCGATTACATTTGCAAAATCAAAGTATAATTACTATGGGAAAGTGACCTTTAGGAGCATGCCTTTAACTGATTTATAAGGGTAATAACAAAATTACCGAACTCCGAACAATCTTACAAAGGGAAAGTAAAAACTCATAATTATATAAACAGACAAAATTAGTCAACAACCGGAAAACTGTGAAAACCGTAATAGTAAAACATGATGAACAACGGGAAACAATAAATGATTGGTCTTAGATTGGGTGTGTGGTGTTTATCGCCCCTTTCACCAATTCGTCAGCCCTTTTGTGCTTTCTCATCCTTTTCGTGGTTCGTCAGCCCTTTCGTGTTTTCACATCCTTTTCGTGATTCGTCAGCCCTTTCGTGATTACCAGAATTAATGAAGACACTCGTTACATACTAAATGATGAAATCCTGTACCTGTACACAACAATCACCTTGATGAATAATATATAGTTAGCTATAGATAATTGAAGAGTTTTATTACATGAATACAATGGAGATAAGAAAATGAAAAAAGTGATATTTCTTAGCAACGCTTCATTCAATAATAAAATTATCAATACTAGTAATTATATACTTTCCATAATACGTCTGTAACATCATGCACGTTTAATTTGAATGTTTTAAAAATTACACCACGAAGTGCCATTTATTATGCATTAGAAAGCAGACTCGTTCAGTTTGAAAAAAGAGTACTTCACGATTATACGAGTCGCGCACAATAAATTAGATATCTATGTTTTCAAAAACAGTTTGTTAAATCAATGAATAGATAATTTATTCCATTAATAAATAATTGGGCATTTATTTATTTCATTTTATAATTCTGACACTGAGAGCAATAATACGACAAAAAAAATTAGTTTGTGTTGTATATGTCTTGTTATATCATTCCGATTCATATGTATATATTGGTGAATTTTGCATATATTTATTTCAAATGTTATGTATTATAATAAATTATATTTAGAAAGATATTTCTGGAAAAATAAAAAACATGTAAACAAATTGTAGCTTTGCATACATAAAATATGTTCTTTATTAAGAAGAGAGAAATACTTTGCTAAGCTTTGCAGTCAATAACTGTGATGTTGTCATTTGTTTCGACACATACATGTCTGGATTATTCTTAAAACTGATTGTTACAATTGATTGATTGGTTGTTAATTAGCTTCAAGCAGTATTCTAGTTATATTCACGACACGAAAAAGTTTACAAACAATAACTGATGTAGGTAAATAGTGGCACTGGGATAGATCAATGGGTGAAAGTTTTTATTTCATAAGGTGTATAAAGGATATGGATATGGTAAAGAAATATTTTATTTTTGATGTTCAATACAACTGATTCAACTCAATAAGGATGTTCGTTTGTTAGATAATATTATTGCAGTAACTTGTACAACTCTCAGTTTGCATGCGACTTTTTGATGTGTAGGCAATTCCTCAGTCGATGTTTAGCCTTTCTGATTGTGTCGTCATTCTTTGACATCCTGCAATATTAGTATCACCTTAATTCTATAAAGTGAATAAAAACCGTAAAGACACCATAATAGGACAGCACAAAGAACTAAGGCATTTTCTAAAATCGTTCAGATTCACCATTTCAATACAACGATCTTATTTTTACAGTAACATTACTAAGTCTTGAACATGGCATTATCATGTAGTTTCTTAATTATTCGTTGTAGTAATGCGTTATCTCATTGGCTTTGATTATTACTCTACAAGTGTAAGAAAGGTGTGAAGATACCAGAAGCCGTACAACAAACACAGAAAACTAGAGACTGCACAACTCAAGCACCACTAATACTGGGGGTGAATTACACTAGTGGCACAGATCCTGTTACACCACTTATACTGGGGGTGAATTACACTAGTGGCACAGACCCTGTTACACCACTAATACTGGGGGTGAATTATACTAGTGGTGCATGTCCTGTTACACCACTAATACTGAGGGTGAATTACACTAGTGGCACATATCCTGTTACACCTCTGGAGATAAGTCATGAAAAACGATCGAAATATGACTATGACTAAACGGAACATATTCGCGGTCATCTGTGACACAATTATTCCGTAGTGGTTACTCAAGGAATGGTGCTTACTGCAAAACTTTGTGATTATCAAACTTAACGAATAGACATTCCTGCTTCAGTAGCTGCCTCGTTAGAATCAATGCTCTATGAAATAACATAAAAAGTACCACAGTCGGATATTGTTCAACAATCCAATAGCAAAATCATAGAAAGAGGTAAAATAGATACCGTTAGCACACATATACAGGATCATTCACTTCCCTGGCCAGGTACATGTACTGCAATAACAAATGGCGATACTAAATTAGATTTATGGGCCTCTGCCTTCCTTAAATGGAAATCCTGATAGGATCAACAAGCCCTGAAAAACCGTTTCAGTTGAGATGCAGTAAACCCTGTATGAGGGACACTAAAGGGAACCAGAAAATGTGCATTGCATGAGCCGTTGCCATTTATATACAGGTTCAAATTACATACATTATTCATTAAATGACGAAAATAAATTTGCCCTTTATAGACAATTATTTACTATATACATGTGCCTTTTAATGCAGGTTTGACTCTATATACACCATATGCAGGTGCTGCTGAACTGTTAGATATAATTGGAAAGTTCATAATGGGAAAATCGAAATCATCTCTGGTCGTAAAGTTTCGTTCTTAACATGCCTTTACGGTCAATTCCTAGATGAATGTTAAGGCACCCAGCAGAGCAATATGTGCATATAGATTCCTTTATTTCAAGTTCATTGTGATAGATTTAGAATTTGAATTATTTAGTGAAAAGACATCACCTATATAGCGGAACCTGACATTAAAGGATTCAGTCTGCTCCACACGAATAACGAAGCAAATCGCTGAAAAGAGGAGAACAATTGGTATTTATAGGAATTCTGATTGTCTGTCTAATTACACATGCACCAGACAACAAATATGTTGTCAATTAACTTGATCATTTTTATGATTTCAGTTTCAGAGAACTCTTTGTCAGAATAAAAACTCTTTGTCGGAATGAAGAGTATTGTGTTTCAAAGTAAAAAGAGTTGTTTGAAGATACCAAAGGGGTAATCAGAATCCGTAAGATTTATCATTTCCTGGATCGATATATTTTAAGAAAAGCTTGACGAACAGGAAATACTACTAAAATCGGCAGTGCGGTATTTTTCCGAAAGTGGATTAGCATAGGTTTTTAATACATGTATTTGGTTATTTTGTTGTATTTCTCTTATAGTTATTTTAACAGAATATACTTTATCTAAATACATATTAAATTAAATTCTGCATTTAGGAAAATACCAATTGAGTATCCACAGCATTGACTGTCAATGGAAGAGGTATTTAAGTAATTATTATATATTTGTAAATAATATGCTAAAAAGAGTTTTTTCAAGATACCAAGAGGGTAACCAGAAACCGTAATGCGAAAAAGGACAAACAAGACACCGGTCAGAAGACAAAGGACAAACAAGTATATTGTAGTAACTATTTAATGTTTCTCTCCTTATGGTGTGTATTTGCTGAATAAAATTATTAGAACAGCCTTGTCATTCCAGCATTTCGGTCAGATGGCCTTCGCCAGTGTGTTATTCTATCAAACCTAGCTGTCACAACTGATGCTACAACTGATATTTAATGTAACGTAATAATACACCAATGAAGGCTTTGCTTTACTATTCAAACTGACCGCCACGATATGAATGAAATATTGTTGAAAGCGGCGTGAAACACCATAACCCTAACCATAATGAAGGGCTGGAGTGTATTAACTAGATTCAATCGATGACTTTATAACAATGATTTGAACAAAAGAACTTGCAAAAGGCAGTAAATTAGAATAGGATAATTTACTTGTAACTACCATATCTTGTTTATCGTGTTATATATGTATTGTAAGAATACGTAGTTTGTTATCAATTATTTATTTATAATACAAAATCTGAGTGAATACCAGGTTAAAGCTTTATTACACTCAGCCATTATGTGACAAAAGATATACAGGCTTAATGGGGGAATTAATAACAAGAAAAGACAACATGACATGCAGTAATTATCGACGAAAATACTTAATATACCTTAAAATGGAAATGCATTCCATTCTAAGTAAAACTATTTTATTTTAGCAATGTAGCTATTTTGGAATGAACTTTGTTTGACGATTTTATTTTGAGAAGTAAAGGATTTTGTAACAATCAATACTATTTTAATGAGATCAATACCAGGATATAACTATTATTTTCATTCAGACCTCCCGCAATGTATTAAACGTTAGTCAATATTAATGTGTTTTTGCTGATGCATACTGACTTGTTTTGCTACAGAAAATAATATTAATCTTTAAAATTATTTTCCATTACCGCCATGATTAGAACCCCTTTTTTGGAACATTCGGCATTTTGATATACAATTGTATTATAAGACTTTCGCTATATCAAAATACAAAATGTACATGAAACTGCTGTGATTTAGTACTAAAATGGTGTAGTATCAATGTAAACGTCATTTCATAATCTAATCAATCATTATGTGCATTAGGTGTATGTAAGCGCTATTCAAGCGCTTACATACACCTAATGCACATAATGATTGATTAGATTATGAAATGACGAATAGCGATTATATTTTGACCACAGTACACTGTATTCTTCTTTTCAATTATAAACAAACATATATCATGAACGTACGCTTTCAGGTACACGTCGTTCAGAAAGAGGGGACTGCAATATTCACAGACAATACTTATCATCAAGTCTCTTGATAAAATGATTCACCGCCTAACTGTTTTGTGACGTCAATTCGGCAGTATTTCAGCTATATCATGAACAGAACAAGCCCTCAACCTATAAATTAAATGTAGCATGGATGTTTTGCCAGGGTGTGGATATGGGAATACGTTAAGATAAAGAGGTTATAATTGATAGGGTAAATTAAGCTTGGAAGAGGCAATTAACAATATACAACTAATGACTAGTGATGAGGTTGAATATGATGTTTCTTGAGCATATAAATCTTCATCAATTATTGTTTTCAAAAGATATAATTGTTTTGTTAAATGAACCCAAAATAAAACGATCAAATTATTTTCTGTGCCATGAACGTTGGGTGTGTACCAGGTGTTGCAATCTTGTAATATCCCTGACCTATATACATGTATAAATATATCTTGGCGCTGTGCCAGGTGTTTTGAAAACATAAGTATATATCTATATATTGGTCCTGTGTTTGATGTTAGAATGCTAATTTCACATGAATTACACATAGTGTGGCCCTGTTTCAGATACCAAGTGATTATCATATATATTATTTCAGACATAACACGACGGGTGATACATGTGGATCAGGAACTTACCCTTGCGGAACACCTGATTTCACCCCCAGTTTGTTATGGCGTTTGTGTTGCTAGATCGTTAGTTTTCTATGTAATGTATTATGACATTTTGTCCTTTTTCTTTTGGCCATTATCTAGTCTGACCTCTTCGATTTATGGCTTCTGATTACCTCTTTGGTATCTTCGAACATTTCTTATGAGAGATACATAAATATTATTACTAATACTAACCGACTAAATCAATTTTACTTAAATTTTCTCCCAAGCAAAGAGTTATTAGAGTTCAAGATAATCAGATGTTTGATAAAACCTAGGTATATAATTAAGTATGCGCCAAGTCTTTCAGTCTAACCGTCATCAGGTACTATCATACCAAATAGATCAGAAAGCCAAATAATATAGCATGGATATTAATTAAATGTAGATGTAACTTGTAAAAAGAGAACCTATTATATTAGAGTAGCAGGTTACACTGACGGTCGGGATCACGTGGTCTCAAACGCAGTGTTTGCGACTTCATATTTTTGGTTTATTTGTTTTTTGTTTTTTGTTTTTGCTTTTTTTTTGCTTCAGTGCTTGGGTGAACTGTTTTTCATTCCATATCATATGTAATCACTCTAATCATGTGTGAGAGTTTGTGTTATCCGGTTCGTTGTTCTTTTGTATCAGTTGTTGAGATATGAATGTAGTATGTATCCGGGTTTCCTCTTTACTCTCAAATATGGCTTCGGTCAATATTAATTTACAGGTCAATAAAAACTCATATTCCCTTCTACACAAGTCTGTAATTGTTTTATTACATATACTATAAGGCTTATGACGTCACCCGGTGAATATCACTTTCAGCAGGTGAATACCATTATTTATTGACTTCTAGACTTTACTTAGCTAAAGTACGGATATTTACAGTCATTATGTAATAATATAGTATTATTACGTGATGTTTTTTCATGTTGGCCTAGTTATAGGTCCGAGGCCTGCTGTATTGGCCTGAGGTGCAGCCGAACGCCAATACAGCAGACCGAGGACCTATGACTAGGCCAATATGAAAAACATCACGTAATGATACCTTTATTAATTAACCAGTCCAATATCTCTCGGGACTTTTCCTTGCAATTGTCGAAATGTCTAGCGGATTCCGATCTAGTTGTTATTGGACTGACTGGAATTGGGCCAATACGGAAAATATCCGTATTGGACTGGTTTTTGCCGTAGTGGCCCAATGAAAGTTTTTATATTATATTGACAGATTTGATCATATAAAGGCTAATAAATCAAAGTTAATTAATACACGTATTTATTTTCACTAAATACGTTTTTCTTAGAGCGTGTTGTACTTTCATCAGTTTTTCATGCAAATGCATATATTTTGTTTTTGACATATTTTAGTTACAATATTTTGCTCTACTACTGAAACGCCACGATATAGCTGAAATACTGCTAAAATTGGCTTTAAATTCCAACCAAATAAAACATCTAGGGCACCTTTTGATGTAATCAAGTTGACACCTGTTTTTGGCACATACTAGCGAGTTCACGACTGACGACTGAAAGGCGCTGGCTTTCTTTATTTTCTTGTGCCATGTAGCCTTTCAGTCGTCAATAAGGAATTAGATTTTACGCGTCTTATTGATCAAACATTCACAACTATTGACGACAGACAGGAAGTATTGCTCCAGAGGTGGAAATATAATTATAACAGGTGCACATGTCACCCGATTATTATTGCTTAAAAGTACAAAACTTCAGATATATAGATTAGGACAGTAGCAAAACAGACGTATATAATTGGTTACGTTGATATTTTACAGTGTATATTTCCAATTTAAGGATATGTACAATAACAATTGAAAAATAAAAACAAGTAAAAAACACAAAATGTCTCGAAGATTAAAAAAAAACCTTTCAGAGGAAATGACATAGCCGTATTTATAGTTAAAAGGGTTATTTGATCATCAATCAATTTCATCGTAGGAGATGTACTTACTTGTTTACAGGGACCGGTTCTTGCTGTTAGTGACATTTCTTAAGACTAATCAGTAACCCTCATATCTAAGGACAAATTATGACTATTATTTCATATGATATAATTCACAGATATTTTAACTAATTTAAGAAGTTGTTTGCATTCTATTTTCAACTTAAAATCAGTCGAGTCTTTCACTTTCGTCAGGTACACTATACAATAGATATTTTTGAGCACAACAATTTGAAATATTCGCAGATGTTTTAATTCTAAAGTACAAATATCGGATAGTATTACAGAGTTTTTCAGACTGCTACATTCAATTTGTAGGACAACTCGATTTCCGTCTTAGATCAAGGAACATACCTTTTTAATAAAAAAATTGATTGACATTGTACAAGAATCATTTGATTTCCACATGTAACAATGCTAAGATAACTTTTTGAACTCAAGCTAGTTTTATAGCCAAAATGATGGTACCGTAGCTTTGTGTTGATGGTACCGTAGCTTCGCGTTGATGGTACCGTAGCTTCGTGTTGATGGTACCGTAGCTTTGTGTTGATGGTACCGTAGCTTTGTGTTGATGGTACCGTAGCTTCGCGTTGATGGTACCGTAGCTTCGTGTTGATGGTACCGTAGCTTTGTGTTGATGGTACCGTAGCTTCGTGTTGATGGTACCGTAGCTTCGTGTTGATGGTACCGTAGCTTCGTGTTGATGGTACCGTAGCTTTGTGTTGATGGTACCGTAGCTTCGTGTTGATGGTACCGTAGCTTCGTGTTGATGGTACCGTAGCTTTGTGTTGATGGTACCGTAGCTTCGTGTTGATGGTACCGTAGCTTTGTGTTGATGGTACCGTAGCTTCGTGTTGATGGTACCGTAGCTTTGTGTTGATGGTACCGTAGCTTCGTGTTGATGGTACCGTAGCTTTGTGTTGATGGTACCGTAGCTTCGTGTTGATGGTACCGTAGCTTTGTGTTGTGGCGGAAGATGACAGATATAAACCCCGAATATTAATTGATGTAGCAAAACAGACGTATACAATTGGTTACGTTGATATTTTACTACCCTCCTAATAACAGTGTATATTTAAGGATATGTACAATAGCAATTGAAAAATAAAAAAAATAAAAAACACAAAAATGTCTCGAAGATTAAAAAAAAAAACAAATAAACCTAAAAACATATAGTGATATATATATCATTTCGTCAAAGTTGCAGGAAGTACGTTTTGTACCTGATGTAGTGCGTAGTAAATTATCTTTCTAATATACAGAAACCTCTTGGAATTCATCATATTCGTACAATCTTATTTTCACTACCTGTAAACTACCTCAAAGATCTTAGGGATTTTGAACTTGACAAAGGAGGCGTAGATCCTTTTTCTCCTAAGTACAGATTGTCTAGTATTATATGTGACGTGGCGTCCTTTCGTCTTTTTAAACCAGTTCGATCTGAACCTCTTCATGATAACAACAGAAAATTCCTCCATATTCCGTTTGCTAACAAAGGAATCGATGCTATTAACATCAGCAACATTCTTAATAGAAAAGAGGTCGTAAAAGAAATTCAACCATATTTCAAAAATCAATCTGTTCCCATTGTCTCCTATAGCTACACTAACAGCATTGGCCGTAATATTTTCAACTACAAAGAAGCATTGCAAGATATTAACATAGAAGAGTACCTTAAGAACCCTCTGACTTGTGACTGCTCCCACTCTTCTTTTCAATACAACCCATCTGGACATGTAATCACTGGTGATCTGAATATCATTCAACATGAGAGTCTCCGAAAGGTGATTTTTCATGGTCCTAAATTCAGAGAACCTCAACACATCAATTGGAAACATAATTTCAAGATAATTATGGATGCTGTTGAAGATTATGCCAGAAGGTGGATAAAGAGAGAAGTAGACCAAGATCCTGAGTTAGAGTCCTTGTCAGACTGGGTTAGAACAATTAGGTCTCTAGTACAAGGTCGGATTCACAAACTCAAAAATTGTGTTAATAGTGGACCTAAGTCTGTATTTAAAGACCAAGAAGCTGTTAAGTGTCTTTCCTCTCTTCATGACAAATATGTTATCGTTCCTGCGGACAATGCTTCCAACAATATCGTGTTTGTACGTAAATCATATTACTTCGAATGCCTAATCAAGGAATTAGGCATAAATAGCAACACCTCTTAGTAATACCACATACAAACCAACTTCGTTCGACAAAGATGAAATCCTAGCTAACCACAGATCATTCATGACCTCATTAAACATTCCCTCTGGTAAAGAGTCTGAGGATTTACCCTATTTATATTGGATGCCTAAGCTCCATAAGAAACCATACCAATAAAGGTACATAGCGGGATCATCAACTTGTTCGACGAAAGAATTGTCTATTCACCTGACAAAGATTCTGTCTGCAGTAAAAGAGGGACAACAGAAATATTGTGAAACTGTTTACTCGCGTAGTGGCATAAATCACATGTGGATTTTGAAAAATTCTAAAGATCTTTTGGATAACCTGAAATCAAGATCTTTCTCTCAGGTATCCTCCATCAAAACTTTAGATTTTTCAACTCTATATTCCACCCTACCGCATGAAAAATTAAAAACCCGCTTAAAAGAAACAATTCATAAAGCTTTTAGTCATAGAAACTATGGCTCAAAATTTGTTGTGTTAGGCTACAATTCCACATTTTTTCAAACAAAATTAATAAAGGTAAAACATGCTACTCCGAGGAACAAGTGATCAGTATGCTGGAGTTCTTCATCGATAACATATTTGTCTCCTTTGGAGGGACACTGTTTCAGCAGGTCGTCGGCATACCAATGGGTACGAATTGTGCCCCTCTTCTAGCCGATTTATTTTTATACTCATATGAGTCGGAGTTTCTTCAAAAGCTTGCAAAAGATAAGAAGATTCATGAGGCTAGAGCCTTTAATTTCACATACAGGTATATTCATGACGTTTTATCTATCAATAATTCTAGATTTGCAGAATTTCTTCCATTGATATATCCTCCAGAGCTGGAAGTTAAAGAGACCACCGATACAGCTTCGCCCGCATCATTTTTGGACTTATGCCTCGAATTTGACGACAGTGGTCAACTCAGTACTAAAATTTATGATAAGCGGGACGACTTCAATTTTAAAATCAAAAATTTTCGTCAATATGTGACGTAAAAATATTTTTGACATTTACGTCACTGAATATGGTACTGCTTTGACAACTATTTTACCTATTTTGTTCCTATATTTAAATACTGTTACAGTGACAGCCGGAACCTTTGAACCGTAATGAGAGCGGGAGGTTTGGCGCCTTAAAATCTGATTCAACCCACCATTTCTTTAGAAATGCCTGTACCAAGTCAGGGTCATTACGGTTTTCACAGTTTTCCGGTTGTTGACTGATTTTGTCTGTTTATATAATTATGAGTTTTGACTTTCCCTTTGTGAGATTGTTCGGAGTTCGGTAATTTTGTTATTACCTTTATTATCTAGTTTTCATTACCTTGATTTCGCATAAAACAGGTAGAAACAATTTCAGGTGAATTACATGTCCATTTTCAGAAGGTCAAAATATCAAGAACATGTCAAGATATTTCTAAATATTGATAATGTAATTATTCTGTTATTTAAAGGACACTCAAAGCAATAACATATATCAGTATAGTCTGTTTATTTCTCAAGTCGATTTCCATCGTTCTATTTATTCACCTTGTGATATACATACAACAGTAGGTTATCGACACATGAAAACATGTTCCAGGGGTAAACCTCATAACCGGCATTAACGCATTACATTATATATATTATCTTATCTTTCCTTTGAAGTTTTTAAATGTTTAATAAATCGGTTATCAGATAATATTTGTTTTAATGAAGAATTCAAGCTCTTACTTACAACTTGTGGTGCGTCATAACAGTTGAACGATATGTTGCAATACGTTTATATTGCATGATATTCGTATCCAGACAAAAACAAGCAATGTTTGAAACACTATAATTACCATATATCCTTTACCTTTTTAATGTTTCCAAAGTTTGATACTGATTTGGACAATAAACACCAATATCAGTGTGTAGATTTCAGAACTGTTGGAGGTATGGATGAGTAACTTCACGTTAAAGTATATTTCAGTAATATCATGACGGACAGCATTATTGGTCGAGGAAGCTGGGGTACCCGTAAATACGACCAACCTGTAGCATATCATTAACAAACATTATAGCATATTGCTACGAGCCGTAATTAAACTCAAAACTGTATCAGTGATAGGCGCTGATTACTATCCAAATACGATCGCTGCCACGAATTATTTCCAGTTCGTCATGGGACAATGTCTCAAGCTACTGCCAATGTAACCGATACGTGAAAGCGTAGTAATGAAATACCCTCAGTGAAAAGTACATATGTACTATAATTAACACAAAGATGTGTCTTATTTCAGAAATCTTACAGTACGTCATAGACCAGTTATACGTAATTTAAGATTTATTGTTTATACGATTTTATATTAGATTACATTACGTTTCGCCACTAGGACGACTTCCGGCTGCATTTGATCTCATATTTACCAGGAACAGCTCGTTTTGAAATATCTATTTTCTCTTTCTTTTAGAATGTTTATAAATATACATCATGCTAAGTGGCAGTTCTTTTCTATTTCAAAAGCTAATTCAGATTATTGTCTTGAAAATCATCCATATGTGCGATTACAACGAATAATAATGTTGAAAATCTTTTCAATGTAATCGATTGTTGTTTTTCCATATCGTAAATGTTGGTTTTAACAAATGACGATTTATTTTTATAAAAGCAAACACATTCAGGTTGGTTCGAAAAAAATATATTTAAGCCTAATCGGATATAAGGATTTTTTATTTTCACGATCTAATTCAGACGGCTGGTGGTTGACTAATATTCCGGTATACATATTGAATTAAACGTTAAGGCATATACACATCAATGAGTGTACGTATAAAACAATCGTAATATTTTCCCCAGAAACTACCATGGAAATTGATATGTTCGTTTTTTATTCTCATATATATACTGGTACCGTTTTTTCTTAGAATACTCTCCCGTTTAAAACAGTTATAATGTACACAAAATTGAATTCGTATCATTATTATATTCGACGGGGTCTTATGTTCATGGAGGTGATATGCTAATATATTTGAAGCAACTGAACTACGTCGGTGGTTTAATGGTTAGTTTGCTAGACTCGAGAGTGGCAGTTCTTGGGTTCGCTCCAGTCTGGTCAAGCTAAATCATATAAAATTGATATTTGCTTGTTCTCTTCAAAGCACGCAGCATTAAGGGGTAAAATCAAAGACTGGTTGACTGGGAACCAGGATATTTCCGAGTGGAGCAGCATGCTTACAAGTGGACTGCTATTTCAGTGACCTAGCACTATACAATTAAGATTAATCGTGTTGGTCTATAATATAGCGTACATCATGATAATCTCTTCGAAATGTAACCTGTTCTCGCCATGGTATATTGCTGAAAGATTGTTCAATTGGCGCTAGACCACAATTGTTGTTAGTACTGTACGATCTCTCTCCAAGTTTTGAGGTTGTTAGTATTGTACGATCTCTCTCCAAGTTTTGAGGTTGTTAGTATTGTACGATCTCTCTCCAAGTTTTGAGGTTGTTAGTATTGTACAATCTCTCGCCAAGTTTTGAGGTTGTTAGTATTGTACGATCTCTCTCCAAGTTTTGAGGTTGTTAGTATTGTACGATCTCCCTCCAAGTTTTGAGGTTGTTAGTACTGTACGATCTCCCTCTAAGTGTTGAGGTTGTTAGTATTGTACGATCTCTCTCCAAGTTTTGAGGTTGTTAGTATTGTACGATCTCCCTCCAAGTTTTGAGGTTGTTAGTATTGTACGATCTCTCTCCAAGTTTTGAGGTTGTTAGTATTGTACGATCTCCCTCCAAGTTTTGAGGTTGTTAGTACTGTACGATCTCCCTCCAAGTTTTGAGGTTGTTAGTATTGTACGATCTCTCTCCAAGTTTTGAGGTTGTTAGTATTGTACGATCTCTCTCCAAGTTTTGAGGTTGCTAGTATTGTACAATCTCTCTCCAAGTTTTGAGGTTGTTAGTATTGTACGATCTCTCGAAAATTGTGCACAAAGGTATTGTTTTCTCATTGTTTCTTATTTGCATATATTGTCATAAAGATACTAATAAATGCACAAGAACAAAAAAAAGAAGATACAATGTACAAATAAAGTTTTTTGTTATTTGTTAAATACAAGTATTAATTCAAGGCATACAGATATTTACAACTGTGGTTGCCTAATCTTGTATAATATTACAATATACGTAGGAAAATTGAAGAATTGCGAATGTGTTTACTACACTATCTATATGTATATACATCTTACTATCAGGAATCAACTATCTATTATCATGATTCGTTTTATAATCGAAAAACTATAAAAATTACAGATTTTGATGCAGCAAATTATTTTTTTAAAGTGTTTTATGCTGGATTTCTTAAATTTCTTGTGTATTTAAAATAACGATCTATTCGTATTTAAATCTCTGTAACATTGTATTGATTGTCTTTTGTAATTTAAATCTAAAACAGCACCAATAATGAAACTAAATACAGGAAGGCACGTCAAATCTGGTACACTCAATTAATATCATTAAATTCTTCTTCTTGAAATCGTCAGAATTTAAATATAAGTTATAATCTAATATAAGCACTAAATAAGAAACAAGACTTAGATTATGCTTTATTTACTAAATACAAACAAAAACATCAATATACATATCATCTAATTATACATTTGTTGTACATAAAAAACAAATCACCCTGTAATATGCAGAACGTAAACGTACCAAGACTTATAGTCACTGAGAGCGTCTCGATGATAGTTATACATGTATTAGCTATTCATAGCCCAGTGAGAACACGCCAGTACTACCGCCAAAAACTGTCCCATGCATTATTAATTTCCAAATCAAACAGATCTAACAGGTTTTATTTTGAATAAAAACATTGAAGCTAAAAAGAGAAATTTCAAATAACCGAAATAGAAATTCAGGTACATTGCATGTTTATTTTACATATTTACCTTAATATTATTGTTTCATTTAAATATACGATAATATACATTTATGGCCCTTGTTGTAGTACGCCGGGTATTCGACTGCACGGAACCGGAGTTGGCACTAAAGGACGCGGGCGTCGATAAAAAATCAACAAACAGGGTAGGTGTATGTAAACGTTCTTTTCTTAGACATAATACAATTGTGCAATGAAATAATTTCGCACAATAAATGTGCATACAATAAAGTATTCACAGTCAAGTCTACATTGTGATAAAGTTAATAGTAAATCGGCAACACGATTTGTTTTATCGTCCTTTCTCAAATTTGTTTTGATTTCCGAAATTAAGTTACTTATATTTTACTGCAGTGAATGCCATTTTAAAAACAAAATGGTCCTTTCTATTCCCAAAATGCCTCCTACAACTTCTGTTAAAAATGCGCTTTAAAACATGCACGCAAATTTCTCATGGCCAACGGTTTATAGGGATAGGGTACGTCAATTAGGGCACTAAAAACCGCGGGCACATGGCACTAGGAACGCGGAAAGAACGATCTAAATGGGCACTAAGAACAGGGTGTTTTATATAGATCCGTACTGGTGTAAGAAGAGTTTGAAGATACCAAAGGTGTAATCAGAATCCGTAAATCGAGGGACAGACAACACAGTGGCCAAAAGCAAAAAGATAAAAGGACAAACAACGATCTACAAAACATACAAATAAAACTAAAGATCGAGTAATACGAACCCCACTATGAACTGGGGGTGAACTCATGTGCTCCGAAGGGGTAAGTAATTCCTGCTCCAATAGTGACATCCGTTGTTTTAATCTAGTTACAAACCCGGTGAAAACTCATGAATGAGGAAAGGGCCGGGAAATGTTTACGACTAGTGGCACATATCAATGGTCATTTGTGACACAGATATTCCATAGCGGCCAACCAAGTTATGGTAGTGACCGTCAAGCTTTCAACGTGATGACTTAAACATAACCAATAGGAACCCTTGGTTCAGTAGGTTCCTTGTTAGCAGCAACCCTATATCAAGGAAATCCTGATATGAACCACAAACTCTGGAATATCGCTTCAACTGAGAGATATATACTCCATATGCAGGTGCTGCAGGAATGTTGCTACATATAAATGGAAAGCTTAATGGGAAAATCATCTCTTTCGTCGAAAAGTTTGGTTCGTAACCGGCGCTCAGTCAATTGCGAGGTGTAGGTCAAGATATGAGGCAGAACTATCTGTATTTGTGGTCTCCTTTATTTCAAGCTCAATGGGATAGATGGGATCAACGAAATCACCAAACCTAGAATTATTTAGTGAAAGGACATCATCTATATAGCAGAATGTGAAATTAAAGGATTGGGCTAGTTTCTTTTCGTTTTTCTTGAGAAACCCCTGTCCAAAAAAATTTCACTATCAACATATGATCAATCAACAAGTCAAGGCCCTCAATTTTTCAGCATCAACAAACATAAAACTTATCCAGTCAAGCATATTTATAAACACAAGAAAAAATTATTTGGTAAATTTGTGTACACTTGTTATAATGAATTCCGCCGATTGTCACCCGAAACCAGACCCATAGGTCAACTTAGACTATCCCTGTTTTGTCTGTGGTAAAGAAGTTCTAGATGATCATGCAGGAATCCACTGTGACGATTATCACTTTGGGTACCACACAAACTGCATCAATACGGTGAACAACACATACAACATACTATCAAAATTAAACAAATCATGGATATGTGCAAAATGCTGCTCGGTAAATACAACACACAGTAATATACACGACAACTCCATCAACGGTCAACAATCCTATTACTCAACACTGTCTGATGATCCAATTGATCCACCTGATTCACCACAGTGTACATCAACTCCAGTTAAATCTCTTGGGCACAAATATGAGAAAAATGTATCAAAACCAGCAAATAAACTTACAACAATCATAGTCAACACTCAAAATATCAATAGCAAAAATGAGATATGGAAAGTCATTGATACCCGAAAACCAGAAATAGTTATGATGAGTGAAACATGAATTTTATTGGAAGAAGAAGAAGTCTGCCTCAAACGAATAAAGGAACAAGTCGGCGAGAAGAGGAGCACAGTTTGTACCCATGGGTATGGGGACTGTTTGTTGAAAAACACGTCAACCAAATATAACAAATATGGTGTCAATCAAAAACACGAGCATGTTGATGATATCAGTTTCAGAGTACTTTTTGGTAGAATCAGAGTAATGTTTTTTTTTAAATAAGATCTGTCCCTTCCTAACACAAGGTATGTGTATCTACGTTGGCCATTCTTTTATAGAACACAGTTGGACCAACTCCTTTAATCTGTCTTTCAGCTTAGAGTGAGAAATACTAGTGTAGCGGGTAAAGAAGTCAGATGTGTTAATGCTATTGCAGGAGGAGAGGGACCTAATTGTATGTACTCTAACAGATCTTTAGAGGTCTTCATAATCCACATCTGATTCAGATCACTTTTTGTAAACTTCCCTATTTCTATATAAGTTACAGACAATGATCTGTCGTGCACGACACTTAGCTCTTCACCCGTTGATCTCATTTAACATATTGAAAACTGTAAATGGAGATAAAGATTAGCTACTTTTGTAATGAATCTTCACTAGTTGCACAGATACATTCATAGATCAAATATAATCATGCAGTTTTCCACTTGTAATTGCTTAGATATGGTCCTTTAGACCAATGTTATCAAGTGTTAATGCAGAAAATATAGGTTCAGATGAACTACGGATCTTTACTAACCAAGATGCTTGATCATCACTATGTCACTTGTAGCAGCTTGTATATGGACTTAAACGCACAATTCTACCAGATTCAATTATAGGTTTAATTAAGCCAAATGTGATCATTTTTAATACGGATCTTCGCCTACCTTATATCCTTAATCTAGATGTCATCACTCTATGATTTGTAGTTGTCTGGAGATTAACAACGACGGACGGACGAACGAACGGCCGAAACGCAATATCACCTCCCCCAACTTTATATAATGCAATGAACTTCTATTTCCCTTCAACAGTACAATATTTTCTCATTTATATAATAATTATCACATTTCCAATAGCCTATTCAGAGGTCCCTCGTTTTCTCCATAAAATGAAGGCCAAGAATAAACTATAAAAACTATGAGCAATAATTATATATATATAGTTCTTAGCTTACTATATATATATATATATATATAAACGTCTAAAATGGTTTGTAAAACAACACCAAATACACAAAACAAAGTGATAAAGAATTAAACACTTCGTAGAATGACAACATTTTCGTCCCACCGAGGGACTTTATCAATGTCTAATTAAATAAAATCTCGAAACAATATGGCGACTTTTGTGTACTTGGTGTTGTTTTACAAACCATTTTAGACGTTTATAATTGTTTTACTTGTATAGTATCGTTATACCGTAACGATCCAACACCCGTAAGATTGATCGTTGATTGATTGATTGATTGATTGATTGATTGATTGATTGATTGATTGATTGATTGATTGATTGATTGATTGATTGATTGATTGATTGATTGATTGATTGGTGTTTAACGTCCAGCGAGCAATTCTTCAGCTATATTCAGGACGAGAACATTTAAAAATGTAAACGCCACGGGACTCGAAACAAGGAAAGGTGATGGGTAGGGACGGATAATTTTGCCAGTGCAACAGGTCTCTTATGGACCACTCATCATGAGCATACTCATAATGAGCTGTTACACTGGGTTCTTTAACGTGCGGAGAGGGTGGCATTCTCTCAACACGGGACCTCGGTTTTATTTACGTCTCTTCCGCAGCACGGGATGGTTGTGAATTTCTACATCCCGCACAACCGACGGACGCCCCTTCAAGCCGAAGAAGCTCTCGGTCCCATTTCTATGCCCCGGGGTTTTTCAGACGTTGTATATATATATATATATATATATATATATATAATTGTTTTATTTTTAGTGGAATTATAGTATTAATCGTCATATTATATCGTATTTGGGAAATGATAGTCTGTTTGTTCCTAGTGGCCAAAGCCGGCGTTCCGAATGTCATTCTTTCAAGTTGATCCGCGGTTCTTAGTTGCTAAATTGACGTACCCTATGTCTATTAACCGTTTGCTATGAGAAATTTGCGTGCATGTTTTAAAGTGAATTTTTAACAGAAGTTGTAGGAGGCTTTTGGGAAGAGAAAGGTCTAATTTGTTTTCATGTTGCCGATTTACTATTAACTTTATAACAATGAAAATTTTACCGTGAATACTTTATTGTATGCACAGTTAGTGTATAAAATTATTTTATTGCAAAATATTAAAATGTCTAAGAAAAGAACGTTTACATATACCTAACCTGTTTGTTGATTTTTTATCGACGCCCACGTTCTTAGTGCCAACTCCAGTTCCGTGCAGCCGAATACCCGGCGTGTGTAGCGAGATATGAAGGTTTGTTTACTCGAAGAAGTCATAAGTCATATTTCTCGAGGGTGAAGTTCGAGAGAAATATGACTTCTGAGGGTAAGCAAAGCTTCATATCTCCCTGCAACATTGTTTATTATACCGAAATTACACACACAACAAAACATTTTTTTTTAATTAATTTAAACATTTTATTCAATTTGGGTAGTTGTTTATGTTGATGGTTACATTGCAGTTATCTGAAAAATGAGGATTGAAACTAAACATTCCACGACATGAGAAATTTTCTTTTTGTGTCCATTTGTATGGTGTTTGTTGCTTTCAAGTCCGAATTAGTTTTTTTGACATATCCAGAGGACCAGCCTGGGCAACCGTTTTAAAATCGTCATCTCTGAACAGGGCAACGAGCTCTGCAAATTCATGTGAATCGATTTCAAGAAGATCTGAAGGAATCTGAGATTTCTTCCTTGTCCGGAATGTGGAAGCGCTTTCGTGTGACTTCGTCTGCCATTTTATTATAATAGAAACGTGAAGGGCGACAACTCTTTGTGTACTTCCTGTGGGGGACGCCATGGGGGCACGCGGCAGCGGGATGCATAATATTTATTTCTTCGGAGTACGCGTCTAGGGATACATGAAGTTTTGTCCTCCTGGCATGTGACTATGTTTTAACTAATCAGAGACACTCTTATATCTATGAAGTATAATAATATACATGTATGGCCCTTCATATTCCTCTAGAACAAGGGCCATTAAATGTTTATTATACCGAAATTACACAACACAACCTTTTTTTTTAAACTAATTTAACATTTTTTTCAATTTGTGAAGGTTTTGTTTACCCGAAAAAGTCAAATCTCTCGAAGGTGAAGCTCGCTACCTTACGTTACGTTACCCATGGGTGCACGCGGCAGCGGGATACATGATATTTATTTTCCCGGAGCACGCGGTCTAGGGATACATGAAGTTTTGTCTTCCTAACATTTTTAGCTAATCACAGACACTCTTATATGTATGAGGTATGATAATATTGTTTGTAGGTTCAACACATGTTTATTACAACAGGCAAACTCATTTAGGGGGAAAAATCAAAAACACATTCTTTTTTATGTTGTGATGACTGGAATGTATGGTAAACACGGATTCAATTGCATAATATATTTCAGGGGCATATATATAAATATGAATATATATGATCGACCAGTTGATTACTTGGGATGTCATGGGTAAGCGGGGGCTTATTTTGATAAACAAAAAAAAACTTCAACTCTTGTTTCACTTCACAATACGTCTAAGACCTAGCAGAACAGAAATCTTTTATTGCATAAGTCATAACGTATCATGAAGAAAAAAAACTTTAATTACGTGTTGTCTCTAAATGATTTATTTTAATTACCATTTCATGGAAAAAAATATGCATGTTTATTCTGTCGAGACATCCAAATTCTTAGCCCCCTTTCAGATGAAAAACTTATTATTTGGTCCTTAGCCATTGGAAACGATCACGGATATACATTGACGTCATGCCTACACGATACGATCGATGTTGTATATGTCTAGTTCTATACAAATATGATACTAAAGGTAACGTAAACATGTTATCTAGAAGTTTGTCTAATTAAGAATGCTTTGATAAAATTTATAACTTTCTCAGTCGGAAATGAGCTCTATAATGACATGTATAACTGTTCTCTCGGTTATAATTGAGGGTTGGTATTTTATAATAACGCTGTTCGCTTGGTTATGTTTTATACTTTAAATAACATTTGTATCCTGTAACAGGGCATTGTATGCCCAGAATGCCCAGTTATTGCTGGTATGCTACTGTACATTGTATTATTAATAAAACTATATTATAATTCGTATTGTTTGTGTTCCCGAAATAGAACTGTTCAATTAAACATTCTGAGATAAATGCATTTCTTAATCTGAATTTGTTTTTCTTCTTCTTAATATATAAACGTATATTTCTAATTTTGTCCAAACTAATTAAGAATATCTATTAATATGGATTTCATGTAATCTTTTTTTAACCTTCAAGGAGACACAGATGTTATACCTACTATACAATAGATGAAATAGATGTACAATATCAAATTTACAACAGTAATCCAGTAGTAGCTTATGATAAAACTGATACATAGCACTGCATACGGTACTGAGGATAAAAACGTAAACTTCATAGAAATCTATAGATATTAGCGTGTAATAATAACGCTGTTCGCTCGGTTATAATGGAGAGTTGGTATTTTATAATAACGCTGTTCTCTCGGTTATAATTGTGGGTTGGTATTTTATAATAAAGATTTTCGTTCGGTTATAATGGAGGGTTGGTATTTTATAATAACGCTGTTCACTCGGTTATAATTGAGGGTTGGTATTTTATAATAACGCTGTTCTCTCAGTTATAATTGAGGGTTGACATTTTATAATAACGCTGTTCGCTAGGTTATAATTGACTGTTGGTATTTTATAATAACGCTGTTCGCTCGGTTATAATGGAGAGTTGGTATTTCATAATAACACAGTTCTCTTGTTTATAATTGAGGGTTGGTATTTTATAATAACGCTGTTCTCTCGGTTATACTTGTGGGTTGGTATTTTCTAATAACGCTGTTCGTTCGGTTATACTTGTGGGTTGGTATTTTCTAATAACGCTGTTCGTTCGGTTATAATGGAGGGTTGGTATTATATAATATCGGTGTTCACTCGGTTATAATTGAGGGTTGGTATTTTATAATAACGCTGTTCTCTCGGTTATAATTGAGGGTTGATATTTTATAATAACGCTGTTCGCTCGGTTATAATTGAGGGTTGGTATTTTATAATAACGCTGTTTTCTCGGTTATAATTGAGGGTTGGTATTTTATAATAACTCTGTTCGCTCGGTTATAATGGAGGGTTGGTATTTTATAATAACGTTGTTCTCTCGGTTATAATGGAGGGTTGGTGTTTTATATTAACTCTGTTCGCTCGGTTATAATTGAGGGTTGACATTTTATAATAACGCTGTTCGCTAGGTTATAATTGAGGGTTGGTATTTTATAATAACGCTATTCGCTCGGTTATAATGGAGGGTTGGTATTATATAATAACGCTGTTCGTTCGGTTATAATGGAGGGTTAGTATTTTATAATAACACTGTTCACTCGGTTATAATTGAGGGTTGGTATTTTATAATAACGCTGTTCTCTCGGTTATAATTGAGGGTTGGTATTTTATAAAAACGCTGTTCGTTCGGTTATAATGGAGGGTTAGTATTTTATAATAACACTGTTCACTCGGTTATAATTGAGGGTTGGTATTTTATAATAACGCTGTTCTCTCAGTTATAATTGAGGGTTGACATTTTATAATAACGCTGTTCGCTAGGTTATAATTGACTGTTGGTATTTTATAATAACGCTGTTCGCTCGGTTATAATGGAGAGTTGGTATTTCATAATAACACAGTTCTCTCGTTTATAATTGAGGGTTGGTATTTTATAATAACGCTGTTCTCTCGGTTATACTTGTGGGTTGGTATTTTCTAATAACGCTGTTCGTTCGGTTATAATGGAGGGTTGGTATTATATAATATCGGTGTTCACTCGGTTATAATTGAGGGTTGGTATTTTATAATAACGCTGTTCTATCGGTTATAATTGAGGGTTGATATTTTATAATAACGCTGTTCGCTCGGTTATAATTGAGGGTTGGTATTTTATAATAACGCTGTTTTCTCGGTTATAATTGAGGGTTGGTATTTTATAATAACTCTGTTCGCTCGGTTATAATGGAGGGTTGGTATTTTATAATAACGTTGTTCTCTCGGTTATAATGGAGGGTTGGTGTTTTATATTAACTCTGTTCGCTCGGTTATAATTGAGGGTTGACATTTTATAATAACGCTGTTCGCTAGGCTATAATTGAGGGTTGGTATTTTATAATAACGCTATTCGCTCGGTTATAATGGAGGGTTGGTATTATATAATAACGCTGTTCGTTCGGTTATAATGGAGGGTTAGTATTTTATAATAACACTGTTCACTCGGTTATAATTGAGGGTTGGTATTTTATAATAACGCTGTTCTCTCGGTTATAATTGAGGGTTGGTATTTTATAAAAACGCTGTTCGTTCGGTTATAATGGAGGGTTAGTATTTTATAATAACACTGTTCACTCGGTTATAATTGAGGGTTGGTATTTTATAATAACGCTGTTCTCTCAGTTATAATTGAGGGTTGATATTTTATAATAACGCTGTTCGCTCAGTTATAATTGAGGGTTGGTATTTTATAATAACGCTGTTCTCTCGGTTATAATTGAGGGTTGGTATTTTATAATAACTCTGTTCGCTCGGTTATAATGGAGGGTTGGTGTTTTATATTAACTCTGTTCCCTCGGTTATAATTGAGGGTTGACATTTTATAATAACGCTGTTCGCTAGGTTATAATTGAGGGTTGGTATTTTATATTAACGCTATTCGTTCGGTTATAATGGAGGGTTTATATTTTATAATAACGTTGTTCTCTCGGTTATAATGGAGGGTTAGTATTTTATAATAACACTGTTCACTCGGTTATAATTGAGGGTTGGTATTTTAAAATAACGCTCTTCTCTCAGTTATAATTGAGGGTTGACATTTTATAATAACGCTGTTCGCTAGGTTATAATTGAGAGTTGGTATTTTATAATAACGCTATTCGCTCGGTTATAATGGAGGGTTGGTATTATATAATAACGCTGTTCGTTTGGTTATAATGGAGGGTTAGTATTTTATAATAACACTGTTCACTCGGTTATAATTGAGGGTTGGTATTTTAAAATAACGCTCTTCTCTCAGTTATAATTGAGGGTTGATATTTTAAAATAACACTGTTCGCCCGGTTATAATTGAGGGTTGGTATTTTATAATAAGTCTGTTCGCTCGGTTATAATGGAGGGTTGGTATTTTATAATAACGTTGTTCTATCGGTTATAATGGAGGGTTGGTGTTTTACATTAACTCTGTTCACTCGGTTATAATTGAGGGTTGACATTTTATAATAACGCTATTCGCTAGGTTATAATTGAGGGTTGGTATTTTATAATAACGCTGTTCGGTCGGTTATAATGGAGGGTTGGTATTTTATAAAAACTCTGTTCGCTCGGTTATAATGGAGCTTGGTATTATATAATAACGTTGTTCTCTCGGTTATAATGGAGGGTTGGTGTTTTATATTAACTCTGTTCGCTCGGTTATAATGGAAGGTTGGTATTATATAATAACGCTGTTCGCTCGGTTATAATTGAGGGTTGGTATTTTATAATAACGCTGTTCGCTCGGTTATAATTGAGGGTTGGTATTTTATAATAACGCTGTTCTCTCATTTATTATTTTGGGTTGGTATTTTATAACAACGCTGTTCCCTCAGTTATATTTGAGGGTTGGTATTTTATAATAACGCTGTTCGCTCGGTTATAATTGAGGGTTGGTATTTTATAATAACGCTGTTCGCTCGGTTATAATGGAGGGTTGGTATTTGATAATAACGCTGTTAGCCCGGTTATAATTGAGGGTTGGTATTTTATAATAACGCTGTTCGCTCGGTTATAATGGAGAGTTGGTATTTTATAATAACGCTGTTCTCTCGTTTATAATTGAGGTTTGGTATTTTATAATAACGCTGTTCTCTCGGTTATAATTGTGGGTTGGTATTTTATAATAACGCTGTTCGTTCGGTTATAATTGAGGGTTGGTATTATATAATGACGCTGTTCTCTCGGTTATAATTGAGGGTTGGTATTTTTTATAATAACGCTGTTCGTTCGGTTATGATTGAGGGTTGGTATTATATAATAACGCTGTTCACTCAGTTATAATTGAGGGTTAGTATTTTATAATAACGATGTTCTCTCAGTTATAATTGAGGGTTCATATTTTATTATAACGCTGTTCGCTGGGTTATAATTGAGGGTTGGTATTTTATGATAACGCTGTTTTCTCAGTTATAATTGAGGGTTGGTATTTAATAATAACGCTGTTCCCTCGGTTATAATTGTGGGTTGGTATTTTATAATAACGCTGTTCTCTCAGTTATAATTGAGGGTTGACATTTTATAATAACGCTGTTCGCTAGGTTATAATTGAGGGTTGGTATTTTATAATAACGCTGTACGCTCGGTTATAATGGAGAGTTGGTATTTTATAATAACGTTGTTCTCTCGTTTATAATTGTGGGTTGGTATTTTATAATAACGCTTTTCGTTCGGTTACAATTGAGGGTTGGTATTATATAATAATGCTGTTCACTCGGTTATAGTTGAGGGTTAGTATTTTATAATAACGCTGTTCTCTCAGTTATAATTGAGGGTTGATATTTTATAATAACGCTGTTCGCTCGGTTATAATTGAGAATTGGTATTATATAATAACGCTGTTCACTCGGTTATAATTGAGGGTTGGTATTTTTTATAATAACGCTGTTCGTTCGGTTATAATTGAGGGTTGGTATTATATAATAACGCTGATCACTCGGTTATAATTGAGGGTTGGTATTTTATAATAACGCTGTTCGCTTGGTGTTAATGGAGAGTTGGTATTTTATAATAATGCTGTTCTCTCGTTTATAATTGTGGGTTGATATTTCATATTAACGCTTTTAGTTCGGTTATAATTGAGGGTTGGTATATATAATAACGCTGTTCACTCGGTTATAATTGAGGGTTGGTATTTTATAATAACGCTGTTCTCTCAGTTATAATTGAGGGTTGATATTTTATAGTAACTCTGTTCGCTCGGTTATAATGCAGGGTTGGTATTTTATAATAACGTTGTTCTCTCGGTTATAATGGAGGGTTGGTGTTTTATATTAACTCTGTTCGCTCGGTTATAATTGAGGGTTGACATTTTATAATAACGCTGTTCGCTAGGTTATAATTGAGGGTTGGTATTTTATAATTACGCTATTCGCTCGGTTATAATGGAGGGTTGGTATTTTATAATAACGTTGTTCTCTCGGTTATAATGGAGGGTTGATGTTTTATATTAACTCTGTTCTCTCGGTTATAATTGAGGGTTGACATTTTATAATAACGCTTTTCGCTAGGTTATAATTGAGGGTTGGTATTTTGTAATAACGCTATTCGCTCTGTTATAATGGAGGGTTGGTATTATATAATAGCGCTGTTCGTTCGGTTATAATGGAGGGTTAGTATTTTATAATAACACTGTTCACTCGGTTATAATTGAGGGTTGGTATTTTATAATAACGCTGTTCTCTAGGTTATAATTGAGGGTTGGTATTTTATAATAACGCTGTTCGTTCGGTTATAATGGAGGGTTAGTATTTTATAATAACACTGTTCACTCGGTTATAATTGAGGGTTGGTATTTTATAATAACGCTGTTCTCTCAGTTATAATTGAGGGTTGATATTTTATAATAACGCTGTTCGCTCAGTTATAATTGAGGGTTGATATTTTATAATAACGTTGTTCTCTCAGTTATAATTGAGGGTTGACATTTTATAATAACGCTGTTCGCTAGGCTATAATTGAGAGTTGGTATTATATAATAACGCTGTTCGTTCGGTTATAATGGAGGGTTAGTATTTTATAATAACACTGTTCACTCGGTTATAATTGAGGGTTGGTATTTTAAAATAACGCTGTTCTCTCAGTTATAATTGAGGGTTGATATTTTAAAATAACACTGTTCGCTCGGTTATAATTAAGGGTTGGTATTTTATTATAGCTCTGTTCGCTCGGTTATAATGGAGGGTTGGTATTTTATAATAACGTTGTTCTCTCGGTTATAATGGAGGGTTGGTGTTTTATATTAACTCTGTTCGCTCAGTTATAATTGAGGGTTGACATTTTATAATAACGCTATTCGCTAGGTTATAATTGAAGGTTGGTATTTTATAATAACGCTGTTCGCTCGGTTATAATGGAGGGTTGGTATTTTGTAAAAACTCTGTTCGCTCGGTTATAATGGAGGGTTGGTATTATATAATAACGTTGTTCTCTCGGTTATAATGGAGGGTTGGTGTTTTATATTAACTCTGTTCGCTCGGTTATAATGGAGGGTTGGTATTATATAATAACGCTGTTCGCTCAGTTATAATTGAGGGTTGGTATTTTATAATAACGCTGTTCGCTCGGTTATAATTGAGGGTTGGTATTTTATAATAACGCTATTCTCTCATTTATTATTGTGGGTTTCTATTTTATAACAACGCTGTTCCCTCGATTATATTTGAGGGTTGGTATTTTATAATAACGCTGTTCGCTCGGTTATAATTGAGGGTTGGTATTTTATAATAACGCTGTTCGCTCGGTTATAATGGAGGGTTGGTATTTGATAATAACGCTGTTAGCTCGGTTATAATTGAGGGTTGGTATTTTATAATAACGCTGTTCTCTCAGTTATAATTGAGGGTTGGCATTTGATAATAACGCTGTTCGCTAGGTTATAATTGAGAGTTGGTATTTTATAATAACGCTGTTATCTCGTTTATAGTTGAGGTTTGGTATTTTATAATAACACTGTTCTCTCGGTTATAATTGTGGGTTGGTATTTTATAATAACGCTGTTCGTTCGGTTATAATTGAGGGTTGGTATTATATAATAACGCTGTTCTCTCGGTTATAATTGAGGGTTGGTATTTTTTACAATAGCGCTGTTCGTTCGGTTATAATTGAGGGTTGGTATTATATAATAACGCTGTTCACTCGGTTATAATTGAGGGTTAGTATTTTGTAATAACGATGTTCTCTCTGTTATAATTGAGAGTTGATATTTTATTATAACGCTGTTCGCTGGGTTATAATTGAGGGTTGGTATTTTATGATAACGCTGTTTTCTCAGTTATAATTGAGGGTTGGTATTTAATAATAACGCTGTTCCCTCGGTTATAATTGTGGGTTGGTATTTTATAATAACGCTGTTCTCTCAGTTATAATTGAGGGTTGACATTTTATAAAAACGCTGTTCGCTAGGTTATAATTGAGAGTTGGTATTTTATAATAACGCTGTTCGCTCGGTGATAATGGAGAATTGGTATTTTATAATAACGTTGTTCTCTCGTTTATAATTGTGGGTTGGTATTTTATAATAACGCTTTTCGTTCGGTTATAATTGAGGGTTGGTATTATATAATAATGCTGTTCACTCGGTTATAGTTGAGGGTTGGTATTTTATAATAACGCTGTTCTCTCAGTTATAATGGAAAATTGGTATCTTATAATAACGCTGTTCTCTCGTTTATAATTGAGGGTTGGTATTTTATAATAACGCTGTTCTCTCGGTTATAATGGAGGGTTGGTATTATATAATAACGCTGTTCACTCGGTTATAATTGAGGGTTAATATTTTATAATAACGCTGTTCTCTCAGTTATAATTGAGGGTTGATATTTTATTATAACGCTGTTCGCTCGGTTATAATTGAGGGTTGGTATTTTATAATAACGCTGTTCTCTCGTTTATACTTGAGGGTTGGTATTTTATAATAACGCTGTTCTCTCGGTTATAATTGTCGGTTGGTATTTTATAATAACGCTGTTCTCTCAATTATAATTGAGGGTTGCCATTTTATAATAACGCTGTTCGCTATGTTATAATTGAGAGTTTGTATTTTATAATAACGCTGTTCGCTCGGTTGTAATGGAGAGTTGGTATTTTATAATAACGCTGTTCTCTCGTTTATAATTGTGGGTTGGTATTTTATAATAACGCTTTTCGTTCGGTGATAATTGAGGGTTGGTATTTTATAATAACGCTGTTCTCTCAGTTATAATTGAGGGTTGATATTTTATAATAACGCTGTTCGCTAGGTTATAATTGAGGGTTGGTATTTTATGATAACGCTGTTTTCTCAATTATAATTGAGGGTTGGTATTTAATAATAACGCTGTTTCCTCGATTATAATTGTGGGTTGGTATTTTATAATAACGCTGTTCTCTCAGTTATAATTGAGGGTTGACATTTTATAATAACGCTGTTCGCTAGGTTATAATTGAGGGTTGGTATTTTATTATAACGCTGTTCGCTCGGTTATAATGGAGAGTTGGTATTTTATAATAACGTTGTTCTCTCGTTTATAATTGTGGGTTGGTATTTTATTATAACGCTTTTCGTTCGGTTATAATTGAGGGTTGGTATTATATAATAATGCTGTTCACTCGGTAATAGTTGAGGGTTGGTATTTTATAATAACGCTGTTCTCTCAGTTATAATTGAGGGTTGATATTTTATAATAACGCTGTTCGCTCGGTTATAATTGAGAATTGGTATTAGATAATAACGCTGTTCACTCGGTTATAATTGAGGGTTGGTATTTTTTATAATAACGCTGTTCGTTCGGTTATAATTGAGGGTTGGTATTATATAATAACGCTGATCACTCGGTTATAATTGAGGGTTGGTATTTTATAATAACGCTGTTGTCTCGTTTATAATTGAGGGTTGGTATTTTATAATTACGCTGTTCTCTCGGTTATAATTGAGGGTTGGTATTTTATAATAACGCTGTTCGCTTGGTTATAATGGAGAGTTGGTATTTTATAATAACGCTGTTCTCTCGTTTATAATTGTGGGTTGATATTTTATATTAACGCTTTTAGTTCGGTTATAATTGAGGGTTGGTATATATAATAACGCTGTTCACTCGGTTATAATTGAGGGTTGGTATTTTATAATAACGCTGTTCTCTCAGTTATAATTGAGGGTTGATATTTTATAGTATTGTTGTTCGTTCGGTTATAATTGAGGGTTGGTATTTTATAATAACGCTGTTCTCTCAGTTATAATTGAGGGTTGGTATTATATAATAACGCTGTTCTCTCGTTTATAATTGAGGGTTGGTATTTTATAATAACGCTGTTCTCTCGGTTATAATTGTGGGTTGGTATTTTATAATAACGCTGTTCGTTCGGTTAAAATTGAGGGTTGGTATTATATAATAACGCTGTTCACTCGGTTATAATTGAGGGTTGACATTTTATAATAACGCTGTTCGCTAGGTTATAATTGAGGGTTGGTATTTTATAATAACGCTGTTCCCTCGGTTATAATGGAAAATTGGTATTTTATAATAACGCTGTTCTCTCGTTTATAATTGAGGGTTGGTATTTTATAATAACGCTGTTCTCTCGGTTATAATGGAGGGTTGGTATTTTGTAATAACGCTGTTCACTCGGTTATAATTGAGGGTTAGTATTTTATAATAACGCTGTTCTCTCAGTTATAATTGAGGGTTGATATTTTATTATAACGCTGTTCGCTCTGTTATAATTGAAGGTTGGTATTTTATAATAACGCTGTTCTCTCGTTTATAATTGAGGGTTGGTATTTTATAATAACACTGTTCTCTCGGTTATAATTGTCGGTTGGTATTTTATAATAACGCTGTTCTCTCAATTATAATTGAGGGTTGCCATTTTATAATAACGCTGTTCGCTATGTTATAATTGAGAGTTTGTATTTTATAATAACGCTGTTCGCTCGGTTGTAATGGAGAGTTGGTATTTTATAATAACGCTGTTCTCTCGTTTATAATTGTGGGTTGGTATTTTATAATAACGCTTTTCGTTCGGTTATAATTGAGGGTTGGTATTATATAATAACGCTGTTCACTCGGTGATAGTTGAGGGTTGGTATTTTATAATAACGCTGTTCTCTCAGTTATAATTGAGGGTTGATATTTTATAATAACGCTATTCGCTTGGTTATGATTGAGGGTTGGTATCTTATAATATCGCTGTTCTCTCAGTTATAATTGAGGGTTGGTATTTTATAATAACGCTATTCTCTCGTTTGTAATTGAGGGTTGGTATTTTATAATAACCCTGTTCTCTCGGTTATAATTGTGGGTTGGTATTTTATAATAACGCTGTTCGTTCGATTATAATTAAGGGTTGGTATTTTATAATAACTCTGTTCACTCGGTTATAATTGAGGGTTGGTATTTTATAATAACGCTGTTCTCTCAGTTATAATTGAGGGTTGGTATTTTATAATAACGCTGTTCTCTCGGTTATAATTGAGGGTTGGTATTTTATAATAACGATGTTCTCTCGGTTATAATTGAGAGTTGGTATTTTATAATAACGCTGTTCGTTCGGTTATAATGGAGGGTTGATATTTTATAATAACGCTGTTATCTCGATTATAATTGAGGATTGGTATTTTATAAAAACTCTGTTCGCTCTGTTATAATGAAGAGTTGGTATTTTATAATAACGTTGTTCTCTCGGTTATAATTGAGGGTTGATATTTTATAGTAACGCTGTTCGTTCGGTTATAATTGAGGGTTGGTATTTTATAATAACGCTGTTCTCTCAGTTATAATTGAGGGTTGGTATTTTATAACAACGTTGTTCTCTCGGTTATAATGGAGGGTTGGTGTTTTATATTAACTCTGTTCGCTCGGTTATAATTGAGGGTTGACATTCTATAATAACGCTGTTCGCTAGGTTATAATTGAGGGTTGGTATTTTATAATTACGCTATTCGCTCGGTTATAATGGAGGGTTGGTATTTTATAATAACGTTGTTCTCTCGGTTATAATGGAGGGTTGATGTTTTATATTAACTCTGTTCTCTCGGTTATAATTGAGGGTTGACATTTTATAATAACGCTTTTCGCTAGGTTATAATTGAGGGTTGGTATTTTATAATAACGCTATTCGCTCTGTTATAATGGAGGGTTGGTATTTTATAATAACGCTGTTCGTTCGGTTATAATGGAGGGTTAGTATTTTATAATAACACTGTTCACTCGGTTATAATTGAGGGTTGGTATTTTATAATAACGCTGTTCTCTCAGTTATAATTGAGGGTTGATATTTTATAATAACGCTGTTCGCTCAGTTATAATTGAGGGTTGGTATTTTATAATAACGTTGTTCTCTCAGTTATAATTGAGGGTTGACATTTTATAATAACGCTGTTCGCTAGGCTATAATTGAGAGTTGGTATTTTATAATAATGCTATTCGCTCGGTTATAATGGAGGGTTGGTATTTTATAATAACGTTGTTCTCTCGGTTATAATTGAGGGTTGACATTTTATAATAACGATGTTCGCTAGGCTATAATTGAGAGTTGGTATTATATAATAACGCTGTTCGTTCGGTTATAATGGAGGGTTAGTATTTTATAATAACACTGTTCACTCGGTTATAATTGAGGGATGGTATTTTAAAATAACGCTGTTCTCTCAGTTATAATTGAGGGTTGATATTTTATAATAACACTGTTCGCTCGGTTATAATTAAGGGTTGGTATTTTATTATAACTCTGTTCGCTCGGTTATAATGGAGGGTTGGCATTTTATAATAACGTTCTTCTCTCGGTTATAATGGAGGGTTGGTGTTTTATATTAACTCTGTTCGCTCAGTTATAATTGAGGGTTGACATTTAATAATAACGCTATTCGCTAGGTTATAATTGAAGGTTGGTATTTTATAATAACGCTGTTCGCTCGGTTATAATGGAGGGTTGGTATTTTGTAAAAACTCTGTTCGCTTGGTTATAATGGAGGGTTGGTATTATATAATAACGTTGTTCTCTCGGTTATAATGGAGGGTTGGTGTTTTATATTAACTCTGTTCGCTCGGTTATAATGGAGGGTTGGTATTATATAATAACGCTGTTCGCTCGGTTATAATTGAGGGTTGGTATTTTATAATAACGCTGTTCGCTCGGTTATAATTGAGGGTTGGTATTTTATAATAACGCTATTCTCTCATTTATTATTGTGGGTTTCTATTTTATAACAACGCTGTTCCCTCGATTATATTTGAGGGTTGGTATTTTATAATAACGCTGTTCGCTCGGTTATAATTGAGGGTTGGTATTTTATAATAACGCTGTTCTCTCAGTTATAATTGAGGGTTGGCATTTGATAATAACGCTGTTCGCTAGGTTATAATTGAGAGTTGGTATTTTATAATAACGCTGTTATCTCGTTTATAGTTGAGGTTTGGTATTTTATAATAACGCTGTTCTCTCGGTTATAATTGTGGGTTGGTATTTTATAATAACGCTGTTCGTTCGGTTATAATTGAGGGTTGGTATTATATAATAACCCTGTTCTCTCGGTTATAATTGAGGGTTAGTATTTTATAATAACGATGTTCTCTCAGTTATAATTGAGAGTTGATATTTTATTATAACGCTGTTCGCTGGGTTATAATTGAGGGTTGGTATTTTATGATAACGCTGTTTTCTCAGTTATAATTGAGGGTTGGTATTTAATAATAACGCTGTTCCCTCGGTTATAATTGTGGGTTGATATTTTATAATAACGCTGTTCTCTCAGTTATAATTGAGGGTTGACATTTTATAATAACGCTGTTCGCTAGGTTATAATTGAGGGTTGGTATTTTATAATAACGCTGTTCGCTCGGTTATAATGGAGAGTTGGTATTTTATAATAACGTTGTTCTCTCGTTTATAATTGTGGGTTGGTATTTTATAATAACGCTTTTCGTTCGGTTATAATGGAGGGTTGGTATTATATAATAATGCTGTTCACTCGGTTATAGTTGAGGGTTGGTATTTTATAATAACGCTGTTCTCTCAGTTATAATGGAAAATTGGTATTTTATAATAACGCTGTTCTCTCGGTTATAATGGAGGGTTGGTATTATATAATAACGCTGTTCACTCGGTTATAATTGAGGGTTAATATTTTATAATAACGCTGTTCTCTCAGTTATAATTGAGGGTTGATATTTTATTATAACGCTGTTCGCTCGGTTATAATTGAGGGTTGGTATTTTATAATAACGCTGTTCTCTCGTTTATAGTTGAAGGTTGGTATTTTATAATAACGCTGTTCTCTCGGTTATAATTGTCGGTTGGTATTTTATAATAACGCTGTTCTCTCAATTATAATTGAGGGTTGCCATTTTATAATAACGCTGTTCGCTATGTTATAATTGAGAGTTTGTATTTTATAATAACGCTGTTCTCTCAGTTATAATTGAGGGTTGATATTTTATAGTATTGTTGTTCGTTCGGTTATAATTGAGGGTTGGTATTTTATAATAACGCTGTTCTCTCAGTTATAATTGAGGGTTGGTATTATATAATAACGCTGTTCTCTCGTTTATAATTGAGGGTTGGTATTTTATAATAACGCTGTTCTCTCGGTTATAATTGTGGGTTGGTATTTTATAATAACGCTGTTCGTTCGGTTAAAATTGAGGGTTGGTATTATATAATAACGCTGTTCACTCGGTTATAATTGAGGGTTGACATTTTATAATAACGCTGTTCGCTAGGTTATAATTGAGGGTTGGTATTTTATAATAACGCTGTTCCCTCGGTTATAATGGAAAATTGGTATTTTATAATAACGCTGTTCTCTCGTTTATAATTGAGGGTTGGTATTTTATAATAACGCTGTTCTCTCGGTTATAATGGAGGGTTGGTATTTTGTAATAACGCTGTTCACTCGGTTATAATTGAGGGTTAGTATTTTATAATAACGCTGTTCTCTCAGTTATAATTGAGGGTTGATATTTTATTATAACGCTGTTCGCTCTGTTATAATTGAAGGTTGGTATTTTATAATAACGCTGTTCTCTCGTTTATAATTGAGGGTTGGTATTTTATAATAACACTGTTCTCTCGGTTATAATTGTCGGTTGGTATTTTATAATAACGCTGTTCTCTCAATTATAATTGAGGGTTGCCATTTTATAATAACGCTGTTCGCTATGTTATAATTGAGAGTTTGTATTTTATAATAACGCTGTTCGCTCGGTTGTAATGGAGAGTTGGTATTTTATAATAACGCTGTTCTCTCGTTTATAATTGTGGGTTGGTATTTTATAATAACGCTTTTCGTTCGGTTATAATTGAGGGTTGGTATTATATAATAACGCTGTTCACTCGGTGATAGTTGAGGGTTGGTATTTTATAATAACGCTGTTCTCTCAGTTATAATTGAGGGTTGATATTTTATAATAACGCTATTCGCTTGGTTATGATTGAGGGTTGGTATCTTATAATATCGCTGTTCTCTCAGTTATAATTGAGGGTTGGTATTTTATAATAACGCTATTCTCTCGTTTGTAATTGAGGGTTGGTATTTTATAATAACCCTGTTCTCTCGGTTATAATTGTGGGTTGGTATTTTATAATAACGCTGTTCGTTCGATTATAATTAAGGGTTGGTATTTTATAATAACTCTGTTCACTCGGTTATAATTGAGGGTTGGTATTTTATAATAACGCTGTTCTCTCAGTTATAATTGAGGGTTGGTATTTTATAATAACGCTGTTCTCTCGGTTATAATTGAGGGTTGGTATTTTATAATAACGATGTTCTCTCGGTTATAATTGAGAGTTGGTATTTTATAATAACGCTGTTCGTTCGGTTATAATGGAGGGTTGATATTTTATAATAACGCTGTTATCTCGATTATAATTGAGGATTGGTATTTTATAAAAACTCTGTTCGCTCTGTTATAATGAAGAGTTGGTATTTTATAATAACGTTGTTCTCTCGGTTATAATTGAGGGTTGATATTTTATAGTAACGCTGTTCGTTCGGTTATAATTGAGGGTTGGTATTTTATAATAACGCTGTTCTCTCAGTTATAATTGAGGGTTGGTATTTTATAACAACGTTGTTCTCTCGGTTATAATGGAGGGTTGGTGTTTTATATTAACTCTGTTCGCTCGGTTATAATTGAGGGTTGACATTCTATAATAACGCTGTTCGCTAGGTTATAATTGAGGGTTGGTATTTTATAATTACGCTATTCGCTCGGTTATAATGGAGGGTTGGTATTTTATAATAACGTTGTTCTCTCGGTTATAATGGAGGGTTGATGTTTTATATTAACTCTGTTCTCTCGGTTATAATTGAGGGTTGACATTTTATAATAACGCTTTTCGCTAGGTTATAATTGAGGGTTGGTATTTTATAATAACGCTATTCGCTCTGTTATAATGGAGGGTTGGTATTTTATAATAACGCTGTTCGTTCGGTTATAATGGAGGGTTAGTATTTTATAA
This sequence comes from Bathymodiolus septemdierum, assembly GCA_963383655.1. Taxonomy (NCBI): domain Eukaryota; kingdom Metazoa; phylum Mollusca; class Bivalvia; order Mytilida; family Modiolidae; genus Bathymodiolus; species Bathymodiolus septemdierum. The sequence continues at coordinate 64,081,060 of OY726521.1, forward strand.
TAACACTGTTCACTCGGTTATAATTGAGGGTTGGTATTTTATAATAACGCTGTTCTCTCAGTTATAATTGAGGGTTGATATTTTATAATAACGCTGTTCGCTCAGTTATAATTGAGGGTTGGTATTTTATAATAACGTTGTTCTCTCAGTTATAATTGAGGGTTGACATTTTATAATAACGCTGTTCGCTAGGCTATAATTGAGAGTTGGTATTTTATAATAATGCTATTCGCTCGGTTATAATGGAGGGTTGGTATTTTATAATAACGTTGTTCTCTCGGTTATAATTGAGGGTTGACATTTTATAATAACGATGTTCGCTAGGCTATAATTGAGAGTTGGTATTATATAATAACGCTGTTCGTTCGGTTATAATGGAGGGTTAGTATTTTATAATAACACTGTTCACTCGGTTATAATTGAGGGATGGTATTTTAAAATAACGCTGTTCTCTCAGTTATAATTGAGGGTTGATATTTTATAATAACACTGTTCGCTCGGTTATAATTAAGGGTTGGTATTTTATTATAACTCTGTTCGCTCGGTTATAATGGAGGGTTGGCATTTTATAATAACGTTCTTCTCTCGGTTATAATGGAGGGTTGGTGTTTTATATTAACTCTGTTCGCTCAGTTATAATTGAGGGTTGACATTTAATAATAACGCTATTCGCTAGGTTATAATTGAAGGTTGGTATTTTATAATAACGCTGTTCGCTCGGTTATAATGGAGGGTTGGTATTTTGTAAAAACTCTGTTCGCTTGGTTATAATGGAGGGTTGGTATTATATAATAACGTTGTTCTCTCGGTTATAATGGAGGGTTGGTGTTTTATATTAACTCTGTTCGCTCGGTTATAATGGAGGGTTGGTATTATATAATAACGCTGTTCGCTCGGTTATAATTGAGGGTTGGTATTTTATAATAACGCTGTTCGCTCGGTTATAATTGAGGGTTGGTATTTTATAATAACGCTATTCTCTCATTTATTATTGTGGGTTTCTATTTTATAACAACGCTGTTCCCTCGATTATATTTGAGGGTTGGTATTTTATAATAACGCTGTTCGCTCGGTTATAATTGAGGGTTGGTATTTTATAATAACGCTGTTCTCTCAGTTATAATTGAGGGTTGGCATTTGATAATAACGCTGTTCGCTAGGTTATAATTGAGAGTTGGTATTTTATAATAACGCTGTTATCTCGTTTATAGTTGAGGTTTGGTATTTTATAATAACGCTGTTCTCTCGGTTATAATTGTGGGTTGGTATTTTATAATAACGCTGTTCGTTCGGTTATAATTGAGGGTTGGTATTATATAATAACCCTGTTCTCTCGGTTATAATTGAGGGTTAGTATTTTATAATAACGATGTTCTCTCAGTTATAATTGAGAGTTGATATTTTATTATAACGCTGTTCGCTGGGTTATAATTGAGGGTTGGTATTTTATGATAACGCTGTTTTCTCAGTTATAATTGAGGGTTGGTATTTAATAATAACGCTGTTCCCTCGGTTATAATTGTGGGTTGATATTTTATAATAACGCTGTTCTCTCAGTTATAATTGAGGGTTGACATTTTATAATAACGCTGTTCGCTAGGTTATAATTGAGGGTTGGTATTTTATAATAACGCTGTTCGCTCGGTTATAATGGAGAGTTGGTATTTTATAATAACGTTGTTCTCTCGTTTATAATTGTGGGTTGGTATTTTATAATAACGCTTTTCGTTCGGTTATAATGGAGGGTTGGTATTATATAATAATGCTGTTCACTCGGTTATAGTTGAGGGTTGGTATTTTATAATAACGCTGTTCTCTCAGTTATAATGGAAAATTGGTATTTTATAATAACGCTGTTCTCTCGGTTATAATGGAGGGTTGGTATTATATAATAACGCTGTTCACTCGGTTATAATTGAGGGTTAATATTTTATAATAACGCTGTTCTCTCAGTTATAATTGAGGGTTGATATTTTATTATAACGCTGTTCGCTCGGTTATAATTGAGGGTTGGTATTTTATAATAACGCTGTTCTCTCGTTTATAGTTGAAGGTTGGTATTTTATAATAACTCTGTTCACTCGGTTATAATTGAGGGTTGGTATTTTATAATAACGCTGTTCTCTCAGTTATAATTGAGGGTTGGTATTTTATAATAACGCTGTTCTCTCGGTTATAATTGAGGGTTGGTATTTTATAATAACGATGTTCTCTCGGTTATAATTGAGAGTTGGTATTTTATAATAACGCTGTTCGTTCGGTTATAATGGAGGGTTGATATTTTATAATAACGCTGTTATCTCGATTATAATTGAGGATTGGTATTTTATAAAAACTCTGTTCGCTCTGTTATAATGAAGAGTTGGTATTTTATAATAACGTTGTTCTCTCGGTTATAATTGAGGGTTGATATTTTATAGTAACGCTGTTCGTTCGGTTATAATTGAGGGTTGGTATTTTATAATAACGCTGTTCTCTCAGTTATAATTGAGGGTTGGTATTTTATAACAACGTTGTTCTCTCGGTTATAATGGAGGGTTGGTGTTTTATATTAACTCTGTTCGCTCGGTTATAATTGAGGGTTGACATTCTATAATAACGCTGTTCGCTAGGTTATAATTGAGGGTTGGTATTTTATAATTACGCTATTCGCTCGGTTATAATGGAGGGTTGGTATTTTATAATAACGTTGTTCTCTCGGTTATAATGGAGGGTTGATGTTTTATATTAACTCTGTTCTCTCGGTTATAATTGAGGGTTGACATTTTATAATAACGCTTTTCGCTAGTTTATAATTGAGGGTTGGTATTTTATAATAACGCTATTCGCTCTGTTATAATGGAGGGTTGGTATTTTATAATAACGCTGTTCGTTCGGTTATAATGGAGGGTTAGTATTTTATAATAACACTGTTCACTCGGTTATAATTGAGGGTTGGTATTTTATAATAACGCTGTTCTCTCAGTTATAATTGAGGGTTGATATTTTATAATAACGCTGTTCGCTCAGTTATAATTGAGGGTTGGTATTTTATAATAACGTTGTTCTCTCAGTTATAATTGAGGGTTGACATTTTATAATAACGCTGTTCGCTAGGCTATAATTGAGAGTTGGTATTTTATAATAATGCTATTCGCTCGGTTATAATGGAGGGTTGGTATTTTATAATAACGTTGTTCTCTCGGTTATAATTGAGGGTTGACATTTTATAATAACGATGTTCGCTAGGCTATAATTGAGAGTTGGTATTATATAATAACGCTGTTCGTTCGGTTATAATGGAGGGTTAGTATTTTATAATAACACTGTTCACTCGGTTATAATTGAGGGATGGTATTTTAAAATAACGCTGTTCTCTCAGTTATAATTGAGGGTTGATATTTTATAATAACACTGTTCGCTCGGTTATAATTAAGGGTTGGTATTTTATTATAACTCTGTTCGCTCGGTTATAATGGAGGGTTGGCATTTTATAATAACGTTCTTCTCTCGGTTATAATGGAGGGTTGGTGTTTTATATTAACTCTGTTCGCTCAGTTATAATTGAGGGTTGACATTTAATAATAACGCTATTCGCTAGGTTATAATTGAAGGTTGGTATTTTATAATAACGCTGTTCGCTCGGTTATAATGGAGGGTTGGTATTTTGTAAAAACTCTGTTCGCTTGGTTATAATGGAGGGTTGGTATTATATAATAACGTTGTTCTCTCGGTTATAATGGAGGGTTGGTGTTTTATATTAACTCTGTTCGCTCGGTTATAATGGAGGGTTGGTATTATATAATAACGCTGTTCGCTCGGTTATAATTGAGGGTTGGTATTTTATAATAACGCTGTTCGCTCGGTTATAATTGAGGGTTGGTATTTTATAATAACGCTATTCTCTCATTTATTATTGTGGGTTTCTATTTTATAACAACGCTGTTCCCTCGATTATATTTGAGGGTTGGTATTTTATAATAACGCTGTTCGCTCGGTTATAATTGAGGGTTGGTATTTTATAATAACGCTGTTCTCTCAGTTATAATTGAGGGTTGGCATTTGATAATAACGCTGTTCGCTAGGTTATAATTGAGAGTTGGTATTTTATAATAACGCTGTTATCTCGTTTATAGTTGAGGTTTGGTATTTTATAATAACGCTGTTCTCTCGGTTATAATTGTGGGTTGGTATTTTATAATAACGCTGTTCGTTCGGTTATAATTGAGGGTTGGTATTATATAATAACCCTGTTCTCTCGGTTATAATTGAGGGTTAGTATTTTATAATAACGATGTTCTCTCAGTTATAATTGAGAGTTGATATTTTATTATAACGCTGTTCGCTGGGTTATAATTGAGGGTTGGTATTTTATGATAACGCTGTTTTCTCAGTTATAATTGAGGGTTGGTATTTAATAATAACGCTGTTCCCTCGGTTATAATTGTGGGTTGATATTTTATAATAACGCTGTTCTCTCAGTTATAATTGAGGGTTGACATTTTATAATAACGCTGTTCGCTAGGTTATAATTGAGGGTTGGTATTTTATAATAACGCTGTTCGCTCGGTTATAATGGAGAGTTGGTATTTTATAATAACGTTGTTCTCTCGTTTATAATTGTGGGTTGGTATTTTATAATAACGCTTTTCGTTCGGTTATAATGGAGGGTTGGTATTATATAATAATGCTGTTCACTCGGTTATAGTTGAGGGTTGGTATTTTATAATAACGCTGTTCTCTCAGTTATAATGGAAAATTGGTATTTTATAATAACGCTGTTCTCTCGGTTATAATGGAGGGTTGGTATTATATAATAACGCTGTTCACTCGGTTATAATTGAGGGTTAATATTTTATAATAACGCTGTTCTCTCAGTTATAATTGAGGGTTGATATTTTATTATAACGCTGTTCGCTCGGTTATAATTGAGGGTTGGTATTTTATAATAACGCTGTTCTCTCGTTTATAGTTGAAGGTTGGTATTTTATAATAACGCTGTTCTCTCGGTTATAATTGTCGGTTGGTATTTTATAATAACGCTGTTCTCTCAATTATAATTGAGGGTTGCCATTTTATAATAACGCTGTTCGCTATGTTATAATTGAGAGTTTGTATTTTATAATAACGCTGTTCGCTCGGTTGTAATGGAGAGTTTGTATTTTATAATAACGGTGTTCTCTCGTTTATTATTGTGGGTTGGTATTTTATAATAACGCTTTTCGTTCGGTGATAATTGAGGGTTGGTATTTTATAATAACGCTGTTCTCTCAGTTATAATTGAGGGTTGATATTTTATAATAACGCTGTTCGCTCGGTTATAATTGAGGGTTGGTATTTTATGATAACACTGTTTTCTCAATTATAATTGAGGGTTGGTATTTAATAATAACGCTGTTTCCTCGGTTATAATTGTGGGTTGGTATTTTATAATAACGCTGTTCTCTCAGTTATAATTGAGGGTTGACATTTTATAATAACGCTGTTCGCTAGGTTATAATTGAGGGTTGGTATTATATAATAATGCAGTTCACTCGGTTATAGTTGAGGGTTGGTATTTTATAATAACGCTGTCCCTCTCAGTTATAATTGAGGGTTGATATTTTATAATAACGCTGTTCGCTCGGTTATAATTGAGAATTGGTATTATATAATAACGCTGTTCACTCGGTTATAATTGAGGGTTGGTATTTTTTATAATAACGCTGTTCGTTCGGTTATAATTGAGGGTTGATATTATATAATAACGCTGATCACTCGGTTATAATTGAGGGTTGGTATTTTATAATAACGCTGTTGTCTCGTTTATAATTGAGGGTTGGTATTTTATATTTACGCTGTTCTCTCGGTTATAATTGAGGGTTGGTATTTTATAATAACGCTGTTCGCTTGGCTATAATGGAGAGTTGGTATTTTATAATAACGCTGTTCTCTCGTTTATAATTGTGGGTTGATATTTTATATTAACGCTTTTAGTTCGGTTATAATTGAGGGTTGGTATATATAATAACGCTGTTCACTCGGTTATAATTGAGGGTTGGTATTTTATAATAACGCTGTTCTCTCAGTTATAATTGAGGGTTGATATTTTATAGTAACGCTGTTCGTTCGGTTATAATTGAGGGTTGGTATTTTATAATAACGCTGTTCGTTCGGTTATAATTGAGGGTTGATATTATATAATAACGCTGTTCACTCTGTTATAATTGAGGGTTGGTATTTTATAATAACGCTGTTCTCTCAGTTATAATGGAGGGTTGGTATTTTATAATAACTCTGTTCACTCGGTTATAATGGAGGGTTGGTATTTTATAGTAACGCTGTTCTTTCGTTAATGGTTGAAGGTTGGTATTTTATTATAGTACTGTTCTCTCGGTTATAATTCTGGGTTGGTATTTTGTAATAACGCTGTTCGTTCGATTATAATTGAGGGTTGGTATTATATTATAACGTTGTTCACTTGGTTATAATTTAGGGTTGGTATTTTAAAATAACGCTGTTCTCTCAGTTATAATTGAGGGTTGATATTTGATAATAACGCTGTTCGCTAGGTTATAATTGAGGGTTGGTATGTTATAATAACGCTGTTCTCTCGGCTATAGTGGAGAGTTGGTATTTCATAATAACGCTGTTTTCTCGTTTATAATTGAGGGTTGGTATTTTATAATAACGCTGTTCTCTCGGTTATAATTGTGGGTTGGTATTTTTTAATAACGCTGTTCGTTCGGTTATGATTGAGGGTTGGTATTATATAATAACGCTGTTTACTCGGTTATAATTGAGGGCTGGTATTTTATAATAACGCTGTTCTCTCAGTTATAATTGAGGGTTGGTATTTTATAATAACGCTGTTCGCTCGGTTATGATTGTGGGTTGGTATTTTATAATAACGCTGTTCGCTCGGTTATAATGGAGGGTTGGTATTTTATAATAACGCTGTTCTCTCGTTTATAATTGAGGGTTGGTATTTTATAATAACGCTGTTCGCTAGGTTATAATTGAGGGTTGACATTTTATAATAACGCTGTTCGCTAGGTTATAATTGAGGGTTGGTATTATATAATAATGCAGTTCACTCGGTTATAGTTGAGGGTTGGTATTTTATAATAACGCTGTCCCTCTCAGTTATAATTGAGGGTTGATATTTTATAATAACGCTGTTCGCTCGGTTATAATTGAGAATTGGTATTATATAATAACGCTGTTCACTCGGTTATAATTGAGGGTTGGTATTTTTTATAATAACGCTGTTCGTTCGGTTATAATTGAGGGTTGATATTATATAATAACGCTGATCACTCGGTTATAATTGAGGGTTGGTATTTTATAATAACGCTGTTGTCTCGTTTATAATTGAGGGTTGGTATTTTATATTTACGCTGTTCTCTCGGTTATAATTGAGGGTTGGTATTTTATAATAACGCTGTTCGCTTGGCTATAATGGAGAGTTGGTATTTTATAATAACGCTGTTCTCTCGTTTATAATTGTGGGTTGATATTTTATATTAACGCTTTTAGTTCGGTTATAATTGAGGGTTGGTATATATAATAACGCTGTTCACTCGGTTATAATTGAGGGTTGGTATTTTATAATAACGCTGTTCTCTCAGTTATAATTGAGGGTTGATATTTTATAGTAACGCTGTTCGTTCGGTTATAATTGAGGGTTGGTATTTTATAATAACGCTGTTCGTTCGGTTATAATTGAGGGTTGATATTATATAATAACGCTGTTCACTCTGTTATAATTGAGGGTTGGTATTTTATAATAACGCTGTTCTCTCAGTTATAATGGAGGGTTGGTATTTTATAATAACTCTGTTCACTCGGTTATAATGGAGGGTTGGTATTTTATAGTAACGCTGTTCTTTCGTTAATGGTTGAAGGTTGGTATTTTATTATAGCACTGTTCTCTCGGTTATAATTCTGGGTTGGTATTTTGTAATAACGCTGTTCGTTCGATTATAATTGAGGGTTGGTATTATATTATAACGTTGTTCACTTGGTTATAATTTAGGGTTGGTATTTTAAAATAACGCTGTTCTCTCAGTTATAATTGAGGGTTGATATTTGATAATAACGCTGTTCGCTAGGTTATAATTGAGGGTTGGTATGTTATAATAACGCTGTTCTCTCGGCTATAGTGGAGAGTTGGTATTTCATAATAACGCTGTTTTCTCGTTTATAATTGAGGGTTGGTATTTTATAATAACGCTGTTCTCTCGGTTATAATTGTGGGTTGGTATTTTTTAATAACGCTGTTCGTTCGGTTATGATTGAGGGTTGGTATTATATAATAACGCTGTTTACTCGGTTATAATTGAGGGCTGGTATTTTATAATAACGCTGTTCTCTCAGTTATAATTGAGGGTTGGTATTTTATAATAACGCTGTTCGCTCGGTTATGATTGTGGGTTGGTATTTTATAATAACGCTGTTCGCTCGGTTATAATGGAGGGTTGGTATTTTATAATAACGCTGTTCTCTCGTTTATAATTGAGGGTTGGTATTTTATAATAACGCTGTTCTCTCGGTTATAATTGTGGGTTGGTATTTTATAATAACGCTGTTCGTTCGGTTATAATTGAGGGTTGGTATTATATAATAACGCTGTTCTCTCGTTTATAATTGAGGGTTGGTATTTTATAATAACGCTGTTCTCTCGGTTATAATTGTGGGTTGGTATTTTATAATAACGATGTTCTCTCGGTTATAATGGAGGGTTGGTGTTTTATATTAACTCTATTCGCTCGGTTATAATTGAGGGTTGACATTTTATAATAACGCTGTTCGCTAGGTTATAATTGAGGGTTGGTATTTTATAATAACGCTATTCGCTCGGTTATATAGGAGGGTTGGTATTATATAATAACGCTGTTCGCTCGGTTATAATTGAGGGTTGGTATTTTATAATAACGCTGTTCGTTCGGTTATAATTGAGGGTTGATATTATATAATAACGCTGTTCACTCGGTTATAATTGAGGGTTGGTATTTTATAATAACGCTGTTCTCTCAGTTATAATGGAGGGTTGGTATTTTATAATAACTCTGTTCACTCGGTTATAATGGAGGGTTGGTATTTTATAGTAACGCTGTTCTTTCGTTTATGGTTGAAGGTTGGTATTTTATTATAGCACTGTTCTCTCGGTTATAATTCTGGGTTGGTATTTTGTAATAACGCTGTTCGTTCGGTTATAATTGAGGGTTGGTATTATATTATAACGTTGTTCACTTGGTTATAATTTAGGGTTGGTATTTTAAAATAACGCTGTTCTCTCAGTTATAATTGAGGGTTGATATTTGATAATAACGCTGTTCGCTAGGTTATAATTGAGGGTTGGTATGTTATAATAACGCTGTTCTCTCGGCTATAGTGGAGAGTTGGTATTTCATAATAACGCTGTTTTCTCGTTTATATTTGAGGGTTGGTATTTTATAATAACGCTGTTCTCTCGGTTATAATTGTGGGTTGGTATTTTTTAATAACGCTGTTCGTTCGGTTATGATTGAGGGTTGGTATTATATAATAACGCTGTTTACTCGGTTATAATTGAGGGCTGGTATTTTATAATAACGCTGTTCTCTCAGTTATAATTGAGGGTTGGTATTTTATAATAACGCTGTTCGCTCGGTTATGATTGTGGGTTGGTATTTTATAATAACGCTGTTCGCTCGGTTATAATGGAGGGTTGGTATTTTATAATAACGCTGTTCTCTCGTTTATAATTGAGGGTTGGTATTTTATAATAACGCTGTTCTCTCGGTTATAATTGTGGGTTGGTATTTTATAATAACGCTGTTCGTTCGGTTATAATTGAGGGTTGGTATTATATAATAACGCTGTTCTCTCGTTTATAATTGAGGGTTGGTATTTTATAATAACGCTGTTCTCTCGGTTATAATTGTGGGTTGGTATTTTATAATAACGATGTTCTCTCGGTTATAATGGAGGGTTGGTGTTTTATATTAACTCTATTCGCTCGGTTATAATTGAGGGTTGACATTTTATAATAACGCTGTTCGCTAGGTTATAATTGAGGGTTGGTATTTTATAATAACGCTATTCGCTCGGATATATAGGAGGGTTGGTATTATATAATAACGCTGTTCGCTCGGTTATAATTGAGGGTTGGTATTTTATAATAACGCTGTTCGTTCGGTTATAATTGAGGGTTGGTATTATATAATAACGCTGTTCACTCGGTTATAATTGTGGGTTGCTATTTTTTATAATAACGCTGTTCGTTCGGTTATAATTAAGGGTTGGTATTATATAATAACGCTGTTCACTCGGTTATAATTGAGGGTTGGTATTTCATAATAACGCTGTTCTCTTAGTTATAATTGAGGGTTGATATTTTATTATACCGCTGTTCGCTCGGTTATAATTGAGGGTTGGTATTTTTTTATAATAACGCTGTTCCTTCGATTATAATTGAGGGTTTGTATTTTATAATAACGCTGTTCATTCGGTTATAATTGAGGGTTGATATTTTATAATAACGCTGTTCGTTCGGTTATAATTAAGGTTTGGTATTATATAATAACGCTGTTCACTCGGTTATAATTGAGGGTTGGTATTTCATAATAACGCTGTTCTCTTAGTTATAATTGATGGTTGATATTTTATTATACCGCTGTTCGCTCGGTTATAATTGAGGGTTGGTATTTTTTTATAATAACGTTGTTCCTTCGGTTATAATTGAGGGTTGGTATTTTATAATAACGCTGTTCATTCGGTTATAATTGAGGGTTGATATTTTATAGTAACGCTGTTCTCTCAGTTATAATTGAGGGTTGGTATTTTATAATAACGCTGTTCGCTCGGTTATAATTGAGGGTTGATATTTTATAATAACGCTGTTCTCTCAGTTATAATTGAGGGTTGGTATTTTATAATAACGCTGTTCGCTCAGTTATAATTGAGGGTTGGTATTTTAAAATAACGATGTTCTCTCGGTTATAATTGAGAGTTGGTATTTTATAATAACTTTGTTCGCTCGGTTATAATGGAGGGGTTGTATTTTATAATAACGCTGTTGGCTCGGATATAATGGAGAGTTGGTATTTTATAATAACGCTGTTCTCTCGTTTATAATTGAGGGTTGGTATTTTATAATAACGCTGTTCGCTCGGTTGTAATTGAGGGTTGGTATTTTATAATAACGCTGTTCGTTCGGTTATAATTGAGGGTTGGTATGATATAATCACGCTGTTCACTCAGTTATAATTGAGGGTTGGTATTTTATAATAACGCTGTTCTCTCAGTTATAATTGAGGGTTGTCATTTTATAATAACGCTGTTCGCTAGGTTATAATTGAGGGTTGGTATTTTATAATAACGCTGTTCCCTCGGTTATAATGGAAAATTGGTATTTTATAATAACGCTGTTCTCTCTCTTATTATTGAGGGTTGGTATTTTATAATAACGCTGTTCTCTCGGTTATAATTGTGGGTTGGTATTTTATAATAACGCTGTTCGTTCGGTTATAATTGAGGGTTGATATTATATAATAACGCTGTTCACTCGGTTATAATTGAGGGTTGATATTATATAATAACGCTGTTCACTCGGTTGTAATGGAGGGTTGGTATTTTTTTTAATAACGCTGTTCGCTCGGATATAATGGAGAGTTGGTATTTTATAGTAACGCTGTTCTTTCGTTTATGATTGAGGGTTGGTATTTTATAATAACGCTGTTCTCACGGTTATAAATGTGGGTTGGTATTCTGTAATAACGCTGTTCGTTCGGTTATAATTGAGGATTGGTATTATATAATAACGTTGTTCACTCGGTTATAATTGAGGGTTGCTATTTTATAATAACGCTGTTCTCTCAGTTATAATTGAGGGTTGGTATTTTATAATAACGCTGTTCCCTCGTTTATAATTGAGGGTTGACATTCTATAATAACGCTGTTCGCTAGGTTTTAATTGAGGGTTGGTATTTTATAATAACTCTGTTCTCTCGGTTATAATGGAGGGTTGGTATTTGATAATAACGCTGTTGGCTCGGTTATAATGGAGAGTTGGTATTTTATAATAACACTGTTCTCTCGTTTATAATTGAGGGTTGGTATTATATAATAACGCTGTTCATTCGGTTATAATTGAGGGTTGGTATTATATAATAACGCTGTTCACTCGGTTATAATTGAGGGTTGGTATTTTATAATAACGCTGTTCTCTCAGTTATAATTGGGGATTGATATTTTATTATAACGCTGTTCGCTCGGTTATAATTGAGGGTTGGTATTTTATAATAACGCTGTTCTCTCAGTTATAATTGAGGCTTTGTATTTTATAATAACGCTGTTCTCTCGTCTATAATTGAGGGTTGGTATTTTATAATAACGCTGTTCTCTCGGTTATAATGGAGGGTTGGTATTTTATAATAACGCTGGTCTCTCAGTTATAATTGAGGGTTGGTATTATATAATAACGCTGTTCGCTCGGTTATAATTGAGGGTTGGTATTTTATAATAACGATGTTCTCTCCGTTATAATTGAGGGTTGGTATTTTATAATAACTCTGTTCGCTCGGTTATAATGGAGAGTTGGTATTTTATAATAACGCTGTTCTCTCGTTTATAATTGAGGGTTGGTATTTTATAATAACGCTGTTCGCTCGGTTGTAATTGAGGGTTGGTATTTTATAATAACGCTGTTCGTTCGGTTATAATTGAGGGTTGGTATGATATAATCACGCTGTTCACTCAGTTATAATTGAGGGTTGGTATTTTATAATAACGCTGTTCTCTCAGTTATAATTGAGGGTTGACATTTTATAATAACGCTGTTCGCTAGGTTATAATTGAGGGTTGGTATTTTATAATAACGCTGTTCCCTCGGTTATAATGGAAAATTGGTATTTTATAATAACGCTGTTCTCTCTATTATAATTGAGGGTTGGTATTTTATAATAACGCTGTTCTCTCGGTTATAATTGTGGGTTGGTATTTTATAATAACGCTGTTCGTTCGGTTATAATTGAGGGTTGATATTATATAATAACGCTGTTCACTCGGTTATAATTGAGGGTTGATATTATATAATAACGCTGTTCACTCGGTTATAATTGAGGGTTGGTATTTTTTTTAATAACGCTGTTCGCTCGGATATAATGGAGAGTTGGTATTTTATAGTAACGCTGTTCTTTCGTTTATGATTGAGGGTTGGTATTTTATAATAACGCTGTTCTCTCGGTTATAAATGTGGGTTGGTATTCTGTAATAACGCTGTTCGTTCGGTTATAATTGAGGATTGGTATTATATAATAACGTTGTTCACTCGGTTATAATTGAGGGTTGGTATTTTATAATAACGCTGTTCTCTCAGTTATAATTGAGGGTTGGTATTTTATAATAACGCTGTTCCCTCGTTTATAATTGAGGGTTGACATTTTATAATAACGCTGTTCGCTAGGTTTTAATTGAGGGTTGGTATTTTATAATAACTCTGTTCTCTCGGTTATAATGGAGGGTTGGTATTTGATAATAACGCTGTTGGCTCGGTTATAATGGAGAGTTGGTATTTTATAATAACACTGTTCTCTCGTTTATAATTGAGGGTTGGTATTATATAATAACGCTGTTCTCTCGTTTATAATTTTGGGTTGGTATTTTATAATAACGCTGTTCATTCGGTTATAATTGAGGGTTGGTATTATATAATAACGCTGTTCACTCGGTTATAATTGAGGGTTGGTATTTTATAATAACGCTGTTCTCTCAGTTATAATTGGGGATTGATATTTTATTATAACGCTGTTCGCTCGGTTATAATTGAGAGTTGGTATTTTATAATAACGCTGTTCTCTCAGTTATAATTGAGGCTTTGTATTTTATAATAACGCTGTTCTCTCGTCTATAATTGAGGGTTGGTATTTTATAATAACGCTGTTCTCTCGGTTATAATGGAGGGTTGGTATTTTATAATAACGCTGGTCTCTCAGTTATAATTGAGGGTTGGTATTATATAATAACGCTGTTCGCTCGGTTATAATTGAGGGTTGGTATTTTATAATAACGATGTTCTCTCCGTTATAATTGAGGGTTGGTATTTTATAATAACTCTGTTCGCTCGGTTATAATGGAGGGTTGGTATTTGATAATAACGCTGTTGGCTCGGTTATAATGGAGAGTTGGTATTTTATAATAACGCTGTTCTCTGGTTTATTATTGAGGGTTGGTATTTTATAATACCGTTGTTCGCTCGGTTATAATTGAGGGTTGTTATTTTATAATAACGCTGATCTCTCGGTTATAATTGAGGATTGGCATTTGATAATAACGCTGTTGGCTCGGTTATAATTGAGGGTTGGTATTTTACTCACACGTGGAACGCATTCGCATTACCGCATCATTTCAATAAGAGGGAAAGCTTGCGTCTAAGAGACTAGCTTAACCCCATTTCATTTTTATTGAAGTGCATGTACCAAGCCAGAGCGATCATTTTGCCTCTTTCTACGATTTAAAAAAAGATTTTGAAATTTTTTCGATAGTGTGGTAATTTTGTTTTTCATGTTATTGCAATAGAAAAAAAAGCAATCAAATTAAATATACCACTATTTTTTTTTTCATCAAAATTTACAGTTCCTAAATCATGTAATTATCATTAAAATTAAGGTTCTCATCCTCAGGTCAGAGATGACTTTAGCCTTAGCTTATCCATTTAGGTCCTTTGCTTTTCTTGCTCCCAAAGACTTTTAAGTTATTTGTCTTTCTCATAACTTGGCTTTATTTATTCAAGAAGAGTTTGAAGATACCAAAAGGGCAATCAGAATCTGTATATCGAAGAAGAACAGACAACACAATGGTCAAAAGAAAAAGGACAAAAAGACAAACAACGATCTACGAAGCATACATATAAAACTAAAGATCGAGTAACACGAACCCCACTAAAAACCGGGGGTGAACTCGGAAGGGTAGGCAGTTCCTGCTCCACTAGTGGCAACCTTCGTGTTAATCTAGTTACAAACCCGGTAATAAGTCGTGAATGAGGAATGGACCGGGAAGTGTTTTTTACATTTACGTTTCTATTATACAAATTATTAATGATAATTTTATTAGATATCTATGTTTTATTTTATTAATGGTAAAGTTTTGGCTTCAACTATTGCAAACGATGGTTTTATGAAAGTTTAATATTAATCTTCTAAAGCTCATCTTCAACATGTTGTTTTTCAGATTTTTCCTGTGTTGGAGGGTATTGTCTTAATATATACTACTAGTGATATTTAAATCATTTACATATTTTGACAGCTTTAACAAATTTAATAAAGTGCACTAAAAGATTGCATGTTAAAAGTTTTAAGCCCATTTGTTTGATGGCAAATTCGATTTATTGTAATCATCAGAAGACTTGTCAGGCATCATTAATTTAGCAATCTTACATTTAAAGAGTTAAAAAAGGCAACACTACGATTCCTTTGACACGTATAAAACGTATATTGTCGCCTTTGTACATGAAAACCGTGCAAATACATTGATACATTAGATTTATTGTACTACATCACTCTAAACTACAAGACAGATACAAAAATGTTTTCTCTTTTTTCGCAAAACAGAATGGCCGACATAGGTACAAATATCTTGTTCTAGGAAGAAATAAATCTTATTACGCAAAAAGAAAACATTCTAAATCGCAGGTTGTCGGAAACAGGCATAATCAGAAATATTCGGGTTTTTGATTGACAACATATTTGCCATTTTTTTTGGTACCAAAGTGTTCCCGTACTCGTATGAAGCAGACTTCATGCACATATTTCAAAACAAAAACAAAAAGAAGTTAAACCGGTTTTTATTGTCACGTTCAGCTGTGTAGTTGATATTTTTTCACTGAATAATTCGAAGATATTGATATAATGAAAAACAAAACATCATATCATCAAAACAATTCCAAAATGCTATCGATACAATTACGTGTAGTGCGCGATAAATGTTTACATAAAAATTAGATCATTTTGATTTTTCAAAAATATTCAAAATTCTAATATGACGTCCTTCTTTCGCTTTGCAAGCGAGTGAATTATTTAGATGGCAAAATCACATTAGCACATGCGCTGTAGCACATTTAAACCAGGTGATAAAATCACAAAATACAATTATTCAAACGATTGCTAACGTTTTAAACATCTATATTCACTGAAAAAAATCAACATATCCAAAATTGATATTAAATATGCGATGTGCAATTAAAACGTGCAAGCACAATAATATTGTCACGGATGCCCATCAATAAGACTGACTTTCCAGTCGTAAAAGTACATTGTGATGAGTTATCGTCTGCTCGAATTTGGCAGCATAAATTGGGTGCGACATAACGTAAATATAAATTACCGTCTTTCCCATCAAAGTATAGTACCGTATTTGTACTATTTAACATATCAAAATCGAAATAATTCATGGAAGCCATAATGTGTTGTGAGTTTTAACGCTACGTCTCGGAATAAAATACTAATATCCGCCAACCCATGTGAAAACTCACAACACAGTATGGCTTCCATGAATTATTTCTTAATAAGATGTTTTTCGTTCTGCACGCAAATTACATTATAAACGAAAATACCAACACACTTACAAATTGAGGATTTAACACCCCTCACACACACACACACAAAGAAAAAGAAAGAAAAAACATTTCAAGTGATATGAATGCTCTCTATTCAAGCCGTTATATTTAAGATAACCCTTTATTTCATCATCAATAATTATTCAACACAAAATAATTTGCTATGAAGTGATACGAAATTGTTGCAGTTTTATGATTGCAAATATTTAATGTATACAGATATACAATTCCAATATGTCTTCCCAGTATATATCCCTACAGTCATATTAAAGATTACATTCACTATCAAACATCTTAATAGACTTCTTAAAGACCTACTAAATCACACACTTTTACATACAACTTGTATAATTAAATTGTACTTTGAATGTGATTAAGCACACACTGGTGCGATTTTATACAACTTCTATGATCAACTTGTACTTTAAATGTAATTGTTAAAAGACAAATTGTCATTTTCGGTTTACATCGATTGGTCAAACTTAAGATGATCATTTGCATTTTAACTAGATCAGTAATTGAAATGATTAAATACGAAGTTATGATGGATGCTGCGTTGTTATTCAGATACTACAAATCTGATATATGGAATGACATACGGTAAGGACACGTTACTTTATAGACTACATATTACAGTTGATTGCACATCTTGTCCAGGAAATACAGGACACGTTCGTGGCGGGAAACGCGAATTAAATACGTAGGAAATTAAAAGGTGCTGTCACCCTTTTACTAAGCTCTTGACATTATATACAAAATAACATTACTTTTCTATTTTATATAGTTACAAATGTAGCCTAGCAATCCGATATACAATACATATACTGGTATTATATAATGCCATTGATACAACAGGAACATGTACCATACTATATAATGACATTGATATAACAGGAACATGTGCCAGTACTATATAATGACATTGATACAACAGGAACGTGTACTAGTAATATATAATGACATTGATGCAACAGGAACATTTACCAGTAATATATAATGACATTGATGCAACTGCAACATGTACCAGTAATATATAATGACATTGATGCAACAGGAACATGTACCGGTATTTTATAATAACACATTTATATAACAAGAACATGTACTCGTACTATATAATGACATTGATACAACCGGAACATGTAGCAGTACTTTCTAATGACATTGATATAACAGAAGCATGTCCCAGTATTTTATAGTGACATTGATGCAACAGGAACATGTACCGGTATTTCATAATGACATTGATATAACAGGAACATGTACCGGTATTTAATAATGACATTGATACAACAGGAACATGTACCGGTACTATATAATGACATTGATACAACAAGAACATGTACCAGTAATATATAATGACATTGATACAACAAGAACATGTACCAGTAATATATAATGACATTGATACAACAGGAACATGTACCAGTATTTTATAATGACATAGATACAACAGGAACATGTACCAGTATTTTACAATGACATTGATACAACAGGAATATGTACCAGTAATATATAATGATATTAATACAGCAGGAACATGTACGATATTTAAAAATGACATAGACACAACAGGAACATGTACCTGTATTTCATAATGACATTGATACAACCGGAACATGCACCGGTAATATATAATGACATTGATGCAGCATGAATATATACCAGTAATATATAATCACATAGATACAACATGAACATGTACCAGTATTTTATAATGACATTGATACAACAGGAACAGGTACCAGTACTATGTAATGACATTGATACAACAGCAACACGCTCCAGTATTATATAATGACATTGATACAACAGGAACATGCACTAGTATTATATAATGGCATTGATACAACAGGAACATGTACCGGTATTTGATAATGACATTGATACACAGGACCATGTACATGTATTTTATAGTGACATTGATACAGAAGGAACATGCACCGGTAATATATAGTGACATTGATACAACAGAAACAGGTACCATTATCATATAATGACATTGATACCACAGGAACATATACCAGTATTATATAGTGAAATTGATACAACAGGAAAATGTACCGGTATTATATAATGACATTGATTCAACAGGAACATGTACCAGTAATATATAATGACATTGATACAATAGGAATAGGTACCAGTAATATATAATGACATTTATACAATAGGAACAGGTACTAATATTATATAATGAAATTGATACAACAGGAACATATACCGATATTATATAATGACAATGATACAACCGGAACATGTAGCCGTACTATCTAATGACATTGATACAACAGAAGCATGTTTTTGTAATATATAATGACATTGATACAACAGGAACAAGTACCGTTATTTTATGATTACATTGATACAACAGGAACACATACCATTATTATATAATGACATAGATAAAACAGGAACATGTACCGGTATTTTATAATGACATTGATACATTAGGAACATGTACCGTACTATATAATGACATTGATAAAACAGGAACATGTACCAGTATTTCATAATGACATAGATACAACAGGAACATGTACCGGTATTTAATAATGACATTGATATAACTAGAACATATACCAGTATTTCATAATGACATAGATACAACAGGAACATGTACCGTTATTTTTAAAAATGACATAGGCATAACAGGAACATGTACCTGTATTTTAAAATGACATTGATACAACAGAAACATGCACCGGTAATATATAATGACATTGATGCAGCATGAATATGTACCAGTAATATATAATGACATAGATACAACAAGAACATGTACCGGTATTTAATAATGACATTGATACAACAGGAACATGTACTAGTAATATAGAATGACATTGATACAACAAGAACATGTACCCATACTATATAATGACATTGATACAACAGGAACAGGTACCAATACTATGAAATGACATTGACACAACAGGAACACGCTCCAGTATTATATAATGACATTGATACAACAGGAACATGCACCAGTATTATATAATAGCATTGATACAACAGGAACATGTACCGGTATTTGATAATGACATTAATACAACAGGAACATGTACAGGTATTTTATATTGACATTGATACAACAGGAACATGCACTGGTAATATATAGTGACATTGATACAAGAGGAACATGCACCAGTATTATATAATGGCATTGATACAACAGGAACATGTACCTATATTTGATAATGACATTGATACAACATGACCATGAACAGGTATTTTGTAATGGCATTGATACAACTGGAACATATACCAGTATTATATAATGAAATTGATACAACAGGAACAGGTACCAGTATTATATAGTGAAATTGATACAACAGGAATATGTACCGGTATTATATAATGACATTGATTCAACAGGAACATGTACCAGTAATATATAATGACATTGATACAATAGGAACAGGTACCAATATTATATAATGAAATTGATACAACAGGAACATATACCGATATTATATAATGACAATGATACAACCGGAACATGTGACCGTACTATCTAATGACATTGATATAACAGAATCATGTTCCAGTATGTTATAGTGACATTGATACAACCGGAACATGTAGCCGTACTATCTAATGACATTGATACAACAGAAGCATGTTTTTGTAATATATAATGACATTGATACAACAGGAACATGTACCGTTATTTTATGATTACATTGATACAACAGGAACACATACCATTATTATATAATGACATTGATACAACAGGAACATGTACCGGTATTTTATAATGACATTGATACATTAGGAACATGTACCGTACTATATAATGACATTGATAAAACAGGAACATGTACCAGTATTATATAATGACATTGATAAAACAAGAACATGTACCGTACTATATAATGACATTGATACAACAGGAATATGTACCGTACTATATAATGACATTGATAAAACAGGAACATGTACCGTACTATATAATGACTTTGATACACCAGAAACATGCATGGTACTATATAATGACATTGATACAACAGGAACATGTATCGGTACTCTATAATGACATTGATATAATAGAAGCATGTTCCAGTATTTTGTAATGACATTGATACAAGAGAAACATGTACTAGTAATATAAAATGACATTGATGCAACAGGAACATGCATCGGTATTTTATAATGACATTGATATAACAAGAACATGTACTCGTACTATATAATGACATTGATACAACCGGAACATGTAGCCGTACTATCTAATGACATTGATATAACAGAGGCATGTTCCAGTATTTCATAGTGACATTGATACAACAGGAACATGTACCGGTATTTTATAATTACATAGATACAACATAGATATAATGACATAGATACAACAGGAACATGTACCAATATTTTATAATGACATTGATACAGCAGGAATATGTACCAGTAATATATAATGATATTGATACAGTAGGAACATATACCAGTATTTCATAATGACATAGATACAACAGGAACATGTACCGGTATTTTTAAAAATGACATAGACATAACAGGAACATGTACCTGTATTTTAAAATGACATTGATACAACAGGAACATGCACCGGTAATATATAATGACATTGATGCAGCATGAATATGGACCAGTAATATATAATGACATAGATACAACAAGAACACGTACCGGTATTTAATAATGACATTGATACAGCATGAACATGTGTCACTACTATATAATGACATTGAAAGAACAGGAACATTTACCAGTAATATATAATGACATTAAAATAATACAAGAACATGTACCAGTATTTTATAATGACATTGATACAGTAGGAACAGGTACCGGTATTTACTAATGCCATTGATATAGCTAGAACATATACCAGTATTTCATAATGACATAGATACAACAGGAACATGTACCAGTATTTTGTAATGACATTGAGACAGTAGGAACAGGTACCGGTATTTAATAATGCCATTGATATAACTAGAACATATACCAGTATTTCATAATGACATAGATACAACAGGAACATGTACCGGTATTTAATAATGCCATTGATATAACTAGAACATATACCAGTATTTCATAATGACATAGATACAACAGGAACATGTACCGGTATTTAATAATGACATTGATATAACTAGAACATATACCAGTATTTCATAATGACATAGATACAACAAGAACATGTACCGGTATTTAAAAATGATATAGACACAACAGGAACATGTACTAGTAATATATAATGACATTGATACAACAGGAACAGGTACCAGTACTATGTAATGACATTGATACAACAGGAACACGCTCCAGTAATATATAATGACATTGATACAACAGGAACATATACCAGCATTATATAATGAAATTGATACAACAGGAACAGGTACCAGTACTATGTAATGACATTGATACAACAGGAACACGCTCCAGTATTATATAATGACATTGATACAACAGGAACATATACCAGCATTATATAATGAAATTGATACAACAGGAACAGGTACCAGTATTAAATAGTGAATTTGATACAACAGGAATATGTACCGTACTATATAATGACATTGATAAACAGGAACATGTACCGTACTATATAATGACTTTGATACACCAGAAACATGCATGGTACTATATAATGACATTGATACAACAGGAACATGTATCGGTACTCTATAATGACATTGATATAATACAGGCATTTTCCAGTATTTTGTAATGACATCGATACAAGAGAAACATGTACTAGTAATAAAGAATGACATTGATGCAACAGGAACATGCATCTGTATTTTATAATGACATTGATATAACAAGAACATGTACTCGTACTATATAATGACATTGACACAACCGGAACATGTAGCCGTACTATCTAATGACATTGATATAACAGAAGCATGTTCCAGTATTCCATAGTGACATTGATACAACAGGAACATGTACCGGTATTTTATAATTACATAGATACAACATAGATATAATGACATAGATACAGCAGGAATATGTACCAATAATATATAATGATATTGATACAGTAGGAACATATACCAGTATTTCATAATGACATAGATACAACAGGAACATGTACCGGTATTTCTAAAAATTACATAGACATAACAGGAACATGTACCTGTATTTTAAAATGACATTGATACAACAGGAACATGCACCGGTAATATATAATGACATTGATGCAGCATGAATATGCACCAGTAATATATAATGACATAGATACAACAAGAACATGTACCGGTATTTAATAATGACATTGATACAACAGGAACATGTACTAGTAATATATAATGACATTGATACAACAAGAACATGTACCCATACTATATAATGACATTGATACAACAGGAACAGGTACCAATACTATGAAATGACATTGACACAACAGGAACACGCTCCAGTATTATATAATGACATTGATACAACAGGAACATGCAATTGTATTATATAATAGCATTGATACAACAGGAACATGCACCGATAATATATAGTGACATTGATACAACAGGAACATGTACCAGTATTATATAATGGCATTGATACAACAGAAACATGTACCTATATTTGATAATGACATTGATACAACATGACCATGAACAGGTATTTTATAATGGCATTGATACAACTGGAACATATACCAGTATCATATAACGAAATTGATACAACAGGAACAGGTACCAGTATTATATAGTGAAATTGATACAACAAGAATATGTACCGGTATTATATAATGACATTGATTCAACAGGAACATGTACCAGTAATATATAATGCCATTGATACAATAGGAATAGGTACCAGTAATATATAATGACATTTATACAACAGTAACAGGTACCAATATTATATAATGAAATTGATACAACAGGAACATATACCGGTATTATATAATGACATTGATACAACCGGAACATGTAGCCGAACTATCTAATGACATTGATATAACAGAATCATGTTTCAGTATTTTATAGTGACATTGATACAACTGGAACATGTAGCAGTACTATCTAATGACATTGACATAACAGAAGCATGTTCCAGTAATATATAATGACATTGATACAACAGAAACATGTACCGTTATTTTATAATTACATTGATACAACAGGAACACATACCATTATTATATAATGATAAAGATACAACAGGAACATGTATCGGTATTTTATAATGACATTGATAAATTAGGAACATGTATCGTACTATATAATGACATTGATAAAACAGGAACATGTACCAGTTCTATATAATGACATTGATAAAACAAGGACATGTACCGTACTATATAATGACATTGATACAACAGGAATAGGTACCGCACTATATAATGACATTGATACAACAGGAGCATGTACCGGTACTCTATAATGACATTGATATAATAGAAGCATGTTCCAGTACTTTATAATGACATTGATACAAGAGAAATATGTACTAGTGATATATAATGACATTGATGCAACAGGAACATGTATCGGTATTTTATAATGACATTGATAAAACAAGAACATGTACTCGTACTATATAATGACATTGATACAACCGAAACATGTAGCCGTACTATCTAATGACATTGATATAACAGAAGCATGTTCCAGTATTTCATTTTGACATTGATAGATCAAGAACATTTACCGGTATTTTATAATGACATAGATACAATAGGAACATGTACCGGTATTTAATAATGACATTGATACAACAGGAATATGTACCGGTACTATATAATGACATTGATACAGCATGAACATGTGTCACTACTATATAATGACATTGAAAGAACAGGAACATTTACCAGTAATATATAATGACATTAAAATAATACAAGAACATGTACCAGTATTTTATAATGACATTGATACAGTAGGAACAGGTACCGGTATTTACTAATGCCATTGATATAGCTAGAACATATACCAGTATTTAATAATGACATAGATACAACAGGAACATGTACCGGTATTTAATAATGACATTGATATAACTAGAACATATACCAGTATTTCATAATGACATAGATACAACAAGAACATGTACCGGTATTTAAAAATGACATAGACACAACAGGAACATGTACTAGTAATATATAATGACATTGATACAACAGGAACAGGTACCAGTACTATGTAATGACATTGATACAACAGGAACACGCTCCAGTATTATATAATGACATTGATACAACAGGAACATATACCAGCATTATATAATGAAATTGATACAACAGGAACAGGTACCAGTACTATGTAATGACATTGATACAACAAGAACACGCTCCAGTATTATATAATGACATTGATACAACAGGAACATATACCAGCATTATATAATGAAATTGATACAACAGGAACAGGTACCAGTATTAAATAGTGAATTTGATACAACAGGAATATGTACCGTACTATATAATGACATTGATAAACAGGAACATGTACCGTACTATATAATGACTTTGATACACCAGAAACATGCATGGTACTATATAATGACATTGATACAACAGGAACATGTATCGGTACTCTATAATGACATTGATATAATAGAAGCATGTTCCAGTATTTTGTAATGACATTGATACAAGAGAAACATGTACTAGTAATATAGAATGACATTGATGCAACAGGAACATGCATCGGTATTTTATAATGACATTTATATAACAAGAACATGTACTCGTACTATATAATGACATTGATACAACCGGAACATGTAGCCGTACTATCTAATGACATTGATATAACAGAAGCATGTTCCAGTATTCCATAGTGACATTGATACAACAGGAACATGTACCGGTATTTTATAATTACATAGATACAACATAGATATAATGACATAGATACAACAGGAACATGTACCAATATTTTATAATGACATTGATACAGCAGTAATATGTACCAGTAATATATAATGATATTGATACAGTAGGAACATATACCAGTATTTCATAATGACATAGATACCACAGGAACATGTACCGGTATTTTTTAAAATGACATAGACATAACAGGACATGTACCGGTATTTAATAATGACATTGATACAACAGGAACATGTACTAGTAATATATAATGACATTGATACAACAAGAACAGGTACCCATACTATATAATGACATTGATACAACAGGAACAGGTACCAATACTATGAAATGACATTGACACAACAGGAACACGCTCCAGTATTATATAATGACATTGATACAACAGGAACATGCAATTGTATTATATAATAGCATTGATACAACAGGAACATGCACCGGTAATATATAGTGACATTGATACAACAGGAACATGTACCAGTATTATATAATGGCATTGATACAACAGAAACATGTACCTATATTTGATAATGACATTGATACAACATGACCATGAACAGGTATTTTATAATGGCATTGATACAACTGGAACATATACCAGTATCATAAAATGAAATTGATACAACAAGAATATGTACCGGTATTATATAATGACATTGATTCAACAGGAACATGTACCAGTAATATATAATGACATTGATACAATAAGAATAGGTACCAGTAATATATAATGACATTTATACAACAGGAACAGGTACTAATATTATATAATGAAATTGATACAACAGGAACATATACCGGTATAATATAATGACATTGATACAACCGGAACATGTAGCCGAACTATCTAATGACATTGATATAACAGAATCATGTTTCAGTATTTTATAGTGACATTGATACAACTGGAACATGTAGCAGTACTATCTAATGACATTGATATAACAGAAGCATGTTCCAGTAATATATAATGACATTGATACAACAGAAACATGTACCGTTATTTTATGTTTACATTGATACAACAGGAACACATACCATTATTATATAATGATATAGATACAACAGGAACATGTACCGGTATTTTATAATGACATTGATAAATTAGGAACATGTATCGTACTATATAATGACATTGATAAAACAGGAACATGTACCAGTACTATATAATGACATTGATAAAACAAGGACATGTACCGTACTAAATAATGACATTGATACAACAGGAATAGGTACCGTACTATATAATGACATTGATACAACAGGAGCATGTACCGGTACTCTATAATGACATTGATATAATAGAAGCATGTTCCAGTACTTTATAATGACATTGATACAAGAGAAATATGTACTAGTAATATATAATGACATTGATGCAACAGGAACATGTATCGGTATTTTATAATGACATTGATATAACAAGAACATGTACTGGTACTATATAATGACATTGATACAGCATGAACATGTGTCACTACTATATAATGACATTAAAATAATACAAGAACATGTACCAGTATTTTATAATGACATTGATACAGTAGGAACAGGTACCGGTATTTAATAATGCCATTGATATAACTAGAACATATACCAGTATTTCATAATGACATAGATACAACAGGAACATGTACCGGTATTTAATAATGACATTGATATAACTAGAACATATACCAGTATTTCATAATGACATAGATACAACAGGAACATGTACCAGTATTTTGTAATGACATTGATACAGTAGGAACAGGTACCGGTATTTAATAATGCCATTGATATAACTAGAACATATACCAGTATTTCATAATGACATAGATACAACAGGAACATGTACCGGTATTTAATAATGACATTGATATAACTAGAACATATACCAGTATTTCATAATGACATAGATACAACAAGAACATGTACCGGTATTTAAAAATGACATAGACACAACAGGAACATGTACTAGTAATATATAATAACATTGATACAACAGGAACATATACCAGCATTATATAATGAAATTGATACAACAGGAACAGGTACCAGTACTATGTAATGACATTGATACAACAGGAACACGCTCCAGTATTATATAATGACATTGATACAACAGGAACATATACCAGCATTATATAATGAAATTGATACAACAGGAACAGGTACCAGTATTAAATAGTGAATTTGATACCACAGGAACATGTACCGGTATTATATAATGACATTAATTCAACAGGAACAGGTACCAGTATTATATAATGAAATTGATACAACAGGAACATGTACCGGTATGATATAATGAAATTGATAGAACAGGAACATGTACCGTTATTATATAATGACATTGATACAACAGGAATATTCACCGGTATTATATAATGACATTGATACAACAGGAACATGTACCGGTATTTGATAATGACATTGATACAACAAGACCATGTACAGGTATTTAATAATGACATTGATACAACAGGAACATGAACCGGTAATATATAGTGACATTGATACAACATAAACAGGTACCATTATCATATAATGATATTGATACAACAGGAACAAATACCAGTATTATATAATGAAATTGATACAACAGGAACAGGTACCAGTATTATATAGTGAAATTGATACAACAGGAACATGTACCGGTATTATATAATGACATTGATACAACAGGAACATGTACCAGTAATATATAATGACATTGATACAATACGAATAGGTACCAGTAAAATATAATCATATTGATACAACAGGAACAGGTACCAATATTATATAATGAAATTGATACAACAGGAACATATACCAGTATTATATAATAACATTGATACAACAGAAACATGTACCAGTATTATATAATGAAATTGATACAACAGGAACATGTACTGGTATTTCATAATGACATTGATACAACAGAAACATGTATCGGTACTATATAATGACATTGATACAACATGAATATGTACCATTAAAAAATAATGACATGGCTACAATAGGAACATGTACCGGTATTTTATAATGACATAGATACAACAGGAAAATATACCAACATCATAAAATTGATACAACAGGCAAAACGAACATAAGCCATTATTATATAATTGATCCAAAAGGAACACATACCATTATTATATAATGACATAGATACAACCGCAATACATACCATTATTATTTAATGACATAGATGCAACAGGAACATATACCATTATTTTATAATGGCATTGATACAACAGGAACATGCACCGATATTTTATAATGACATTGATACATGCATCACTACTATATAATGACATAGATACAACTGGAACATGTACCAGTACTATATAGTGACATTGGTACAACAGGAACATGCACCAATGCTATTAAATGACATAGATACAACAGGAACACCTAATAGGTAGTATATATGGTAAGCATTGTCTAATCTCACGCACGTTGCAAACGCTAAAACAAAAGTGTTCGATACAAAAGGCTAACTGTTGGCGCTCTTAGCAAACACTTTTTAAGTGGCAGTCAAATGTCAATGACCTGTTTGTCCCATCCATTTTGATTTCTGTATGGTTCTTAGATGTCATCCATTAAGGATGACATCTAAAAACCATACAGAAATCAAAATTAAACGCATTTTTCATTGACTGTTTCTTACATTTTCATTCATGATTTGAATACTACCGATAGCTACATGTTTTTTTTTAATTGTTTTCATCTATATTGTCAATTATCAAGAAAGTGAGGTTGGGATAGCATTAACCAGTTTAGCCCCGACACAGTTGTGTGCATGTATCCGTTCAATGATTTCCAATTGGGTGTTATCATAGCAATATGTTGTTGCTTTCTTTTCATAACACTATCTTTTTAATTTTAAATCAATTTCGTTTTCTTTATAGTAACTTAATAATAGCACATCAATAGAAATAAAACTCCTGATCAAAATCAATTTATAATAATATTAAATTCTTAATATTACATGGTTTGTATTAATCTATTCACATGCAAAGCTTCCATTTTATAATAATTTTCTAAAAAAAAACATTAAAAAAAAATTGTATTTAGCTTTTATTGCTTCAATTCGTACAAAAAGATCAAAGATAAAAGTGCAGCTGCTAACGTTACAGAACAATCTTTTTATACAACAAGGTGCACAGAGTGAGGACTTATCTTGCAATGGTCCAATGGGTTTGATCATTCATCGGCTTCATGGTTATTCTGTGTTTACATCATTGATACACTTTTTTTCAGTTGTCATGAGATCGTGGACATGCTGAGTATAACTGTCATGTGACATACTAATATGTTCTTCCTTTGGACGTTTTAAGATTTGTAGATTATCTTTCACAGGAAATTCCGTCTTTCCTCGAATGGAGAGTAGGGTACATGATTTTGAATTTTACAAATGAGTTAAATATATTGAATTTTCTATTTTGACGAATGACAGAACCTATACTTTCCGCAAATAATGACAAAAACATAAGTATTATATCAAGATATGTGGGAGCGTTCACGTCTTTTCCTAAATGTTCTAATCGTGGCGTGTTTACAATTCCAATACTTCGTTGACCAAGCGAACCCATAGAAAACAGCATCATGCGCAATTGTCTTCTATGTGCTGTCTCACATGGATAAGCTCCATTTGCGCATGTATTCTCTCGAGAAAAAATGAAAGTCTTACATTATATGGAGGTTTATCCTGATGGGCAATAATTTGGTATGAATTGCTCGTTAGTAGCCCATTGTACAAGAATAAACAAATAAATTATCCAGTTTTTCAAATGTGGTTTTCACAACATCCAAGCACTCCAGAGAGACACATTTTTATATATTTTTTATTTATTTCAAATTTGTTCTCGACTTAGATATATCTTGAATTACTGCTCATTAGTTGTTAAAACAATCAATTTAAATGTATATTTGTGCTATATTATAACATATCTCGTGATAATATGCAAATCATTGTCAGACTGTGTGTAGTCCGCCTAAATGTACCTGGAAATATAATTATCTCTGATGATATGGTAGCATCCTTATACGTCGAACAACACAACAGAAACGTTAGATACATGTAGCTCCTATACAAAAGAGGCAAAACGACCTGACATCTCGTCTCTAAAAACAGAATTTTGACAACAACATCAACCGGAGTATAATGACAATATATGCCTTGTAATTAATTCCAAACAGCAATGACTTAATCTAAATAATGAATAATACTTGTGGGACCCCCAATTTTATCTTTGGTGATGGTGGTGGTGGTGCTTGACATTCGGTTTTCTGTGTAGTGTATGATCGACCACTCATTGTCCTTTTACCCTTTGTTTTGACATTGTATTGTCTGTCATTCGATTTGCGACTTCTTAGGAATCTTCAATCCTTTCTTTTTATTCAAACAAGTTTTATCAATATGATAGCATACACTTGATGTGTAATAAAGCACTTAACATAGTATGCCGCATTTCATAAAGTCTTATAAAGAAAATGGAAAACAAAGTAATATTGATAATAATGTCTTCTTTTTAATTGACGAAGAATAATTTTGTAATCATTTCAGTGTAACATGTAAGTGTGACAACAGTACATGATATAGTATGCTGGATCATGCTGTATACTGATTGCTTGTAGAATAAACATATTGTTTTTAGCATTCCTTTATCGTCCTCTATCAACTGTATTTACATCCTTGCAGGAGGCATACCTGACGTCAGAGCTGTGTTTTAATTTCTATTGGTAATTACCTGAAAAATAAATCACATCAACTTTAACATAACGACCGATTGATTGAACTAAATATAGTGTTAAGAACAAAATAAATCTTGGTTTATTATGAAGAATTGTAATACAATCGGGTGCCAAAGGCGATCAAACTGCCATGATAACACAATGCAATCAAATCTTTATTATAAACACTATTTTATAAATGACATGTTCCTGAAGTAAAAACTGTGAGTTGGTTTCTGAAAGTATGCTAATCTGAAATATTATGTTTATTTTCAGTGATTAAACCTTCATGGTGGTATAATGGTTAATGTGCTCTCCTTGAGTGCGTTAGATCGTAGATTCGATCAATGCACACATCACGGCAAAGACTGTATAATTGGTATTATTTAATTATACTTTACTATAGAAACCAAGCAAGAAATAATTAAGACAATTTAAAGTTTTATTCCATGGAACAAGAAATAACTCATCATTCCCGCGGCAAACTGCACGTAGGTCAAATAACTGTGAGGGAATCTGCACGCAGCACAAAATAACTGTTTGAAATTGGCGTGCCTTTCGAGGGGGTTATTTTACCGAGGTCCGACCTCGGTAAAATAACCCTTTCTCAATTTAATAATTATGGATATTAACTTCGCATGAAGGCCATAATTGTATATTATTAAACCTCTCTCTATATATGTATCTAGGATTGGTCCGATCAGCAGTCACATGACTTTAACAATTGCGACGTTTCCTTCGACGACCTCAAAAATTCACCGTGCGAGGTAAATAATAGTATTGTCATCCTCGACAACCCCAAATTTGTTCCGCTAGGTGGCGATAACCGCAAACCGGAAATCGTCTGTTTGTGTAGAAAATATGGCAACTGCAGGTCGGTTTGCCGCTAGTTCAGAGGAACTTGGAAAATGTACGTACAGACATACTATCTGATAAAGGTAATACTATCTGATAAACATATACTTCACCTTTAATGTGAGATTGCTCTGAGAAATCCATTCTCGCAATGCAAATCAACTATAGTAAGTAGTATATGGGTACAGCTCAAGTCGTATTTGCGTAGGTGCTGTGAGGTGCTACCGGAAGTCACGTGACCGGAAGTGACGTTAGTCACGTGACCGGATGTGACGTCAGTCACGTGCCCTGTCCAGAAGTATGTTCTGTGCATGTGCAACCGAAAGTTGCGTCATATCCGCCCTAGTGGAGGCTTTTGACCGGAAGTGACAAACTCACATGACCGGAAGAGGAATCGTCCGGAAGTGGCCCTGTCCAGAAGTGGCCCTTACCGGAAGTAGGTTTTGCGCATGCCCCGTTTTTCCCCGCATGTTTTTCCTGGTAGTAGTACATTAGTAACATGGCTACCGGATGTGACCCAAGGTCACTTGACCCCTTTCGGGGTTCCATTGGGTATACGCATGCGCAACCGGAAGTTGCGCAACACCCGTAGTAGTAGTAAACAATGTTGGTTGGGGGTGTTCTCTACGACGTCCGCGTCCTACGACCATAGGAAACCCCGCGTCCTATATTTAGCATGGTGACTGGAACTAGCCCTGGTTATCTGCCCCTTTTATTTTGGTATAGTGTCTAGGTTGTGTAGTACTTTGCTAAGAGTACATTTGAAAATGTCCATCTACAAAAATGTTTATTTTTTTATTTTTACACTTTTAATGTTTAGAAAAACAAATTAACAAAAATAAAATCGATAAATCGATTAGTAATTACTTGCGGTTAGTTTTTTCTTGTATGTATTGTGAGGATCTATTTTAATTATACAAGATTTGAAATACTTGTATTGTGACATGAATTATTTATTTAACCCTTACATCTCCAAAAAGTCTTATTTTCCCAAAGAGGCTATTTTTATGCTTTACTTCCTATTTATAAACTTCGTGTAAAACCGCATTCATCGATGACGTCACAGTAAACATGACGTCACAACTTTGCACGAGACGTTCTCTGCCAAATTACTTAGTCATGACGTCATATCATTGGAATGTGAGACAAAACATACTAATCTGACGTTGGTGAATGAACGACAAAATAACGTTATGTCATGCCAGTTTGTTTTTTATTGTTTTTCAGCTTTTTGTCAGCTGAACATTTATTTTCAAATACGCGTTACTGGTTTGAAATTTAACAAAATATTTTTTTCGAGTACCGTAAAAATTTCATTCGCCAAAGATGGCTACCTGTGACCGAAGGTCACTTGACCCCAACGTCGCCCGAAGCATTTCCCAATAATGCATCACTATACGTCATAATAAATTATCCCGATAGGTGGAGTTACTATCACGTATCTTGGTAACTTCATAACCAAGGCCTTTCGTAAATTATTTCGTAACATCTTCGTACCTTTTTCGTAGCTTCGTACCTTTTTCTTTACTTCGTACCTTTTTCTTAGCTTCGTAGCTTTTTCGTAGCTTCGTACCTTTTTCTTTACTTCGTACCTTTTTCTTAGCTTCGTAGCTTTTTCGTAGCTTCGTACCTTTCGTAACTTCGTACCTTTTTCGCAACTTCATACCTTTTTCGTATATTTTTCGTAACTTCGTACCTTTTCGAAACTTTTTACCTTTTTGTAGCTTTGTACCTTTTTCGTACCTTGTAGCCCTTTCATTTATCTATCAATTTATGGTACTGTCAAACCTCTCAGTGAAGTCATTAGGAAGCTGGGTGACGTCAATCGATCTTCCTCATTGATAGTATTAGAATTAACTGTTAAGAATAGACCTCACCCAGACACTTGCCTTTAGTACGAACTCTCGCGCCATTGGAGCTCGCCTAGCTTCGTAGTGGACCCTAACCCCTGTTGGCCTAGTGATCTTCCGACTATGGGAGCTTCGCTCCCATATTAAATAATATACGTCCTATAACCTCATTATTTTCTACGAACTAGCCCTTTTACTGGTTATTTGCCCCTTCCCCACCATTTTATTTTCATTATCTGCGTCCTATAACCTTATTATATTCTACGAACTAGCCCTTTCACTGGTTTTCTGCCCCTTCCTCGCCATTTTATTTTCATAATTACATTATTTATTTCAATAATTACATATCTTACAATATTTTGCCACCACCACCACCACCACCACCATCATCACAACCACCACCACCACCACCACCACCACCACCCATTTTCCTATCTTTTCACTAATCAACTTACCTTTCCTCTGTATTTTCCATCTCTTTTCATATTTCAATTTACTTTTCCGTGTTTTCCATATAATTTCACTAATCAACTTATCTTTCTTTCATAATTTCCAAAGCATTTCACTATTCAATTTACTTTTCTTCCATATTTTCCATTTCATTTCACAATTTTCTTCCATATTTTGCATATCATTTCACTATTCAACCTACTTTTCTTCCTTATTTTTCATTTCTTTTCACAATTTCTTCTGTATTTTCCAAACTTTTCACTCTTCAACTTGGGTTTCTTCCATATTTTCCCTATCATTTCACAATTTTCTTCTGTATTTTCCAAATCTTATCACTATTCAACTTGGGTTTGTTCCTTATTTTTCATATCATTCCACCATTCAACTTTGGTTTCTTCCATATTTTTCATATCTTTTCACTATTCAACTTACTTTTCTTCGTTTCTTACTCACTCACTTACACAACTCACTCAATGATATTCCCAACATAATTAAGTTTTAAAATTCTCCTGTGAATTAAATTTATTTCAAAGAATTCCCATTGCTCTAAAATATATTGTGTTCTCCAGCTATTTGAAAAGTGTATTGGGCAATGTTTTCAAGTTATCAGAAACAAGCATTAACAGTTACGATATCTCCTTTATGTACAAACTGCCATGATATAACTGAAATAATGTTGAATGTGGCAGCATTAAACACCATCAACCTAATCTTTTATTTACAAAGACATGTACCTACCTACCTATCTATCTACATTTCTATGAGAATTATAGATTTTATTCAATTTTTGCTAGTCATTTTCCTATCTTGATGAGTTTCAGATTTCCACAATCAAACTTATTTTACATAACAGCCTAACACAGTGTTCTATTTTTAGAGCGGTAAGAAAACTTACTTCCTGAACAGGGTTTTAGTATATTTTACCTGCCAAAGGCAAGCAAATATCTGTATATAAGCTTAAATATATCTATTTACCTGCCAAGGGTAGGTAACTCTCTGTATATAAGTGTAACAATCGATTTCCAAATAGCCATTTCTTGATACGTATTATATAGTATTTCTCTTTCTGCACAGGTATATGTCCACATACAGAGTTGTAACTTATTCCTCCACATAAAGAGTTATGTCCCCTACCGCAGTGTTAAGCCTCCATAAACAGGGTTATGTATCCCTACGGTAGTATTATCCTTGCACATACAGAGTTTTATTTTATTCCTTCACATAAAGAGTTATGCCCCCTACTGCAGTGTTAAACCTCCACATAAAGAGTTATTTCCCCTACTTTAATATTATCCTTGCACATACAAAGTTGTAACTTATTCCCCATATGCAGAGTTATGTCCCCCTATTACCGATTTATCCCTTTTGTTACAGAGTTATTCCCCCTTACTATAGGGCATAATGTAAATTTAAATAAATTACAGGCAGCATTAATTGTTTGGTAAAAAAAAATACTTTTCTTCCATATTTTTCATATCTTTTCACAATTTTCTTCTGTATATTCCAAATCTTTTCACTATTCGACTTGCCTTTCTTCCATATTTTCCATATCATTTCACAATTCAACTTTGGTTTCTTCTGTATTTTACATATCTTTTCACTATTCAACTTTGTTTTCTTCCATATTTTCCATATCTTTTCACTATTCAACTTGGCTTTCTTCCATATTTTTCATATCATTTCACTTTTCAACTTACTTTTCTTCCATATTTTCCATATCATTTCACTATTCAACTGATTTTTCTTCCATACTTTTCAAATCTTATCACTATTCAACTTTCTTTCCTTCCATATGTTCCATATTTTTTTTTCATTGTTTCTAATGATTTTATCAAATCAAATGTTCTTCTCTCCATGTTTGCTGATTTTCCAAGATTAATTCTGTTTTGCTAATTCTGGAAATATAAAAGAATGATTAAAATCCTAACTTCATACGCCATGACTAACTTCATACGCGGAAAATGACGTCACGTACGCGGTAATGACATCACGTACGTGGAAAACAAGCTACATTGCATTTCAAACGTTGCGGTTTGAAAAAAGTACGGTAAAATGAAATTTCTTATGACGTCATGTACGCGGAAAACAAGTAACGTTGCAAGTTATATTCGTTTTACAGAGTTTTAATATGTTTATATAGATTTCACTGTTCTGAGAGTAAACACCACGATACCATAGTCATGGCGTATGAAGTCAGGATTTTAATCATTCTTTTATATTTCCAGAATTATCAAAACAGAATTAATCTTGGAAAATCAGCAAACATGGAGAGAAGAACATTTGATTTGAAAAAAATCATTAGAAATAATGAAAAAAAGATATGGAACATATGGAAGGAAAGAAAGTTGAATAGTGATAAGATTTGGAAAGCATGGAAGAAAAATCAGTTGAATAGTGAAATGATATGGAAAATATGGAAGAAAAGTAAGTTGAAAAGTGAAATGATATGAAAAATATGGAAGAAAGCCAAGTCGAATAGCGAAAAGATTTGGAATATACAGAAGAAAATTGTGAAAAGATATGAAAAATATGGAAAATATGGAAGAAAAGTATAATTTTTTTTACAAAACAATTAATGCTGCCTGTAATTTATTTAAATTTACATTATGCCCTATAGTAAGGGGGAATAACTCTGTATCTGAAGGAATACATCTGTATTAGGGGGGCATAACTCTTTATGTGGGGAATAAGTTACAACTCTGTATGTGCAAGGATAATATTAAAGTAGGGGAAATAACTCTTTATGTGGAGGTTTAACACTGCAATAGGGGCATAGCTCTTTATGTGGAGGAATAAAATAAAACTCTGTATGTGCAAGGATAATACTACAGTAGGGATACATAACCCTGTTTGGGGAGGCTTAACACTGCGGTAGGGGACATAACTCTTTATGTGGAGGAATAAGTTACAACTCTGTATGTGGACGTATACCTGTGCAGAAAGAGAAATACTATATAATACGTATCAAGAAATGGCTATTTGGAAATCGATTGTTACACTTATATACAGAGAGTTACTTGCCTTTGGCAGGAACATAGATATATTTAAGCTTATATACAGATATTTGCTTGCCTTTGGCAGGTAGCATATACTAAAACCCTGTTTAGAAAGTAAGTTTTCTTACCGCTCTAAAAATAGAACACTGTGTTAGGCTGTTATGTAAAATAAGTTTGATTGTGGAAATCTGAAACTCATCAAGATAGGAAAATGACTAGCAAAAATTTAATAAAATCTTTAATTCTCATAGAAATGTAGATAGATAGGTAGGTAGGTATATGTCTTTGTAAATAAAAGGGATATCCAATAAAAGATTAGGTTGATGGTGTTTAATGCCACATTCAACAATATTACAGCTATATCATGGCAGTTTGTACATAAAGGAGATATCGTAACTGTTAATGCTTGTTTCTGATAACTTGAAAACATTGCCTAATACTCTTTTCAAATAGCTGGAGGACACAATATATCTTAGAGCAATGGGAATTCTTTGAAATAAATTTAAATCACAGGAGAATTCATTCCAATGATATGACGTCATGACTAAGTAATTTGGCAGAGAACGTCTCATGCAACGTTGTGACGTCATGTTTACTGTGACGTCATCGATGAATGCGTTTTTACATGAAGCTTATAAATGGCTCTCGAGGGGGTGGTTTGAAAAACATAAAAATAGGCTTTTTGGAAAAATAAGACTTTTTGGACATGTAAGCGTTAAATAAATAATTCATGTCACAATACAAGTATTTCAAATCTGGTATAATTGAAATAGATCCTCACAATACATACAACAACAAAGTTGAATTGTGAAATGATATGAAAAATATGGAACAAAACCAAGTTGAAAAGTGATAAGATTTGGAAAATACAGAAGAAAATTGTGAATTGATAGGGAAAATATGGAAGAAACCCAAGTTGAAGAGTGAAAAGTTTGGAAAATACAGAAGAAATTGTGAAAAGATATATGAAGATATATAGAAAAAAATATGAAAGAAAAGTAGGTTGAATAGTGAAATGATATGCAAAATATGGAAGAAAATTGTGAAGTGATATGGAAAATATGGAAGAAAATAGTGAAAAGATAGGGAAAATTTGGAAAATATGGAAGAAAAGTAAATTGAATAGTGAAATGGTTTGGAAATTATGAAAGAAAGATAAGCTGAATAGTGAAATGATATGGAAAACACGGAAGAAAAGTAAGTTGAAATGTGAAAAGAGATGGAAAATACAGAGAAAAGGTAAGTTGAATAGTGAAAAGATAGGGAAAATGGGTGGAAGTGGTGGTGGTGGTGGTGGTGGCAAACTGTTGTAAGAAATGTAATTATTGAAATAAATAATGTAACTATGAAAATAAAATGGTGGAGAAGGGGCAGAAAACCAGTGAAAGGGCTAGTTCGTAGAAAATAATAAGGTTATAGGACGCATATCATTTAATATGGGAGCGAAGCTCCCATAGCCGGAAGACCACTAGGCCAACAGGGATTAGGGTCCACTACGAAGCTAGGCGAGCTCCAATGGCCCCAGCGTTCGTACTAAAAGCAAGTGTCTGGGTGAGGTCTATTCTTAACAGTTAATTCTAATACTATCAATGAGGAAGATCGATTGACGTCATCCAACTTCCCTATGACTTCACTGAGAGGTTTGACAGTACCATAGATCGATAGTTAATTAAAGGGCTACACGTTACGAAAAAGGTACGAAGCTACGAAAAAGGTACGAGGTTACGAAAAGGGTACGAAGCTAAGAAAAAGGTACGAAGTAAAGAAAAAGGTATGAAGTTACTAAAAGGTACGAAGATGTTACGAAATAAGCTACAAAAGGCCTTGGTTATGAAGTTACCAAGATACGAGATAGTAACGCCACCTATCGGGATAATTTATTATGAGGTAATAGTGATGCATTATGAGAAAATGCCTCGGGCGACATTGGGGTCAAGTGACCTTCGGTCACAGGTAGCCATCTTTGGCGAATGAAATTTTTACGGTACTCGAAAAAAATCTTTTGTTAAATTTGAAACCAGTAACGCGTATTTGAAAATAAACGTTCAGCTGACAAAAAGCTGAAAAACAATAAAAAACAAACTGGCCCGAATGTATCTACATCCAATGGAATAAACGTAGAAATAGGGTAGGGAGACTACATTTCGTGCATGACGTCACGTTATTTTGTCGTTCATTCACCAACGTCAGGTTAGTATGTTTTGTCTCACATTCCAATGATATGACGTCATGACTAAGTAATTTGGCAAGGACCGTCTCGTGCAACGTTGTGACGTCATGCTTACTGTGACATCATCGATGAATGCGTTTTTACACGAAGCTTATAAATAGGACGTTGGCACTCGAGTGGGGTGGTTTGAAAAGCATAAAAATAGGCTCTTTGAAAAAATAAGACTTTTTGGACATGTAAGAGTTAAATAAATAATTCATGTCACAATACAAGTATTTCAAATTTGATATAATTGAAATAGATCCTCACAATACATACAAGAACAAAAAACTAACCGAAAGTAATTACAAATCGATTTATCGATTTTATATTTGTTAATATGTTTTTCTAAACATTAAAAGTGTAAAAATATAAAAAAAAAACATATTTGCAGATGGAAATTTTCAAATGTACTCTTAGCAAAGTACTACACAACCTAGACACTATACCAAAATAAAGGGGACAGATAACAAGGGCTAGTTCCAGTCACCATTCTAAATATAGGACGCGGGGTTTCCTATGGTTATAGGACGCGGACGTCGTAGAGAACACCCCCAACCAACATTGTTTACTACTACTACGGGTGTTGCGCAACTTCCGGTTGCGCATGCGTACACCCAATGGAACCCCGAAAGGATCAAATGACATTCGGTCAGATCCGGTAGCCATCTTACTACTGTACTACTACTAGGAAAAACACGCGAGGAAAAACGGGGAATGTGCAGAACCTACTTCTGGTCAGGGCCATTTCCGGATAGTGCCTCTTCCGGTCACGTGACTTTGATATCGAGGATATGACGCAACTTCCGGTTGCATATGCGCAGAACATACTTCCGGACAGGGCACGTGACTGGCGTCCCGTCCGGTCACGAGACTAACGTCACTTCCGGTCACGTAACTTCCGGTCACATCACTTCCGGCAGCAGCTTATAGCACCTCCGCAAATACGACTTGAGCTGTACCCATATACTACTATAGTATGTTTATTGAGGATTTGGTAACGTGATCAACAATTTTAGACTGTTGTCATAAAGGTATCACGTTGTGTTTGTTGTTCGGCTAAAGCCCTCTGGAAAACAACCCTCACAAGTTGACAATTCTGGAAGTCCACCTCCTAAGAAGGACATAATTGCATATTGTATTTAAGCGTAAAATTGGTAAACTGAGAGAAAGATCATACGTTCATGTCCGTCGTTATTGTTGAGTAACACATGTCGACAAAATTAAATTATGGTTTGTTAAATATATAGTTGAATTTTGAAATTGGGTTTGACAAGAAGGATTTAGTTTGTAATACTTGTGTTAGATATAAACACTCTCTTTGTATTAGATCTAAATACTTATTGTATTGTGATGTATACACATCCATATGAACAATGTGAGTTATTTGGTCAGCATTCATTTATCGAGCTTCATGATCCCGAAATAGACACTGTAATAATAATAGTTGTATATGTAACACGAATACACAATATTTGGACGAGCAACTAGTAGTTTTATATGGATTATGTGATATACCATATTAGTTCTCTGTTGGGAAGCAAAATGACTGAATTTGAATTATTCGAAAACCATTGAACACTTTGAGGCGCTCTAAGCATTCACTACTTAAATATCAAAGTTCAGTAGGATATCATCAAGGCAATCAACAGTTATCCTGGACTTGTGGTGAAAATGTGGTTCGAAACTAAAGCATGGTTGACATAAAAACGCAGAGAAAAAATGCTAGTGAAAATGAAGCTATAGCGGAATATACTGTAAATAATATTTATTTAGACTCCATTCAACATGGATGTTTAAGGCAAATTTACACAGGAGATATATAATACCAACGGAACCACTGGAGACTTACAGAAGTGATATCGAAAACAAGGCTTAATACGATTGACTGTGAAATGTCAAAATTAATGGCATTCATAATATAAGTTCATTGATCGCTACGAGTATTTGCTATCCAAAGGTACCGACGCCGTTCAATCTGTGAAAAGTATCACTAATCGGACTCTCAACTTCATTTGATGTAGGAGCTTCTAACTCAGTGTTATATAACTGTTCGCCCTGGAATGTCTTATATGTCTCTCTAATCAGCATTTTTGTAAATGCAAGTAAATTACATCATAGGACATTTGTTTTATCAAACAATGTGCTGCCTAGTGTGTAGCTAATCCTTATGTTGTGCAATAAGTGAAAGTATTTGGTATACATGTATGTTGTAATAGTGAGATAAGACAGTTCTATTTTGACAGCAACTAATAGAAATGTTTATGTTATTGGTGCTGTAAATATGAACGTATCAGTCCATACAAGGAGTGGCGTTATTAAATTTTAGTAGTACATGATTAGGACCACATATAAATGTTTATTTTTTTAATTGATTTTTTTAATATAGCATCATTGTTTGCTACCGGATATCAGTTATTTATATGAACATATGTTGTCATTCCTTCCAGGTCAGAAAAGATGATTATTACACAAATTAAAAATACTAAGTTACCAAATAATATTTCAGACATTTCTAATGCGTCCTCCGTTTTTGCGTCCCATTGCTCAATCACTTTCTCAAGTGAAAAAGGGAACTTTGACCAATTAACTGAGTCACATTGATTGCAAGAAGAATTTGAAGATACCAAAGGAGTGATAAAAATCGGCAAATCGAAGAAGAACAGACAACACTATGGCCAAAAGAAAAAGGACAAAAGGACAAACAACGATAATTAAAACATACACATAAAACTAAAGATCGAGTAACACGAACCCCACTTAAAACCGGGGTGAAATCAGGCACTCCAGAAGAGTGAGCAGCGTCTGTTAATCTAGTTACAAACCCGATGACAAGTCATAAATAAGGAAGCAAGGTTCTACCAGCTAACAGTCACACAAATACCAAGAAATGTTCTAAAGGAACTGTGACCAACTAACTGAGTCACATTACCGATAAATGTTTTAAGATAGTGCTCCACAAGAACAAATCTTTTATTTTATACAGCAAATAATCAGGTCAAAGAACGCGAACTTATATTAGAAGTAGCGAATTAGATGACCTGGTTAAGATTCAACGTTCCATATTTTGTATTATGATGTCACTCTAAAAGCCTGCTGACTTAAATTTATATATTCCTGTGATAAATGAGGATATTGCATTACAAAACACAGCAAAATGCGTTAATTACATACAATCTCTATTTCTCGTTATCTGATGAAATGGAATATTGAACTAGATAAATGATAATAGATAACTACTCCTTTTCATAATTAAGGGCACATTAGCTAAGCTGCAATTGTTGAAATGTAGGAGACACAATCTGATGAGATATCTGTAATTGTGTTTCATTTGGTTGGCTTCTTCTTCAGTTGTTGAATGTAATCGGATTTTTAAAGTTGCTAAATGTCAAAATTTAATGGTCATGAATGTCAAAATAGTGTTGCTTTATTACAACATTGTTGATATTATAATGTCAGATCTAAATGAAAACATATTTGATTATGTAGATTATTCCTGTAGGAATCATATTGAATTATTAGGTCTGTATGTATTCTAGGTCAGCGTGACACAATTTCGTTTCGAAAAAAAACCAGCAACGTAAATTCAATTATATGAAAATAAGAGACCAGTGAGCAATATAAAAGATGATCAAACGCTTTCCACAAATTTAATTTACATCTATAATAGTCAAATCTAATATAAAAAGAAAGCAGTGTTATATATAATGTCTAACACGATAGTAGAAGCGAATGAACAAACGGAAACTAACGAACTGTCGTTCTTATAAATGTTTAGCTGTGAAACCGTAGCCCTTTATGGTCCCTTTTTCTTTTGGCGAACCATAGGGCTACGGATTTTACCTTATCAAAAATTTGCGGAATTCGTCGCACTTTTCAACATGTGGATAACTCGTTTCGTTACATATTTATCTATCGCTTTTCATATTTACTTACTTATTATTATTCATTTCTAACTCATTATAATAAAAAAAAAATGTTTCGATATTCACTGACTTCACCTACTTAGTCCCGCCATCTTGTCTTTGTAGTATTCGCGCTATGAGGTCACATGACTTTTGAGAAGAAAACGGCATCAATATCAAATGAAAAATAGAAATTATGTATACGTTCAAAATATGCTATTTTAAAATTTCTACTTTGAATCCCCTTCGCACCTTTTTTTCAAAATGATAAGGCAAGCTTTATTTACCTACCAATAAATTACTCTGAAAGATGAGTATAATAGTTTTTTTGTAAAATAGGATGAAAAAATAATAAAAGAAAATAGCTAAATAACAATACTTCTTCTTTTTCAGAAAGGAGTTATCTTTTAGGAATTCATAAAAAAAAATCATTAAAAAACAGAAGAAAAATAAATCGTCTACATAATTAAAAAAAAACAAAACGGAAAGACTATTTTTGTCGCTTTG
Source organism: Bathymodiolus septemdierum (assembly GCA_963383655.1). Lineage (NCBI taxonomy): Eukaryota > Metazoa > Mollusca > Bivalvia > Mytilida > Modiolidae > Bathymodiolus > Bathymodiolus septemdierum. Next base: position 64,124,905 of record OY726521.1, read on the forward strand.
GGTTTTTCTTTGTAAACCCATAGGAGTCGCAACTGCGAGCAAAATTTAATAAACACGAAGATATCTACATTAGTGTGTAAGACACGTTTCTGGAATAATATTTTCCATGTACTTCAGTCAAAAGATTGCAAAGCTAACTAATTTTGGAGTATTTTGGGGGCAAGAAAACAAAATGTCCCAAACAGGATAGCCAAAAATCTAATATTGCTATATATGCCCCTAAAACTTAAACTAAATTTAATGTAAGTAAACAAGATTGTTCACAGAGAGACAACTACAACACTATGACGCCGACGAAGACAGACTGCTAATTTAATACGACCTTAACATGTTTTTTTTCAGTCGTATAAATGATAATATGTTTGTTTCCGTACATGCATAAAAATATGCATTTTACACTTTAAAATGAATCAGATCTTATTGTTTGCACTTTAACTCCTCGGTAAACTCTTTCAACCCCAAACGTGTCTTACAAGATGTTGTATTTTAAATCTAAACAAAGGAAAAGTTTGCAAATTGAACGTGCTTGTCGTCCTGGTAACGTACAGAAGGTACCTGATAACTAGGCATATTGTACGGACTTGTCGTCCTGGTAAAGTACAGAAGGTACCTGAAAACTAGACATATTGTACGGGCTTGTCGTCCTGGTAAAGTACAGAAGGTACCTGACAACTAGGCATATTGTACGGGCTTGTCGTCCTGGTAAAGTACAGAAGGTACCTGGCAACTAGGCATATTGTACGACTCTATTTGTTTTATCTTTAATTGTGACTCACATTTTCAATTTTGCATTTTACGTGATAGAAAAATTTCGTCTATCATATCATCTTGAACGTTCAGTATGAAACATTGCTATTATTTTTAAATTATTTCATTCTGAAATAAATATAGACTATACAACAAATCAACAGCCCTGTTCATATTTACCACCTGTCCTAATCTGAAGAGAAGCAGCTGATATGACCAGAAGTTTCCCTACTGTATACATACTACAGCTAAATACAACAAGATTGATGTTTTTATTTAATTATAAATTGTTGATCTGTTGCTAGTATTTGTATCACGTCAACACGGATTGCATTTTTTCATTTCATGTTTTAAGGCCACTTTTTTCTGCTTACAACCTCTACCAAAAAAAAAAAAAATAAAGAAAAAAACAAAACAAAACAAAACAAACAAACAAGCAAAAACAAAAACAGTTGTTCATCTTTTGAACAATATATACCTTTTTTGTGTTACTTCTAAAGCCTGTAAGCACTTTTCAAATGGAAAAAACAATGATTTCCCTCTCAAAAGCTTCTTAGATAAGGTTTTCACGGTCACATTTTAAGCGGAGTAATGGACGCTTTTGAGTAGTCGAATTTATCCGTCAAAATATTATGAAGCTTTGGTCGAAATTCTGAAAAATATTCAACTCGTCTTTTGCAGAGTCAAATCTAAAAGGTATTCCCTGAACTGATGCTTGGTATTAACTTTCTGTACAGATGACATGTCGCGGAACAAACTACATTGTGTATATTAAACTTTGGAAAGTCGCGGTATAAATCAGAAGATTAATATGAAGACATACAGCGAGGTTGTATCGATATAAAGGAGATACCTTAATTAGTCTCTGCTAAAAATTCATCACGATTAGAAGAAGATGGAAGAATGTCTTAAAAACAATTTGAATTTAGAACCTACATTGCGTTTTGACATGATATTCCTTACATATGCTGTCATAGCCCAGTGTTATCCCTAATGTAGACATATGACAGTGGCAAACTTATTTTACACCTTAGTCGTATGTCCCCTAGATTTTGAGGCCCTAGGCTTCAGCCTGCCAAGCCTATTGGTAAATCCGGCACTGATCCAACCTGTTGATTAATCTGTGGGTTTTTTTCATCAAGATGACACAAAATTTGAAGATTTTTGGGAAGTCTTGATGATATCGCAAGAAATATGGAACTGTCAACGTGCAACTGTCGTATGTGAAGTAGGAGTTATGTATTTCAAGTATGCTCTTAAGTCTGTACTAGTATAATAATATGAACGTGACAGTATTAAGTTGTAAAGATTATTTTTGTTTTATAGTTTTTGCTTGTTTGTTCGTTTTTTATTTTGAACTTGTTTTTTTTTTTTTACTTAGTTCAGTTTTATTTGTATGTAGTATTGTCAGATTAGTATAGTTGTGTTACAATGAAGCGAACCTCTTCACGGATGGGAGGAAATAGAGACAACTAATCAATTGATCAATCAATCACCATTCATAAATCTAAGATGCAATCTTGTGTTTACATTTGATTTGTGTCACTCGTGGAGTACCATTGAAACAGTATCAGTGAGACTCCTTTTTAACAAATTAAACAATAAAGGTAACAACAATGGGAAGATACTTTACTGAGCACCAAATGATTCCATTGTTTTATTTTTCATTATTGGTAGAGTGGATGATAGGTGTATATATGATTACTGCAGTTGCGTGCGTAGTCCTTATTTTTCATTTTTTCAACGTCTTAGCCACAAATACACTGTTAGCTGGAATGGCATTCTATTTGTCATGGAGTCTACCTAATTCTTGGACAACAGGAAGGTTATAAGTGTGTATAATTTATCGATACGAATTTAAACTATGGTCATGCTTTCCAATTTTTGTTTTCCTTTCATAGTCGTCGATATAACTTGTATCTGCATTTTGAAATTATGTTCTAGGATAATGAAATAAGGTTGGCAGTTTTCGCAATAGGCACAGGCATTTGGGATACAATGGATTCATAAGAGAAACATCAGCAAATTAATTAGATACAAAAACATGAGCATCTCTGTATAAATACGACAATTAATGATAATAAAGGGGTAAATTTTGTGCTGGTTTAGATTGTGAAAAAAAAAAACCAAACTGAATCTTCTATTCTTTACATGGTTAATGAAATGCACTGTTTGTTTCGTTACATCCTTTTTCCGCAAATCGATAGCCCTTTTCCGAAATTTGTTCTCCCTTTTCCGAAAATTATTTGATCCTTTTTCCGCAAATTTTTAAATGTTCTTTTTCCTTGTATCCCATGATGGCAATATAATATCGCCTGGTCTGTGTTGTAGAATAATGCTCTTGGTACTGATCCTTTGCAAATGTCAGCTTCCCCAGTTCGCTCCTTTACAACTTTAGCCCGAGGGAAAACAATCCTCACAAGTTGACAATTCTGGATGTCCACCGACTAAGATGGTCATAATTGTTTTATTAACGGTACAACGGACAAAAAGTGATACCTTTATCACAACAGCCTAAAATTGTTGATCAAGTTACCAAATCCTCAATAAACATACAATAGTTGGTTTGCTTTGCGAGAATTGATTTCTCAGAGCAATCTCACATTAAAGGTGAAGTATATATTTATCAGATAGTATTACCTTTATCACATGGTATGTCTGTAAGTACATTTTCCAAGTTCCTCTGAGCTAGCGGCAAACCGACCTGCAGTTGCCATATTTTCTACACAAACAGACGATTTCCGGTTATCGCCACCTAGCGGAACAAATTTGGGGTTGTCGAGGGTGACAATACTATTATTTACCTCGCACGGTGAATTTTTAGGGTTGTCGAAGGAAACGTTGCAATTGTCAAAGTCATGTGACCGCTGATCGGACCAATCCTAGATACATATATATAGAGAGGTTTAATGATATCATTTTAAGGGCTGATCCACAATTGTGATTCAAGTCCTACTGATTTTTTTTGTCAAATGCTTCAGTCATATATTATAATGATATTAGATATTGTGTCTTTTCTCTATTGTGCTAAAATGCGTGGGAGTAAATATGTCTATCTGTGTTTTGTCTCTAACGGACGAAATGGACTATTGATATTAACAACAATAACATGTTTATCTTTGTATTTTTTTTCTCCATTTTAGTATATCATAAATAATAGAAGAAACCATCTACACATTAATACACTGTGATCAATATGGTAATATTTATCAGTACATAAATGGTAATATATCCAATTAAAGTACTTTTACACCTCACCGTATATTTACATGACTGTAGACACGCTTTGTGTGCTCAGTGACAAACCCAACATTCCCATGCTGCAACGGTAGACAACCCTAATGTTTACTCTAAGCACCCTCATTTTGCTTCAACAGAATTGTGACTATAGTATGTCACCCTCAACAATCCGAATGTTGTTCTAATGTAGGTATGCATTGTCTCCCTGTTTCATCGATTTCTTGTTTAGTTCTACAAACAATGTGCATGCATATTTAGTGTTTATTCTGCAATTTAAAAATTTCAGAAACAATTGCAAATTGTCACTTAAAAAGAGCAGAAACAAGCGTGGTTTCCAATCGTTTTCACTAATATCCTCTTCCACTCTCTCTTCTGTTACAGTTGCTTACTATTCACTCTAAAAAAAATGAAGGTATCAACAAATATTATCGACACGAGCTATTACCTATCACCTCAAATTATTAATCAATATACTAGACGAATAAAGCAAAATAAATATTCGTCTACCTTTATTTTACAGCAAAGGTAAAAAGGATAGCAAGATCAGTTTCTTATCTTGTTTTTCTCTGTTTGTTCAGTATATGAAAAATGACTACCACCATTTTAAGAAAATAACTCATTTACACATAACCACGATTTATAATTTTGATATATTTTTTTATAAACTAGGTAATATTTAACATTTTCTTAAATAAACACATTATCATAGAATGTGATACCGATACTCAATATCGATCCCTCCACAAATACTAATATTTTGGGGGTGATAGCACACGACCCGTAATCTAACAGGATCGTTAATCTTATTTGTCTGTTGTTTCCTTACCTTCAATTGATACCCGTTACCATTTTGCGGATTCCGGAGCCAATATATTGTTTTTTAATTACGGACCCTATCTTTATTTCGAAAGTTGATCCTAAAATATTTTTATGATCGACCCCAGTGTCCGGGTCTTCTGATTCGGCCCAAATAATTACTATAATTAGGAATAAAAACTTCTAGAAAGATCTGTGGAATAGAACACGATGTGTCTATTCCTATATTTTTTTTTTCGGAGTGTCATTCGATCAGTGGGAATGAGGAACGAGTCCACTACATAACTGAGGAGTGTCCATACATGTTACGACGGAACATGAATGAAATCCCGTGTTAAGATAGAGAATATCGTGCTCGCTTTGTAGAACACATTCGTTTGGGCATAAATGAAACAGTTCATCTGAGGTTCAGGGTTATTAATCTAGGATTTAAATCCCGTTAACACAGATACATCCATCAGTACAGACATTTTATTAGCATAGATACGTATGAAGAAAGATAACTCTATATTAAAAAAGAACTTTTGTACATTCCCGATTCGATTCTAATATCGTTTACTAATTATTTGCCTTACAACGTGCAAAATGGTTGTACTAGTTATTTCCCTTACAACGTGCAAAATATGATCCTCTATGTTTTAGACCAACACGCTTGGTTGGATTGTTATAGTGTTGGCCATTGAAAAAAACAACCCAGGGATATTCAGTGAGTGAGTGATTACTGCTTAACACCAAAAGAGCACCTTTTAAGCTAAATCATATCAAGAACAAATTACATTCGATGAGAGGATGCTTATGTCAGCTTTTAATTGGATTTATATGGTGCTTGATCACTGGAACAACAGTCTGTGTGTAGATATGTCACTGCATTCCACTTCATTATTCTGATTCATAGCCAACCAGTTCTTGCTCTTACTGATTAGAAGTGAAGCAACAAATACCATGACCTATCACACTAGAGGCGAGTACACTAATCATTACACCACCGATGTTGTTCCACGGACATTCATGTCTCTCTGTTCGGACGCATTAGTCTAAATCGGAGCCATATATTCTTTGCTATTACACGCGTACACCTTAATGCCAATATCACTTTTATAGTCTTTGGTATGACCTAACCGGTTCTCGATCCCACGATCTACTGCACTCGAGTCGAGCACGTCAATCTTACAAAGTATCACAACCGAGGAGGTTCACACACACATACAGTACACAAAAAGGTAACTTAACAAAGAATAAAAATCACGTTACATTAACTTTAAACATGAAAATGAACACAAAACTGAACACAACTTACAATAATAGACAGAGAATGTGACCAAGTATTCCTCTTGTATCACCTTCAACAATCCTAGTGTTGTTCTAATGAAGGTGTGTATTGTCTCCCTTTCTCATCGATTTTTGTTTAGTTCTACAGACAATGTACATGCATATTTTATTGTTTATTATACACTCCGACCAAAGTTAAGCACCACCCTATATTGTTATCGATATATTTGTTTACATCAATACTGTTAAAACAATAAAATAGATATCACCCTTGTTCTTACACTTCTTAAAAGACGACACCAAGGGCTCTACAATTACCAATCTACGAAGTATTCATCATCCTGAAAGACGTGACTATGACGTGGCAAAAATGGGTTTCAAAACAGGCGCTGGAAAAACGTAAAACCAGTTTGTCTTTGATGGAAGTTTTTAACATTGCATCAACATGCAGAATCTTCAGATTTTAAGAACTTTTAAATGCATCTATTGTGCGCATGTGTAAGGCATACAAATCAATAACGAGTATATCCTCCGCGTTTATTGTGAAGTTCTGTAACACGCCTCGTCATGCTTCGCACAAAACGCCTAAGCCGTTCTTGGGGGAACTGTTGCCACTCTTGTAAGATAGCAGTTCTTAATTCGTCAATATTTTGACATTTTGGATTGCGTTTGTTAATTTTTCGGCCAATAAAGTCCCATACATGCTCTATAGGGTTCATGTCTGGCGACATCGCAGGCCATGGAATTGTCTGAACAGCCTCTTGCTGTAAAAAATGTTGTACAATTCGGGATCTATGTGGCTTAGCGTTGTCGTCCATGAACATTGGCCTTGTCAGCCAACGCATAATTGTCGACTACGCGTGGAGCGAGCACATTGTCACGGTATTTTTGGCATGTCAGATTACCATCAAGAACGTACAAGTCCAACTTACAGTCAAAGGAAAAACAACCCCAGAAAATTACACCCCCACCCTCAAAAGCAGTTGTGCCCAAAATGTGGTTGTCCTGAAATGAAGTGTTTCGTTGGCACCAAACCCTTGCACGAGCGTCGGTAGGGCGTAACAAAAAAAGACTTTCATCAGACCAGTGGACCCGTCTCCATGTGCGAATAGTCCACCCCAAATGATCATGTGACCAGTCAAATCGAGCATGGCGATGACGTAATGTCAACTGTGGACGTTTTATGGCTCGTCGCGCTCGCATTCCCTGATAGTGGAGGCGTCTGATTACAATGCGTGTGCTAATGTGGCCTCCAAACTCTAATTTACCACGAAGTGCACCAGCTGTGCTGAACGGCCGTTGCCGCCCCCGTCTGGATATGAGCCGGTCCTCTCTCGGCGTCGTTTTGCGAGGTCTACCTGCACGTGGACGGCGAGTAACATTCCCCGTTTGACGAAAACGCTGCATCAGTCGTACAATGATGGAATGGTTAACCCTGAAGTGGTCTGCCACCCTTATATGGCTAAAACCACCGTTATGCATGCCAACAACTTGCCACTTTCTGGCACTTTACACACCCTGTCATATACACATAAATAAAAATCGATCAATAACCTGTTTCACATGTAAGTAAGTTCATTATTAGAAAAGATATTATTGAAACTTGTCAGGTGGTGCTTAACTTTTGTCGGACTGTATAAACTGAATTATGATACCAATTCATTTTGACCTGAATATTATAAAGCTGACGTTCATACATGTTTTACTTAATAAACCAGTCTCTACTGTATTTACCGAATTGTGTACAGAAATTTCAATCACTGAACTCAATATAATAGATGAATGGATCTATGTGACCTTGCAAACCAAAGATGATTAAAATTGTAGGAATACGTTGTTTTGCAAGCATTAGGTTAGTTATGATACTTCCTAGTAATATGTTGTACATGGCGCGCTGTATCCAGTTATAGTTGCATATTGTTTTCTCATGAAACAAAAATTAGAGCAGTTATAGGTTATTGTCATATGGAATATAAACCAGCTAAGATGACAAATGACAAAACAGGTTCGTTTATTTCACTGCACAGCACGTCAGCACGTCAGTTGTCTACTGTTTGCTTTTCGGACAAATCACGATTCAATTTAAGGCTTAATGATGATCGAATCTTTGCTTATCGCCATTCTGGAGAACACTACACCGATGCCACCATCAGGGAGAATGATCGTTTTTATGGGGGATCCGTGATCGTATGGGCAGGAATAACATTTAACAGACGAACCCAGCTTTACGTTATCAACGGAAATTTAAACCCTCAGCGCTACATTGATGAGATATTGAGGCCGATAGTTATGCCATTTTTAAAACGAATCGGACTACGACCAATTTACCAAGACGATAACGCTAGGTCCCATCGTGCCCGCATTGTTATTGCCTTTGTGCAACAAAACAACATTGTTAGGATGGACTGACCTGCAAACTCCTCTGATCTAAACGCAATAGAGCATATCTCGGGACGAACTTGGCAGAAGGAAATATCCCGTTAATCCACCTCAGACACTTAATCGTCTGACACAAGAATGGCAGAACATTCCCCAGGCAACCATAATACGTTGTATTGGAAGCATGAGAACGCTTTGCCAAGCATACATTAATTCTAGGGGCGGACATGCGGCTTATTGAACAGGGACATTGACATTCCCTTGACAATTGTGTAGTTCACTTTGCACCCTAATGTACTTCAACGACGTTGTTTGAAATAGATTTTGAAATTAAACAAAAAAGAAAATAAACAGTTGAAAGAACATATTCATCTCTTTATGTTTGTATAATATTGACATTGTTGCATTTATTTTATTTGTTGAAATTCATAAATATATAAGTGTAGCAAAACTTTTTTTGAGTAGTATTAAACGGCCACTCATTATCTGACTATTAAGGTGATGGTCAATTGTTATTGATGTCCTTTAATATTTAAATGTCCTATGTCACATGGTACAGCCTATTATTTGTACTCCATCCAGATTTTTACACTTCAGAAAATATAATTAACACAGAGACCTAATGGATTTCTTTTTTAATAATGGACCAAACATTTTGAAATCAATTGTCAGAGTTTGTATATATTATAACAAATTAGCACTACTTACTAGTAATTATGCTACTGGTAATGGCTTATAATGCTTCTTGTTACTCAGTGGTACTTCGTGGATATATTCAGTGTTGCTTCGTCAATGGTGTATCTTGTTATTCCAAGCGTGGGTATTTTCTGCTGCATCATGGGTGCTCTTCGGAACTCCTCGACCCCATCCCCAACGATTCACTACGCTTTTCCCCGTTTTATCTTAAAGGACCCCGGACTGCAGCCAATGGGAAACCCCCAGAAACAAGGGGCCATCCGGGATGTAATGATAAATCCAAAAATGACCCTAGGGTTCAGAAGAGGCGGATAAAGCCTCCACAGGCCCTAAGCTTCCGATGTCCATGTGACAGCGTTTCTAGGAGTCACAAGACTAGTAAATTGTGTATGCTACACATCAGACCATGTGGCACCCCCTACACCCACAAGGCACCAACTATCTATTCTGATATCCCCTAAAAAAAAACCTTCTCGTCATTATCCATATAATCTTTCCCTCCAAGTATTATTAAATAATAAATATATGTCGCGATGGGTGGACCTTACCTTCCCCTTTTTCCCCAAACACTGTCATTATGACCCCTGCTCCCCCAATAGTTCCCCCTCTGCACTATGCCTTCTCCCGGGGATGCATGTGACACCCCGAGCAGACAAAATCTCCCATGGCCTCTGCCTCTTCCTGCGTTACCTTTACACATTTACCATGATACCATTCTTTGCACTCCTTCGCACCTGATCATGAACTCCCCAGCATATCGCTTCCGACAAACACAATAAAGCTTATCTCTATACCCCCGTTGATCTTTGACGCCCCCCTTCTCCTTGGTATATCCTGTCCCCTCAATGATTTGTTGACTCAGTTTTTGGGCCCACTCTGGAACCTCTCGGTCCTGACACAACTTCAACCTATCGTGGTTGGCGGTGATTATCACCCGCTTTAACTTTATTTCATAGAGATAGGGGGTCAACTTTTTAATTATCACTCCTGGGCCTTTCCACGAGGGACTCAATTTTCGAGTTTTTCCCTTAACGGTGGCAGTGACCAACTGATACACCAAATCCCCCAGTTTTAACTCTCTGACCCTCACCTTGACATCATAATCTCTCTTCATTCGTTTTTGGGATTGTTTGAGAGTCTCCCTAGCCACCCTGTGGGCCCCTTCAATAGCTGTGTGCAGCTCCCCTACGTATTGGTCCCCTTCGGGTTGTCCGGTGTTTCCCGGACTCCCGAACATTAGTTCCGCAGGCAACCCAATCTCCCTACCCAGCATCATCATATTGGGGGTGTACCCTGTGCTATTTACGAAGGACCTTAATGCCCCTGCCAACTGCGGTAGGTATTGATCCCAGCTCCGCTGATTTTTTCCAATGAAACACCGCACCGCCGCCATCAGTGTACGATTGCATCGCTCTACTTGTCCGTTCGCCGATGGACGGTAAGGGGTAGTTCTCGATTTATGTATGTGAAGTTAGTCACACATTTCCCTGAACAAAGAGGACTCAAAATTCCTCCCCTGATCAGTGAATACTTGGAATGGGCACCCAAATCTAGAAAAGAATTGATTCACCGCGGCTCTTGCCGTTCCCTCTGCACTCTGAGAAGGCAAGGGGATGCACTCTACCCACTTGGTAAATTGGTCGACCATCATCAAGATGTGTGCATTTCCTCTCTCAGTGCGAGGTAGGGGCCCAATGAAGTCTAAATGGACCCGTTCCATTGGCGATCCTGAATGATAGGATAACATTAGGTGTCTAGCTGAGACCGTTGCCTTCTTATTTTGGTTACACTCCGTACACCCTTTCACGTAAGCCGACACATTTTTACTTATCCCCATCCAATAATACCTAGACTTCACTTTCTCGATTGTCCTTTCTATGCCCTGATGTCCAGCCAGAGGGGGATCGTGACAAAGCTTCACGATTTGTTCCCTGTACATCTTTGGGACCACCCTCCTTGCTGACTTCCCCTCATCCCCTTTCCTCCACAGGACCCCTTTCTCCAGGACAAAAACTTCCCTGTTTATCCAATAATATTTGCTTCTAGAGTCCCCTATAAACAATTCTCCATCAGTGGGCTCCTCCCCTGTCTCCCTCCACCTGACTACCCAAGCTAATTCGGGGTTCACCCGCTGTTGTTTCTTCATTTCTTCCTCACCCGGGCCTTGAAAACTGATGCCCTCTGCCTCTCGAACTATTTGGACTCCCTTGATACTTTCCCATCTAAGTCTATTCCCCGCTTCCCCCGCAGAGACCCAGATCTCAGCCACCCCAGGTCCCATTTCTTCCTCCGCCTGGTCTTGACCCTCACTCACGGGTTGACCCCAAGGCTTATTTGCCAAGGAAATCACGTCATCTACATCCTGGTCAAAACCGGACCAGTTTGAGTGGGCCCTAGTACAGTAGGGACAACCCCCACATGGCAATTCCTGTAATTTCACTCTTAGATTGAACTCTGAACATGGTTCCCTCCAGGGATCCTTGACAAGGCATCTGCATTCGTATGTTTCTTCCCTGGCCGATGCTGGATTTTCATATTGAACTGACTAAGTTCTTCTAACCATCTGGCCAGTTGCCCCTGTGGCTCCTTAACATTCATCAGCCAGGTCAGACTGTTATGGTCTGTCCTGACCGTGAAATGTCTCCCCAACAAGTAATGCCTAAACTGTCGAGAGAACCTAATAATTGCTAATAATTTTTGTTGCGTAAGACTCCCGTACGCTACTGCCTTCTCTTCTCCCTCTTGAATTTGAATCAATTCAGCCCCCACAGATTTATCGGATGCAGCAGTGTCCAGTATAAAGGGATCAGTCGGGGGGGGGGGGGGGGGGGGGGTTCCGACCACCGGAACCCCCCTGGATTCGCCAATGGTTTATCCACTAATTTATTCTTAAGAATTTCAACTGTTTACAGTACACCGAGACACAACATAATTAGTTTTAAACTAAACAAACTATTTTGTGGTAGCTTGTTTGTTTGTAATCGATCATTTTAAATAAAGATCAGTAACTATAGAATGGCAGTGTCCATCAATGACGCATAACTATGAATGATACAGAGTGTGGATTTGTTTTACCGAACATAATTATACCAATTTATCATATTATGTTCATTTCAAATGATGAACTAAACGGTAACAGTATTCTCTAACTTAAACTACTACTATGAGGGGGGAAGGACCCTTTTCAGGACTCCGGGATGGTGTTTTTTTAAGCTCGAGAATTCGGGATTGACCATTTCGGGATTCGGGATTGAAATTTTATTATATTCGGGACTTCTGGATTTCAAGTTTTTTAGTTCGGGACTAAGGGGATTTCAAGTTTTTTAGTTCGGGGTTTCGGGGTCAGACCCCCTCCTAACCCCCTCTACTATATCAGCACAACTATTTTTTGCTCCGTTTCATGATCAAATTATTATAAAATTGAGCCATCTTGATAAATGCGTTTGTCTCCATCTTTTTTGATTGATCTACCGAAAGTGGTAGCACTATAATACCATATTCACACGTATTCCGGATTGAAACTGAATCATTAGATCGAATTTAAATCCGTTATAATTGTCGTATCGGATTTGAAATCAGTTAGCGTTCGCATATGGTCAACCAATGCGTAATTGTTCGTCTGCATTGAATTTATCTGTGGTTTGCATATTGACTAGAAATTGTACTGAGGGATCTGGTGTTTGTTTAGATCGGATGAGGGATTCGTCAACAAATGGTCATCAGGAGACATTGGAAACATTGTTAGTTTTTCAATAATCTTTTTTCAAGAACCACTGAAGCGATGGTATGGAAACGTGATTTGTATGTTCATTTAAGGTCCTTGACAGGTCTTGTTACTTTTTGAGCCCATCGGAAATTCAAAATCGTTGCCAGCGGAGGTCAAAGTTTGCTTTGAAACCATATGTAAAGCAACATTTTCATGGTCTACTTGGAAAACACTGAACAGAATTTAACCACACTTGGCAGAGGTGTTCACTATTATGTCCTACGCAAGTGTTGTTACTTTTCATGCCGATTCGTTAAAAAATGAATAAAAGAAGAATGTGTCTGAGGACGCGGAGTTCTCCGCTTTCAGCTAAGTGGGCCTAACTTCCAAGCCGTATATGGGATCTGGCTGCAATTGAACCTGAGCTGCATATTATGGTTGTAAACATTGTCTTGAAATTTCAGAGTCCTTTACAGGTGATAATGGTTTTTATGCCGATCGGAAATTCAAAATGGTCGACAGCGAAGGTCAAAATTGCTTTGAAAACCTATGAATTACATTTTCGTAATCTCATTGAGAACCACTGAACATAATTTAACCAATTTAACTTCGAGGGTGTTCACTATGAGGTACTACACACGTGTTGTTTCTTTGGTGCAGATCGATAGGAGACTTTGAACATTCTGATTAATCGATTTTCAAGAACCACTGAAGGCATTGTCGGGGGAAATTTATTAAAGTAGTCGTCCTCCTCACTACTCCTTCCTTCCCATCCTGCTCCTCACTACCTCTCCCCCTCCTTCCTCTTCTCTACTTCTATCCCTCCTTGCTCTCCTCTTCTTACTACCTCTCTCCCTTCTTCCTCTCCCTCCTACTCACTGCCTCTCTCCCTCCTTCCTCTCAATCCTCCTTCTCCTCCCTCATTCCTCTCCATCCACTTCCTCATTACCTATCTCCCTCCTTCCTCTCAGTCATCCTCACTACCTCTCTCCCTCCTTCCTCTCAGTCATCCTCACTACCTCTCTCCCTCCTTCTTCCTCTTCTCTACTTATCTCCCTCCTTGCTCTCCTCTTCTTACTACCTCTCTCCCTTCTTCCTCTCATTCCTACTCACTGCCTCTCTCCCTCCTTTCTCTCAATCCTCCTCCTCACTACTTCTCCTCCCTCATTCCTCTCCATCCACTTCATCACTATCTCTCTCCCTCCTTCCTCTGAGTCATCCTCTCCCCTCCTTCCTCTCAATCCTCCTCCTCACTACCTCTCTCTCCTTCTTCTTCATCCTTCTCACTACCTCTCTCCCTCCTTCCTCTGGCATCCTCCTCGCTACCGCTCTCCTTCCTTCCTCTCAATCCTCCTCACTACTTCTCTCCCTCATTCCTATCCATCCTCCTCACTACCTCTCTCCCTCCTTCCTCTCAGTCATCCTCACTACCTCTCTCCCTCCTTTCTCTCAGTCATCCTCACTACCTCTCTCCTTCCTTCCTCCCAGTCATCCTCACCACCTCTCCATCCTTCATTCCTTTCAATCCGCCACCTCATTACCTCTCTTCTCTTTCCTGTAATATTATCATCCACCTCATTACCTCTGTCTTTCTTCCGTCTCCATCCTCCTTATTAACTCTTCCTAATTACCTTCTCCGTATACTTTTCTCCTTCGTCGTCATCATCATCCTCCTTATTACCTCCTCCTCACTACTTCTCTCCTCCTCGTTTACCTTTATCACTTCATCCTTTCCATCCTCTTCCTTCAAATCTCCTCTTCAATACCTGTTTCACTACTTCCTCATCATTATCCTCCTCACTATCTCCATCCTTTTCCACATTTAACTATTATGTCTTCCACCATATACATGAATATAAGTGTACACAAGAAAAACCCTATTAAAAAAGGAGAGGGGAAAAACTAGTATGAGGGGAAAGATGAGTATGGGTTAACACATACTTGGATTTCCGGGGGGAAAATTCAGTATATACTCATTTTTCCGGGGGGGGGGGGAAATCTCAGTATATACTCATTTTTCCGGGGGGAAAACTGAGTATATACTCATTTTTCCGGGGAGAAAAATGAGTATGGGGGAAAAATGAGTATGTAACACCGGTAATCCACACATCACCGTACTGACCCACATCGTTTCCGGATAAGAACCGGAGCCGATGCCCACTCAGACACTGATGGCCGATCACCCCCGCACCCAACATTTTCTTTAATTGGACCTCTTCTTCTCCCGCAAACCCCAAAGGGGAACGCTTAATTCTTTGTTTTACTGGGCGATTGGCCCCAGTGTCAGTCCCATGCTGGATTGTATTAAATTTCCCCAAGTCGAGCTTACTCTTAGCAAGCACATCTTCAAACTCACATAATAACTCACTAAGCTATGTCTGCTCCTGCCCATTCAGCTCCCCTTTGGATTTATCAAAGAGATTAGTCAAATGTTCGGGAATTTCCCGTTTTCCATTCTCTTGACCCCCGGTTCCGCAACCTCTACCTTTTGTATTCCAACAGGCTCCACCTTCGAACACACCTCTTCTGCATAGGCCAATACTTCCTACTTTTTCAATTCTACATAATGATCGGATAGGTTAATCAAACAAAACACTGGATTGTCACCCCTCTTATGCAATGTTTGAGGTATTAATATCTCCCCCTTGGTGGCTGCCTTTACTATATACTCCCCTGCCATATACTCACTCAGCTGTGCCCCCACTCTCATGACTGAATTAGGGGGTACCTTACACCCCTTGACTAGGAACACCCCCGTCTCCTTCTCGTTAACTAAAGGACTTCCTGTTCCTAAGCTCATGTGTATTACCTCCCCTGCTATCTGTAGTTCCTTTTCTTTGAGATGTAGGGACACCCCATCAGCCTCTAAAAAGTCTAAACCCAGTAGCATATCCTCCTCTATTGGGGCCACGTAGATCTCTACTGAGAATTGATGTGTCCCTAGGACTACTTCGAAAGGGCCGGCAATATGCCCATTCATCAGCATTCCCTTTCCTGCTGTGTTCATAACCACTTCCTTACGGATTGGCGGGGCAGGGTCCAATGATTTTTAGAATTCCTCGGACACCAGTGTAACCTGTGCTGCTGTAACTACTACAGCTTGTAACTGCATACCTTGTACCCCTACTGGGACCCTAAACATTATCCCAATTGATAGCTTGAGCACCGTTACTGCTCCGTCTTCTTCCTCATCCGTATCACAAACCCCTATATTATCCTCTACCCCCTTCTCATCTTCCTCTATGGACTCGTCCGTGTCCCTATTATCCTATTGTTTTCCTCCTCTACTGACTTCTCACTTGAGGACGCATACCCCTGTCTCGCACCTTCAATTTTGACCCGCCCCTCCGGACTACTAGAATCCGAAGGGTTCCCTAATTCCCTATTTACCCCTGGAGATTATCCTGCTGATCCATCTCCTCTATGTTCCATGTGGGAGGTGGTACCCCTATATCTACTTCTTCCCCCTCTTTTAATTCTTTGAGACCTTGTATATTGACAATAAGGGGTTAGTTCAAGCCTCGAGAGTTGCCCCTTTGGAGTTTAATGCCTCCTTATGGTCCTGAAAAGACACTCGTTTCTCCACTGTCGGAGATCCCAACCTTGGGCACTCCCTTTTGAAGTGTCCCACGACCTCACAGCGGTAGCATCCCTGTTTGTCCCCCTTTCTGTGGGAGGGACTTCGTGATTGTGCTCTATCTATTCGATTTTTCTTAACCTCCTCCATCATGGCTGCCATTTGAGTCGAGAGTGCTGCTAGGTTTGACTTTATCTCACTCATTTCCTTCCCCTGTGCCGACAGTACTTCTCCCATTTTTTTCTCCAAAGTCTTCTCTGCTACCCGGTCAGCCCCTATTGCGCAAACCCTCGCTTCTCCCCCGTCGTGAGACCCTGGAGATACCTGCTTCACTTCCCTTCGAGGATTACGCCCAAGGGTAGTCCCAAATATAGCCTGATAGTTATGTTGGAACCAACGCATTTTGTCTAGCCTCTTCGATGTTTTTAGGTCGGCTATTGGAGGCATAACTCCCGGCCTCTTTATCTGATTGCCCCCTGGCATAGCCTCACCACTGCTTGTTGGTACATGTGCGTTTCGGGTAAATATCTAAACGCTCTAGTGGCTAGGGATAAGACCCGATCCGCCCAGTTCTCCAGGAGTGCATCCGGAGTCTGGCGGGCATTATTGAATTGGATCTGGGCCGTTTCTGGGAGTTCTCCAAAACCAAACCGTTTTTCTAGTTTCCGTATGAGGTTCATGTACGCCATATCCTGATTACGCTCAATCAAGAGGGCATAGTACTCACTGGCTTTACCATCCAGGCACCAGCACAACTGGTCCCTGCACTCCCCTTCTGTCCATTCACTAACTTCTGCATAACGGGAAAATTTAGCATAGAAAGTTTTCCAGTTTGATTTACCATCAAACTTTAAGGACATCGGCAAACTAACACTCTTCCCCCTTCCCCTTTGACCTTTCTCCCCCTCATACTGTTCCCTTCTTCCATATCCGCTAGGATTTTCGGGTTCTCTTCTGGGGGCACCTAGGCCTATTCCCACTACCCTGTAACCTGGGAGTATATGGGTTTCTTTCTCCTGGACCTTCAGGGTCCTCCCCACTTGGGCGGGATTGTCCTCTTTCCCTCTCCCCCTCATACTCCTCTCTCCGTTGGATGATTCTAGGGCTTTCCTGTTCCCTTCCTAGGGTATGCCTCGTTCTACCTCTACTCTCCCTCATCAAGGGGTTAGTATGTTCCCTACTCCACCCCCCTCCGGTGTTCTTCGGAGGGGAATAACGACCCCCCCCCCCCTTTCCTGTCAAACATTTTCTCTATGAGACGGGGCTACAGCTCGTATGTTCGGCACACTCATTTCATCCCTATGATCATGTGTCTCTTTACCCCTCTTACTGGCTAATACCTCACTATGGGGAAGACCTGTTTCTCTAGGGAACGCATAACCAGCACGTATGTCTGAGTCTCTAATATGCAAGTCGTGCATATATGCCCGATCCCTCTCATCGCTGCTCGATTCCAACTCAAAATCGTCACGACGCATTCTTCGAACTGATGGCGACTTCGATTGCCCGGAGCTGATTTACTTTTATATCCCCCTGGGGTTGGTCTCTCTATGAAAGTTGCATCCAGCTCGCTATAATCATCTTCAAATATATCGGGTGAATGTGACTGTTGCCACCAGTCCCCTTCCTGCTTACTATGATAGGACTTTCCTCCTGGTGATGGGACTCTGTCAAATGGACCCCTATCCTTCCCACTTCCTTTAGCCTGGCCCTGTCCTGTCCCATCCCACTTCCCTATTAACTTGTCAACACTCCTAACCCTTTCCCTGTGTCGATCATATAGGGATCCCAATCCCTCTTTATCTTCAAAAGAGGTAAAATCCAAGCAATTAATCAGCTGTGGGGTTAGTCTGAGGTATGGAACCTGATTTAGATCATCAAGTTCTTAATCCCCTTTTGCTTCTCTTAATTCTAAAAGCTTATCTGCCACCTTTGCCTATATCCCAGGTAATGACATCAGCTCCTCGATGGAACAAATGTTAATCAAAACACGCGTCATTATTAACAAAAATAAAAAACAAAAACACATGGCTTTTTATTTTGTTGTGTATGTGTGTATGTAGCTGCAATAATGTAGCTCCTGTGACAAACTTGTGTCTCGGCAGAGCTACAACGCGGTCCCATTCGTCACAATGGAGCAAAACAAAAGTTGCAGTTGAAACATAAAAACTCACTATTTACGCTTCAATTTTTTCATTATAACTATTACTGATGATCCCAGTCCTTGTTAAATCGGTTTGGCTAAGAAATATATGCTTTTCAATGTAATGACATCAGCTCCTCGATGGAACAAATGTTAATCAAAACACGCGTCATTATTAACAAAAATAAAAAACAAAAACACATGGCTTTTTATTTTGTTGTGTATGTGTGTGTGTATGTGTGTATGTATTTTGTTGTGTATGTGTGTATGTGTGTATGTAGCAAAGGTGGCAGCCTTGTTCAAATTTATCGATCGTTTGTCATAACCGGAAACTACGGAAGGCGGAGCTTTTCTAAATATGATATTTCTTACTACGATGCTTACGACGGCTGATGTAAACATTCACGCCTTAATCGCCAAATATGGTATCGACATCCAAATAGTGAGACCGGAAATGACGAAATTCAAAATGTTCAGAGAGAAGATTTTTATTTTGTGGGAATTACATTCTAAAATACTGGTAGGTGATAAAAACTTGTTATAATAATGGACAAAAAGGAAAGGTTATGTCTTATTATTGATAAATGCAGGCGTCAGAAACTCTGTAAGTGAGCGCAAAAAATCACGGCGGCTGCTTCATTACGTGTAATGGCATCCCGTTATAACCCTTGCGAGTAAGCGAGCATTTAGTGTTTTATTATTAGAACTAGTGTGTATGCAACAATTTTTATAACGGACCAGATTGTTACACTGGGCCGCTTTTGTCTAATTAAATAAACCAATTAATAAAAATCGATAATGTTCACTGAATGTCAATGATAAAAAAAAATTGTTAGGATACCGGACTCACAGCTTATCTTAAACCAGCTTCTCTTTAAAGATGGCTTCTAGGAATAGGCTGCTTCCGGTTTGGGGTTCACACTTGGGGTATACACGTGGGTGGGAAAGGGGTACTTTCTTTGCCACGGGCAAAATAAATAAAAATGTAAAGATTTCCAATCTTGTCTGCCAACCCTACCTGCGTATTTTCCCTTGAAATTTCCTTACGGACAATTTCCCCCGAAAATACCAGGTCCTGTTAGCCAAGCAAAATTAAAACCCCCAAAAAACAAACAAAATTATGGCGGAGATGCGGTTTTAATAAAAAAAACGCTTTTGATTAATTAAATAACCTGACTCGCGAATTTGATGTCCTATGTCACATGTTACAGCCTATTATTTGTACTCCATCCAGATTTTTACACTTCAGAAAATATAATTAACACAGAAACCTAATGGATATTTTTTTTAATAATGGACCAAACATTTTGAAATCAATTGTCAGAGTTTGTATATATTATAACAAATTAGCACTACTTACTAGTAATTATCTGCTACTGGTAATGGCTTATAATGCTTCTTGTTACTCAGTGGTACTTCGTGGATATATTCAGTGTTGCTTCGTCAATGGTGTATCTTATTATGCCAAGCGTGGGTATTTTCTGGTACATCATGGGTGCTCTTCGGAATTCCCCGGCCCCCACCCCCCGCTATTCACTACACTATTATATATAAATAAACATCTAGGGGAAAATATGTTGATTTGGAAACTGGATTAATAAGAATTTTTTTCTGGAGATTTATAGAAGAAACTGGATTTCACAATGGACGATATTGAAAAGGCTATGGCAGAGGTTCATAAAAATATACTGAATGAAAACGAAGGTAATATTAGGCCTAACAATCAAAATCTAAAACCTTTAAATTACAGGAGACCTTTAAAATATACGACCCAAAAAATTAACTGCTAACCAATAAAGATATTTCTTTGAGTAAATTGGAAATTCTTTTTAATATTGATACAGAACCAATTTGTCAAAATAAATGGAATATTTATTTTAGCAAAAATTTGCCGTGAAAAACCCCCCCAGTTAATTTGAAAAATTATACATAATACAGTTTATGCAGAAGCTAAATTACAAAAAATGGGGCGATCTGTGAATTGTTCATATCATTTTTTGTAATACTCGAGAAGAAACTTTGAAACATGTATTTTTACGATTGTATAGTCATACAACATTGGGTAAAAATAAAATCGGAGTTAAATAATTACAGGAACTCCGAGAAATACAAAATGGAGATAGTTTAGTTTAATAATTTTTAGTTTAATAATATTTTATTGTACATAAACAATAAGATTGGACAGCAAGTTATACCAACTTATATGATGTCCTCTCCTTACAAATTATACACATGAATTAATGACAGCAAAACAAAACACAGACAATAGACATTTAAAATGTTGACACTGGAAGAAAGTAAGAAGTACAAGTGAAAAAGTGAAAAATTGCTGACATTAGCCCTAAAATCTTTTTGATTGATTTATAAAAGTTCGAACTTTTCCAAATATTTTGGAGTTGACGTCATAACTATGCTTATCGTTCCCAAAGAGCAAAGTTTCAATATTGATATTGATATCGTCGCAATTACTCAGAAGTGTTCTTCTTTCGTTCAGGTATAAAGGACATTTCAGAAAATAATGTTTAGCATCTTCAAAAGAAGCACCGCAATTACATTTAAAATTATATATTATATGTATTTTTGACAGATCGGCATTGAATGAACTGCATTGGTGTCTAAGTCTAGTATGCAATATACTTAGTTTCCGTGGGCCTTCATTATAATACTTTGGGGTTTTATAGATATCGACTTTCACCTTATTTTTAAACGAAGATAATGTAGGAGAATTTCTTATTGATATGTCTAGATTGTTCCAAAGCGAAACGGTAGATGGAATAAATGAGATTGCTGATGTTCTCAGTCTGCATCTGGGTGGAACATAAATGTAGATATTAATGAGATCACGGAAGAGCATATATTTTAGGGATTTATGAGGAGAATAGGAAAGAATCATCTGTTTGAAATACAATAAACAATATGTTTAAATTCTCATTTTGGAAGTTGCGTTCTATTATCCGGTATCGGCAAAAAATGTATACAACTACATTTTTATAACAAATGGTGAAATCAGAAATAATAATATTAATTGAGTATATCTCGCGTAGATCAATATATACTCGTATTTTTGTCAATGGACTGAATGAAGTCGTTGAATTTATTAACTAAATATAAGTATAACATACGATACTATTGAAACAAAAGAAGCGGCCCGTATATTCTTTTTCCGCATGAGTCATTGTCGTCAAAGAGCTCCGATCGAAAATGTTTGGTCAACATCCGGGATATTTTAAAGCGGTATTTTTAAAGCAGACACGGATAATTATCGTAAGTATTTATAAATATACTGTGTATATAATGTTTTGAATTATGATGCTTTATGATTGTTATTATTATTAATTTCATTTTTTGTCCAAATATCATTTATTTTTGCAGTGTAAAATTAGATTTTTCTATAAGTTATAAGGAATCCGGCTTCAAAATCATTACACTCAACTGAAATATCGCTATATATCTTGCATAAAATTTACGAATGAATTAAATGTTGCCCAAAAAGAAAAAAATATTGATGAATGATTGATTTTACTTAAACATACTATTTTGTTGATGAAAAAGTCAATTAGTAACTAGTTATACCCTAAAACATGATGTCAACAGATGTTTTTGAAATCCGGCTTGGTCAAAATGTAAACATGTATACCAACCGGTTGGGTCATTTATAAATAACCGGGTTTGTCAGTATGTAAATACCACTGATCTTATTGTTATTGAGTATTATATTGCAATTTAACAATAATTGTGATTAGGAAATATCTCAAAGACGATAAATACTGATTCATAGTATGAATATTCGCCATGGCTGCTAATTTCAGCTACTTGTACAATAAAAAAAATTGTTATTACTATGTTAAATTGCTACTGTCGCGAACACTTGATTTTTTAATGCTTTTTGTGGCACTGACATCACGGTAGGTGCTCAATACGCTACACTCACTTTAAGTAGCTGTTCAGGCGCATCAATTGAGTAGTGGGAGATTCTTTTTATAACGCAATATTTTAATTGTATACTCGTTGATAACGAAGTAAGTCACTCTGTGGAAATAACTTCATGGATACGATATTTAAGTTTCTTCACAGTATAATGTTTACATTAACCCTTACAGATAACCAAATTAATAAAGGCTGTAGTATTGAATTCCTTTCCGCACGGACGATTTTGGCAGTTTGTATACAAAGAAAATGTTAGGTGTACTCGATTAATGCAACGTTCGTTACAAGTTGTAATACGACAAATGTTCGTATGTCGTTCACCTTTCATTCTGCTTTGAGGAAACTTAATACAGACGGAACCTTCTATAGGTGCTTCCCACCAAAGTTCAGCTCATTTGGCTAAGCAGTTTCAGATAACAGGCGCTCGTGGCACGGACTTCTAACTTTCTGTTTACAAATTTATTTTCAAATCATATTGTTGCTTCTCCATTAAGCACACAGCATTGAGGAGTAAGAACAACGACTAGTTGGTGGCTCGGAGTCGGAATAATGTTTCTGATTGCGCGACATGTATATCTGTTTCAATAGCTAGCAGAATAAAAATCTTAACTAGATGCCATTATTGTAAAATCATAAAAATAATACATTTCCCCCAATAATAAAACGATAAATTTGCATTGGCATACGTCCTTTCAATTCTCGTTTATATTTAGATATTTCAGGGTGTTTCAAGTGTCCCAAATGTTCACCTTGTCTGATTTGCATTTACTTGCGGTCGGTTCGTTACTTTTTTGTATTGCCAGAATTTATTTTAAAGTTCGTGTACTGGTCGGTTTTGGAAAAAAATGATGAATTACTCATCAAAACAAGTTGTTGATATTATTATTTTTTTTAATAAAGTCTACTATCAAGAGTCATATATATTAATTATATAGGATACTAGTGGGATCACCGTTTCCGGGTGGTTTGACAGAATGTCCATTGTCTGTTGGCGCTTCATAAATGTCTGTATATATCTGGTTTATTTATAATTTACATAAGTATATTTACTATATTATGGTACAAAATACCCGTTTAATGAAATGTATTAGTGATAAAATGAAGATATAATCTTCTATTTTTATTTAGGGCCCGGGTGGCTCAATGAGTTAAGTAGTTGGATTACATAACAACTCATACTAGCCTATCACCAATAATCGCGTCCGGTTTTGTAACTTACAAAAAGAGTGCACTCGAATCGCAGCCGCAAGTGATAAAGTTTACCAGTTGCTTGCCCATGGTCGGTGGTTCTCTCCTGGTACTCCGGCTTCTTTCACTACTAAATCTGGTCCCTATGATATAATTAAAATATTGCTGAAAGTGGCGTTAAAACACCAAAAATGAAAATCAAATCTATCTTTATTTAAACAAAATGAGAAATAGAAAACGAAATATGTAATGTGTATATTAAATCACGTTCATCCGGCATGCTGGTCTTTCTCTAGAATAATACTGTTCAATTTATGAATCAATAAACATATTGTTTGCATTTTTCCTTATTAGGATCTGTCGCATCTGTCGAGTTGTTTCTTTCAAAACAATTACGTTCTTTGAATGAATGTGTGATAACAAGTTCACACGACTAATTAAGTACATTATAGCTTCATTCAATAAGGTAGGTAGCCGAGTCACATTAATTCCAAGAAGAGTTTGAAGATACCAAAGGGGTGATCAAAATCTGAAATCGAAGAAGAACAGACAACACTATGGCCAAAGGAAAAAGGACAAAAGGACAAACAACGATAAACAAAACATAGACATAAAACTAAAGATGAAGTAGCACGAACCCCACTAAAAACCGAGGGTGTACTCAGGTACTTCGGAAGGATAAGCAGTTCCTGCTCCACTAGTGGCACCCGTCGTGTTAATCTTCTTACAAACCCGGTGATAAGTCATGAATGAGGAAAGGACCGGGATGTGTTTACGATAAGTGGAACATATCCGTGGTCATTTATGACACAGATATTCCATAACGGTCAACCAAGTCATGGTGACGACCGTAAATCTTTCAAAGTGATGGTTTCAACTTAACCAAGAGGAACCCTTGGTTCAGTAGCTTCCATGTAAACTTGTTCTCGCAATGAATATAACTGCAATACTGTTTAATTTTCATTATTTTCTTGAGTGTGGACTGCCTTCAAATTATTGAGCTTACAATAGGAATTCATTTAAGATGATAATATACAATTAATGACTTTTGATAAGGTTGCCACGATGATTTATCAACACAGAAAAAGTTATGATTACCGCTTCCAACTGCCGAGGTGATTATCACTTCTTGGGATGATGAAGATGGTGTCAACTTGATCAAAAGTCAACAATTATTTTATTAAATGACTTACGTTAATGTAAAAGGTTCATAGAAATACACCGTTCAATCAAAACGTTAGATTTAATGCGACGTCATCAGGATTTCTCCGATCTGTGTTTGGGTACTTGACAGCTATGATGCACTAATTGGCTACCTCTCGTGCAAGACTGTGCGGCGATCATAATGTTTGATCAAAATAGGGCGATGCATAGTTTTGGCAAATCGAGAAAGCGGATGCTTAAGTCATAAAATGTGTTATTCTAACATGACGCCCTTCTTTCGCTTTGTAAAAGCACGAGCGATTTATCGACTGGGTATAATCTGATTAGCACATGCGCCGGTGCATGTGACTGACTTTTCCGTCGTAAATGTACATGTTGATGAATTATCGTCTGCTCGAGTTTGGCAACATAAATTGTGTGCGACATTGTCCACAAACGTAAATATAAATTACCGTCTTCCAATCGAAGTATACTACCGTATTTGTACTCTTAGACATATCAGAATCGAAATAATTCATGCAAGCCAGAATGTGTTTTGAGCTTTAACATGGGTTGGTGGATATTAGCAACTTTTTTTATTCGCTTCTGGCTCGGGATAAAATACTAATATCCGCCAACCCATGTTAAAACTCAAAACATATTATGGCTTCCATGATTCATTTCTTAATCATCTTTATTGACATTCCGAATTCCTATTGTAAGTTCAATAAACTGAAGGTTACAAAAAATGACCGTTGCAACCTTATCAAAAGTAATTAATTGTATGATTGTCAGTCAGATATAGATGGAAAAATACGATTACCTTTTCTTTCGATCTTATTAGTACATGCAATGCTTTCCTTCCATATATACATGGTTATCAACAAGATTTCTTTTACTAGAAAATGCTTGCGATTCTCGTGAGAATTATTAATATACTAAATACGTGTTGCATGTATTTGGAGTGCAATGGTTTGAGATTAAATGATTTTGTGGTTTTCATGAAGAAGACTATGAAACAATTTGTCCTATGGTTTTAACGTTTCACCATATAATGATATAAGCTTATTCAGCTTATACCCCTTTATATGGCAAATAAAAGAACTACGGGAATCTTTACCGAAAAAATGATTAGAACAAAACACACGTAGCACCCACATTTCAGAAAGTCTTGATTCGCTTCTAGGAGATGTTCCAATTATCATTTATAATATTTCATGTTTCGACCTTGACACTGATTAGTGTTGAAAGGCAAATTTCAATAACTATGTCATACTAATATATATGTATTATGTAAAACTACGTCAATAATGTATCATAAACAATACTGTCTGTGTCTGTGTAGCATTCATGATCTAACAAAGAACCCAAATGCTGACAAAACAGCTTTTGAGGTAAATAATAAAACATGAGAAAATGGTCGACATTATTAAATGAAATTATCACACGGAAGTTCAATACGTATTTATATTGAAAGATAAAAGAGTTGGGAGTCGGCCATCATACATTTAAAAAAAATTCACCTTAAAAGAACAATATGATTATATGATTATAGGTTAGGTGTGAAAAACATATTCCCTCTCGGTAGAAACATATAGACCACATACCGAAAAGTTAGCATGCTCTCATTGAAAGCGGTAGATCGTGATTCAGTCGAGTCAAATCAAAGACTATAAAATTGGTATTTGCTATTTCTTCACTATAAGTACACAACAAAGACGTGTTGGCTCGAATTCAGTATATTGTAGCCAGGGTGGATACAGGTCTACTTGAAGAATGTTGTTTCAGTGAGCACTATAACAATTCAACTAACGCTGCTAGTGCAAAGCGAAAATCATCATCAATTTAGGCGTTTCCGTTATAAATATACATCCTCCTTTGGTAAACTTGGATGCATGCGAGAGTAGTCATGGACAAATTAAATAATTTGTAATTTGAGTTCATATATAAAGGTGGCAACATTTATATTCTTTTTTGTATTTTAAGATATTGTTAACTGTAGAAAGTTGTAGCACCAGTGGTAAAACATTGTAGTTCTTACGGTAGAAAATATATTTTGCTATTGTCTGTCTACTGTAGAATCTCGTAGCAATTAAATTAAGCTTATTTGTTTTGACTATATTGAAGCGGTGCGTTATTTACAAAGTTTGAGGAAACTGTAAATGATTAATAAGTGTTCCTTGATATAAAAGTTAACTAATAAAAAAGTAGATATCAAATTTAGGGCGCACGACGCGTTTCTGAAATAACCTTCATCAGATAATATATATACTTGTTTTGTTCCTGTTCAATATACAGCTGCACGAGCATAAGAAACAGGAAAAGAAATGGAAGTGATAACTTAACTATTATTTTTGCCATTCGGTGAAGGAATGAGTTGAATAAACTGGATTATTCACAAGACAGATCAATGCATGATAAATAAGACTGACAACTTATTGCATACATTATTATTTATTTATATTGATATGACAGTTTTCTACCTTTGTCGTCTACTAAAGGTAAAACAAAATAGTAGCAGTAACTGAGAAAAAAATTGTCGTGTCGACTGATAGTTGAATTAGTCAAGGTGACTAAATGGTTTGTCATTATAATAGCGAATTAGTGCTACAATGTACCATGGGTGTGGGTTTAAACCCAGATGAGGGAAGAACAATACAAAAAAATGTCTACTAAATATGTAACCCTACTAAAACTGTCATTTTAAAGTTCTCAAGTACTTTTATAGATTTCTACAAGTGACATATCGATCTCGTGCAACTATTGAACGACCAATATGTTATCATGATACATGTAACTGTCTATATGATAACAAAGGCAAATGTTATTTTAATACTCTGATCATATGGTATGACATGTGTAACAGTTAATTACATGTCATTGTGATACATTTCTGCGTTTGACTCGGACAGACGTGTTGACGTACAATCTTCTAAATCCACTTTCGTCAAAGAGCTCCGATCGAAAATGTTTCGTCAACATCCGGGATATTATCAAGTGGTATTTTTAAAGAAGACACAGATGATTATCGTCAGTTTTTATGAATATACTGTATATATAATGTTTTGAATTGTGATGCTTTATGATTGTTATTATTATTATTGTCATTTTTTGTCCAAATATCATTGCTTTTTGCAGTGTAAAATTATATTTTTTCTAAAAGTTATAAGGAACCCGGCATCAAAATCATTACAATCAATTGAAATATCGCTATATCTTGCATTTACGAATGAATGAAATGTTGCCAAACAAGAACAATTATTAATGTATGATTTATTTTACTTAGAGATATTATTTTGTTGAGGAAAAGTCAATTTTTTTCTAAATTTTAGTAACTAGTTATAGCCTAAAACTTGATGTCAACAGATATTTTTGAAATCCGGCTTTGTCAAATTGTAAACATGTATAGAAACCAGTTGTGTTATTTAT
Source organism: Bathymodiolus septemdierum (assembly GCA_963383655.1). NCBI lineage: Eukaryota > Metazoa > Mollusca > Bivalvia > Mytilida > Modiolidae > Bathymodiolus > Bathymodiolus septemdierum. Next base: position 64,153,165 of record OY726521.1, read on the forward strand.
AAGAACCGGATTTGTCTGTATGTAAATACGACTGATCGTATTATTATTGATCACTATGCTGCAATTTAACAATAGTTATGATTAGGAAATATCTCAAAAGTGATAAATCCTAATCCATAGTATAAATATTCTCCATGGCTCCTAATTTCTGCTACTTTGTACCATAAAACAAATCGTTATTTCTATGTTAAATTGCTACGGCCGCGAACACTTGATTGTTTATGCTTTTTGTGGCACTAACATCACGGCTGGCGCTCAGTACGCTACATTCACCAGGCGCATTAATTGAGTAGTGTGAGATTCTTTTTATAATACAATATTTGCATTTTATACTCGTTGATAACGAAGTAAGTCACTCTGCGGAAATAACTTCGTGGAAACGATATTTAAATTTCTTCACAGTATAATGTTTACATAAAAGTTATAGATATGCAAATATAACAAAGGCTGTAGTATTGAATTCCTTTCCGCACGGACGAATTTGGTAGTTAGTATATAAAGAAAATTTTAGGTGTACTCGATTAATGCGACGTTCGTTACAAGTTGTAATTCGACAAAAGTTCGTGATTTGGATGTTATAGTCTCCCGCCCATTCACACAGATTAATGCCAAAAGAATTTCAATATTTTGCATTTTTAGGGGTAGAAATGACAGACCGAATGGATGTGTTATGTTGATATATCATATATGTTTATAATAAATGTTATGCGATCTTGTAACGAACACATAATCCTACACTGTGTCGAGTCTTATTTATATTACATTATTTTAGTTAGAATTTTTTTTTTTCTGAGGAGTGAAACGAGGGAGAAATTAAATAGACAATATACATACATTGTCGAAAATATAAAATTTATTATATACGAGTTTTGACGAGATTTTCTTACCTGTTTCGCAGCGAGTGGAAATGAATTATATATTTTCCGACAATATATGTATTGCATCTTGACAGATATTGCATTCCATTCTTTCTTCTTAAAGTTTGGTACGTACTAGAGAGGTTCCGAGTAAAACGATATTTGCAGAGGAGATATAAACAAGATGGCGGAATTTTTATTGAAATTAACAGTTAATAAATAATACAATTAACATCAAAACTAATCTCCATCAGCATAGACAAATTTGGTTAACCTACTTAGATCTTTTGGTTCATTGATTACGAAGACTTTTATGTTATTTGGCTATCTAAATCTTTTGATTTTGAGCGTACCTAATGATTGTTATTCCAGCAACGCTTCGTAATCACTAAATTATATATATCTAGTTTTGTATTTGAATAAAAGATCTTTATACCGTAGTAATAATATATAGTGACAATTTAAAATAATTCATACAAATATTGTGCAATCTTTACGAAACATTCATTACAATTTCATTAAGTACGCACAGTATACGTTATCAGTCTCGAGATGTTATATATCCCGTTTTAAAGGGCTGACGCCTCGCCGTTTAGCAAAACCTCTGCCCTTTAAAACGGGATATATAACATCTCGAGACTCATCACATTTTTATCTGAATGTTATTATAGGAACAACATAAATACGTGTAAACTTTTCTTTAGTTTAATCGTGAAATGTGTGTCGTCTGCTACAATGTAAATTATGTAAATGAACAGCGATGTCGTATGGTTGACTAAAGGTGTGAAACCTATGATTAATTTCTTTAAGGTTTTCTACTAAATTTGTGTTTTTTCGAGCCTACCTGGCCATTTTATCTTAAGTTTAACCTTTCGAAGACCATACATTTTCTGAAACGTCCATGATTCCTGTATGTTCTGTCAAAATATCAGGCCATGTTTAAAGTCTTGCAGTGAAATGCCAGGCTATGGAAAATACCTACTCTAAAAATAGCTCTGTCATCCCCCAGAAATTCCCTATTTATAGGTCATGCATCAAATCCTCCATATCCATATTAAAATACAACCAAATCAATCAAATTTGGGCTCAACATAATCCTTATACATTTAACTTCAATTATCAATATAATTATTCCATTCCATTCAGTATTTGTCACAATACAACAAAGTGAAAGGAACTTTTTTTTTAAAAGGGACTACTTTTGTATATGTTCTTAGCTCTGATTGGTTGAATTACTGGTTTGACACCTAAATACACAGCACGCGTACTGCAGCGATAAATATTGATTTTATGTAGTACTTTATAACATCTCGAGACTGATAACATTTTTATCTGAATGTTCTAACATTAATAAGTATACCCTTATTATATGAAAAACATAAATACGTGTATTTTTGGAAAAAGGTCACAGAGAGCGATTATTGATTTTCTGTGCTGTATGAAATACACAGTACGGCTTCCATGAAGTGTTAGAAGTTCATTTTTAACCAATCAAAATTCTACTTGCCACAAGAACATCAGATAATGTATTTTATTCCATTCCCATGGTGACCGATCTTGTGAGCGTATATCACATTATTTGGATTTGAGGTGCGAGGGTGTCCTTAATGTGAACATGCGTCATTATTGAATTACATTTAAACATTCTGTTGAGAAAACATGGTGCTACCTATATTGTTTATTGGGACTAATTATTAATTAAATACATGATGCCTTTGCAAAGTCATGTGTCTCAATTCGGGATAATTGCATCCTCCCTGTTCGCAAAACGTAATTTGTAATCTCTCTCAAGGCCACATTTCTTACCCTAACCACATCCTCCCCTCATAGTAGTGCTATCTGTACTCGTTTTCATCGTTCATCAACATCAAGTAGTATTTTACTCATTTCCTGTCTGTTCTACATGTCAGTTATAAATGTGATTCGTCCACAGCACTACATACGGGGTTCCTTTCCGGGGGTGTTGCACGATTCTCTGATCAATTTTAGATACTCTTTCCTTTTATTTTTTTTAAATACTGTCACCTAAACGGTAAAGAGTACAATATGAACGGAACCATGACTTTGATTATTAGATATTGAGAATTGGAGGACTTCATGAAATTATATATTAAAGATTACGATTTCCTAATATTCTATAAGACGTGGTCTAATTTAATGTTCATATGTGGTGGGTGGAAAGGCAATCGATTTAAATGTCAACCGTCAGAAGTTTCTGTTCATCATTATATTTCTGTTGTAGTTTAGATTAGATTTGATATACCGAAGGTCAATAGAAATGAAAATCAAATGTCAGAAAAACAGTTCAACAGTTTCTAGCTAAATGGATTATAGAATTGCATATATGAATGTCCAAAGCTAACACTACTCGCAACAACATTTCAGTTAGATCGTGTAGAACTGTCGTATTTACTGAAGGACACGAGAGAGGATTCATCAACTCTATATGAGCAAGTAACTGACCAGATTCATCACATTAGGCTGTATCAGGTTTAAGTTTGAAAACCTTAGTGACGATAAACAGTCGTCAACCTACCATACGAACGGGACAATACGCCTCTTTAGCATAACAATGATGATATGAATACAATTGCATAACAACTGTAAGATATCGTATCACGTAACTTTTGTTTTGTCACAATTAAAATGTACATGAAGCTGCGATGATATATACAGCATGTTCATAAATAATCATGAAATGTTTCAATTAGTCATAAATAATTATAAATAGAACGAATTAAAACAGCATTTAATACAGTCAAACCTATCGTAACGGTCACCTTTGTTCAATGGTCACCTGCTCATAACGGTCACTTTCGTGCTCTCCCGGTGCATTTTGCTATATATTTTAATTCGATATAGCGGTCACCTGTCCAATGTGGTCAGCGGTCACCATGTATAAGTAATTTTCAGCGTAAGACCTTTATATAACGGTAAATTTATTTTAAAAATAATACTGGAAGTGATTTCGGAAGGTCGGTATTTTTCTTAGATTATTAAAATGAAGTTATAATTATATAAAATAGACTGATACGTAACAATTCAAGTCAATTTCATGACATATATGTAAACTTTTTTACCGGGATATCCTCAAAATGGTTAACCACATATTTAATCTAGATATCCGTGTACAACACAACGAAAGTAAGAAATAAAGTGTAATTCAATGCTCTTAAAAACAACTTTTCGAATAACTGGGTTGCGTTCAATATCGTAGCAGCTAGGCTAGCTGCTAGGTAAACTAGCCATGACGTTAACGATTAGCTACGTAGCAGAGCTAGCAAATATGGCGCCAATCATATGTATAGAATATATTTCTTGGAACAATTTAGCTAATCGTATAATTTGTCTAGTGTTACCTTAGCAAATTATCATCCGTATTAAAAGCGTTGTCACTTCCTGCAATGCCACTATTTTTACATTACGAAATCAAATTTCCGGGATGGGAAGGTCATGGTTTAAAGAGTTTATCATTTATTTTATACCTATGTGCGCATTTTTGTTTTGTTTAACAAATGTGCCTGGGTATAAATAACTGATTAAAACTACTTTCACTTCATGGTAAAAAAAAAGAGTCATTGTCGTCTGCCTTTTTCTTTCTCCACGATGGAGGCTTCAATGCTGACCTTACTTCTTGAGGCTTCCGACGATTCAGGGTTCGAGGCCATAGAGCATCTTGGTACCTTTTCCGATGGAAGTTCAGAGAGCATAGTTCCAATCATCTCCAGTTGCAGTACCGACTGTCCAAAAGAATTATTCAATCATCGTATTGAGGGGTTTTATAGGAATGACATACCACGGTACAACGACCCAACATTCAAAGCGCACTTTATAATGGAACGGACCACTTTCCAGGTATAAAATGCGACTACAATAGATTAAAAGAGGAAAAAACCATTGAATACCCACACGGTACCACCTTAAAAAAAAGTGTAGTTTGCTTTCCTATTTCTTTAGTCCAAACAACAAAGCAACATTCAAAATCCCTATATGTATTATTTTGGTCCCAACATATATTAAAATATCTAGCAAATGTCATCAAACCTATTGTACAATATTTAAGGTTTTGGATAGTAATTCCATTCAGCTCCATTTTTAACAATATTGCATCAAAGTTGGGTCACTATATAGTATATTGCTTAATGCATATGAAATGTCATAAGCAGGGGGTATGAAAACAGACACGGCCTTGCAAGAGTTGAAAATACTGTTATAGTGACAACCGGAACCTTTAAACCGTAATAAAAGCAGGAGGCTTGGGCCGTAAAATCTGATTCGACCCACCATTTCTTTGGAAATGCCTGTACCAAGTCAGGGTCATTACGGTTTTCCCAGATTTCCGGTTATTGACTGATTTTGTCTGTTTGTGTACTTAAGGAATAACAATACTGTATTTGAAGAGTTGGAGTTGTCAATTGTGGATTGTTCTGTAATTTTGTTATTACCCTTATATACAGAATCGGATTACCCTATATAAACCTGTGATACTCTCTGCGACGGGTGTATAAATACATACCGCCATGACTTGATAATTGTAATTTCAAATTTCTACATAAATAAAATGGTGAAATACTGAGATGTTGTATAAATGTTCATGAGAAAACGATCCATAAAATCTCATATTGCCCACAATCCCACCCCTTCTCCAGGTTTCCTCTTACCTTGTCTGATCCCTCATATATAAGATATGATATACGATTTTTATTTTCCTAATCATAGGGCCCAAAATGGGCATATAAATCAACAACATGAAGATCATTCATACATCAACATTTACAATCATTCACACTAATTGTAATCATTATTTGGAGACAACACAAAGAAAACAAAGAGAAATAATAATATGGAGGAAAGAGTCAGTCAGCCACAAAGAGGATACTATTTATGAATATATTTATTATATTAAAAAGTCATTAAAAATAATTATAGTCTTCTTTACTCTAAATAATCTTCTTTTCTTGATAAAAAGTTATTATCTAAATACTCAATAAATGCAGATAAAAAAAACAGGATCATCATTTGACATCATCCAAATAAAAAGGTTTGGATGATCTAGATTATATAGATTTGGAAATTTTATATATAAATTGTCTAGAATGGTTTTTCTTTGCTTTTGATATAAAGGACATTCCAGAGTAAAGTGCAGTTCATCCTCAATAGAATTACTAACACCCAGTCAGACTTGGGGTCAATTACTTCCAAATGTTACATTACAATTACTTTGAAATTTTCATGATTACATTACATTACGATTACATCAATTTTAAAATGTAATCGATCAAATTACAATTACTTTGTAAATGTAATCGATGCCATTTAATGTCATGACAACCAATATATTAGTGTTTTATGTTATTTTGTCTCATGTGCATCTGTCCAATATCTCTTTTTTTTTAATGCATTTCTTACTCAGAACTATGAATTACAATTCAGTTTTAATGTGATCATTACATGCAATAACATACAGTACATTGTAAATTATAAACAGCAATTCTCATTTTCCTTTTTTTCATAAAATATGTTGTGTCTTATTGCTATGACCAATATTCATTCCATCCTATACTATTAGTAAATATTATAACATACATTTGCACATTTTAATAATTTTAAAACATCTTGTAAAAATTGCATTGTGGATAATAAACTATAAACAGTTAACCTGTGCCACAGATAAAATTTGTAATTAAAGCCTTATTTATGACCCCAAATTATGTAACAATCACCATTTCTAAATTTCACACCATTTCAATGTGTGTCCTTGATATATAATTCAGAAGATAAAAAAAAGTCATTCTGATTCTAAAAACTTGCATAAAAATATGCATAATTTCTCAGTCTAAATATTAAAACTAAATCCTTAATTTATGTGAATACATGTAGGTTTAATAAAATATCCATTACAAGTTGCATAGTAACCCACAAATAATGAAAATTATCATATAATCCAATATTAAAAGGAAAATCAGCACCAAAATAAAAAGCAGAAATATCAGATACAAGTCCCATTGGAATATTCTTTTTAAAAAATCCAAAATTTTAAAAATAATACAACTTGAAAATATTTTGTTATTCTACTACCAGCATCATAAATAAATGTTTCTGAAAATTATAATTTACTTTTTGCTTTTTATATAATATCTTTATTGAAATGTAGATCTCTTTAAATTGTATAAGAAATCTTCATTAGATACCTATGTTTTGGTTTAAATAAACTATTTCTTTATTTAATCCTTATGGAAATCATGAGGACATAGTGATAATCTTTCATAGAAGCAATTTCATATACATGTATATGAAATCTTGAAAGGTGTCAGATAATTTATAAATATTAGAGCTTGTTGTGTTTTACACAAGCTGACAAACTGTTTTCACTGAAATTTCCATTTACATAAATCATACATTAAATATCTAAGGAGATATATGTTTCAGTTAAGACAAATTAAGTCAAAATGATGAAAAGTAATCTAAATGTAATCAGAAAGTAATCATGATTACAGGGTCAAAATAAATGTAATCAATTACATTACGATTACAATATACAGATCTAAAATATTCCTTTTAAATAACATTGGTATTCCTTTTAATGATGCCGGTAAAATAGCCATTTCACTTTGCTGAATTTGGTGGCTCCAGAAATTTTTTATTTTCTGTCTGCCATAACAAACCTCTTCAAATTTCAAGACCTACATAAAGGTAAAATTTAAAACCATCCACTCCTTTTCACAAAGGCATGAAAGTCTATCTTTAAAATCAATCACCATGGAGAAAAATATATCAGAAACCAATTCTGACAGATAGATGAATATATGAATTCTATGTCCTTTAATTAAAAATACTTGAACTGGATATAACTAGGGGAATTGTGAGTGCATTCACAAAATGATACACCCCCCCCCCCCTCGTCCCCTTTTTTTTGAAAATTCAATTATCTCCCCTTTGGAACCTCAGAACAAAACTATATTGCCAAATATAGGGCCTGCACATCTACATCTACATACTATGTACCTTCTTTGTGTAAAGTTTGATTAAAATCCACAAAGCAGTTTAGGAGGAGTAGGCTGACAAGATATGATGGACAGACAGACAGACTGAGTCCTATATACCTCCAAATTTTGTTTGCAGGGGTATAATTATGAGAGGATATATAGTACATTTTGTACTAAAAGGAGACAGAAACCCAAAAATCTTGAAAAAATGGGGGGGTCTCTTAATAGAGAAAGCTTAATGCGTATAAGGGAGGATTACATGTCTTACTCTTAGTAAAAGAAAACAATATTTTTTTTTGAAATGGGAAAATTTTCATAGCTCAGCAGGCAGACATTTTATGTTTTTTTAATATTTTCATTATTTACTAGAATAATACATGTATGCTCCTAATAATCATACTTGTTCTGTGTGTTCCTCTTTGGAGGGTAAATAACTCAGTTTTATACTTGTATCTATGGAAAGAAGGGGAAAAAATAAAAATTTCTAATTCATGTTGAAAAAAGTGACATGGCTGGCTTAAAAAAAAATGTTTCTACTAAAAATGCCAATAGAATTAATTGACCAGGCAGGATAAAATTGGAAACAAGACAGTTCGGCACCCGTTGAAAAAGACAGTTCGGCACCAAGACATTTCGGCACCCGTTGAAAAAGACAGTTCGGCACCAAGACATTTCGGTATCGTTGAAAAAAAGTGTCAAATCGGCACCGCATTTTCTTTCAAACAAAGGTGATTACTTTTTTTAAAATAAAATCAACGAAAATTTATAAAAAACATCGATGATCGTTTAAATGCAATCAAAACATAATTTATTTAAATATTCTTTAAAAGAAGCCATGATTAACTTAATTAAGATCAAAAGCAGTGACCAAATGTTTACAGCTTGTGTTTGCATTGGTGATTGTTTGCTTTCGAGATGATCCAACATTAAAACAATCCGGCCTTAAACAAATGCGGCCTTAGTTGATACGGCCTTGGTTAATGCGGCCTCAGTTAAGAATTATGTGTATCTATGGATATATACGATACATACGATAAAACGACACATTGTGATGATTTGAGTAAATAATTAATTAATTAATTTGTCTATCAGGTGCCATATAGCATGTTTTTTTTTGTTTACACCATGACAGAAATATATTAGAAAATTAACGTATGTAGACGTAATTTTAATAAATAGATTATTAAAAATAGAATAAAACAAAAACAAAATATTAGAACAAAAACGAATCGCGAGAAGACATTAAACATTTGAACAAGGATTTGAATCACAATTTTTTTTTTTTATAATGATTTATTTTGGAAAAAAGTGGGGACGTTTTTTATGAAAAGTGGGGGCGTTTTGGTAAAAAGTATGGGCGAAATGATTTCCGTCATTATTACCAAAAATTACTGATTAAAAAATTGTTAAAATAATAACGATTTATTATGGGTTTCATATTCAGTTACGAGTAATTCTTGTGAAATCTAGAAAACAGATATCAAAACATCAGAATCAAGGGACTCCAACAAAATATTTCATGCATAATATATAAAAATGATTAATAAGTATTCTTAAAGAACTATGAGAGACAAGAACAAAACAAAACAAAAAACGGATTGAAAATCCGTCAACATTTCACAAAGATATGGCAAGTTTTAGACACCGAAAAATGTGTTTTATTTAGAAAAGTTGGGCAAGTTGATTCCTCAATATTTAAACCATTTTATTTCAAAAACAAAGTCAACTATAATGAATAAGATTAACAATATTGATAAATAACAGTACATTTACGAACTATAACAGAAATATGAACTTCACATTACATCTAATGAGAAAATAGAGCATGCTGAATCCCCCCCCCCCCCCCCCCCGCCAAATGTTGGACATTTCGATGGCACCGTGTAAAAACTGCAAAATAGTGATATTGTGTCAATGTCTGGTCTGTTATACTAATGAAATTGGGAGAAATGCTTTAATATATGCAAAGACTGGGGAAAAGTCTGTTAAAACCTCTTGGAATAGTGCTTTTGAAGTTGATGGTATTTCAAAATGGCCACCATCAAAATGGCCGCCTATAGCATTTTCAACATAGAGAAATTGACAATTTTTTTAATTCTGCATACGAAATAGCAAAAGACTAATTTTTTTCACATAAATTTAGTTACAATACATGAATATTGTGCCAAATAAATAAGATTTTCAGTGTTATAAAATAATATATGTAAATTAACAGTCTTCTAATCATAAAACACTCAATTTCTTCAACCCCCCTTTTTTCCCCATTATTTTTGCAAAATTGTTAATATTAATGTATTGCATTTAGAAACGAGAATGAAAATATTAAAAAATATATTCAAAATGATATTTTAAAATAATTCAATAACTATATAATCATCAGTCCTTGTTCAAATTAATCTTTATTTATCAAAATTAAGAAAAGGGGAGATAATTCAATTCTTTAATTTTTTTCTACATTTATCATTGTCACATTACGTCTTACGAGTACCCAGAAGACATCAGGAGAACATATTTTGATAAATAGTTTATCAACAAGATCTTGCTCATTAACCACAAAAAGCCTACCATTTGACACAGGTTCTACAAAGATTTCACACAGAATTCCTGCTAAATGTATCCGCTGCTTGTCGGTTTTGTGTGGCCATTTAAAATGCTTACCTGATGGATGCAGAAAATCAAAAAAGGCAGTTTGCTCATCAATAACTTCAGTACATAGACCAGGATACCATCTGTCTGTAAATGCAATTGCATAGAATTTATATTTGTCAACTGTAACTATTGAATTTTGTTTACCTTCACTGCTACTGGCTTCAGTCCTGTTTTTCACTCTCTTACATGTATTATTTTGACGCTTTCTCTGTTTTGATTGAATGGGTCTCTTAGTCTTACCTGAATTATATGGCACTGCATTGGTCACTGCATTATTTATATTTAAAACAAATTCAGGAACTTGATGTTCATAATTTGCAATGATTATTGTTTTGAGGTTGCTCAGCATTTTTTCAGTTTGTATCTGTTTCTTATTTTTTTGAAATTTGATCAGACTTTTGGTTGGGATCTTAGACTTTAGAAGTTTTGAGTGGAAACGTATTTGATTTCTTATTATTTGTCTTTTTTTCGTACTGTTTACTTGAGAAATCTTTGATTCAGCTTCTTCAGTTGTCACCCAAATACCTTCTTTCTTTGCCTGAGTTTCAAGTTTTTGACAGTAAATATTTTTTCTTTCTTCTTTTCTATGTTTCTTTTCTATTATGTCCTGCTGAATATTCAATCTGTGTTGCCTTAGACATGACCTTCTGTGTTTATCACCTCTACTTCTTTTTAACGCTGCACGTCTTGCTAATGTAAAGTATTTTTTTCTTATGTCTCGAAAAATTTGGTTTAGGAATGTGCTGGTTTTGTTATATTGGTATAATTTATTATACCCGACTTTGCTAAGGTGCTTTTTTGTGGTGCATTCTTTTCAAGTCTGTCCAATGCTGAAAAGTCTGCCTCAGATATTCTGTTGGTTTTCGGCACAGGTACACACTGAGTTTTTATGTCATTTTCAGGTATATAATACTTACCGCCAGGTAGCTAATCAACCAGCTGCCGTTTCAGCATTGGACAGATGTGTTTACAGATTGCAGTTAGTGCATTTTTAGTCATTTCGTCAAAGGCAATATTGGTTTGAAATAAAGTTTCATATACTGGGTCTTTTGTGATTAAATGTTCATTGTCAAAAATGCAGTCACCTTTTATTAGAGATGTGGGATCATTGGAAAACTCTTCAAATTTTTCAACTAGAATTTGCCAATAATCATTCATTTCAAAGAAGGATATATTTTGATCTTCCAAATTTCTCCATAGTGGGCCACAGATAAGTTTTCCAATGATTCCCAATTCCTTACACTCAGCCAGTAATGTTTCATTTTTTTATTCTATTCTGAATAGATTTGAGAAGCTTATTAGATTTGCTGTATCTTCCAGATTCTAAATACTCTGAAATATGTTTTTTGTGATAGAAGACAGCACCTCCATCAATGAAAAGGACGTTAAACCTGTTATGCAGGAATGTAATTAAGTAATTCTTTTCATTTTTTTCTGATAAGAAGTCGTTAAATTTCAGACCATCACCTGATTTTTGACAACCCGATGTCTCAATAAATGCTTTTGTTACTTCATATATAAAATTATTAGCAAAAGAATTGTTGTCAAAGAAATCTTCTTTGGATATGTTGTTATCCTTTTCAAAATTCTGAAGACCTTTAAAAGCTGCTGTGGCCATATTAGGCAAAATGTGTAACCCACAAAAGAAATCATTCACAGAACAAGCAGAATCTCGCTCTTCTTCTGTCATTTCAGTGCCCAAAACGTCAATTTTTGTCTCTTTTTCTTTTTCAAGTAATTTCTTGTATCGTTTATTTACTGTATTGCGATCGGTCATGATGCTTTTGACACTCATTAAAAGTTTTGCCTCCAGTTTGTTCTTTTCATTATTTTCCTCTGATATCGATTCAGCTAGTTCTGAGAAAGTCTCTTTTGTGGCCTGCAAGTAACTATCAGCGTCGCCTGATGGCATTGCTTTGTAGCTTAATGAAAATGACCCTGCTTCTGTGGAAATTTGAAAGCCTCCATATTCAGTAAACCTTTTCTTAGTTCCATCAAGGTGTAGGCAGTTGTTATCATAGCCTAACATTACCTCAGCAGCTTGAGCTTGTGATAAGATTTGTGCTTCTACAGCTATAATAGAGCCTATCAACCTGCACATTCAATAAATTATCAAGTACAGAGCGGACAACTGTTGAACATTTTTCAATTGAAACACCACTACTCAATAAGTCTATGTAAACCTGTCGAATTTCTGTTTTGTACTTACCTCCTTCAAACAGCTCAAGCTTCTCAAGTCTATTCTCCTTCACAATATCTTGAAGACGATCTACCTGCTTTTGCAAATTGTCAACGTTTTTCTCACTATTTTTCAGTGTTGACTTCGCTTCATTTGCCTTTTCAACCTGTTGCTCACACTTACCTTTGTAATAATTTTTCATTTTTGAAGCCTTGCTAAATTTTATTTTTTGTTCATCAAGTTTCAACTTAAGAGTTTCAAGATCATTTTCAAGTTGATTATTTTCATTCATTACCATATCAAATCTGTTATTATATGTGTCTCCTTGACTATTTACCTCTCCCTGCAACTTTTCTACATTTCTTAAACCTTTTATTTACATTTCTAGGATTTAAATTAGCTATCTGAACTTTCAAATCATTTATAGTTTTACATTTCTGTTTTATATCTCTTTCTATATTTTCACACTTTTTAAATTTTTCCTCTAAGTTTGCATTTGTAATAATTAGTTCATGGATTTGTTCATTTGCATCAATAAATGAAGAGTAGGTTTGAACCAGTTCAACTCTCAGTTTTTTCATTTTCTGCTGTTGAGCTTCAACTTCTTTTTCTAGGTTTTCTGTATTCTGTTTCTTTGAATGTAAAGTTTGTTTTCCAGGGATGTGGTAGTCATGACTAAGAAATGAGTCTAATTCTGCATTTATTGCTTCAGAACTGCTTGTTGTGTGATGGTGAAACTTCTGGTGGACACCGTTCCACTGGAGGCGAATTACCTTATCAGTAGGGGTTTCCAAATAAGCTGAGCTGTTGCACACCAATATATTTACCCAATACTCTGTATGAGTCCATGGTAGATTTTTATAATGCAGAAGTCGTCGCAAGTACAAAATGTCCTTATTTGAAAATGACATTGGGTGGTCTGGGGGAGTAAATGTTTTTGAAATAAGTTGCTTCATTGTAATTCCATATTTGGTAAAAATATATGGCAAGTCATGGCAGGGATCCTTATATAATTCCTTTACAACAGCATTTCCATCTCCGCCAGCTTCTAAGTATTTTTTGATTTTTCTTGTAACATTACTGATTTTATTGGGCAAGATTAAATCATTGTCAATTTCATGCAGGATACTTGGCAAGTGCTGTTGAACATTAATTTTCCTGGAGAGACGTCAGTCCCTCCACCAAAAGACTGTAGACCATGTAGGTTAGAGTAATACATGTATGTGGAATAGGTTTACCGGTATTTGATCCAATCCAGTCAATTACTTCATAAACTGCTGCTTCAGTCTCATTCACTGAAAAAAGAAAAGGGACCACAAAGTACAACAGGTTCTTGACAAATGCCCTCCCCCCGTCGCGCATATAATTTGAAAATTACAAAATCAAATAATTCGGATAAAATAAGTCGAATCAATAATCTGAAATAAAACGATCAACTGAACATTATGTTTAACAATCCTACATGTACAAAATTTCCCTTAAAGCAGTCTCAAAGGAGTTCCGTCCACAAACGTTTTTGTATGTACATGTAAGTACATTTTGCATTGAGGTTTCATTTTCAAGTTGAATTATTTTCATTCATTATCATATCCATTTTTTCTTATTTAAAACTCAGAGTTTTTAGCGCGCTCTCTTTTTTGCCTTATAACTTGTTCCTGATCCTTTTGTTGTGATTGAGACAATAAAATAATTATAAAGTAAAGTCCACAAGGGGACAATAATCCTGTATACTACACTAAATTTGTAAATATTTTCCCAGGACATTTTTAACTAATTGCCAGAAATTTTGAAAAACAAATATGCAGACAGACACTCAACTACTGAGCAAACATGCAACTATATCAGGGGTAGAAGAATTTAATTGAAATGCAACATTCTTTTTTCTCTTTTTTTATGACCTTAATTTACAAATCATCAAATGATTTACATGTATCATTCATATTCTATGATTATTAAAAACCAGGCTCAACCTAGCGAGCAATTTCTAGCGAGCATTAAGCTAGCGAGCAATAAGGCGATATGTCTCAAAATCAAAAAAATAAATAAGAGCAACATGTACTTTTAAAGATTTCTAGCGTCCAATAACAAATATATTACTGTAAATGCATAGCCAACACAATAAATCGACATCAGGGCATACAGTAAATATATCTAGAGACCCTCCCCGCCCACACAATACAAAATAACGAAGACATGAATAGTTTTCGGATGGCGAGCTTACCACTTTAAATAAACACAGAATAAAAAATTATTTACTTTAATGTTTTAAACCGGTAAATATTTAGACAGCGTTTTGTCAAGCAATATAAAGTCATAAGATTCCGGTTCACATGAAGACATCTCATCAATCTAAAAATAGTGTAATTATAGAACGTTAGAAAAATATAACAGTAAGTTTTATGAAAAAATAAACAAAATCTAAATGGAAAGGTATAAACAATGGTAGTTGCATGTAAATATGTAAGGATTATTTGGAACCAAACTTGATTACATTTAGTTGTATTGGAATCCTTTATGGAGGTCTTCATGAATGACCCATCTATACGAAATTCCGGGAATGACGTTGTTATTTGTAGAGTAGGGAATATCCCAGAGTATGATATTTCACTGCATATAAAAGTTGATATTTGACACCCTTCTGTGGTCTTGAGGTGCGGAAACCCACCCAGGTATTTAAATCGGTTAAAGACCTGGGCAATATCTTGGATTGAAACCCCAAGTGGGCAAGAACTTTGCCGTCCTTGATATATTTTTCATGATATATTTATAGAGACCCCCCCTCCCCTCCACAAAACAAAATTCAAATATCAAAGTTGATATTTGACACCCTGCTGTGGACTTGAGGTGCAGAAACCCATCCAGTCATTTAAATCAGTTAAAGACCTGGGCAATATCTTTAATTGAAACCCCAAGTGGGCAAGAACTTTGCCGTCCTTGATATATTTTTCATGATATATTTATAGAGACACCCCCCTCCAAAAAACAAAATTCAAATATCAAAGTTGATATTTGACCCCCTGCTGTGGGCTTGAGGTGCAGAAACCCACCCAGGCACTTAAGTCAGTTAAAGACACGGGCAATACCTTTGATTTAAACCCAAGTGGTCAATAACTTTGCCGTCTTTTATATATTGTTCATGGGATATTTATAGAGACCCCCCTCCATAAAGTTTTTTTCAAATATCAAAGTTGATATTTGACACCCTACTGTGGGCTTGAGATGCAGAAACCCACACAGTCTGTAAAACGTCTGAGTAATACCTTTGACTTAAACTCCAAGTGGTCAAGAACTTTGCCGTCTTTAATATATTTTTCATGGAATATTCATAGAGACCCCCCTCCATAAAAAAATATATCAAAGTTGATATTTGATACCTTGCTGTGTGCTTGAGGTGCAGAAAACCACCCAGGTATTTAAGTCAGTTAAAGGCCCGGGCAATACCTTTGACATAAACCACAAGTGGTCAAGAACTTTGCCGTCCTTAATATATGTTTCATGGGATATTTATATAGACCCCCCTCCATAAAAAAAAATCAAATATCAAGGTTGATATTTGACACTCTGCTGTGGGTTTGAGGTGCAGAAACACACCCAGGCACTTAAGTCAGTTAAAGGCCCGGCAAATATCTTTGATTGAAACCCCAAGCGGGCAAGAACTTTGCCGTCCTTAATATATTTTGCATGGGATATTAATAGAGACCCCCTCCATAAAAACAAGTCAAATATCAAAGTTGATATTTGACACCCAGCTGCGGGCTTGAGGGGCAGAAACCCACCCAGGCACTTAAGTCAGTTAAAGACCCGGGCAATACCATTGACATAAACCCCAAGTAGTCAAGAACTTTGCCGTCTTTAATATATTTTTCATGGGATATTTTTAGAGACCTCCCTCCATAAAAAAAAATCAAATATCAAAGTTGATATTTGACACCCAGCTGCGGTCTTGTGGTGCAGAAACCCACCCAGGCACTTCAGTCAGTTAAATGCCCTAGCAATACCTTTGACTTAAACCCCAAGTGGTCAAGAACTTTACCGTCCTTAATATATTTTTCATGGGATATTTACAGAGACCCTCCTCTCCATAAAAAAAAAATCAAATATCAAAGTTGATATTTGACACCCAACTGTGGGCTTGAGGTGCAGAAATCCATCCAGGCACTTCAGTGAGTTAAAGGCCCGGGCAATACATTTGACATAAACCACAAGTGGTCAAGAAGTTTGCCGTCCTTGATATATTGTTCATGGAATATTTATAGAGACCCCCCTCCATAAAAAAAAAATCTAATATTAAAGTTCATATTGGACACCCTGCTGTGGGCTTGGGGTGCAGAAACCCACCCAGGCACTTAAGTCAGTTAAAGGCCCGGTAAATACCTTTGATTGACACCCCAAGTGGGCAAGAACTTTGCCGTCCTTAATATATTTTTCATGGAATATTTATAATAAAATATTCAAATATCAAAGTTGATATTTAACACCCTACTGTGGGCTTGAGGTGCAGAAACCCACCCAGGCACTTCAGTCAGTTAATGTCCTTAGCTATACCTTTGAGTTAAACCCCAAGTGGGAAAGAACTATGCCGTCCTTCGAAATTTTTTCATAAGTTATCTATAGGGCCCCCCAAATCCAAATATCAAAGTAGTGTATCGGGACAGGTCAAGGAATATTTCGGGGTAAGCAAAGGGGAGCGTGCCATTGCGTATGTGTTACTGGAAGTGACGTCACCGGAAGCGGCACTGACCGGAAATGACGTCACATGAAGTTAAGTGACCGGAAGTGACGTCATAGCCGGAAGTTTGTTCTGCACATGCTCGGAAGGGCATTCCCGCGCTTTTTTTTATTACCATAGCAGTAGTACGAAATGTACAATTGTGCATGACTGGAAGTAGTATGGCTAATGGATGTGACATGAACTGAAGTCATGTGACCGGAAGTGACGTCATTTTCCCCGCGCTTTTTTTTTACTATAGTATTAGTATAAAATGCAGCATGACCGGAAGTAGTATGGCTACCGGATTTGACGTGACGTCACAGGAAGTGACGTCATAAGACCGAAAGTGGATGATTCTCCTTGGGTTGTGTTCTGATTTGTTCGAGGTGTTGTGTAGTACTTCAAGGGTGTTTTCTATCACGTCTGCGTTCTCACTGTGGTATTTCTACTAAATAACCTAAGAGTCAAATGAATGAAATGGTACATTTGATCCCCTAAGTCACCCAGTAGAAGGTTCAGGCTTGTGACTGGCTCTATATAGAAGTTGCATTAACCTTCTTTTATTTCTTCTTTTTTTTTCCTGTTTTTTTTCTTTTTTTCATAGCACATGTTTAACAAGTAACAACAGAAATCACTGTACAATACCCGTCGCTTCCACGGCATTTTCTAAGAGCCTGGTGACGTCTGTCATGCTATGTCCTGCACATCGATGAATGAGGTAAAAAATTAAATGAAATCCGCACATGGTAGATCCTTCTTCTTGTACTCGAACGGTATTGTAAGTCCAATGAAGACAATGTTTGTTCATGAAATTGACATAAGCGGATTCATGCGGTGGACGTCCGGTTGGATCGTAGTATTCCCCTCATGAGTTGGCGTCGATGCATACAGCGATCCAGTGTTGTCCCATTGGATGGTCTGGATCCGTATTTCCCACAAGGGCCGAAGGTACGTTTAATAATCTGGGTAATCTGTTTCTGGCATAGAACCCATTTAACACAGGTTTGGAGTGGGGATGTTTTTTCAATAGAGTGTTAATCTCTAGCGTATTCATTATGCAATGTAGTCAAACAAGACTTGTCTGTTTCTACCGATTTCGATCACGTTGTCAAATTCTGCATACAGCACGACGGTGATGATCCCTGCCAGAGCTTCGACGAAATGAATCTCCACACGTAAATCGCCCTATCCAGAGTCATATCGAATCCAAATAAGGTGTTTCCTTTAGCGTATTCATCTCTGGAGATGGTATTTCCTTCGTCTTCATGCATCTTTCCCGTACTGACATAGAGCACCATATAACTGCGAATATAACCTGCGTTTTCAAAGTCGGGTTGTAAAGGTTTGGCCGGAATCTGTCGTCCGTCAACGTTCAGTGCCACAAAATTGATCTTGTAGTGTTTAAAATCGAAAGGGACTTTCGTAATAGTCCCATTTAAGGTATCACTGTCCACGCAACCAATCACCAGTCTTTTCGGCAACTGTCCCAAAAACATGTTGTCCTGGACGTAATTCATGTTGCCACGGGGAACTGTATCTACTTTGACTTCTACACGTCGAATGGGGTATTTACAGCTGGTCTTTTCCAAAGCTTTCACGTGATACATTCTTACGGCAGGACTTAACTGTATATTTCTCACAAATAGAGCGAGATTCTTGATTATGATCTTATAGTTGTCGCATCGACCATTAGAGCGAACACGTCTCGACTTCGTCGTAATTTGATTTTCAGATCGACGTGATTCAGTAAATATTCCTCTTGAGAAAATAAATCCATGTGTAGTTTTCCCATCATCTGTACAGACTTGCTTTGGGCCGTCAATGCTTTCCGGGACGTGAATCCTTTGTTATCGGTTGTTCTCTTATCCTGATTTCGCGGTGTATCCTTGTACCACATGACTCCCGTTAATTGAGATTCTTTGGCAGCTGGGCCATAGCTGAGTAATATTTCTATGTAAGCTCTGTAAGGGTACAAGCTGGTCGGTGGTGAAACCAGAATTTCGTTGAGGCTAACACTGACATCACTAAAGAGGGAATGCATCCATAAGTTGACAGATCCAACGTCCGCTCCGCCATCCAATGCAGTATCGTCGTCATCCATGATCTGTGCTTCCACAAACGGGTAAGTATTAGCCAAGTCGATGTAATCGTCCCCCGCCCCACTGACGACAAATTCGCAAGGTCTTTGATCCGTCAGAGCCGATGTCAATCCTTTCTGCTCCCAATACCCATAAGCCACACTGGTCTGTGTAGGTGGAACTTCAAATAAATCCAGTTCTGATTTCGTGCATTCGCATGAGTTGGGATGTACAAGTGCCATTCCGTTGCTTGGTCTGTCGACGTCTGGTCTTTTTTCGCTTGACAGGTTCTTTTAGAACTCGTTGTCCTGAGGGTTCTACCGTGTCCATAGCCTTCTGGAGTAAGTTTTCTCCTGTTGATTTCAATCGTGATGTTGCTGCCTGTTTGATATTTATTCCTTGTACGACATCTCCGGCAATATTTAATCTCGTTTTTAAAGCCTCGCGTTCTAGGGTCTTTGTTCCCTTTTTCAACAAAGGCATGGCTGCTTTAAAGAGTCCTCCAAAAATACTGCCAAGTCCATGTCCTCTTTGATATCGTCTTCCCGCAAATACCGGATATCATTTTCCTGCTTGGTGTATGTAATAATCGTAGTAAGCTTTAGTATCGTAACGATGAGTTGGTTTCATTCTAGAGAGAATTCTTTTCGTTTTCTACAGTGAAGTGTCACCACCACTCTTTCGAATGACACTATAGAGCCCGTGTCGTCCCTTAAATATATTTCCACGGTCTGAAATCGTTTTTGTAACAGAGGACAGTACTGTATCGGATCAAACACTCGGGTGATCATTTCTCCGTCTCTTCCTTCCACCGGTACGATTCTCAATAACGGTACTTGGGCATCTCCCACCATTCTCGATTCCACCAAGGGACAATACACGTACATATAATTTAATCCTTTCTTGACGTCCACTATGCAATCTGAAACATACTCCCCCGCCGGGAATATAGCTTGTCTGAATCCTAACATGGATTGTATTAAAGGACTGATGATGACTTGACAATCTTTTTTCACTTTCATATCGATTTTATGATTGATTTTGTTGAAACCCATGTCGAATTTATTCTTGAGTTCCTTCATGTGCTTTTTCCCCTCGATGGGGAATCCTTTTGGCCGAGGAATAGTACCCATCCGGTAACAAGATCAAATGCTTTTGTAGTTCTGACTCCTTGTAAAAGTGAACCTTCAACCAGGCTTCGTTATTCATGACTGTGAGTATACTGTATCTCTGCCAATCCGATTTTCCATGCTCTGTCCAGATCCGTTATTTTTGGCAATTTCGTCGTGTAATGAGTCAACGTATTGTTCGGACAGTAATTCATGGAACTGTTACTAGGCAGAGTCAGGAAAAACATGCTTCGTCTTGATCGTGGGGTTAGGTAACAGTTATCCCAGACAACTGCTCAACAAGGCCGTCCACAAGGCACTGTTCTCCGATTTGACCGTTAAGTTGTAAATGCTGACTACGATAACCGTGTACAGAATGAGTACCTGACACAAAAATACGACCTCCGAACGTGGAGTCTTCTTTCCACAAGTCACACAAGACGATACACTGTCTGTGTCACTCGGTGTCATTCGTAAGACTGACACTTCAAGTAGGTGGTGTGTGCTGTTGTAGGTCCTGTTTAAGGATCCAGCTGCTGAAGGATTCTGGATATCCGAGCCACTTGACTAAATACTGAACTCTTTGTCCCATTTTTCTCTTTTTAAAAATGGGTTCAATCTTGTATACGTCGTCTGTCTTAATGACTTTCTGTAATTCTTCGACATAGAATGTTCCTTCCAGAATTTCACCGTGGTCGTCTTTGACTAAGAATACCGGGGGTCTGGTTTCGATGCACTTCACTACCGCCGCCCAGATTTGAAAATGACCTGAAACGCATATCTTAAAGTCTTCCCCGTCTTGTCTGTCAGTGGAACGACCCAAGCATATCGGGATAACACGTCTATACATGTCAACAAGTACTTGAATCCTTTGTTGTAAGAAGACAATTTTGCGAGATCCACTAAATCCGCCTGCCACTGGTGGTCAATTCCATAGACTACAACGCGTCTCATGGGAAATCGTCGTCCAGTTGGTTTATGCAAAGTGTGCGTGTCCTGAGACTGTAACCATTCTCTGACTTGTTTCTTCGTATAACCTTTCGGCTTAAATTTATTCAATCCTCCATAACTGGCGGGAGCTAAAAGGTTGTAATAGGTCGATTCCATGTTTACAACTGCCCCTTCGTGGTCTCAACCTCCGTTTTAAAAGTCGACCCAGTTCTGGACTTCTTTCCTTCTGTTTCTTGGTGTTCTTGGGGAGTACGGTCTAATAGGGGATGGACTCTGTTGTCGTTTGCGAGATCTCGGTGTTGTTTTGGTCTGAGTGATGTATCTCCAGCGGTCCTCGTGACCAATCAAATCTTGTGAAACATTTGCTTCTCGTAAGGCTTCTCCAAATGGTTCCCATCCTTGTGGATTGAAATATTTCTTTTTGCTCAGCACATCGTTGACTAAATCCACCACGTTGCTTCCTTAAACGGTTTCTCCCTTGTATTTCAGTTCCCCTTTCTCATTCCAGCTAATGTCGGGACTGCTCTTCATTTTTTTCAACAAGAGTTGTACCTTGGCCTTCATTGTTTTTGGTACGCTTTCCAACATTTCGTTGTCGATCAGGTCCTGTTTCACGGGTTCAGGTGCGACTGCCACGGGTTTGGGTCTGTAATCGTCGTAGACGTTCAAATATAGCTCGAGACGTTTGTCTGCCGACAGGTCTTCTCTTTCTAGTATGGTTTGCATCTTCTTATCCAAGGTGTCCATGACTTTCACGCGTTGTTCCACTGGAGGTTTTGGGCGCTCTTGAGTCTGGTGGTATCTATTTATTAAGGTTAGTTCCTTCTTTAAATAATGTAGAGAGCAACGGTGCTACTACAGATGCAATCGGTGCTAGTAGGGACCCCAACAATCCACCTTTCTGTAAGATCGCTTTCTTCTGTTTGAGAGATAACGACTTTTTCGTCAGTGCTCTCAATCCGGCCTTATTTCTCTTGAGTTTTTCCTTCTGCAGTTTAGTTAACGGGACGTTGCCTCTTAAAATATTATCGGCACACTCACACAGACAGTCGACGAGACTGCCATCCGCTTTTGTTATGATGTGTTTACGAATACACGGTTTCGTCTTTTGTAAATATAATATATCACTGCCGTGCATTTTCAAGCGCTGAGAGACCATGTTATTCCCTCAGAGTCTCATGCAAGAGTGACAAGAAACGGGATGTAACATCCTTTTTAATAACTCGACATACGCTTTCTGTTCTTCACCGGGAAAGATGAAGGTTCTTAATCTCAGGATATCCGCGTGTTTTGTTTCATATCAATCACCATGTAGCCATGAGGTCTGGCTGTAGCTCGGGCAAAAGCTTCCAGGAAAAAAATCCATTCTTCTGTGATACATTTGGTGTGCTAGCACAATGATCTGCGATACGTCTGTCAGGTTTTGGAATAGAACCATGTAATGGGCATTGAGACTTATGGTTCTATGGTGAAACAGATTCTGAACGATGTACATGACGCTGATGTTTCTGTGTTGACTCATTTTCGTAAACAGTGAAGCCACCCTTTGATCCGTTTCGTCCATGAGATCGTCCAAAATGATCAAATGTTTTTTCTCTTGGATCTAAATTATCCAGATCCGGCAAACCTTGTTGAAATTCTATCCCTTTCACGGTTCCATACAACGTCTGATATTCACCATAACACCTTAAGATACGATCTGGCTTGGGAGTCATCATGTGTTTGATATTGTGAACGAACCATCGGACAAACATCGATTGTCCACTGCCTGTAGGTCCGGCAATCACACTGGTAAACGGATGTACCCATGGCATGAAATGATCGGGATCATATCCGTCTGGAACCCCCCCGAAAAACCGGATTATTGGTTTTCAAAATATAATAGGTTCTCCTTCATTACTCTGTGAGTATTGCTGCTGGTGCCGCTACGACGGCACATATCCATCTGTCAGCGGAGGCGGAGGCGGTGTATATCCCTCTGTCAGCGGGGGCGGCTGCGTATAGCCCTCGGTCAGCGGCTCTTAGGTTATTTAGTAGAGATACCACAGTGAGAACGCGAACGTGATAGAAAACACCATGGGAGTACCACACAACACATCGAACAATTAAGATCACACCCCAGGGGTAATCACCCACTTTCGGTCTTATGACGTCAATTCCTGTGACGTCACTTCCCGTGACGCCACTTTCGGACACGTCACATCCGGTAGCCATGCTACTTACGGTCATACGCAATGGTACATTTTGTACTACTACCATGGTAAGAAAAAAAGCGCGGGAATACGTAGAACATACTTCGGTTATGACGTAACTTCCGGTCACGTGACTTCATGTGACGTCATTTCCGGTCAGGGCCGCTTCCGGTGACGTCACTTCCAGTAAGCCATGCGTAATGGCCTGCTCCCCTTTGCTCCCCCCGAAATATGCCTTGAGCTGTCCCGAAATACTACTTTGATATTTAGATTTGGGGGGTCCCTATAAATAACCCATGAAAAAATATCGAAGGACGGCAAAGTTCTTGTCCACTTGGTGCTTCAATCAAAGGTATTGGCCTGCCCTTTAACTGACTGAAGTGCCTGGGTGGGTTTCTGCACCTCAAGTCCGCAGCTGGGTGTCAAATATCAACTTTGAAATTTGATATTTTTTATGGAGGGGGGTCTCTATAAATATCCCATAAAAAATATATTAGGTAGGCAAAGTTCTTGATCAATTGGAGCTTAAGTCAAAGGTATTGCTCGGGTGTTTAACAGACTTAAGTGCCTGGGTGGGTTTCTGCACCTCAAGCCGACAGTAGGGTGTCAAATATCAACTTTGATATTTGGGTTTTTTTTAATGGAGAGGGGATCTCTATAAATATCCCATGAACAATATATTAAGGACGGCAAAGTTCTTAACCACTTGGAATTTAAGTCAAAGGTATTGCTCGGGTGTTTAACAGACTTAAGTGCCTGGGTGGGTTTCTGCACCTCAAGCCCACAGTAGGGTGTAAAATATCAACTTTGATATTTGAAAAAAACTTTATGGAGGGGCGTCTCTATAAATATCCCATAAAAAATATGTTAAGGACGGCAAAGTTCTTGCCCACTTGGGGTTTCAATCAAAGGTATTTTCCGGGCCTTTATCTGACTTAAGTGCCTGGGTGGGTTTCTGCACCTCAAGCCAACAGCAGGATGTCAAATATCAGCTTTGATATTTGATTTTTTTTTATGGAGGGGGGTCTCTATAAATATCCCATGAAAAATATAATAAGGACGGCAAAGTTCTTGACCACTTGGGGATTAAGTCAAAGGTATTGCCGGGGCCTTTAACTGACTTAAGTGCCTGGGTGGGTTTCTGCACCTCAAGTCCTCAGCTGGGTGTCAAATATCAACTTTGATATTTGATTTTGTTTTTATGGAGGGGAGTCTCTATAAATATCCCATGAAAAATATATTAAGGACGGCAAAGTTCTTGACCACTTGGGGTTTAAGTCAAAGGTATTGCCCGTGTCTTTAACTGACTTAAGTGCCTGGGTGGGTTTCTGCACCTCAAGTCCGCAGCTGGGTGTCAAATATCAACTTTGATATTTGATTTTGTTTTTATGGAGGGGAGTCTCTATAAATATCCCATGAAAAATATATTAAGGACGGCAAAGTTCTTGCCCACTTGGGGCTTCAATCAACAATATTGCCCAGGTCTTTAACTGATTTAAATGCCTGGGGGGGGGGGGGGGGGGGGGGTTTCCGCACCTCAAGCCCACAGCAGGGTGTCAAATATCAACTTTGATATTTGAATTTTGTTTTGTGGAGGGAGGGGGGGTCTCTATAAATATATCATGAAAAATATATCAAGGACGGCAAAGTTCTTGCCCACTTGGGGTTTCAATCAACGATATTGCCCAGGTCTTTAACTGATTTAAATACCTGGGTGGGTTTCCGCATCTCAAGCCCACAGCAGGGTGTCAAATATCAACTTTGATATGCAGTGAAATATCATGCTCTGTGATATTTCCTACTCTACAAATAACAACGTCATTCCCGGAATTTCCGTATCGATGGGTCATTCATGAAGACCTCCATAAAGGATTCCAATAAAACTAAATGTAACCAAATTTGGGTTCCAAATAATCCTTACATATTTACTTGCAACTACCATTGTTTATACCTTTCCATTTAGATTTTGTTTATTTTTTCATAAAACTTACTGTTATATTTTTCTAATGTTCTATAATTACACTATCTTTAGATTGATGAGATGTCTTAATGTGAACCGGAATCATATGACTTTATATTGCTTGACAAAACGCTGTCCAAATTAACTACCGGTTTAAAACATTAAAGTAAATGATTTTTTATTCTGTGTTTATTTAAAGTTGCAAGCTCGCCATCCGAAAACTATTTATGTCTTCGTTATTTTGTATTGTGTGGGCGGGGAGGGTCTCTAGATATATTTACTGTATGCCCCGATGTCGATTTATTGTGTTGGCTATGCATTTACAGTAATATATTTGTTATTGGACGCTAGAAATCGTTAAAAGTATATGTTGCTCTTATTTATTTTTTTGGTTTTGAGACATATCGCCTTATTGCTCGCTAGCTTAATGCTCGCTACAAATTGCTCGCTAGTTTGAGCCTGGTTTATTAAAAGCTTAACAAATTAATCTCGAATGGTTATTAAAGGGATGGGATTAAAATTATACTTCCCTGATCATGGTTAAATACTGCCATTACTGGTATTCCTTTATTCAAAAGTGTTCAAACAAAAACTGAGATATAAAAATAAAACAACTAGTTTACTGACAATGACGTCAGTAAGGGCCTCACATGCACATTTGATAGACATATCTGTACATCATACATGTACATGTATACAATTAGTCATTAATAAACTATTGTGTTTAAAAGAAAGATTTTCAAAACATGTGATTTTTTGACAAAACATGCAAAATATAGTTATATGCACATCTTTATTGATGATTAAAAACAAAAAAGTGTACAAAATTTCAAGTTTGTAACAGTTACCGGTATACTTTTGGGGATTTGGTGTTTACAAAAATTGTTGACAGACTGACAGAGTGAAAACTTAAGGGTAACTGCATGCTCGAAGTGGGGCCCTAACAATGAATTTAACAATTTAGTCTTCCTGAAAACTGAAAATTTGTATGGGTACCTGTTAAATGCGAAACGAAATCGAAACGAAACGAAACGAAATAAATCGAAACGAAATTCACTTAAACGAAACGAAATTTACCGAAACGAAACGAAATCGAAACGAAACGAAATAAATCGAAACGAAATTGACCAAAACGAAACGAAACGGAATAATTCAAGATGAAATAAAACCTATTTTAACGAAATAATTTCTTGGGGAAATACAAGACAAAAATTAAACGAAAAAAATAGAGAAAGTATCATTTAAGCGTAGAAAGGCATAGTAGAAAAGTTCATTGTTTTCCAGGTTATATTTAAAAAAATCGTTCTTCATCTAGCAATGACGAACTGATTGATTCATCGATTGTTGACTGCTAAACGCCACATCAGTGATATTCCAGCTATTCTGTGCCGAATGATAAAATGAAAATGACTGTTACGTGGGGGGATATTACTTCCTATATATATGGTGATGTTCTGACAATCGGGGTCCTATTATGGATTATATGTCTGGCATGGGGTAATCTTTTTGTCACAAATGGCTGAAAAGGGATATATGTTTTTGCTTGGATTATTCTTCAAAAATTGGGGCTTAAAGAGGCTTTAGTTAGACAACAGTCTGGAGATTGGGTCTAAAATTGGCATCACAATCCGTATGTACAGGGATCGGGATCCAGCGGCCCCGGAAGACCCCCCACCATTTTGTAAGGTAGGCCGGGTACTGTTACTTGAGAATGCTTATTAGTGCCGCTTCGAAATAAATGCAAAATTACCGTTGTTATTTAATTATTCAATTATTTATTATCTGTATTTTTTTCAGTTTTTGCCCGTGAGAATTTTGCTCATTGTTTTCTTAAAGTTTACCCCTTGCTAACGATGATATAAACAACATATATTCATATTCAAATATGCAGCAAATTATGGCTTCTATTATTACATTTTTGTATAAGAAAGACTGTCGAGATAAAAAGACATTTTAAATCGGTGACCAATCTGGCAAAATTTAAACGGTATACTGCACAAAACGGTACACTCATCTTGCAAAACTAAATGTTAAATTTCTTTTTTAAGATTTGGGGACCGGCCATTTAACTTGAAGAGGGGAGGGGACATGCACATAGGAAGGGGCTGCGAGGAGTGCGAGCGCCACCTCTCCTTTAATTTTAGCAAGAAGTAAAAAAGAATCAAATTTAGACACAATACTTGGGAATTTTACGTCTATATGACCTGAAAACTTAACAAGCATGAAATGTTATATTTGTTTCTAACATATACCCAGCCAAATAATTACTTTTGGTTAATTACTTTTTTCTTCCAAGCTTCAGAATCGGAAAATTTTATAGAAAAAATTACAAGCCCCCCTCCCCCCTTTTCAAGTTAAATGGTAGTTCCCTTTGTAGCTTAGTTGGGTTGAATACATGCAACTGGTTCGTTATTCGGTTTTTACTTTGACTGAAAATAAAGTAAAATGAAGAAAAGATGTGAAAATTATGTCAGTTTGATTTAGAATCAAGGAGACATCACTGAAATACCGCATCTTTATGGGTATACCTGTAAAATGCGAAACGAAATCGAAACGAAACGAAACGAAATAAATCGAAACGAAATTCACCGAAAAGAAACGAAATTTACCTCGTTTCGTTTCGATTTCGTTTCGTTTCGGTAAATTTCGTTTCGTTTCGATGAATTTCGTTTCGATTTATTTCGTTTCGTTTCGTTTCGTTTTGACTTCGTTTCGCATTTTACAGGTACCCAATTTGTATCTGGTTTGATCTGACAAATGGAATAACTCTGCCCATACAAACCATTTTGCAAGCCATTCATACATGTCTGCTTAATGTATTAAACTTTTAATATTTTTTACCCCGACATTCGGTTCTCTAAGTAAAAAAATGTGCATGCCTGTCAGAACAGGTGGTCCAGCAGATTTTAGGAAGACTATAACAAATGCTTCAATAATAAACATGCCCAGACTGTCTTTTGTTGAACATAAAAATTCCACAAATTTATTTTAATATATACAAAAATGTAACTTCATCTGAATTTATTTTAATTCAATAATGTTTGTTCATGCAAGCCAAGATCAAACAAATATTAAAATATAAGTGAAGGGGTGGGTCAAGTTTTTTTCCTTCTCACAACCGAAATGTTGTACATAAATGGGCAATTCAAGCTCTGGTAAAACTTGTCTTGCATGAGTGTGAGACAGTCTGGGCACTTTGAATATATAAAAAACATATCATATAAATAGGTCAATCTCATAAAATTTATTACTTACTATTGTGCACATTGATACAGTCCTATAAAATATTTGTAAATAAAAATTTCTATAAATAGAACGAATTTTTCCAACTTTACTAGTGAATTTGTCAATTTAAAGTAAAAGAGGTAAAATATAAATACCTTTCCGGTATTGAAAGCCAACAGCAGAGTTAAGAGACAGCAAACTTTGTTGAAAGTTCGGGTCGAATTACCCAGTAAAAGCGATTTTATCAAACAAATGCTTGATGTTTATTGACGACGTTCTCGGGTGTCGCCATTTTGGATTTCGTCATAAAATCGGTAAAAGGTCACGGAGTTATTTTTGTAAAAGAAATGATGAGCCAGGCTTTCAATCTTAACGAAACTTACAGAAAGGGGTAATCGATAGTTCTACTTAACAACTGTATACTTTTCTTTCTTTCAACTTACGATCTTTGGTTAATTTCAACAATGTTTTTCAGAAAATCGATTTGTTTAGGGTTTATATCAAGAAGAAAAATATATTTTTAGAAACGGGAGTAAACGACACGTTCATTGGTCGCTATTAAAGAAATGAAAATCCATTGGCTCATCGTTTCTTTCACTCCTCGATCACGCATGCAGCTAAATTTTTCATTGCCGTCGCAACGATTGTACACCGAACTGTACACGAGACGCGATTTTTCTACGACGCCGTGGTAGTGGACAAAATCGCGAAATATAAACATTTTTATATTCACAAAAAGAGTAAAAAACAAGGAATACAACTATATAGATTTTATTTAAATTCATTCAGGCATAAATGAAATATAACAAAGCAAAAGTGCACTGTCAACCACTGAAATTCCTCTTTCCAATAAGTAACGTCATGACGTATTGGGAGTTTTGTACGTAAAATCAAAGAAAAAAACACAAGTGCCGAATTGTCCGGGTGCCGAACTGTCTTGGTGCCGAAATGTCTCACACAGGTGCCGAAGTGTCCTGGTGCCGAATTGTCCCGGTGCCGAAGTGTCTAGCATTCGATAGAATTGACCTGGCAGGGTTAGGGGAAACCAACAATCGTTTGTCTTTGTTCCTAAAAACAAACAATATTTTTTTTTCAAAACAATCACTGTTTGCCGCCTCAGTGATAAAAAATAATTCTCCTAATTAGGGTTAGGGTTGTTGTCGGCAAGTACAATTGCCTAGAATATCACCGCACAGTTGATAGTAGGGTTAACATTATTGATAACGAAAGGCCGGGAGCAAGTCCCTGTGAACAGGCAGAGATTTTCTACTTTTGGAAAGACTGAAAGGAAAAATAGCTTCTGCAAAATCACCATTATATGTTATTCAGCTATCAGACAGGGTATATAATGTGATATAATGTGAATATATATCGTAAGCCGAGAATGTCACATTATATACCCTGTCTGATAGCTGAATAACAGATATATTACGGATTTAACCTTTTTTTTTTAAATACAACATCCAACTGTATTAAATAAATTTGCCTCTTTTATTTTCATTTTTCGTATCTCTAGGTGTTCATTTCCATACCTTTGACGTCATTCTTCAATGACGTCAAAATATATGTCACGTCATATTTCATGTATAAAATACTGTACTAAATTTCTAAATCAATAGTTTCATATGTAGTAAATTTTATAAACCTCATAAATATAACATTAATATATCACATAACAAAACAACGGGTTTGCGAAACAGTTTCGATAATTCAAATGTTAACAACATGTAAATAAAACATTGGTGTGGCCCCATGACGTCGAAAGTTTTCAAGGTTCAACGTTTTGTTTATTTGTTATGGTACAGCCGTGGAACATAGGAGTTTGCTGAATCGATCATGTATTTGTGACGGAATTAACCGTTGTAATATTGTTTTGTTCATGCAGCCGTTTTGAGTATAAAAACAGCATTTAATTTGGTAAAAATACATTTATTATTCCGTATTATACCATTGATTCAGTGAAGCATAATGCTTTGTCGTCCATGTTTTAATCGTTATTGGGGACTGAAATATATACCCCGTCTGTTTTCCGAATATATGCTGACATTCAGGGCTGAAGAACCAATGAAAATATGTGTAACAAACTAAATTCGTAATATATATTTATATTTATAAAGAATGAGATCATGAAATAGGCCTTTTCATTTGATTTGATGTATGCAAGACTAATAGGTTCTTACATACGTTCTTGGGAAAGACCGGGTGATCTTCCACGAGTGATAGCAATTTTATGTCTTTTCGCGAGTGGAGCGCAGCGAAACGAGCGAGAAGACACAACAATTTCTATCACGAGTGGAAGATCACCCGGGCTTTCACAACAACGCATGTAAGTACCTATTTCTTCCGTAAACCAACAACTTTCACTATCGCGAACTCCTAGAGACGCCCGCCATTGATCAGTAACTAATTTACATACATTATCAGATCAATATCATTGAGCGTTATGAAATACACATCACATAAAATTGACTTTTGTGACACCGACTAATAAACTAAGTAGCTTTCTACTGATATTTGAGCTTTTCTCACTAATATTTTATTGAAAGTACAGTATTTTACTTCATAAGACACCCCATACATGAAATATGACGTGAGACATATTTTGACGTCATTGAAGAATGACGTCAAAGGTACGGAAAAGGACATTTAGAAATACGAAAAAATGAAAATAAAAGACACAAATATATATTTAATACGGTTGGAATCTGTATTTGAAAAAAAAACCAATGGTTAAATCCGTAATATATCTGTTATTCAGCTATCATACAGGGTATATAATGTGACATTCCAGGCTTAGGGTATATATTTAAACGATTTTTTTTCTTGTTAGAGGCGTTCTGATTGGATGTCACAACGAGTAAAGACGAGTGCACGTGGACTCGTCTTACCTCGGTCGTCTTCACCCGAAAACGGCCATTTACGGAAGAATTACGGTACTATTCTCGAGTCTTCAAGACTGTGCCATTCTTGTAGCGTTGAGAGAATGATTTGCAGACGACAATGACGCAACAAATGTGTCCGAGCTCGTGCAATGCAGTAAGTGAAGATATCAATTGCCTCCAATCTTTAGTCATATATATGCAAAGCATGACTAAATACTGACAAGTACAATAAATTATCTCCTAAAATGTCCTCACTGGGTAGTCATCCCGCGTCGTTGCCACTGTGTGTAAAATGGACCCGATTCCGTATCTCATTTCCGGATGACATTATATTCTATCTCTTATTCATTTATAGAAACGGAGATCTATATATTTAGTTCGTGTAAATTTTCTGTGCGATATTTTTTCATCTTTTTGTTTCAAATTTAACCCCATTTGATTCGCTTGAAAACGATATTTCTTTTTAGACTATAACTATATTTTAGAAGAAGTTATGTTACTTACCGTGCGTGGTTGACCTCCAAAGCCTGAGTACATCAATGCTAGACAACTATGTAATCAATTGATGGAACAATATGTCGGTAAATTACATATTTTGTTACGATTTTGTGAAATACTCCTAGCCAAGCACCACATAACGTACAATAACTCTTCCCGCTCTATCCTGATTGCAAAATCAGAAAATATGGCCCGAATATCCAATGATTTATACGAGCTCTTGTTGCTTATCCATTGAAACTTTGGCGACACATGTTTAGAGGAAGGTCCAGTCTATTGATATATGGCTGAACATCTTTCACGGAAAATCGGCAAGCCTGTATACACACACTGTTTTGTAAACTTTTATATTTAACGTTCAGATTTCGACTCTTTTAAAATTATGTTCAACCGGATTTGTAAAATTGAAGTGTTTCCGCAAATTTTAAGCCATACATGAAGAATATTGGTCCAGAGATAGCTGTGTGGTTGTCAGTTGGTGTCAAACGTCCCACACGTTTGATCTGGACGTCGCCATGTTTATTTACATCGTCTGCACATGACACACACTCGTGAATATTCATAGATATTATACGTTATTTATATCACACTCGGATTTTCCTATTCTGAAAATAGAAAGTTTGGAATCTGTAATTTCATTAACTGGTGCAACTTTTGCAGCATAGCGACTTAATTCTTCGGTATTTATGCTCAAAGAAATTATGTAACAGAATGCGTAGAATGCGTAGGTCAGGGGGAAAGAGGTATGCGTTAAATGCGTAAGTCAGGGGGAAAGGGATATGCGTAAATAGCGTAGAAGAGTGGAAAGGTATTAACAGTTTTTTTACGGTTCTATCAACCAATTATAGTATTTCATATAGTTCATTGAGTTTTAGCCGCCATCTTGGATTCAAAAGCTAGCAGAAATTTGTTAAGCTAGCTAGAGCTACGTAGCGGCTAGGCTAGCTTTCCGTTCAATATGATTTTTCTACGTAGCTCAACCTAGCTGCTACGATGTTGAACGCACCCCAGATATGTTTCTGCGTTATTATGACGTAGGCAACTCGAAATGACATCGTTGGTATGAGCACATAAAATATCTATGTTACTATATATCAATAAAATGATATCAAGTTGTCAGCAATTTAATTACAACTTAATGAATTTGTCAATGCATATATTATTGTTGGAGGATTTTGTCATGTGATGCATCAGTTTATGGCATTAAAGTATATAAAATATAAGAAAGCCTCCAAGAATATCAAATTTGTTGTTTTTATTGTGTATCCATGATAATGTAATAACTGTGTGCCAATTCATATGTAAGTGTGTGTACAACAAATGCATAATCTTCTGCTGCCATTATTCAATTGTAAATGGTCCCCAAATTAAAATGAACCATCTTTAATTGAATATTTGTAAATCAAATGCAATATTAACTGCATAAACTCAAATACAACACATGTATAAACGTGTGTTTAAACAGCAACATCGAAATTCGTTTTGGCTGCTTTTTGTAATAGCAATTTAATAGAAGATGTATAAACAAAATACATATGTCAACAATCACAACGTGTTGACGATTAGAGCTGAAAGGAAAATCTAGACAGTTATCACCTAACGTCTGCTAGGTTATCCATAGCAGCAATTTAAAATGATGATACATTCCGCCATTCCTCCTTCACAACAGGCCGCTGGGCAATCCATAGCAGCATTCAATTCGAACTGTAATTCACACGAATATTTGAAAATCATAGATATTGAAATATAACTCAGCACATCCCTTTCAGTTATTTGACGACATTGCAAACACATTTCTATTGCTATGATGAAATACGATTCACTGTAATGCATTGTAGAATGTCGATAAAACCACTCCCGAAAGCATAAATGAAAACAGCAGATATTATGTTCCAATTAGGGCAGTGTCGGACTTAGGATAAATTAGGTCCTGTGCTAGTTAAGCTATGAGGCCCCTTACTTGCGCCCTGAATATGGCACACTCCCTTAGACTATCAACTCTAACACTGTGTCTGGAATCGCTCCGAAACAGAACACCTTCAAATTTAAAATAGCACCACATAAGGAAGAATCCATCGTAAAACAGAACATTGGCAGGAAGATCCCCCCCCCCCCCCTTTGGCAAGCGGGGCCCTGTGCTTAAGCACACCTACGCACAATGGTAAATCCGGCATTGAATTAGGGGTAGATATGGGTTTGGATGGGCTTAAAGTTTCCTCCTTGGTAGATAACTGGCAATTGAGGAATACGACATATGTTTGTGCCATTAAGTGAAACTTAGCACGAGCAATTTGTGCATAGATGTAGTCAAGTAGACCTTTATGAAAATGCTTACAGTAAATAATTAGGTTTGGTTTTATCAACATTAACAAAAGTACAATTAGTCGTTCTATTAAATATATTCATGTAAAATTATATTTGGTTTCGTACAATAAATGAATTTTAATATTTACAGTATTAAATTACATTAACTTAAAAGAGCCATAATTCATAGTCGCCATTGGTTGTATTTATTATGTATACAGAAGAACGTGCAAAACTATTCAATTAAAACATTTTAATACCATTTAAAGGTAACAATATACCGTCGCCATGGAATAAAAGGGAAAGGAATGCATATCATCTGTCTCCCGAAAACTAGTGTGCAGTGGTACACCGTATCGTTGCTTAGGGAAGATGGTGTATATCAAAATATATAATGATTTACATAAGACGCTTATTTGAAGCGAATATGTACAAGTAGCTATGTCTTCTCTTGTGTTAATGCCATTGTTGTAGTCCTGTCTCTACGTCTGTTCACAACAAACGTTATTCCAAGGAGAAAACTTCATAAGTTGGTAAAACTTATGTCTTATCCTATTTGTGTCTATGAGCAAACAAAATTGTTATATACTAAAAAAACAAAGAAACGTTTGTACGTGCAACTCCTCCACACTTTACATATCCTGCTTATTATCATATGACGATATATACAAGTTACGGACTTTTTAAGGTTGAAGGAGATATTGCTCTTTTCTGCTTAAGATATCCTTGTATATTTTTGATGAGGTTTCCTCAAACTCAAAAAATGCATGTTTGCGCATAACATTGTAAATATGTGCATATCGCTTGGGCAAATTTGGTGTAATTATCTCAATTTCAGGTTGAAGTGAAAAAATGCATAGGTGAAAATCGATGCTATGCGGCTATGTTACACATGTACCAACACTTGAATTGGTCCCGTGTCAAGGACAGGGGTAAAGATGATCGACTAGTCATGAGGTCAAAAACAGCAAATGAAAAAGTAGCAGCTTTTTCTTGGAAAAAAAAGATAGATCTAACCCCCCTTTCATATATTCCCTACACATGTAATGCTCGTCTTTTTATTTTAACAGGAGGTAATTAAATTTTGCACACATATTATACAAATTTGTGCTATGCGTATTTTGCATAGGATACACATTTGATACTATTTGTCTGAAAATAAAGTAAAAACGTTGTGTAATCGTTTTCCATTTTTTGAATGTTCAAGTAAAAAGGTTGGACCTTGTTATAGGTCTATTCATACTGCTGTGAAGCTAATATTATAGATGAAAAATGCAAATATTGTTTTCCTTGACATCTTTTTTCATTTGGCCATTGTGTTGCCTGTCTTTCGATGTACGGATTCTGATTATTCCTTTGATATTTTCAAACTCTTCTTAAAAGACAAGCACATTTCGAATGTACAAACATTGATGTTGGTGCTAAGCAAACTGCTGGCATTGAAGTAAGATTCTACAAATAATAATAATAATAACTGGTTCCAAACTGAAAATGTTAAACTGCAAGAACAAGGTCAATGAAAGACACTATCATCATAAAGGGCATCTCAGACGCAAACGTAAATCTCAACCGGAGGACACTGAAGCTGAGGTTGTTATTCATGAAGTTCTACCAGATTCCAGATGAAATAGCATATGGGCTATCGGCTGAAACGAGGACCAGATAATAAAACTGTCGTATGGTGATAAACCTAGGCGTCGTAAAGACTGTAATAACGTTTTCAACCAGGCAAGACGAAACATTCTGACTTTAAAATTCATGAGCAGTATGCCATAGAAGAAATCAAATGATCCTCAGAGTAACGCAGACAACTGACCGTCAGTTTGTTAGATGTAGCTGTCGAACGACGCAGACAACTGACTCCCACTCTCCACTGATATCCTGTCACTAAATAATTCTAGGTTTGGTGATTTTGTTGATCGCATCTATCCCATTGAGCTTGAAAAAAGGATACCACAGATACAGATATGGCTGCTTTATACTTTAATCTACACCTCGAAATCGACAGTGAGGGTCGGTTAAGAACAACACTTTACGACAAAAGAAATGATTTCAATATTGTGACCTTTCCATTTATATGTTGCAACATTCCAGCAGCACCTGCATATGGAGTATATATCTCTCAGATGATACGATATTCCAGAGCTTGTAGTTCCTATCAGGATTTCCTTGATAGAGGGTTGCTGCTAACAAGGAAGCCACTGAACCAAGGGTTCCTCTTGGTAAAGTTGAGGTCATCACTTCGAAAATGTTACGGTCGCCACCATGACTTGGTTGATCATTATGGAATATCTGTGTCACAAATGACCACGGATATGTTCCACTTGTCGTAAACACTTCCCGGTCCTTTCCTCATTCACGACTTATTACCGGGTTTGTAACTATATCAACAAGACGGGTGCTACTAGTGGAGCAGGAACTGCTTACCCTTCCGAAGCACCTGAGTTCACCCCCGGTTTTTAGTGGGGTTCGTGTTACTCGATCTTTAGTTTTATATGTATGTTTTGTAGATCGTTGTTTGTCCTTTTGTACTTTTTTCTTTTGGCCATTGTGTTGTCTGTTCCTCTTCGATATACGGATTCTGATTGCCCCTTTGGTATCTTCAAACTCTTCCCAGTATGTTAGCTGCCAGAGGTAATCCTTTAGCACCGAATACATATGGATGCAGTACAAGAGAATAAGAAAACGAACGGGAATCTCAGAACTATATTAATGTCAATAAACTTACCAGTTTAAATGTTTGTTGCTTAAAAACTATTAGTTTCTAACTTTGGCGAAATACTTTTATAACTCGATCTCAATAAATTCAAGCTGAAACCAAACTCTCATACGTTGAAAATTTATATGTTCTTAAAAATAATACTTTTTGTATACCAAAACTCGTTATATATGTATCCGTTCTGCAGGTGGAATTATTAAGAAGTTATTATATGGCAATTATCATATCACACTCCCATATCAACCCGAGACACCCATATTAGCCAGAGGGCCAAATGCCCGAGGGCTAATATTGATATCTCGGGTTGATATGGGGTGTGATATGCTATAATATATATCTTTATTCTCATAAACCATGTTGTTGCAAAGGTATAGAGATACATAAATAATAAATAATGATAATCATACACAATGCAAGCAGCAAGAAGAAAGAAAGGACAAATAAGAAACATTATTTACGCATATAATAAAAATATCAATAGCATACAAATTTTATATATATATTAGTAATGTTAATTAGGATAATAAATGTGTGTAGAAAGCAATGAAATAATGAAATCTTCGTGGAGAAAGAATGTCGCTATAGGTTTAACCCGGGGCGCACACAGCTTTATTGATAACTTTGATAAATCTGCAAATTTGTTAAGTTTAATTTAATTTTTTGTTTTCATTAAATGGCCGAATTTTATTGCACTTGGGCGCCATATAAAGTAAGTGTCAATATAGTCTTTTCGAATGCTGTTAAAAAATTTGCATTCAAAATGTAGTGGCATTCATCCCCAATTTCATTTTGATTACATAGATTACAAAACGCATGTTTCTCGCTATGTTATGCCATCTTCCATATCTATTGATAATTTATGATTTAGAGTTCTAAATTTACAAAATTCAAATAAACAATTGTCATCAAGAGTGTGCAGATAATTTTCAGTTTCGAATTGTTCTTTGAAGATCCTATAGTTAAGAGCTTTTGGTGAATTTTGAATTAAAGATGACCAGAGCTGTATAAATTGATCTATCAAGGTTTGTTTTATATTTAACTTAAGCCATTCAGTATTCTGGAATGTCTGAGTGTTCCATATGTAAGCTAGGCCACATTCATTTAAAATACCGTTAACAGAAGACAACCATATAAAGTTCTTTCCTTCTATGTTAGAGAGAGCAAGACATAATTTATATAAAATATTAGAAAGTTTTGATTGTTTACCATCAATATATTTTGCCCAATATGAAACCATGCGTATTTTGATATCAATCGCCAAAGATATCGACCCAGCTCGCCATAAACCATGAACGAGGGTGTAGAAGATTTCATGTGTAGTAACATTTTACAGAATTGTAAGTGGACACGTTCTATAATATCACAATTTCCATAACCCCATAATTCACATCCGTACAATAAAACGAGTGCATAGTTGTGGTCCAACAGCTGTTTAGTCCGACAGTTCGATGGTCCGATGAATCCGACAGTTAGATAGTCCGACACAATGGTAACTACTCGACAATTTCCGTTGCACGGAAAATTAGGTAATTTGACAGCAGCGAGTAGTTACACGTTAAAAAAAGAAGTCTGGCAGTCGTCAGCTTCAATACTGCAATCGACGACTTCTCCAAATAACCACGGACGTATGAATGATTCAATTAACGGTTAGTAAATACAAATAAAATACAAATGTGTCCGCAGGACACTGATGCTCCCTGCCGTCGGCAAATAAGAAGTATGGCACAGGTCTGAAAATAGGAGTCATACATAGTACAAGCTCCATACCAAAAATCAATCAAATCAAGTCGAGATATTTTTGGAAGGGTCTGTGCATTTAGGGGGGAAAGGGGGGGGGGGGGGGGGGGAGGTGCGAATGTGGAGGGAAATACAATTCTGACGCCAAAATCTCTAGATTTTATTTTAACAACAAATACCAATTTCACAGTCTTTTGTTTGACTCGACCGGAGCTCGAACCCACGATCTACCGCACTCAAGGCGAGCACGCTAATCATTGCATCACGGATGCGGTTCATGGATTTTTATGAAGTTCTGTCAATTAATGCATCATAATGTGTGAAATGGATTCCCTAAATATACCACCAAAGAATTTGAAAAAAAATCCGAACCAACAGAAACAGGTTCCCCGGTCTGATTTCTTGAGATTTACCTCAAATTTGAGACTAATGCTCATCGTCCCTCCATAATCTATGACAGAAGAGACAATTTCAATTTTGCCACTATAAATGTTCCACACATTGCTAGTAGTATAATAACCTCTCCCAGATATATAGTTTATATTTCAGACGTCAGACGCGAGATATAGAGTTTACATTTCCGACGTTAGGTGCGAGATTGAAAGACTAAAATATGCACTTAATACTTTATAGTGTAATAAAAATATTACATTTGAATAAGAGAAAGTAATAAAGACAAATATGTGTTGTGTCTCTCTCTCATTACAGCAATGTTGATTACTTGAGTTTGACATTTAATGTTATTTTGAAGAGCCTCATTATTATGTCATTGTAGTTCACTTGAAAAACAATTACAAAGAAAAGAATTAAAAAGTAACAATAAAAGTTACTTAATTTGATTGTGGTCTCTTACAGTAATCTATAAAACATCCGGTTGTTATTTTATTGGAGAAATCAATCATCATTCTTTAAAATGTCCTCTGTAATTTCTATCGCAATTCAATATCCTGATTCTGTATAGTTTTATTGTTTGCCGCACGATTTGATTGATGTTCGTGATTATTGCTTTCTATATATGTAGTCTGTTCGGAATCAATTTCCGAAATGAATGTGATGTCAATTTAATCCATACGTCAGACTAGATGGCACGTCATTGTGTAATGGAATATGTTTCTGGTGTAAACACAATAGACTTTCAGTTCAGTATATATACATTCACCTTAAATTGAGCTTAGTTATATTAAATCGATCTTACTTATTCGACAACCAGATAATAAAAAGTATTTCAAAAAACCAATTAGCATGAATAACAAAAAGGTCAAATCACTGATTCATCAAGATAATCGACTATTCTATATTTGATTTATACATATGTATCACATCACTCCTTTTTACTAAATACTCTATAATTGAGTCACAATGAACAAAAAAAAAACAAGAGGGACGGGGTGTGTCTCTCCCAGCCCAAGACCTGGATATCCAGCTTTGTACATGTATATCATGGTATCTTTTGTGTTTAGTGAGTGAGGATGAGAGGTGATTTGTTGATATTTATGGAACTGTTGACCATCACTGTTTAAGTTTTCTTCACACAGCATGTCTTATGAACCGTATTGAATATAATATTAAGTTTCATTAATCACGAAACACAAATAACGGTAAAAGGTGGCTTTTGTATATCATTGAAATGAACACACGTTACATGAATATGTAGCTTCAAATTAAATTTGGCTATCATAGTAGTGTTTTTGGTTTGTTTTTTAATTTCACGATGGATGTATGCCAAATATTGTTAGTCTATATAGAACTCGCATACACGTTTTGTTAATATAGTCTTAATTTATTTTACCAAGTTAATGTCACAATTTACCTGTAGCCTTTGATAAAACGTTTGCATGACTGCCATACTTATATTCCATCATGTGTTTGTTGGAGTAACCATAATGTCTGTTGTGCATGTTTACCTAATGTATGTAATTAAATCAAAAGAATATTAATGGCTGATATCTGTACATGTTTATGTTGAATCAAGCCTACATTTTTTGTTATATTTAACATAAACAACCCTCTAAAATAGCAAGTTTTTTTTAAGAATCATTTAAA
The DNA here is from genome assembly GCA_963383655.1 of Bathymodiolus septemdierum. NCBI lineage: Eukaryota > Metazoa > Mollusca > Bivalvia > Mytilida > Modiolidae > Bathymodiolus > Bathymodiolus septemdierum. Next base: position 64,194,245 of record OY726521.1, read on the forward strand.
AGGAGACAAAAACATCATTGATATAGGTATGTTCTACTTAACTTCAAATTAGTCCGCGCTATCGTTAGGTTCCTTTGTGATTCGTCTTAGAATTTGTGAGCATGACATTGAGCAGTATGTCAGATATATTTATTACGGGTTCAATAATAACTATATAGAAATGGGGAAGTGGTGGGTCAACCGGGTCAACACCACTGACTCTAACTTAGAAAAGTATGGAAAGTTGGAAAGTTTGGTCTTTTGTATTAGTCACAATGCATCTACTCTTTTTCGAAATCTGCAAAATAGGTCTTCAGTTTACAGAAGAGCATGGCACTCTCCAAAGACCTGACAACCCCCATCGAGATGGATTCCCCTATCCGCAACCCGGGGATGCGCTGATCAGGCTCTGTGGGCTTGAACCATGAGAACTTTCATCAGTACCCGAATAAAGATGTATTTAAGCAGCATAGCAAACAGTAGCAATATTGAGCACATATGTATGTCTTAAAGATGTATTTAATCACTATACCAAACAATAGTAGTGGTGAACACAAGTATCTGATGTATAGCTGCATAGTTATGATGAGATTAGTTAGTACACTATGAACATGTTTAAATTACAATACTCTTACACATAACCGTTTTCATCCCAGTGTGGATCTTAGAAACAAAAATACAGAAAAATAGAAAGTCTCAGACGATGATTTAGAGAGATAAAAAATATCAAGCGGAAATGGAAAGTTCACCACACAACTAATTTGTGTTTATTTCTGATAAAATACGTCGAAACCGACACATCTTCCACGGAACACCATTGAGCATCACAAACCCCACTAAATACTCGGGGGGAGGGGGGATTTCAGATGCCCCGGACACAGTGGTGACACCCGTCGCGTTACTCTTACTACAAATTATGCGACAATCATTGAACGTCATTGTGACTATGATCAAACGGAACAAATTAATGATCATATGTGACACTGATATACCGTAGCGGCTAACCAAGACATGAAGGCGACCGTAAAGCTTGATCACTAGGAATCATTGGTGCAATAGTTTCCTCATGAGTAGATGTTTTGTTTGTTTATTAGACTGTGATAGGTTCTTTTTTGCGTCTAAAATAAGATTTGGCCCTTTCAAAAATAAATTCTTTGCTGATTCACACCACCGTTGGATTAACTTGTGCTACAGTAACCGTGAGGTCCGGGTTTGACCGCTTATAGAATAGATTATAATAATTTGCAAAAATAAAAAGAAGATTTGTGGAGCATTTTGACAGACCCAATAACATAAGGACAGTGAGGAAAGATCCAGTTCATTAACTTTAACTGAAGGAACGCACAACAGATTAATGATTGTCCAGCATTTTCTCTTTCGTAAGTGTCATCCAGGTATATCTTGGGTTGGTAATTGAATCGTCAATGCCTAATACCTTTATAAAGCAGTCTATGATTTACATTCAACAACGATATTATCAAGGGCCTTGTCGACCGGGACAATAACATACTTGTTAGAAGTGATGCATTGACATGAACAATATCATGTATTTAGATGAACATATAACATATTTCTTTCCTGCAAAATCTTACTTACTAACAAATTGAATAATGAGACCTTAAGTTCAGAGATCAAGTTCGTAGTTATGTCACGAGGATAAGCGACACAGCGGCTTAATGTGATGCATCAACATGCCAAACAGTATTAGGCTAGGCTAAAAGATCAAATGGACAGGATCGGAGAGACTTGTTTTAAAAGGCGAAGAAGCACAACAGCAAGAATACAAATTCAGGGTGAAACAATATGTCTTCTTTCGTTCACGGGGAGACATAATTCAATATTTGTATCTCAGGAACGACCTGAGATCGATAACTTTGAGGATTAATTTATCTTAATTAAGACCACTGTTCGAATATTCGACCTCGAACAAATTACAGCAATAATATTGAAAAAAAAATAGACGTAGATTATGAAATATGGACAGGACTCCATTGTACCAGCACTAACTTGCAAACCTGTGTAAATCAAATATATATCTTTTCTTGTATGTTCATTCAATTCCAATATGATTTCGACCATCAACATATCAGAGAGATACACGCTAACGGTCATTTAATGATAAGCGTTATGCTTTGTAATTAGCTTTGCGTGTCAGGTTTATGTACATGTTTGCTTTGATCAGGTTTAATTTGGTCGAAGACATCAACAAACAACAAATATAAATTAAATCTAAGGTACAAATACAAACTTTAATCTTATTTGGAATATATCATGTTGTTTAGATATCATGATATAATTTATTCCCATGCTCCTTTTATTTGGGGATGTACATTACCCACGAACTTCCTCTGGGAATTTATTGATATGATAAATGCTTGATTAATTGTTCATTACTGTCACGTGAGCAGTATTTTTGGTATGTTCATGGCGAGAACGAGTTTATAAAGAACAACACATTCAGGTAAAGCGTGTTGTTTTGAAGGGCATTTGGACAGGTGTTTGGGTTGCCATATGCGTCAAGCTGGAAATAATAAGCTTGTTGTAATATAGTTTTCTACTATTTCTGTATATTGTGACGAAATATACCGAATAGGTCAATACGTGATTGTCCATGCTATTAATATCTTCCATCTACCTTTCATCGGTTATATAATTGCCTATTTGAGTAAAGGGTCCCCGGTGGCTCAATGAGCTAGGTGGTTGGATTACCTAATTATCTATCATGCAAGCCTATCACCGATACGACGTGGGTTCGCACCCGACTTTGTGAATTACAAAAAGGGTGCGTTCGACTCGCAGCCGCAAGTGATAAAGTTTGCCAGTTGCTTCCCCGTGATCGGTGGTTCTTCCACCACTAAAACTGGTCGCCATGATATAGCTGAAATTTTACTAAATGTGGCGTTAGAACACCAAAAATCAATCAACTCAATCTACTTGAGTAGTCTTTAAACATACAGAGAATAATACACTGCTCGGTTGATTCTTACAAATTATTAACCCTGTAAAGAACGAAAATATGTTAATTTCATGACAATGGTTAAGTAAATATGAACATTCGATCTCTACCTATCAGATGTGATCGGTTACCATCAGAAGAAGCCGTATTCAATCAAATTGATACAAGTGACGAAAATAAATATCGGCGTAAACAGGATATCTATCGAGGTCGCGTGTTTCCATCAATGACTATTTTTCTTTCATACTACTTTCTAATTTGATTTTGATTGCAAATTATTTTCTTCAGACGAAATTTGTTATTAATTGCGAAGCTAATCATCTCTGAAATAAGGAGGATATGAATAAGAGATATGCCCTTAAAGATCAAACCACAAAGAGTTCAGAAATCTATTTTAAATATAGAAATAGTTGATAAACGTGACCATTATATGTTATTTGCTCAATTAATTCGATCGACGTGAGAAATCTGTTGATAATTTGTTTTCCCCAACAAAGCTAGCTATGCGCCCATGTAAACATTGTAATCACTCAGACCATATCATTACCAAGCTCACATTGATTGTGAAATAAAGAACAACAATAGCATTGCTGTTTCATACCATTAAGTTGTAACCTGAGTTTCACATATATACAAGAAAATATGCATAGTACATATAGAAGTAGGAGCCATCGTGGTCGTGATCGCATGGCAGTTGGATTTACAACTATCTGTTCAATCAGTGTCTATCACCACTAAAGTTGTGAGTTCGAATCTCGTTCATGACGAGGTGTACTCGATACAACATTATGTGATAAAGTATGTCAATAACTTGTCGGTGGTTTTCTCCGGGTAGTCCGGCTTCCTCCAATAATAACATCTGACCGCCACAATATACAATTATGGCTTTCATGATAATGTAATATCCAAAATTATTAAATCGAGAAAAGGGTTATTTCCCAGAGGTCTGTAGGACCGAGGGAAATAACCCTTTCGAAATTTAATTATTTTGGATAATAAATTATCATGAAAGCCATAATTGTATTATTATACTGAACAAAACTAGGAATCTTTGGGCATGCTAAAACTACAAGAATTCTACTCTATTATTATTTTTGATGAAATTTAACCTTACTGTTTGTTGAGAAATCAGGACTGCGATCAGTGCTAAAAAGGTACTGGTTGAGATACATTAAAGCCACTTTTGTTGAATTTTTTGTGCTTTTACAGTCCTTATCTGCCAAAATTGCCTCAATGTCTATATTTGGGCTGCTCCTAAATTGAGTGGCAGCCGCCATAATTCCAGATGACAACAATGCAAGGGAAGTAATTAGACATTTTATCGACGTCCAAAAGCGCGCCAAATGTTTAGGGGTTATTTCGTCCAACGCGCAGATACCCAAACCGATATTTTTCCTACGTGCACATTGCAACGGGAAAACGGGGTTATTTTTTTTCACGTACAGAAAATACTGTTATTATTTTCCATCTAGTTTATATAGTAAAGTCACGGCTGGTAATCGGCACAAGCAGAACAGTTGGTTCTGCAAAGAAATTCGTGAGGATAACTTCCGGTTTTGGTGGAGGAGAGTTCACGAAGACGCTTCGCAAGGTATGTACATGTCAAAAATTGAAATTTTCTTTTATACTGCTCGAATATTGCAAAATCAGAGAATGCTATGCTGTGACGAATGCTTTCACGATTAGAAACATGTATAGTTTATTCTTGTCTATGAAGTGTAACTCTCGCAAAATCAATCGTCCCACGAAAAACATGACGAAAATTGTGACACTCTTACATTTCTAAGTTGTTCTTGACAAAGATGCAAGTTAAATTTTCAATATTTTTTCATCATAGGAGTCTAAATGTAATCGAGGATAAATTCCGATTCGTCAGAAGTAAATTGAAGTCTAGATAAATCTACAAACTGTCAATTTTCTCGTTTCCCTGCTTGAGGAGATCGGTTCTGATAGAGCACATTGCGAATGCATGAGGAGATTTGCTAGTTTTGGTAATTGTTTTCTGCAAAATTTATAAATTGACACTTTTAACCACAAAACTGATAAATACTCTAATCAAAATAAACTATTCTCTGTCCACTTTCAGGAGATGCCAGGATTCAAGGGAAAGAGGAAAAGGGGACTGACATTGACTCTTTACAAAAAACCATTTCGATATAGATTGCCTGTATCACCGCCAAGGAAACGAACAAAAACAAGTAGCAGTACACCAAATTTAAAATCCCCACCAAGTTTATTAAAAAAATCTCTTTCAATTTCAAAATATTTATTTCCTTTCAAACGGGTTTACACATCTATCCGGCGCAACCTTTTACTAAAGATGACGGAAACTTCACCGCAGATCTACACAAGTTATAATATTACATGATTTCAGTACATACATAGGTCTAGATACGATAACGGAACCCTCAGTCCGTTTTTGCTCCCAGCGAGGGTTACGAATCGGTTCTACACCGGGCGGTTTTTTGTCCTAATTCCGTTGTAAGTGGTTGGAAAAATTAACGGGGGTGAAAGATAAATATATTTAGGTAAACCTTGAGGTGTTAAGTAAACGCTGCATCAATCCATGGTAGACTTATATCCATCTGAAAATTTGAATGCATGAGATCTTCTTTCTGTCCAACATTTTGTTTACAAGTTGCTATTTCACGTGCACTTGCCTCGTTTTGGAGATATCCTTATGTGGATCAATCGTAGTAAAACACATCGTACTATTCGTAGTAAAGTTTTTCATATTTGGCATTCAGTTCTATCACGAGAGTATACGTAAGGTGCCATGGCGGACAAGAAACAATTTTCGAATACTAAATCGATCGTGAAGGTAGAAACAGGTATTGTAACACTTATTTCGTATCACCATTACTTAAACATTGTAGGGAAAAAGAAAGTTCAAATATTCACTTAGCGAAAATTTTAATTTGCTCCCATAATGGGACCGATTCGTAACCCTAACTGAAGCACAATCGGAATGAGGGTTACGTTATCGTATCTAGCATAGATCTAACGTATATAAACATTCACTTAGTACTAGTAGTCATGAATAAATTAAACACAAGATGTCATTTAAACTGTGGACATATCCTTAAAATTGGTAAAGCGCTTTACATCTTGTAACCACTACTAACAGAGATCTTTTTTATTTACAAGTGTGTACACATAGCACACTACATAATAGAAAAACAAACCACAAATTAATGTTATTCTCAACTGTATGATATTTAATTTAGAGTGTATCATTTGTATTAGAAATTATAAAGATATTATTCACATTAAGTTTAATTGTAACATAAATACGTATTTTTCCTTTGATGTTTTTATGCAATAATCAACTTAAAAATAGTGAACTTTTACAAACCATGGTCTAACATGAAGATCTTGATGGTATTCCATGATTTTGACGTCATAGATCTGTTATTCCATGATTTTAACGTATGAGATCTGTTATTCCATGATTTTGACGTCATAAATCTGTCAATCATGTAATTTCTGTTACATAGCATATATACCATGGATCTTACTCATAAACTTATCTAAACCAACTCATCCTTCGGATTCGTTGGTTTAAATAAGTTCATTCGTAAGATCCATGGTATATATAATACTTATTCTTGATTATAAAATTATCTTACAGTGCATTTTCAATTTTTTCCAATTTTGTGTATGCAATACACAATGGAAATTGTCACAAACAACAAATGATCAATACGTATTATAAATACCATGGATCTTACGAATTAACTTATCTAAACCAACGAATCCGAAGGATGAGTTGGTTTAAATAAGTTCATGAGTATGATCCATGGTATATATGTTTTGTAACAGAAATCATATGATTAACAGATTTATGAGGTCAAAATCATGGAATAACAGATCCTAATACGTCAAAACCATGGAATAACAGATATATGACGTCAAAATCATGGAATACCATCAAGATCTTCATGTTAGACCATGGTTTGTAAATGTTCATTATTTTTAAGTTGATTATTGCATAAAAACATCAAAGGAAAAATACGTATTTATGTTACAATAACAAGTTAAATCATGGGAACCGCAGATACAATTATGAATTGATTCCTTAAATGAAATGTTTCTTTCTAGGTGGACAGCCCATGAAAAATGAAATATTACTTTTATACTTTTAAAAACCCGACGGGCATCATTTCGTGAATTTAGTACCAGACACACATGCAAAATTTGTGATTATACAGTGGGTTACATATGTCGTACCAAAACTAGCAAATCTCCTCATGCCTTCGCAATGTGCTCTATCAGAACCGATCTCCTCAAGCAGGAAAACGAGAAAATTGACAGTTTGTAGATATATCTAGACATCAATTTACTTCTGACGAATCGGAATTTATCCCCGATTACATTTAGACTCCTATGATGAAAAAATATTGAAAATTTAACTTGCATCTTTGTCAAGAACAACTTAGAAATGTAAGAGTGTCACAATTTTCGTCATGTTTTTCGTGGGACGATTGATTTTGCGAGAGTTACACTTCATATACAAGAATAAACTATACATGTTTCTAATCGTGGAAGCATTCGCCACAGCATAACATTCTCTGATTTTGCAATATTCGAGCAGTAAAATAGAAAATTTCAATTTTTGACATGTACATACCTTGCGAAGCGTCTTCGTGAAATCTCCTCCACCAAAACTGGAAGTTATCCTCACGAATTTCTTTGCAGAACCAAATGTTATGCTTGTGAAAGTATAATAATACTTTTATTATTTTCCATCTAGTTTCTATATAAAGTATAATAATACTGTTATTATTTTCCATTTAGTTTCTATAGTAAAGAATAATAATATACAATTATGGCCTTCATGAGAAGTTAATAACCATAATTATTAAATCTCGAGAGGGTTATTTTCCCTCGGTCCTACTAGTAGGGTAGCAGGGTATCGATTTTTGCTGATTTGCCTTAATAGTATGACACACGGCTAAATTATATATTTTTGGAAAGAGCAGAATGTGACTCATCGAAATATCGATGTCGTCGTTATCTAGTGTGGTCACGTTATGAGATAATTTGGGTCAAAGGTAAAACCCGTATTTTTCAAAAAAAAATTATCAGACTTTAGCAATATCTTTTTTGCGTACATTTTTCGTTATCTTTATACAGCAGAAGTGGTTGAGAAATGAACCCCATATATTTTACGCTTTAATTTGTATATTACGGGTGTCAAGGTACCGTAACCGCGAAAGGTAAAAAAATCATTATTTTATGTTAGAATCGTGCTAAAATTATTTTTTTAAAGCATTCCCCTTTCCTGAACTCATTTGTATCGCTGCAAGTGTTTGCCTTATAAAAACAGTTAAAAAAAAAGAAAACTATATCAAGTACTGAACAAGCAGTTAACGAAAAATTCAGTCTCTAGCGGGAAACTTAGTTGATAAACATTGGATGAAAATAATTTAATGGAAAATAATTCCATGGAACCGGAATGTATGATATTAAAGTATTAAACAATAAATGTAAAATGGGGGGGTGGGGGTGACGTTGGTGCACACTGTTTTGTAAAAGATTTGTTATGAGTGGTAAATCTGGTTTGTAAGAAGGAGGACTCGGTCTCTTGTTGGTTTAAAACCCACCAACTACGTCAAGGTCAGAGATCAATTGGCAGGTATATTTTTTGGTTTTATTAGGTTGTTTGTGTTGTTTTGTTTTGTTTGTTTGGTGTTTTTTTTACAGTATTAAAGACCACTTAACAATTTCATTCTTGTACATCTAACTGTAATAAGTCCACATCATCGTCGTCTATGCTTTTATTTCTGGTCATTTGTGTGTTCGAATTGCAACATATTTCAACTGCTTAGCACGGACAAAGGTCGATGCAAGACAACCCTTGCTCATAACACACACAAGCACTTGAACAGATTGCATTACCTTTACAAGTGCAAATAAGATCTTGTAAAAAGTCAGCTGACATTTGACCTTGAAAGTAGACAGGAAGAAGTGATCCGTCTTTTTCCCCAGCCAAGCTGCAAAGGACTCTTAGGAGGTACCAGGGGTACGAGTGAGCAAATATTTAGTTATGCACCCAGAGTGATACACCGCCTTGTCTATAAAAGTTGCATTACTCAATAACCTAGACATTTTGTAGTCATTCTGTCCTTTTGCTGCGTCTTTCACATTTTGAATGCGTTTGGTAGTTTTAATTTTGGAGTTTTCTGTCTTTTTTAAAAGTCTGTTTTCTACAGAATATGCACAGTGCAATGTCTGTAGACGTGTCATCGGTTTGTTCGCTCAACAAGGGAACCTGTGATGTGTCTGGTTTATGATCAGAGCCCGCCGACTCAACTTTGAAGAAACCGTAATTTCGTCTACTTATGTACGTCTTATAGCAAGACATGTGGTACAGCATACTTGTATGATCACTCCTAAGATTATTAATATCAGAAACAGAATGTACTACTCTAAAAAACACACTTGCTTCCATTGCTTCTATGAGGCTATTTTTACTAACATTTCTCATTTTAATAAGTAACTCAGGGGTAGAGACCTGGCATATAATACATTTGTCCCATTCAACTTCATTCCTACATTTTTTAGTACTAGAAGTGCAAAGCTTAAGCGGGCTGCCAAATTGTGACATTTCCCGGATCAAAAACGTGCTAAATTTGATCAGATTTCAATCGCTAATTTCTATTGAATGATAACTTTAAAAATATAGATTTTTGGTACACGTGTACTAACTAATGATGTATTTACTTCTATTTAAAATATTCTAGAATTCCTTCGGAACATTATTCTATACTGTACTTGAAAATAGGGTTACATTTTGGTAATATGTAGACACGGGAAAACTTAAAAAAAACAACAAATAAAAAGGTGTTAAGTTTCCCGTGTTTAGTTTTGATGATATAATTAGCATATTGTCTTTCTGTCAAGCACTTTGACTTGATAACTTACAGATCTTGATATTCATTTTATTCGTGTTGAAATTTTGTTGTAGAATGTACCGTTAGAGGGTGTCTTCAGAAAACGTAAAAAATAAAAAAATGTGACCACGGTAAGTTACGATGACATAAATAAATAAAAAGTGCAATAATTTTTACGTCAAAATATGAAAAAAATAGCCGTCTGTCATACTATTAACCCAAACTCGAAAACTAGCGGCCTTATTAAGCACCCACTATCCTACTATACGGACATCAGGGAAATAATATTACATTATCATGAAAGCCATAATTGTACATTGTTGAAAGTGGTGTATGAGTTATTGTTGCATGGAACCACTTTCAAAATATGTCAGGTATTTTGACCACCCTCCTTCCCGGAAGCATGCATATCAAATAGAATAACGCTTCTTTGCGGTACCAATACTTTGAAAATGGTGTCAGCCAGTTGTGCAGGGCGAAAACACATAACTCGCCGCACAATAAAATGGGATATGAATGTGTGTCTCTTTTTTGAAAATACTACACTTCTGATCATATGTTAACGGCAGTGCAATTATTTACCGACTTGTATCCGGCATTAAAATAACTGCAATATTGTTCACTTGACGATGAACATCAATACAGAATTGAAGAGACACACTAAAAAGAATCGTACCTACATATGTAGGCATATGATACGTTTATATATCATATTGATACATATTATATTTATTATGTGAACAATAACGTTTTGACACTCAAAGTAGCTCTGTGCGTCACAAGATTCATCCATCAAACGATGCCATGTTCAAATACACAATCAGTGCTCTACACAGTTTTTATCTGACGTGATTGTTCATGTATAAAACGGTATAGTTCCTTGTAATATGAAATCAGTCATGTAGGTCTAAAACGTGATTTTAAAGGATTCCGTATTTATTTACCAATACGTCATGATATTGTCCCTGCATTCCAAGCGAAAGTAGGTCAAACTACAGTACCTCATGTATCACGCACATATATGTATATGATACACGAATTTGTATCTGACGTGTTAAAGCCGATGGTCGTATTTCTATAGAATACATACTAAATATTAGATATATATATATATAGGTATGTGTGCATCTAATTAAGGAGTAATGACCTGAACTTATTATCACGTTATTGATTGGACTTTTGTTTTCGTTAGTTATTTCTAGATTAACCTGTGAAAGGTAATACAATACCCTTGAAAACGACTCACAAATCATAATGCAAATATATATAATCAATTCTAAGATATATGTAGGCACTTTTTCTTGTTTTGTTTTTGAACATTCATAGAACGTTGGGGGTTGTAGCTATGTTGTGGTAATATATTTTGAGAAATACATCTGAAATTTTATTTGCAATACAATGTACATCAATTTAATGCATAATAGAATAAAGGTTTACACTAAATAACTGTCTGGAATCAAACTTATTAATGTATTGTCAAAACTGTCTAGCACCTGAACGTCGACATTATGATTCATGTATCTGAAGACATTACATTCCTTTTATCTAACTTGTTATTCTGTTATTTGGTTTTTAGCATAACCCATCTACAGTTGGTGTCCTTTAACAATCGTAATTTTGCTGAACAACCTGTGCTCATTTGTCTTCCTCTCATAATCCCTGTTGATGACCTAGATTGTGGTATTGACCGTTTGGCAGTTGTATTTATATCTACATATACAGTCAGTGCACATAACCAATTAAGAAGTGGGTTATATTGCCGATGAAGTTTATCAGTGACTTGTTGCAGGGCAATGGTTTTCTATGGCAATTAAGGTTTTCATCCCATGTGTAAATCCCTTGTATGACCGCATTATGTCACCAACAGGGGATGTTGGTGTCAACACAACTAGTTTAACCTCGCATATTTGTATTGCAGTGTTTATTACAAGCATGGAATTGGATCGCTCGTGTATTTGCGCTTACTGGTATCGAGCTTGCCTCTTTCTAAGGCTTTGAGATTTGATTTTTGGAATAGTGATAATTGTTTTGTTTTTCATTTCAATACTAAGTATGATATACATAAGGTATATGTATAATGTATCCAAATTTTCTAGTGAAAACATGTTTGTGTAAGAGTATTGTAATTTGAACCTGTTCAGTGGGTACTAACTAAGCTCATCATATCTATGCTGCTTAAATACATCGCTAAAACATACATTTGTGCTCACCATTGCTACTGTTTGGTATAATGCTTAAATGCATCTTTACAACATACATATGTGCTCATAATTGCTTTGGTTTTCTATGCTGCTTACATATTTACATATGCAATTGGTACTGGTGAAAGTGCCAAAGGTTCAAAAACACAGCAACTCAGTGCGTCCGGGATAGCGAATAAGAGAGCTTTCTTAAAATAGGCACATTGTAGCCACTATGAACGTCTACATGTTTCGTCTCTACCCAACTCTCCATACTATTTCAGTGGCATTCAAAAATGGCTAATCTGGTTGACACATCCGCTCCCTCATTTCTATATATTTCTATATTTGTGTTCAGCATTGAAACTGTTTTGCTAAGACGTTTTAACAATTGAAAAAAAAACCAATCGTAATCGTCATTATTAGTGTGTTGCTAAAGCTCTTACATACATCATTAATACATGCACGTGTGCTCATTATTGCTATTGTTTTGCATGGGCAGCCTTAGCTGATATTAGCTATCCTGTTTAAGCCCTTTGGTTTATTGCCACCAAACACTTTTAAATTATTTGGCTTTCCAATCTTTTGGCATTGATGGTACCCGCTGGAGATTATTGCAGAAGCACGTCGTGCGCACTACATTTGATATCTACTTTTGTATTAAATGATGTTATACTTTAAATTAAAAGAACAAAATCTTAAAGACAGTGGGATGGTGATAAACAGGATTATGTTTTTTTTTTGCTTAGCTTAAGCATATTTTTATTTGCTAAATATAACAAATAAGGATCGGACACAAGTTATTATGGTTAAAATACAACTGGAGTTCCCATTGTTCGATATGTTTATAATATAAACTCTATTTCACTTATGTTGTTTTGTCTATCCAGGCTGTGGCTTTGTATGATCAGTTAACTACAGTACTGTCGATAGATCGTGATTGAAGCATATGTCCGGCTTCGTAAGAAATAATCACTATATAAGAGTAATATATTTGTGCCAGTCCCGTTAATTATGTACATTTTCAATTTTTATATGTACTAAGTACACCCTTGTTTTTAAGGTATTACTGTCATTAGAAGTATATTATGATGTTGAAATCAATATGTTTTCGCTCAGTTTCGAAAAAAGCAATTTCCATCATAGGTTTCTAACGATTTCCTTTTAAAGTCATGACTCACGGTTCATCGTTTGTTTGTTCTTTACTTGGCATTTCTTTTCCTAATACAATTGTCACTGAAAATGTGGGACTGACATCGAAGTCGATATAAATTATACGTCAGATTGAATGCCACGTGGGTTTTAATTGATTATTTCGAACAAAAGAATGAATTACAACATAGCTGACTGGAAATCTGGGATACATAAATAAGACCTCGTTTCTGCGGTGTGGGGTACCACAGCTACGACAGCAAGGTGCGATAACTGGGAGGGTATATCCCCTTACAGTGTGAGGCAATGGAGTGTCCTGTGTATGACGAATGCCAAGTATCTTGTACGTAAAAGACAATTTGATAGACTTCTGATGATCAAAAGTTTCTGTTTGTTAGGAGTGATCACTGAAGGCTCGTTAGAAGACAACATTTTTCGAACCTGTCCAGCACGTCCCCCTTTCTTTTCTTTGTGACTATCATAAAATCCGCACCGATTCCACGCATGATAAATTGCTTGTTCCTATTCTCGTCATGAATATATCTGAAACACTCACTTGACATTAAACAAACAAGTTACGTTTTTTTAATTCATAATCCTTCATTAATTATTTTTGATAAATAATACAATAACTTAGACAAAGAGCGACGTTTGATAAAACACAGTTGACAGAAGATATGTTAGCTCGTGAACAGGACCGAAATATATTGTTCAAACAAGGGTACTTTATCTTCATCTGTGATAAAGAAAAAAATAGCACAGTGCATCATTTTATTTATATTTATATTATCAAAAATATTATATAATATCAAAAAATAATCTGACCGACCCCAAAAACGGAAATGATATCAGAAATGGCCAGGATTTCTGACCTATTAAGGGTGGGACGGAGATGGGAGGTCATGTACAACTTGATAAACTTGCTAAATTTAATAAATTGGTAAATTAAGATATTTTGAGATCTGTTATCTAAATTGATACTTGTAATATAATGACTTGCTGAATAATATTGAGAAAAAACTAAGACATGATCTGTGTTATCTGTTTAATAGCATCAATAAACCAATCTTCGTTCCATGC